>OZ012677.1:70332383-71532383 GCA_963942445.1 Argyra leucocephala
CCTCTAGGAGCAATATTAACAAAGTTATGAGCGTTTAAAGTTTTTATAAAAAAAAAAAAAAAAATTTCAAAAGTAAATTTTGATGCAAAACTCGCCTTTCTAGGAGCATTATTAACGAAGTTATGAGCGTTTAAAGTTTTTACAAAAAAAAAAAAACATTTTCAAAAGTAAATTTTGATGCAAAATTCGACCCTCTAGGAGCAATATTAACGAAGTTATGAGCGTTTAAAGTTTTTATAAAAAAAAAAAAAAATTTCAAAAGTAAATTTTGATGCAAAATTCGACCCTCTAGGAGCAATATTAACAAAGTTATGACCGTTTAAAGTTTTTATAAAAAAAAAAAAAAAATTTCAAAAGTAAATTTTGATGCAAAATGCGACCCTCTAGGAGCAATATTAACGAAGTTATGAGCGTTTAAAAATTTTATAAAAAAAAAAAAAAAAATATCAAAAGTAAATTTTGATGCAAAATTCGACCCTCTAGGAGCAATATTAACAAAGTTATGACCGTTTAAAGTTTTTATAAAAAAAAAAAAAAAAATTTTAAAAGTAAATTTTGATACAAAATTCGACCCTCTAGGAGCAATATTAACAAAGTTATGAGCGTTTAAAGTTTTTATAAAAAAAAAAAAAAATTTTCAAAAGTAAATTTTGATGCGAAATTCGACCCTCTAGGAGCAATATTAACAAAGTTATGAGCGTTTAAAGTTTTTATAAAAAAAAAAAAAAATTTTAAAAGTAAATTTTGATGCAAAATTCGACCCTCTAGGAGCAATATTAACAAAGGTATGAGCGTTTAAAGTTTTTATAAAAAAAAAAAAAAAAAATTTCAAAAGTAAATTTTGATGCAAAATTCGACCCTCTAGGAGCAATATTAACGAAGTTATGAGCGTTTAAAGTTTTTATAAAAAAAAAAAAAAAAATTTCAAAAGTAAATTTTGATGCAAAATTCGACCCTCTAGGAGCAATATTAACAAAGTTATGAGCGTTTAAAGTTTTTATAAAAAAAAAAAAAAAAATTTCAAAAGTAAATTTTGATGCAAAATTCGACCCTCTAGGAACAATATTAACAAAGTTATGAGCGTTTAAAGTTTTTATAAAAAAAAAAAAAAAATTTAAAAGTAAATTTTGATGCAAAATTCGACCCTCTAGGAGCAATATTAACAAAGTTATGAGCGTTTAAAGTTTTTATAAAAAAAAAAAAAAAATTTCAAAATTAAATTTTGATGCAAAATTCGCCCCTCTAGGAGCATTATTAACGAAGTTATGAGCGTCTAAAGTTTTTATAAAAAAAAAAAAAAAAATTTTCAAAGTAAATTTTGATGCAAAATTCGACCCTCTAGGAGCATTATTAACAAAGTTATGAGCGTTTAAAGTTTTTATAAAAAAAAAATATTTTCAAAAGTAAATTTTGATGCAAAATTCGACCCTCTAGGAGCAATATTAACAAAGTTATGAGCGTTTAAAGTTTTTATAAAAAAAAAAAAAAATTTTAAAAGTAAATTTTGATGCAAAATTCGACCCTCTAGGAGCAATATTAACAAAGTTATGAGCGTTTAAAGTTTTTATAAAAAAAAAAAAAAATTTTCAAAAGTAAATTTTGATGCAAAATTCGACCCTCTAGGAGCAATATTAACAAAGTTATGAGCGTTTAAAGTTTTTATAAAAAAAAAAAAAAAAAATTTCAAAAGTAAATTTTGATGCAAAATTCGACCCTCTAGGAGCAATATTAACGAAGTTATGAGCGTTTAAAGTTTTTATAAGAAAAAAAAAAAAAATTTCAAAAGTAAATTTTGATGCAAAATTCGACCCTCTAGGAGCAATATTAACAAAGTTATGAGTGTTTAAAGTTTTTATAAAAAAAAAAAAAAAATTTCAAAAGTAAATTTTGATGCAAAATTCGACCCTCTAGGAGCAATATTAACAAAGTTATGAGCGTTTAAAGTTTTTATAAAAAAAAAAAAAAAAATTTTAAAAGTAAATTTTGATGCAAAATTCGACCCTCTAGGAGCAATATTAACGAAGCTATGAGCGTTTAAAATTTTTATAAAAAAAAAAAAAATTTTCAAAAGTAAATTTTGATGCAAAATTCGACCCTCTAGGAGCAATATTAACAAAGTTATGAGCTTTTAAAGTTTTTATAAAAAAAAAAAAAAATTTTCAAAAGTAAATTTTGATGCAAAATTCGACCCTCTAGGAGCAATATTAACAAAGTTATGACCGTTTAAAGTTTTTATAAAAAAAAAAAAAAAAAATTTTCAAAAGTAAATTTTGATGCAAAATTCGACCCTCTAGGAGCAATATTAACAAAGTTATGAGCGTCTAAAGTTTTTATAAAAAAAAAAAAAAAAATTTTCAAAAGTAAATTTTGATGCAAAATTCGACCCTCTAGGAGCAATATTAACGAAGTTATGAGCGTCTAAAGTTTTTATAAAAAAAAAAAAAAAAATTTTCAAAAGTAAATTTTGATGCAAAATTCGACCCTCTAGGAGCAATATTAACAAAGTTATGAGCGTTTAAAGTTTTTATAAAAAAAAAAAAAAAAATTTCAAAAGTAAATTTTGATGCAAAATTCGCCCCTCTAGGAGCATTATTAACGAAGTTATGACCGCTTAAATTTTTTATAAAAAAAAAAAAAAAATTTCAAAAGTAAATTTTGATGCAAAACTCGACCCTCTAGGAGCAATATTAACAAAGTTATGAGCGTCTAAAGTTTTTATAAAAAAAAAAAAAAAATTTTTCAAAAGTAAATTTTGATGCAAAATTTGACCCTCTAGGAGCAATATTAACGAAGTTATGAGCGTTTAAAGTTTTTATAAAAAAAAAAAAAAATTTCAAAAGTAAATTTTGATGCAAAATTCGACCCTCTAGGAGCAATATTAACAAAGTTATGAGCTTTTAAAGTTTTTATAAAAAAAAAAAAAAATTTTCAAAAGTAAATTTTGATGCAAAATTCGACCCTCTAGGAGCAATATTAACAAAGTTATGACCGTTTAAAGTTTTTATAAAAAAAAAAAAAAAAAAATTTTCAAAAGTAAATTTTGATGCAAAATTCGACCCTCTAGGAGCAATATTAACAAAGTTATGACCGTTTAAAGTTTTTATAAAAAAAAAAAAAAAAAATTTTCAAAAGTAAATTTTGATGCAAAATGCGACCCTCTAGGAGCAATATTAACAAAGTTATGAGCGTTTAAAGTTGTTCTAAAAAAAAAAAAAAAAATTTCAAAAGTAAATTTTGATGCAAAATTCGACCCTCTAGGAGCAATATTAACGAAGTTATGAGCGTTTAAAGTTTTTATAAAAAAAAAAAAAAAAATTTCAAAAGTAAATTTTGATGCAAAATTCGACCCTCTAGGAGCAATATTAACAAAGTTATGACCGTTTAAAGTTTTTATAAAAAAAAAAAAAAAAATTTTAAAAGTAAATTTTGATGCAAAATTCGACCCTCTAGGAGCAATATTAACGAAGTTATGAGCGTTTAAAGTTTTTATAAGAAAAAAAAAAAAATTTCAAAAGTAAATTTTGATGCAAAATTCTACCCTCTAGGAGCAATATTAACAAAGTTATGAGCGTTTAAAGTTTTTATAAAAAAAAAAAAAATTTTCAAAAGTAAATTTTGATGCAAAATTCGACCCTCTAGGAGCAATATTAACAAAGTTATGAGCGTTTAAAGTTTTTATCAAAAAAAAAAAAATTTTAAAAGTAAATTTTGATGCAAAATTCGACCCTCTAGGAGCAATATTAACAAAGTTATGAGCGTTTAAAGTTTTTATAAAAAAAAAAAACAAAAATTTTAAAAGTAAATTTTGATGCAAAATTCGACCCTCTAGGAGCAATATTAACAAAGTTATGAGCGTTTAAAGTTTTTATAAAAAAAAAAAAAAATTTTCAAAAGTAAATTTTGATGCAAAATTCGACCCTCTAGGAGCAATATTAACAAAGTTATGAGCGTTTAAAGTTTTTATCAAAAAAAAAAAAATTTTAAAAGTAAATTTTGATGCAAAATTCGACCCTCTAGGAGCAATATTAACAAAGTTATGAGCGTTTAAAGTTTTTATAAAAAAAAAAAACAAAAATTTTAAAAGTAAATTTTGATGCAAAATTCGACCCTCTAGGAGCAATATTAACAAAGTTATGAGCGTTTAAAGTTTTTATAAAAAAAAAAAAAAAAATTTCAAAAGTAAATTTTGATGCAAAATTCGACCCTCTAGGAGCAATATTAACTAAGCTATGAGCGTTTAAAGTTTTTATAAAAAAAAAAAAAATTTTCAAAAGTAAATTTTGATGCAACATTCGACCCTCTAGGAGCAATATTAACAAAGTTATGAGCGTTTAAAGTTTTTATAAAAAAAAAAAAAAAATTTCAAAAGTAAATTTTGATGCAAAATTCGCCCCTCTAGGAGCATTATTAACGAAGTTATGAGCGTTTAAAGTTTTTATAAAAAAAAAAAAAATTTTCAAAAGTAAATTTTGATGCAAAATTCGACCCTCTAGGAGCAATATTAACAAAGTTATGAGCGTCTAAAGTTTTTATCAAAAAAAAAAAAAAAAATTTCAAAAGTAAATTTTGATGCAAAATTCGACCCTCTAGGAGCACTATTAACGAAGTTATGAGCGTTTAAAGTTTTTATAAAAAAAATAAAATTTTCAAAAGTAAATTTTGATGCAAAATTCGACCCTCTAGGAGCAATATTAACAAAGTTATGAGCGTTTAAAGTTTTTATAAAAAAAAAAAAAAATTTCAAAAGTAAATTTTGATGCAAAATTCGACCCTCTAGGAGCAATATTAACAAAGTTATGAGCGTTTAAAGTTTTTATAAAAAAAAAAAATAAAAATTTCAAAAGTAAATTTTGATGCAAAATTTGACCCTCTAGGAGCAATATTAACGAAGTTATGAGCGTTTAAAGTTTTTATAAAAAAAAAAAAAAAAAATTTCAAAAGTAAATTTTGATGCAAAATTCGACCCTCTAGGAGCAATATTAACGAAGTTATGAGCGTTTAAAGTTTTTATAAAAAAAAAAAAAAAATTTTTAAAAAGTTTTTATAAAAAAAAAAAGTAAATTTTGATGCAAAATTCGACCCTCTAGGAGCAATATTAACAAAGTTATGAGCGTTTAAAGTTTTTATAAAAAAAAAAAAAAAAATTTCAAAAGTAAATTTTGATGCAAAATTCGCCCCTCTAGGAGCATTATTAACGAAGTTATGAGCGTTTAAAGTTTTTATAAAAAAAAAAAAAATTTTCAAAAGTAAATTTAGATGCAAAATTCGACCCTCTAGGAGCAATATTAACAAAGTTATGAGCGTCAAAAGTTTTTATAAAAAAAAAAAAAAAATTTCAAAAGTAAATTTTGATGCAAAATTCGACCCTCTAGGAGCAATATTAACGAAGTTATGACCGTTTAAAGTTTTTATAAAAAAAAAAAATAAAAATTTCAAAAGTAAATTTTGATGCAAAATTCGACCCTCTAGGAGCAATATTAACGAAGTTATGAGCGTTTAAAGTTTTTATAAAAAAAAAAAAAAAAATTTCAAAAGTAAATTTTGATGCAAAATACGACCCTCTAGGAGCAATATTAACGAAGTTATGAGCGTTTAAAGTTTTTATAAAAAAAATAAAATTTTCAAAAGTAAATTTTGATGCAAAATTCGACCCTCTAGGAGCAATATTAACAAAGTTATGAGCGTTTAAAGTTTTTATAAAAAAAAAAAAAAAATTTCAAAAGTAAATTTTGATGCAAAATTCGACCCTCTAGGAGCAATATTAACAAAGTTATGAGCGTTTAAAGTTTTTATAAAAAAAAAAAATAAAAATTTCAAAAGTAAATTTTGATGCAAAATTTGACCCTCTAGGAGCAATATTAACGAAGTTATGAGCGTTTAAAGTTTTTATAAAAAAAAAAAAAAAAAATTTCAAAAGTAAATTTTGATGCAAAATTCGACCCTCTAGGAGCAATATTAACGAAGTTATGAGCGTTTAAAGTTTTTATAAAAAAAAAAAAAAAATTTTAAAAAGTTTTTATAAAAAAAAAAAGTAAATTTTGATGCAAAATTCGACCCTCTAGGAGCAATATTAACAAAGTTATGAGCGTTTAAAGTTTTTATAAAAAAAAAAAAAAAAATTTCAAAAGTAAATTTTGATGCAAAATTCGCCCCTCTAGGAGCATTATTAACGAAGTTATGAGCGTTTAAAGTTTTTATAAAAAAAAAAAAATTTTCAAAAGTAAATTTAGATGCAAAATTCGACCCTCTAGGAGCAATATTAACAAAGTTATGAGCGTCAAAAGTTTTTATAAAAAAAAAAAAAAAATTTCAAAAGTAAATTTTGATGCAAAATTCGACCCTCTAGGAGCAATATTAACGAAGTTATGAGCGTTTAAAGTTTTTATAAAAAAAAAAAAATAAAAATTTCAAAAGTAAATTTTGATGCAAAATTCGACCCTCTAGGAGCAATATTAACGAAGTTATGAGCGTTTAAAGTTTTTATAAAAAAAAAAAAAAAAATTTCAAAAGTAAATTTTGATGCAAAATACGACCCTCTAGGAGCAATATTAACGAAGTTATGAGCGTTTAAAGTTTTTATAAAAAAAAAAAAAAAATTTTAAAAGTAAATTTTGATGCAAAATTCGACCCTCTAGGAGCAATATTAACAAAGTTATGAGCGTCTAAAGTTTTTATAAAAAAAAAAAAAAATTTTTCAAAAGTAAATTTTGATGCAAAATTCGACCCTCTAGGAGCAATATTAACGAAGTTATGAGCGTTTAAAGTTTTTATAAAAAAAAAAAATAAAAATTTCAAAAGTAAATTTTGATGCAAAATTTGACCCTCTAGGAGCAATATTAACGAAGTTATGAGCGTTTAAAGTTTTTATAAAAAAAAAAAAAAAAATTTCAAAAGTAAATTTTGATGCAAAATTCGACCCTCTAGGAGCAATATTAACGAAGTTATGAGCGTTTAAAGTTTTTATAAAAAAAAAAAAAATTTTTTAAAAAGTTTTTATAAAAAAAAAAAGTAAATTTTGATGCAAAATTCGACCCTCTAGGAGCAATATTAACGAAGTTATGAGCGTTTAAAGTTTTTATAAAAAAAAAAAAAATTTTCAAAAGTAAATTTTGATGCAAAATTCGACCCTCTAGGAGCAATATTAACAAAGTTATGAGCGTTTAAAGTTTTTATAAAAAAAAAAAAAATTTCAAAAGTAAATTTTGATGTAAAATTTGACCCTCTAGGAGCAATATTAACAAAGTTATGAGCGTTTAAAGTTTTTATCAAAAAAAAAAAAAAATTTCAAAAGTATATTTTGATGTAAAATTCGACCCTCTAGGAGCAATATTAACGAAGTTATGAGCGTTTAAAGTTTTTATAAAAAAAAAAAAAAATTTTCAAAAGTAAATTTTGATGCAAAATTCGACCCTCTAGGAGCAATATTAACAAAGTTATGAGCGTTTAAAGTTTTTATAAAAAAAAAAAAAAAATTTCAAAAGTAAATTTTGATGCAAAACTCGCCTTTCTAGGAGCATTATTAACGAAGTTATGAGCGTTTAAAGTTTTTACAAAAAAAAAAAAAAATTTTCAAAAGTAAATTTTGATGCAAAATTCGACCCTCTAGGAGCAATATTAACGAAGTTATGAGCGTTTAAAGTTTTTATAAAAAAAAAAAAATTTTCAAAAGTAAATTTTGATGCAAAATTCGACCCTCTAGGAGCAATATTAACAAAGTTATGAGCATTTAAAGTTTTTATAAAAAAAAAAAGTAAATATTGATGCAAATTTTGACCCTCTAGGAGCAATATTAACAAAGTTATGAGCGTTTAAAGTTTTTATCAAAAAAAAAAAAAAAATTTCAAAAGTATATTTTGATGTAAAATTCGACCCTCTAGGAGCAATATTAACGAAGTTATGAGCGTTTAAAGTTTTTATAAAAAAAAAAAAAAATTTTCAAAAGTAAATTTTGATGCAAAATTCGACCCTCTAGGAGCAATATTAACAAAGTTATGAGCATTTAAAGTTTTTATAAAAAAAAAAAAAAAAATTTTAAAAGTAAATTTTGATGCAAAATTTGACCCTCTAGGAGCAATATTAACAAAGTTATGAGCGTTTAAAGTTTTTATCAAAAAAAAAAAAAAAATTTCAAAAGTATATTTTGATGTAAAATTCGACCCTCTAGGAGCAATATTAACGAAGTTATGAGCGTTTAAAGTTTTTATAAAAAAAAAAAAAAAATTTTCAAAAGTAAATTTTGATGCAAAATTCGACCCTCTAGGAGCAATATTAACAAAGTTATGAGCGTTTAAAGTTTTTATAAAAAAAAAAAAAAAAATTTCAAAAGTAAATTTTGATGCAAAACTCGCCTTTCTAGGAGCATTATTAACGAAGTTATGAGCGTTTAAAGTTTTTATAAAAAAAAAAATTTTCAAAAGTAAATTTTGATGCAAAATTCGACCCTTTAGGAGCAATATTAACAAAGTTATGAGCGTTTAAAGTTTTTATAAAAAAAAAAAAACAAAATTTCAAAAGTAAATTTTGATGCAAAATTCGACCCTCTAGGAGCAATATTAACGAAGTTATGAGCGTTTAAAGTTTTTATAAAAAAAAAAAAAAATTTCAAAAGTAAATTTTGATGCAAAATTCGACCCTCTAGGAGCAATATTAACAAAGTTATGAGCGTTTAAAGTTTTTATAAAAAAAAAAAAATTTTCAAAAGTAAATTTTGATGCAACATTCGACCCTCTAGGAGCAATATTAACAAAGTTATGAGCGTTTAAAGTTTTTATAAAAAAAAAAAAAAAAATTTAAAAGTAAATTTTGATGCAACATTCGACCCTCTAGGAGCAATATTAACAAAGTTATGAGCGTTTAAAGTTTTTATAAAAAAAAAAAAAAAATTTCAAAAGTAAATTTTGATGCAAAATTCGCCCCTCTAGGAGCATTATTAACGAAGTTATGAGCGTTTAAAGTTTTTATAAAAAAAAAAAAATTTTCAAAAGTAAATTTTGATACAAAATTCGACCCTCTAGGAGCAATATTAACAAAGTTATGAGCGTTTAAAGTTTTTATAAAAAAAAAAAAATTTTCAAAAGTAAATTTTGATGCAAAATTTGACCCTCTAGGAGCAATATTAACGAAGTTATGAGCGTTTAAAGTTTTTATAAAAAAAAAAAAAAAATTTCAAAAGTAAATTTTGATGCAAAATTCGACCCTCTAGGAGCAATATTAACAAAGTTATGACCGTTTAAAGTTTTTATAAAAAAAAAAAAAAAATTTTAAAAGTAAATTTTGATACAAAATTCGACCCTCTAGGAGCAATATTAACAAAGTTATGAGCGTTTAAAGTTTTTATAAAAAAAAAAAATTTTTCAAAAGTAAATTTTGATGCAAAATTTGACCCTCTAGGAGCAATATTAACGAAGTTATGAGCGTTTAAAAATTTTATAAAAAAAAAAAAAAAATATCAAAAGTAAATTTTGATGCAAAATTCGACCCTCTAGGAGCAATATTAACAAAGTTATGACCGTTTAAAGTTTTTATAAAAAAAAAAAAAAAAATTTTAAAAGTAAATTTTGATACAAAATTCGACCCTCTAGGAGCAATATTAACAAAGTTATGAGCGTTTAAAGTTTTTATAAAAAAAAAAAATTTTCAAAAGTAAATTTTGATGCAAAATTCGACCCTCTAGGAGCAATATTAACAAAGTTATGAGCGTCTAAAGTTTTTATAAAAAAAAAAAAAAAAATTTTCAAAAGTAAATTTTGATGCAAAATTTGACCCTCTAGGAGCAATATTAACGAAGTTATGAGCGTTTAAAAATTTTATAAAAAAAAAAAAAAAATTTTCAAAGTAAATTTTGATGCAAAATTCGACCCTCTAAGAGCAATATTAACAAAGTTATGAGCGTTTAAAGTTTTTATAAAAAAAAAAAACAAAATTTCAAAGTAAATTTTGATGCAAAATTCGACCCTCTAGGAGCAATATTAACGAAGTTATGAGCGTTTAAAGTTTTTATAAAAAAAAAAAAATTTTTCAAAAGTAAATTTTGATGCGAAATTCGATCCTCTAGGAGCAATATTAACAAAGTTATGAGCGTTTAAAGTTTTTATAAAAAAAAAAAAAATTTTAAAAGTAAATTTTGATGCAAAATTCGACCCTCTAGGAGCAATATTAACAAAGTTATGAGCGTTTAAAGTTTTTATAAAAAAAAAAAAAAAAATTTCAAAAGTAAATTTTGATGCAAAATTCGACCTCTAGGAGCAATATTAACGAAGTTATGAGCGTTTAAAGTTTTTTTTAAAGTTTTTATAAAAAAAAAAAAAAAAATTTCAAAAGTAAATTTTGATGCAAAATTCGACCCTCTAGGAGCAATATTAACAAAGTTATGAGCGTTTAAAGTTTTTATAAAAAAAAAAAAAAAATTTCAAAAGTAAATTTTGATGCAAAATTCGACCCTCTAGGAGCAATATTAACAAAGTTATGAGCGTTTAAAGTTTTTATAAAAAAAAAAAAAAAATTTAAAAGTAAATTTTGATGCAAAATTCGACCCTCTAGGAGCAATATTAACGAAGTTATGAGCGTTTAAAGTTTTTACAAAAAAAAAAAAAAAAATTTCAAAAGTAAATTTTGATGCAAAATTTGACCCTCTAGGAGCAATATTAACGAAGTTATGAGCGTTTAAAGTTTTTATAAAAAAAAAAAAAAATTTCAAAAGTAAATTTTGATGCAAAATTCGACCCTCTAGGAGCAATATTAACAAAGTTATGAGCGTCTAAAGTTTTTATAAAAAAAAAAAAAAAAATTTTCAAAAGTAAATTTTGATGCAAAATTCGACCCTCTAGGAGCAATATTAACAAAGTTATGAGCGTTTAAAGTTTTTATAAAAAAAAAAAAATTTTCAAAAGTAAATTTTGATGCAAAATTCGACCCTCTAGGAGCAATATTAACAAAGTTATGAGCGTTTAAAGTTTTTATAAAAAAAAAAAACAAAATTTCAAAAGTAAATTTTGATGCAAAATTCGACCCTCTAGGAGCAATATTAACGAAGTTATGAGCGTTTAAAGTTTTTATAAAAAAAAAAAAAAAATTTCAAAAGTAAATTTTGATGCAAAATTCGACCCTCTAGGAGCAATATTAACAAAGTTATGAGCGTTTAAAGTTTTTATAAAAAAAAAAAAAAAATTTCAAAAGTAAATTTTGATGCAAAATTCGACCCTCTAGGAGCAATACAAAGTTATGAGCGTTTAAAGTTTTTATAAAAAAGAAAAAAAATTTTCAAAAGTAAATTTTGATGCAAAATTCGACCCTCTAGGAGCAATATTAACAAAGTTATGAGCGTTTAAAGTTTTTATAAAAAAAAAAAAAAATTTTAAAAGTAAATTTTGATGCAAAATTCGACCCTCTAGGAGCAATATTAACAAAGTTATGAGCGTTTAAAGTTTTTATAAAAAAAAAAAAAAAAATTTCAAAAGTAAATTTTGATGCAAAATTCGACCCTCTAGGAGCAATATTAACAAAGTTATGAGCGTCTAAAGTTTTTATAAAAAAAAAAAAAAAAATTTCAAAAGTAAATTTTGATGCAAAATTCGACCCTCTAGGAGCAATATTAACGAAGTTATGAGCGTTTAAAGTTTTTACAAAAAAAAAAAAAAAAATTTCAAAAGTAAATTTTGATGCAAAATTTGACCCTCTAGGAGCAATATTAACGAAGTTATGAGCGTTTAAAGTTTTTATAAAAAAAAAAAAAATTTTTTAAAAAGTTTTTATAAAAAAAAAATGTAAATTTTGATGCAAAATTCGACCCTCTAGGAGCAATATTAACAAAGTTATGAGCGTTTAAAGTTTTTATAAAAAAAAAAAAAAAATTTCAAAAGTAAATTTTGATGCAAAATTCGCCCCTCTAGGAGCATTATTAACGAAGTTATGAGCGTTTAAAGTTTTTATAAAAAAAAAAAAAATTTTTCAAAAGTAAATTTTGATGCAAAATTCGACCCTCTAGGAGCAATATTAACAAAGTTATGAGCGTTTAAAGTTTTTATAAAAAAAAAAAAAAAATTTCAAAAGTAAATTTTGATGCAAAATTCGACCCTCTAGGAGCAATATTAACGAAGTTATGAGCGTTTAAAATTTTTATAAAAAAAAAAAAATAAAAATTTCAAAAGTAAATTTTGATGCAAAATTCGACCCTCTAGGAGCAATATTAACGAAGTTATGAGCGTTTAAAGTTTTTATAAATTTATAAAAAAAAAAAAAAAAATTTCAAAAGTAAATTTTGATGCAAAATTCGACCCTCTAGGAGCAATATTAACAAAGTTATGAGCGTTTAAAGTTTTTATAAAAAAAAAAAAACATTTCAAAAGTAAATTTTGATGCAAAATTCGACCCTCTAGGAGCAATATTAACAAAGTTATGAGCGTTTAAACTTTTTATAAAAAAAAAAAAAAATTTTTCAAAAGTAAATTTTGATGCAAAATGCGACCCTCTAGGAGCAATATTAACAAAGTTATGAGCGTTTAAAGTTTTTATAAAAAAAAAAAAAAATTTTAAAAGTAAATTTTGATGCAAAATTCGACCCTCTAGGAGCAATATTAACAAAGTTATGAGCGTTTAAAATTTTTATCAAAAAAAAAAAAAAAATTTCAAAAGTATATTTTGATGTAAAATTTGACCCTCTAGGAGCAATATTAACGAAGTTATGAGCGTTTAAAGTTTTTATAAAAAAAAAAAAAATTTTCAAAAGTAAATTTTGATGCAAAATTCGACCCTCTAGGAGCAATATTAACAAAGTTATGAGCGTTTAAAGTTTTTATACAAAAAAAAAAAAAAAATTTCAAAAGTAAATTTTGATGCAAAATTCGCCCCTCTAGGAGCATTATTAACCAAGTTATGAGCGTTTAAAGTTTTTATAAAAAAAAAAAAAAAATTTCAAAAGTAAATTTTGATGCAAAATTCGACCCTCTAGGAGCAATATTAACAAAGTTATGAGCGTCTAAAGTTTTTATAAAAAAAAAAAAAAAATTTTTCAAAAGTAAATTTTGATGCAAAATTCGACCCTCTAGGAGCAATATTAACGAAGTTATGAGCGTTTAAAGTTTTTATAAAAAAAAAAAAAATTTTCAAAAGTAAATTTTGATGCAAAATTCGACCCTCTAGGAGCAATATTAACAAAGTTATGAGCGTTTAAAGTTTTTATAAAAAAAAAAAAAAATTTCAAAAGTAAATTTTGATGCAAAATTCGACCCTCTAGGAGCAATATTAACGAAGTTATGAGCGTTTAAAGTTTTTATAAAAAAAAAAAAAAAATTTCAAAAGTAAATTTTGATGCAAAATTCGACCCTCTAGGAGCAATATTAACGAAGTTATGAGCGTTTAAAGTTTTTATAAAAAAAAAAAATAAAAATTTCAAAAGTATATTTTGATGCAAAATTCGACCCTCTAGGAGCAATATTAACAAAGTTATGAGCGTTTAAAGTTTTTATAAAAAAAAAAAAAAAAATTTCAAAAGTAAATTTTGATGCAAAATTCGACCCTCTAGGAGCAATATTAACAAAGTTATGAGCGTTTAAAGTTTTTATAAAAAAAAAAAAAAAAATTTTAAAAGTAAATTTTGATGCAAAATTCGACCCTCTAGGAGCAATATTAACAAAGTTATGAGCGTTTAAAGTTTTTATAAAAAAAACAAAAAAAATTTCAAAAGTAAATTTTGATGCAAAATTCGCCCTTCTAGGAGCATTATTAACGAAGTTATGAGCGCTTAAAGTTTTTATAAAAAAAAAAAAAAATTTTCAAAAGTAAATTTTGATGCAAAATTCGACCCTCTAGGAGCAATATTAACGAAGTTATGAGCGTTTAAACTTTTTATAAAAAAAAAAAAAATTTTCAAAAGTAAATTTTGATGCAAAATTCGACCCTCTAGGAGCAATATTAACAGTTATGAGCGTTTAAAGTTTTTATAAAAAAAAAAAATAAAAATTTCAAAAGTAAATTTTGATGCAAAATTCGACCCTCTAGGAGCAATATTAACGAAGTTATGAGCGTTTAAAGTTTTTACAAAAAAAAAAAAAAAATTTCAAAAGTAAATTTTGATGCAAAGTTCGACCCTCATGGAGCAATATTAACGAAGTTATGAGCGTTTAAAGTTTTTATAAAAAAAAAAAATAAAAATTTCAAAAGTAAATTTTGATGCAAAATTCGACCCTCTAGGAGCAATATTAACGAAGTTATGAGCGTTTAAAGTTTTTATAAAAAAAAAAAAAAAATTTCAAAAGTAAATTTTGATGCAAAATTCGACCCTCTAGGAGCAATATTAACGAAGTTATGAGCGTTTAAAGTTTTTATAAAAAAAAAAAAAAAATTTTTCAAAAGTAAATTTTGATGCAAAATTCGACCCTCTAGGAGCAATATTAACAAAGTTATGAGCGTTTAAAGTTTTTATAAAAAAAAAAAAAAAAATTTCAAAAGTAAATTTTGATGCAAAATTCGACATTCTAGGAGCAATATTAACGAAGTTATGAGCGTTTAAAGTTTTTATAAAAAAAAAAAAAAATTTCAAAAGTAAATTTTGATGCAAAATTCGACCCTCTAGGAGCAATATTAACAAAGCTATGAGCGTTTAAAGTTTTTATAAAAAAAAAAAAAAAAAATTTCAAAAGTAAATTTTGATGCAAAATTCGACCCTCTAGGAGCAATATTAACAAAGTTATGAGCGTTTAAAGTTTTTATAAAAAAAAAAAAAAAATTTCAAAAGTAAATTTTGATGCAAAATTCGACCCTCTAGGAGCAATATTAACGAAGTTATGAGCGTTTAAAGTTTTTATAAAAAAAAAAAAAAAAATTTCAAAAGTAAATTTTGATGCAAAATTCGACCCTCTAGGAGCAATATTAACGAAGTTATGGGTGTTTAAAGTTTTTATAAAAACAAAAATAAAAATTTCAAAAGTAAATTTTGATGCAAAATTCGACCCTCTAGGAGCAATATTAACGAAGTTATGAGCGTTTAAAGTTTTTATAAAAAAAAAAAAAAAATTTCAAAAGTACATTTTGATGCAAAATTCGACCCTCTAGGAGCAATATTAACAAAGTTTGAGCGTTTAAAGTTTTTATAAAAAAAAAAAAAAAAAAATTTCAAAAGTAAATTTTGATGCAAAATTCGACCCTCTAGGAGCAATATTAACGAAGTTATGAGCGTTTAAAGTTTTAAAAAAAAAAAAAAAAAATTTCAAAAGTAAATTTTGATGCAAAATTCGACCCTCTAGGAGCAATATTAAAGAAGTTATGAGCGTTTAAAGTTTTTATAAAAAAAAAAAAAAAAAAATTTCAAAAGTAAATTTTGATGCAAAATTCGACCCTCTAGGAGCAATATTAACAAAGTTATGAGCGTTTAAAGTTTTTATAAAAAAAAAAAAAAAAAATTTTAAAAAGTTTTTATAAAAAAAAAAAGTAAATTTTGATGCAAAATTCGACCCTCTAGGAGCAATATTAACGAAGTTATGAGAGTTTAAAGTTTTTATAAAAAAAAAAAAAAATTTCAAAAGTAAATTTTGATGCAAAATTCGACCCTCTAGGAGCAATATTAACAAAGTTATAAGCGTTTAAAGTTTTTATAAAAAAAAAAAAAAAAAATTTCAAAAGTAAATTTTGATGCAAAATTCGACCCTCTAGGAGCAATATTAACAAAGTTTGAGCGTTTAAAGTTTTTATAAAAAAAAAAAAAAAAAATTTCAAAAGTAAATTTTGATGCAAAATTCGACCCTCTAGGAGCAATATTAACGAAGTTATGAGCGTTTAAAATTTTTATAAAAAAAAAAAAAAATTTTTTAAAAAGTTTTTATAAAAAAAAAAAGTAAATTTTGATGCAAAATTCGACCCTCTAGGAGCAATATTAACAAAGTTATGAGCGTTTAAAGTTTTTATAAAAAAAAAAAAAAATTTCAAAAGTAAATTTTGATGCAAAATTCGACCCTCTAGGAGCAATATTAACAAAGTTATGAGCGTTTAAAGTTTTTATAAAAAAAAAAAAAAAATTTTCAAAAGTAAATTTTGATGCAAAATTCGACCCCTTAGGAGCAATATTAACGAAGTTATGAGCGCTTAAAGTTTTTATAAAAAAAAAAAAAAAATTTCAAAAGTAAATTTTGATGCCAAATTCGACCCTCTAGGAGCAATATTAACAAAGTTATGAGCGTTTAAAGTTTTTATAAAAAAAAAAAAAAAAATTTCAAAAGTAAATTTTGATGCAAAATTCGACCCTCTAGGAGCAATATTAACAAAGTTATGAGCGTTTAAAAATTTTATAAAAAAAAAAAAAATTTTCAAAAGTAAATTTTGATGCAAAATTCGACCCCTTAGGAGCAATATTAACGAAGTTATGAGCGCTTAAAGTTTTTATAAAAAAAAAAAAAAAATTTCAAAAGTAAATTTTGATGCAAAATTCGACCCTCTAGGAGCAATATTAACAAAGTTATGAGCGCTTAAAATTTTTATAAAAAAAAAAAAAAAAATTTCAAAAGTAAATTTTGATGCAAAATTCGACCCTCTAGGAGCAATATTAACGAAGTTATGAGCGTTTAAAAATTGTATAAAAAAAAAAAAAATTTCAAAAGTAAATTTTGATGCAAAATTCGACCCTCTAGGAGCAATATTAACAAAGTTATGAGCGTTTAAAGTTTTTTTAAAAAAGAAAAAAAAAATTTCAAAAGTAAATTTTGATGCAAAATTCGACCCTTTAGGAGCAATATTAACAAAGTTATGAGCGTTTAAAGTTTTTATAAAAAAAAAAAAAAAAAATTTCAAAAGTAAATTTTGATGCAAAATTCGACCCTCTAGAAGCAATATTAACAAAGTTATGAGCGTTTAAAGTTTTTATAAAAAAAAAAAAAAAAATTTCAAAAGTAAATTTTGATGCAAAATTCGACCCTCTAGGAGCAATATTAACAAAGTTATGAGCGTTTAAAGTTTTTATAAAAAAAAAAAAAAATTTCAAAAGTAAATTTTGATGCAAAATTCGACCCTCTAGGAGCAATATTAACGAAGTTATGAGCGTTTAAAAATTTTATAAAAAAAAAAAAAAAAATTTCAAAAGTAAATTTTGATGCAAAATTCGACCCTCTAGGAGCAATATTAACAAAGTTATGAGCGTTTAAAGTTTTTATAAAAAAAAAAAGTAAATTTTGATGCAAAATTCGACCCTCTAGGAGCAATATTAACGAAGTTATGAGCGTTTAAAGTTTTTATAAAAAAAAAATAAAAATTTTTTAAAAAGTTTTTATAAAAAAAAAAAGTAAATTTTGATGCAAAATTCGACCCTCTAGGAGCAATATTAACGAAGTTATGAGCGTTTAAAAATTTTATAAAAAAAAAAAAAAAAATTTCAAAAGTAAATTTTGATGCAAAATTCGACCCTCTAGGAGCAATATTAACAAAGTTATGAGCGTTTAAAGTTTTTATAAAAAAAAAAAGTAAATTTTGATGCAAAATTCGACCCTCTAGGAGCAATATTAACAAAGTTATGAGCGTTTAAAGTTTTTATAAAAAAAAAAAAAAAATTTCAAAAGTAAATTTTGATGCAAAATTCGACCCTCTAGGAGCAATATTAACGAAGTTATGAGCGTTTAAAAATTTTATAAAAAAAAAAAAAAAAATTTCAAAAGTAAATTTTGATGCAAAATTCGACCCTCTAGGAGCAATATTAACAAAGTTATGAGCGTTTAAAGTTTTTATAAAAAAAAAAAGTAAATTTTGATGCAAAATTCGACCCTCTAGGAGCAATATTAACGAAGTTATGAGCGTTTAAAGTTTTTATAAAAAAAAATATAAAAATTTCAAAATTAAATTTTGATGCAAAATTCGACCCTCCAGGAGCAATATTAACAAAGTTATGAGCGTTTAAAGTTTTTATAAAAAAAAAAAAACATTTCAAAAGTAAATTTTGATGCAAAATTCGACCCTCTAGGAGCAATATTAACAAAGTTATGAGCGTTTAAAGTTCTTATAAAAAAAAAAAAAAATTTCAAAAGTAAATTTTGATGCAAAATTCGACCCTCTAGGAGCAATATTAACAAAGTTTGAGCGTTTAAAGTTTTTATAAAAAAAAAAAAAAAAATTTCAAAAGTAAATTTTGATGCAAAATTCGACCCTCTAGGAGCAATATTAACGAAGTTATGAGCGTTTAAAATTTTTATAAAAAAAAAAAAAACTTTTTTAAAAAGTTTTTATAAAAAAAAAAAGTAAATATTGATGCAAAATTCGACCCTCTAGGAGCAATATTAACAAAGTTTGAGCGTTTAAAGTTTTTATAAAAAAAAAAAAAAAAAATTTCAAAAGTAAATTTTGATGCAAAATTCGACCATCTAGGAGCAATATTAACGAAGTTATGAGCGTTTAAAATTTTTATAAAAAAAAAAAAAAATTTTTTAAAAAGTTTTTATAAAAAAAAAAAGTAAATTTTGATGCAAAATTCGACCCTCTAGGAGCAATATTAACAAAGTTATGAGCGTTTAAAGTTTTTATAAAAAAAAAAAAAAAAATTTCAAAAGTAAATTTTGATGCAAAATTCGACCCTCTAGGAGCAATATTAACGAAGTTATGAGCGTTTAAAATTTTTATAAAAAAAAAAAAAAATTTTTTAAAAAGTTTTTATAAAAAAAAAAAGTAAATTTTGATGCAAAATTCGACCCTCTAGGAGCAATATTAACAAAGTTATGAGCGTTTAAAGTTTTTATAAAAAAAAAAAAAAAAATTTCAAAAGTAAATTTTGATGCAAAGTTCGACCCTCTAGGAGCAATATTAACAGTTATGAGCGTTTAAAGTTTTTATAAAAAAAAAAAATAAAAATTTCAAAAGTAAATTTTGATGCAAAATTCGACCCTCTAGGAGCAATATTAACGAAGTTATGAGCGTTTAAAGTTTTTACAAAAAAAAAAAAAAAATTTCAAAAGTAAATTTTGATGCAAAGTTCGACCCTCATGGAGCAATATTAACGAAGTTATGAGCGTTTAAAGTTTTTATAAAAAAAAAAAATAAAAATTTCAAAAGTAAATTTTGATGCAAAATTCGACCCTCTAGGAGCAATATTAACGAAGTTATGAGCGTTTAAAGTTTTTATAAAAAAAAAAAAAAAAAATTTCAAAAGTTAATTTTGATGCCAAATTCGACCCTCTAGGAGCAATATTAACAAAGTTATGAGCGTTTAAAGTTTTTATAAAAAAAAAAAAAAAAATTTCAAAAGTAAATTTTGATGCAAAATTCGACCCTCTAGGAGCAATATTAACAAAGTTATGAGCGTTTAAAAATTTTATAAAAAAAAAAAAAATTTTCAAAAGTAAATTTTGATGCAAAATTCGACCCCTTAGGAGCAATATTAACGAAGTTATGAGCGCTTAAAGTTTTTATAAAAAAAAAAAAAAAATTTCAAAAGTAAATTTTGATGCAAAATTCGACCCTCTAGGAGCAATATTAACAAAGTTATGAGCGCTTAAAATTTTTATAAAAAAAAAAAAAAAAATTTCAAAAGTAAATTTTGATGCAAAATTCGACCCTCTAGGAGCAATATTAACGAAGTTATGAGCGTTTAAAAATTGTATAAAAAAAAAAAAAATTTCAAAAGTAAATTTTGATGCAAAATTCGACCCTCTAGGAGCAATATTAACAAAGTTATGAGCGTTTAAAGTTTTTTTAAAAAAGAAAAAAAAAATTTCAAAAGTAAATTTTGATGCAAAATTCGACCCTTTAGGAGCAATATTAACAAAGTTATGAGCGTTTAAAGTTTTTATAAAAAAAAAAAAAAAAAAATTTCAAAAGTAAATTTTGATGCAAAATTCGACCCTCTAGAAGCAATATTAACAAAGTTATGAGCGTTTAAAGTTTTTATAAAAAAAAAAAAAAAAATTTCAAAAGTAAATTTTGATGCAAAAGTCGACCCTCTAGGAGCAATATTAACAAAGTTATGAGCGTTTAAAGTTTTTATAAAAAAAAAAAAAAATTTCAAAAGTAAATTTTGATGCAAAATTCGACCCTCTAGGAGCAATATTAACGAAGTTATGAGCGTTTAAAAATTTTATAAAAAAAAAAAAAAAAATTTCAAAAGTAAATTTTGATGCAAAATTCGACCCTCTAGGAGCAATATTAACAAAGTTATGAGCGTTTAAAGTTTTTATAAAAAAAAAAAGTAAATTTTGATGCAAAATTCGACCCTCTAGGAGCAATATTAACGAAGTTATGAGCGTTTAAAGTTTTTATAAAAAAAAAATAAAAATTTTTTAAAAGTTTTTATAAAAAAAAAAAGTAAATTTTGATGCAAAATTCGACCCTCTAGGAGCAATATTAACGAAGTTATGAGCGTTTAAAAATTTTATAAAAAAAAAAAAAAAATTTCAAAAGTAAATTTTGATGCAAAATTCGACCCTCTAGGAGCAATATTAACAAAGTTATGAGCGTTTAAAGTTTTTATAAAAAAAAAAAGTAAATTTTGATGCAAAATTCGACCCTCTAGGAGCAATATTAACAAAGTTATGAGCGTTTAAAGTTTTTATAAAAAAAAAAAAAAATTTCAAAAGTAAATTTTGATGCAAAATTCGACCCTCTAGGAGCAATATTAACGAAGTTATGAGCGTTTAAAAATTTTATAAAAAAAAAAAAAAAAATTTCAAAAGTAAATTTTGATGCAAAATTCGACCCTCTAGGAGCAATATTAACAAAGTTATGAGCGTTTAAAGTTTTTATAAAAAAAAAAAGTAAATTTTGATGCAAAATTCGACCCTCTAGGAGCAATATTAACGAAGTTATGAGCGTTTAAAGTTTTTATAAAAAAAAATATAAAAATTTCAAAATTAAATTTTGATGCAAAATTCGACCCTCCAGGAGCAATATTAACAAAGTTATGAGCGTTTAAAGTTTTTATAAAAAAAAAAAAAACATTTCAAAAGTAAATTTTGATGCAAAATTCGACCCTCTAGGAGCAATATTAACAAAGTTATGAGCGTTTAAAGTTCTTATAAAAAAAAAAAAAATTTCAAAAGTAAATTTTGATGCAAAATTCGACCCTCTAGGAGCAATATTAACAAAGTTTGAGCGTTTAAAGTTTTTATAAAAAAAAAAAAAAAATTTCAAAAGTAAATTTTGATGCAAAATTCGACCCTCTAGGAGCAATATTAACGAAGTTATGAGCGTTTAAAATTTTTATAAAAAAAAAAAAAACTTTTTTAAAAAGTTTTTATAAAAAAAAAAAGTAAATTTTGATGCAAAATTCGACCCTCTAGGAGCAATATTAACAAAGTTTGAGCGTTTAAAGTTTTTATAAAAAAAAAAAAAAAAAATTTCAAAAGTAAATTTTGATGCAAAATTCGACCCTCTAGGAGCAATATTAACGAAGTTATGAGCGTTTAAAATTTTTATAAAAAAAAAAAAAAATTTTTTAAAAAGTTTTTATAAAAAAAAAAAGTAAATTTTGATGCAAAATTCGACCCTCTAGGAGCAATATTAACAAAGTTATGAGCGTTTAAAGTTTTTATAAAAAAAAAAAAAAAAATTTCAAAAGTAAATTTTGATGCAAAATTCGACCCTCTAGGAGCAATATTAACGAAGTTATGAGCGTTTAAAATTTTTATAAAAAAAAAAAAAAATTTTTTAAAAAGTTTTTATAAAAAAAAAAAGTAAATTTTGATGCAAAATTCGACCCTCTAGGAGCAATATTAACAAGTTATGAGCGTTTAAAGTTTTTATAAAAAAAAAAAAAAAAATTTCAAAAGTAAATTTTGATGCAAAGTTCGACCCTCTAGGAGCAATATTAACAGTTATGAGCGTTTAAAGTTTTTATAAAAAAAAAAAATAAAAATTTCAAAAGTAAATTTTGATGCAAAATTCGACCCTCTAGGAGCAATATTAACGAAGTTATGAGCGTTTAAAGTTTTTACAAAAAAAAAAAAAAAATTTCAAAAGTAAATTTTGATGCAAAGTTCGACCCTCATGGAGCAATATTAACGAAGTTATGAGCGTTTAAAGTTTTTATAAAAAAAAAAAATAAAAATTTCAAAAGTAAATTTTGATGCAAAATTCGACCCTCTAGGAGCAATATTAACGAAGTTATGAGCGTTTAAAGTTTTTATAAAAAAAAAAAAAAAAAATTTCAAAAGTAAATTTTGATGCAAAATTCGACCCTCTAGGAGCAATATTAACGAAGTTATGAGCGTTTAAAGTTTTTATAAAAAAAAAAAAAAATTTTTCAAAGTAAATTTTGATGCAAATTCGACCCTCTAGGAGCAATATTAACAAAGTTATGAGCGTTTAAAGTTTTTATAAAAAAAAAAAAAAAATTTCAAAAGTAAATTTTGATGCAAAATTCGACATTCTAGGAGCAATATTAACGAAGTTATGAGCGTTTAAAGTTTTTATAAAAAAAAAAAAAATTTCAAAAGTAAATTTTGATGCAAAATTCGACCCTCTAGGAGCAATATTAACAAAGCTATGAGCGTTTAAAGTTTTTATAAAAAAAAAAAAAAAAAAATTTCAAAAGTAAATTTTGATGCAAAATTCGACCCTCTAGGAGCAATATTAACAAAGTTATGAGCGTTTAAAGTTTTTATAAAAAAAAAAAAAATTTCAAAAGTAAATTTTGATGCAAAATTCGACCCTCTAGGAGCAATATTAACGAAGTTATGAGCGTTTAAAGTTTTTATAAAAAAAAAAAAAAAAATTTCAAAAGTAAATTTTGATGCAAAATTCGACCCTCTAGGAGCAATATTAACGAAGTTATGGGCGTTTAAAGTTTTTATAAAAACAAAAATAAAAATTTCAAAAGTAAATTTTGATGCAAAATTCGACCCTCTAGGAGCAATATTAACGAAGTTATGAGCGTTTAAAGTTTTTATAAAAAAAAAAAAAAAATTTCAAAAGTACATTTTGATGCAAAATTCGACCCTCTAGGAGCAATATTAACGAAGTTATGGGCGTTTAAAGTTTTTATAAAAACAAAAATAAAAATTTCAAAAGTAAATTTTGATGCAAAATTCGACCCTCTAGGAGCAATATTAACAAAGTTATGAGCGTTTAAAGTTTTTATAAAAAAAAAAAAAAATTTCAAAAGTAAATTTTGATGCAAAATTCGACCCTCTAGGAGCAATATTAACGAAGTTATGAGCGTTTAAAGTTTTTATAAAAAAAAAAAAAAAAATTTCAAAAGTAAATTTTGATGCAAAATTCGACCCTCTAGGAGCAATATTAACGAAGTTATGGGCGTTTAAAGTTTTTATAAAAACAAAAATAAAAATTTCAAAAGTAAATTTTGATGCAAAATTCGACCCTCTAGGAGCAATATTAACGAAGTTATGAGCGTTTAAAGTTTTTATAAAAAAAAAAAAAAAATTTCAAAAGTACATTTTGATGCAAAATTCGACCCTCTAGGAGCAATATTAACGAAGTTATGAGCGTTTAAAGTTTTTATAAAAAAAAAAAATAAAAATTTCAAAAGTAAATTTTGATGCAAAATTCGACCCTCTAGGAGCAATATTAACGAAGTTATGAGCGTTTAAAGTTTTTATAAAAAAAAAAAAAAAATTTCAAAAGTAAATTTTGATGCAAAATTCGACCCTCTAGGAGCAATATTAAAGAAGTTATGAGCGTTTAAAGTTTTTATAAAAAAAAAAAAAAAAAAATTTCAAAAGTAAATTTTGATGCAAAATTCGACCCTCTAGGAGCAATATTAACAAAGTTATGAGCGTTTAAAGTTTTTATAAAAAAAAAAAAAAAAATTTTAAAAAGTTTTTATAAAAAAAAAAAGTAAATTTTGATGCAAAATTCGACCCTCTAGGAGCAATATTAACGAAGTTATGAGAGTTTAAAGTTTTTATAAAAAAAAAAAAAATTTCAAAAGTAAATTTTGATGCAAAATTCGACCCTCTAGGAGCAATATTAACAAAGTTATAAGCGTTTAAAGTTTTTATAAAAAAAAAAAAAAAAATTTCAAAAGTAAATTTTGATGCAAAATTCGACCCTCTAGGAGCAATATTAACAAAGTTTGAGCGTTTAAAGTTTTTATAAAAAAAAAAAAAAAATTTCAAAAGTAAATTTTGATGCAAAATTCGACCCTCTAGGAGCAATATTAACGAAGTTATGAGCGTTTAAAATTTTTATAAAAAAAAAAAAAAATTTTTAAAAAGTTTTTATAAAAAAAAAAAGTAAATTTTGATGCAAAAATTCGACCCTCTAGGAGCAATATTAACAAAGTTATGAGCGTTTAAAGTTTTTATAAAAAAAAAAAAAAATTTCAAAAGTAAATTTGATGCAAAATTCGACCCTCTAGGAGCAATATTAACAAAGTTATGAGCGTTTAAAGTTTTTATAAAAAAAAAAAAAAAATTTTCAAAAGTAAATTTTGATGCAAAATTCGACCCCTTAGGAGCAATATTAACGAAGTTATGAGCGCTTAAAGTTTTTATAAAAAAAAAAAAAAAATTTCAAAAGTAAATTTTGATGCCAAATTCGACCCTCTAGGAGCAATATTAACAAAGTTATGAGCGTTTAAAGTTTTTATAAAAAAAAAAAAAAAAATTTCAAAAGTAAATTTTGATGCAAAATTCGACCCTCTAGGAGCAATATTAACAAAGTTATGAGCGTTTAAAAATTTTATAAAAAAAAAAAAATTTTCAAAAGTAAATTTTGATGCAAAATTCGACCCTTAGGAGCAATATTAACGAAGTTATGAGCGCTTAAAGTTTTTATAAAAAAAAAAAAAAATTTCAAAAGTAAATTTTGATGCAAAATTCGACCCTCTAGGAGCAATATTAACAAAGTTATGAGCGTTTAAAGTTTTTTTAAAAAAGAAAAAAAAATTTCAAAAGTAAATTTTGATGCAAAATTCGACCCTTTAGGAGCAATATTAACAAAGTTATGAGCGTTTAAAGTTTTTATAAAAAAAAAAAAAAAAATTTCAAAAGTAAATTTTGATGCAAAATTCGACCCTCTAGAAGCAATATTAACAAAGTTATGAGCGTTTAAAGTTTTATAAAAAAAAAAAAAAAATTTCAAAGTAAATTTTGATGCAAAATTCGACCCTCTAGGAGCAATATTAACAAAGTTATGAGCGTTTAAAGTTTTTATAAAAAAAAAAAAAATTTCAAAAGTAAATTTTGATGCAAAATTCGACCCTCTAGGAGCAATATTAACGAAGTTATGAGCGTTTAAAAATTTTATAAAAAAAAAAAAAAAAATTTCAAAAGTAAATTTTGATGCAAAATTCGACCCTCTAGGAGCAATATTAACAAAGTTATGAGCGTTTAAAGTTTTATAAAAAAAAAAGTAAATTTTGATGCAAAATTCGACCCTCTAGGAGCAATATTAACGAAGTTATGAGCGTTTAAAGTTTTTATAAAAAAAAAATAAAAATTTTTTAAAAAGTTTTTATAAAAAAAAAAAGTAAATTTTGATGCAAATTCGACCCTCTAGGAGCAATATTAACGAAGTTATGAGCGTTTTAAAGTTTTTATAAAAAAAAATATAAAAATTTCAAAATTAAATTTTGATGCAAAATTCGACCCTCCAGGAGCAATATTAACAAAGTTATGAGCGTTTAAAGTTTTTATAAAAAAAAAAAAACATTTCAAAAGTAAATTTGATGCAAAATTCGACCCTCTAGGAGCAATATTAACAAAGTTATGACCGTTTTAAAGTTCTTATAAAAAAAAAAAAAAATTTCAAAAGTAAATTTTGATGCAAAATTCGACCCTCTAGGAGCAATATTAACAAAGTTTGAGCGTTTAAAGTTTTTATAAAAAAAAAAAAAAAATTTCAAAAGTAAATTTTGATGCAAAATTCGACCCTCTAGGAGCAATATTAACGAAGTTATGAGCGTTTAAAATTTTTATAAAAAAAAAAAAAACTTTTTTAAAAAGTTTTTATAAAAAAAAAAAAGTAAATTTTGATGCAAAATTCGACCCTCTAGGAGCAATATTAACAAGTTTGAGCGTTTAAAGTTTTTATAAAAAAAAAAAAAAAAAATTTCAAAAGTAAATTTTGATGCAAAATTCGACCCTCTAGGAGCAATATTAACGAAGTTATGAGCGTTTAAAATTTTTATAAAAAAAAAAAAAAATTTTTTAAAAAGTTTTTATAAAAAAAAAAAGTAAATTTTGATGCAAAATTCGACCCTCTAGGAGCAATATTAACAAAGTTATGAGCGTTTTAAAGTTTTTATAAAAAAAAAAAAAAAAATTTCAAAAGTAAATTTTGATGCAAAGTTCGACCCTCTAGGAGCAATATTAACAAAGTTATGAGCGTTTAAAGTTTTTATAAAAAAAAAAAAAAAATTTCAAAAGTAAATTTTGATGCAAAATTCGACCCTTCTAGGAGCAATATTACGAAGTTATGAGCGTTTAAAAATTTTATAAAAAAAAAAATTTTTCAAAGTAAATTTTGATGCAAAATTCGACCTTCTAGGAGCAATATTAACAAAGTTATGAGCGTTTAAAAGTTTTTATCAAAAAAAAAAAAAAAATTTCAAAGTATATTTTGATGTAAAATTTGACCCTCTAGGAGCATATTAACAAAGTTATGAGCGTTTAAAGTTTTTATAAAAAAAAAAAAAATTTCAAAAGTAAATTTTGATGCAAAATTCGACCCTCTAGGAGCAATATTAACAAAGTTATGAGCGTTTAAACTTTTTATAAAAAAAAAAAAAATTTTTCAAAAGTAAATTTTGATGCAAAATGCGACCCTCTAGGAGCAATATTAACAAAGTTATGAGCGTTTAAAGTTTTTATCAAAAAAAAAAAAAAAATTTCAAAAGTATATTTTGATGTAAATTTGACCCTCTAGGAGCAATATTAACGAAGTTATGAGCGTTTAAAGTTTTTATAAAAAAAAAAAAAAATTTTCAAAAGTAAATTTTGATGCAAAATTCGACCCTCTAGGAGCAATATTAACAAGGTTATGAGCGTTTAAAGTTTTTATAAAAAAAAAAAAAAAAATTTCAAAAGTAAATTTTGATGCAAAATTCGCCCCTCTAGGAGCATTATTAACCAAGTTATGAGCGTTTAAAGTTTTATAAAAAAAAAAAAAAATTTTCAAAAGTAAATTTTGATGCAAAATTCGACCCTCTAGGAGCAATATTAACAAAGTTATGAGCGTCTAAAGTTTTTAAAAAAAAAATTTTTCAAAAGTAAATTTTGATGCAAAATTCGACCCTCTAGGAGCAATATTAACGAAGTTATGAGCGTTTAAAGTTTTTATAAACAAAAAAAAAATTTTCAAAAGTAAATTTTGATGCAAAATTCGACCCTCTAGGAGCAATATTAACAAAGTTATGAGCGTTTAAAGTTTTTATAAAAAAAAAAAAAAAAATTTCAAAAGTAAATTTTGATGCAAAATTCGCCCCTCTAGGAGCATTATTAACCAAGCTATGAGCGTTTAAAGTTTTTATAAAAAAAAAAAAAAATTTCAAAAGTAAATTTTGATGCAAAATTCGACCCTCTAGGAGCAATATTAACAAAGTTTGAGCGTTTAAAGTTTTTATAAAAAAAAAAAAAAAATTTCAAAGTATATTTTGATGCAAAATTCGACCCTCTAGGAGCAATATTAACGAAGTTATGAGCGTTTAAAATTTTTATAAAAAAAAAAAAAATTTTTTAAAAAGTTTTCATAAAAAAAAAAGTAAATTTTGATGCAAAATTCGACCCTCTAGGAGCAATATTAACAAAGTTATGAGCGTTTAAAGTTTTTATAAAAAAAAAAAAAAAAAATTTCAAAAGTAAATTTTGATGCAAAATTCGCCCTCTAGGAGCATTATTAACCAAGTTATGAGCGTTTAAAGTTTTTATAAAAAAAAAAAAAATTTTCAAAAGTAAATTTTGATGCAAAATTCGACCCTCTAGGAGCATTATTAACAAAGTTATGAGCGTCTAAAGTTTTTTATAAAAAAAAAAAAAAAAATTTTCAAAGTAAATTTTGATGCAAAATTCGACCCTCTAGGAGCAATATTAACGAAGTTATGAGCGTTTAAAGTTTTTATAAAAAAAAAAAAAATTTTCAAAAGTAAATTTTGATGCAAAATTCGACCCTCTAGGAGCAATATTAACAAAGTTATGAGCATTTAAAGTTTTTATAAAAAAAAAAAAAAAAAATTTCAAAAGTAAATTTTGATGCAAAATTCGCCCCTCTAGGAGCATTATTAACCAAATTATGAGCGTTTAAAGTTTTTATAAAAAAAAAAAAAAAATTTTCAAAAGTAAATTTTGATGCAAAATTCGACCCTCTAGGAGCAATATTAACAAAGTTATGAGCGTCTAAAGTTTTTATAAAAAAAAAAAAAAAATTTTTCAAAAGTAAATTTTGATGCAAAATTCGACCCTCTAGGAGCAATATTAACGAAGTTATGAGCGTTTAAAGTTTTTATAAAAAAAAAAAAAAATTTCAAAAGTAAATTTTGATGCAAAATTCGACCTTCTAGGAGCAATATTAACAAAGTTATGAGCGTTTAAAGTTTTTATAAAAAAAAAAAAAATTTCAAAAGTAAATTTTGATGCAAAATTCGACCCTCTAGGAGCAATATTAACCAAGTTATGAGCGTTTAAAGTTTTTATAAAAAAAAAAAAAATTTTCAAAAGTAAATTTTGATGCAAAATTCGACCCTCTAGGAGCAATATTAACAAAGTTATGAGCGTTTAAAGTTTTTATAAAAAAAAAAAAAAAATTTCAAAAGTAAATTTTGATGCAAAATTCGACCCTCTAGGAGCAATATTAACGAAGTTATGAGCGTTTAAAGTTTTTATAAAAAAAAAAAAAAAAAATTTCAAAAGTAAATTTTGATGCAAAATTCGCCCCTCTAGGAGCATTATTAACCAAGTTATGAGCGTTTAAAGTTTTTATAAAAAAAAAAAAAAATTTTCAAAAGTAAATTTTGATGCAAAATTCGACCCTCTAGGAGCAATATTAACAAAGTTATGAGCGTCTAAAGTTTTTATAAAAAAAAAAAAAAAAAATTTTCAAAAGTAAATTTTGATGCAAAATCGACCCTCTAGGAGCAATATTAACGAAGTTATGAGCGTTTAAAGTTTTTATAAAAAAAAAAAAAAATTTCAAAAGTAAATTTTGATGCAAAATTCGACCTTCTAGGAGCAATATTAACAAAGTTATGAGCGTTTAAAGTTTTTATAAAAAAAAAAAAAATTTCAAAAGTAAATTTTGATGCAAAATTCGACCCTCTAGGAGCAATATTAACGAAGTTATGAGCGTTTAAAGTTTTTATAAAAAAAAAAAAAAAATTTCAAAAGTAAATTTTGATGCAAAATTCGACCCTCTAGGAGCAATATTAACAAAGTTATGAGCGTTTAAAGTTTTTATAAAAAAAAAAAAAAAAATTTCAAAAGTAAATTTTGATGCAAAATTCGACCCTCTAGGAGCAATATTAACGAAGTTATGAGCGTTTAAAGTTTTTATAAAAAAAAAAAAAAAAATTTCAAAAGTATATTTTGATGCAAAATTCGACCCTCTAGGAGCAATATTAACAAAGTTATGAGCGTTTAAAGTTTTTATAAAAAAAAAAAAAAAAATTTTAAAAGTAAATTTTGATGCAAAATTCGACCCTCTAGGAGCAATATTAACAAAGTTATAAGCGTTTAAAGTTTTTATAAAAAAAAAAAAAAAATTTCAAAAGGTAAATTTTGATGCAAAATTCGCCCTTCTAGGAGCATTATTAACGAAGTTATGAGCGTTTAAAGTTTTTATAAAAAAAAAAAAAAATTTCAAAAGTAAATTTTGATGCACAATTCGACCCTCTAGGAGCAATATTAACAAAGTTATGAGCGTCTAAAGTTTTTATAAAAAAAAAAAAAAAATTTTTCAAAAGTAAATTTTGATGCAAAATTCGACCCTCTAGGAGCAATATTAACGAAGTTATGAGCGTTTAAACTTTTTATAAAAAAAAAAAAAATTTCAAAAGTAAATTTTGATGCAAAATTCGACCCTCTAGGAGCAATATTAACGAAGTTATGAACGTTTAAAGTTTTTATAAAAAAAAAAATAAAAATTTCAAAGTAAATTTTGATGCAAAATTCGACCCTCTAGGAGCAATATTAACGAAGTTATGAGCGTTTAAAGTTTTTATAAAAAAAAAAAAAAAAAATTTCAAAAGTAAATTTTGATGCAAAATTCGACCCTCTAGGAGCAATATTAACGAAGTTATGAGCGTTTAAAGTTTTTATAAAAAAAAAAATAAAAATTTCAAAAGTAAATTTTCATGCAAAATTCGACCCTCTAGGAGCAATATTAACGAAGTTATGAGCGTTTAAAGTTTTTATAAAAAAAAAAAAAAAAATTTCAAAAGTAAATTTTGATGCAAAATTCGACCATCTAGGAGCAATATTAACGAAGTTATGAGCGTTTAAAGTTTTTATAAAAAAAAAAAAAAATTTTTCAAAAGTAAATTTTGATGCAAAATTCGACCCTCTAGGAGCAATATTAACAAAGTTATGAGCGTTTAAAGTTTTTATAAAAAAAAAAAAAAAAAAATCTCAAAAGTAAATTTTGATGCAAAATTCGACCCTCTAGGAGCAATATTAACAAAGTTATGAGCGTTTAAAGTTTTTATAAAAAAAAAAAAAAAATTGTCAAAAGTAAATTTTGATGCAAAATTCGACCCTCTAGGAGCAATATTAACGAAGTTATGAGCGTTTAAAGTTTTTATAAAAAAAAAAATAAAAATTTCAAAAGTAAATTTTGATGCAAAATTCGACCCTCTAGGAGCAATATTAACGAAGTTATGAGCGTTTAAAGTTTTTATAAAAAAAAAAAAAAATTTCAAAAGTAAATTTTGATGCAAAATTCGACCCTCTAGGAGCAATATTAACAAAGTTATGAGCGTTTAAAGTTTTTATAAAAAAAAAAAAAAAAATTTCAAAAGTAAATTTTGATGCAAAATTCGACCCTCTAGGAGCAATATTAACAAAGTTTGAGCGTTTAAAGTTTTTATAAAAAAAAAAAAAAAAAATTTCAAAAGTAAATTTTGATGCAAAATTCGACCCTCTAGGAGCAATATTAACGAAGTTATGAGCGTTTAAAATTTTTATAAAAAAAAAAAAAAATTTTTTAAAAAGTTTTTATAAAAAAAAAAAGTAAATTTTGATGCAAAATTCGACCCTCTAGGAGCAATATTAACAAAGTTATGAGCGTTTAAGTTTTTATAAAAAAAAAAAAAATTTTCAAAAGTAAATTTTGATGCAAAATTCGACCCTCTAGGAGCAATATTAACAAAATTATGAGCGTTTAAAGTTTTTATAAAAAAAAAAAAAAAATTTTCAAAAGTAAATTTTGATGCAAAATTCGACCCTCTAGGAGCAATATTAACAAAGTTATGACCGTTTAAAGTTTTTATAAAAAAAAAAAAAAATTTCAAAAGTAAATTTTGATGCAAAATGCGACCCTCTAGGAGCAATATTAACAAAGTTATGAGCGTTTAAAGTTTTTATAAAAAAAAAAAAATTTTCAAAAGTAAATTTTGATGCAAAATTCGACCCTCTAGGAGCAATATTAACAAAGTTATGAGCGTTTAAAGTTTTTATAAAAAAAAAAAAAAATTTTAAAGTAAATTTTGATGCAAAATTCGACCCTCTAGGAGCAATATTAACAAAGATATGAGCGTTTAAAGTTTTTATAAAAAAAAAAAAAAATTTCAAAAGTAAATTTTGATGCAAAATTCGACCCTCTAGGCAATATTAACGAAGTTATGAGCGTTTAAAAATTTTATAAAAAAAAAAAAAATTTTCAAAAGTAAATTTTGATGCAAAATTCGACCCTCTAGGAGCAATATTAACAAAGTTATGAGCGTTTAAAGTTTTTATAAAAAAAAAAAAAATTTTCAAAAGTAAATTTTGATGCAAAATTCGACCCTCTAGGAGCAATATTAACAAAGTTATGAGCGTTTAAAGTTTTTATAAAAAAAAAAAAAAATTTTCAAAAGTAAATTTTGATGCAAAATGCGACCCTCTAGGAGCAATATTAACAAAGTTATGAGCGTTTAAAGTTTTTATAAAAAAAAAAAAAATTTCAAAAGTAAATTTTGATGCAAAATTCGACCCTCTAGGAGCAATATTAACAAAGTTATGAGCGTTTAAAGTTTTTATCAAAAAAAAAAAAAATTTCAAAAGTATATTTTGATGTAAAATTCGACCCTCTAGGAGCAATATTAACGAAGTTATGAGCGTTTAAAGTTTTTATAAAAAAAAAAAAAAATTTTCAAAAGTAAATTTTGATGCAAAATTCGACCCTCTAGGAGCAATATTAACAAAGTTATGAGCGTTTAAAGTTTTTATAAAAAAAAAAAAAAATTTCAAAAGTAAATTTTGATGCAAAATTCGACCCTCTAGGAGCAATATTAACGAAGTTATGAGCGTTTAAAGTTTTTATAAAAAAAAAAAAAATTTTCAAAAGTAAATTTTGATGCAAAATTCGACCCTCTAGGAGCAATATTAACAAAGTTATGAGCATTTAAAGTTTTTATAAAAAAAAAAAATAAAAATTTCAAAAGTAAATTTTGATGCAAAATTCGACCCTCTAGGAGCAATATTAACGAAGTTATGAGCGTTTAAAGTTTTTATAAAAAAAAAAAAAAAATTTTCAAAAGTAAATTTTGATGCAAAATTCGACCCTCTAGGAGCAATATTAAAGAAGTTATGAGCGTTTAAAGTTTTTATAAAAAAAAAAAAAATTTTTTAAAATGTTTTTATAAAAAAAAAAGTAAATTTTGATGCAAAATTCGACCCTCTAGGAGCAATATTAACAAAGTTATGAGCGTTTAAAGTTTTTATAAAAAAAAAAAAAAATTTTCAAAAGTAAATTTTGATGCAAAATTCGACCCTCTAGGAGCAATATTAACAAAGTTATGAGCGTTTAAAGTTTTTATAAAAAAAAAAAAAAATTTTCAAAAGTAAATTTTGATGCAAAATTCGACCCCTTAGGAGCAATATTAACAAAGTTATGAGCGCTTAAAGTTTTTATAAAAAAAAAAAAAAATTTCAAAAGTAAATTTTGATGCAAAATTCGACCTCTAGGAGCAATATTAACAAAGTTATGAGCGTTTAAAGTTTTTATAAAAAAAAAAAAAAAAATTTCAAAAGTAAATTTTGATGCAAAATTCGACCCTCTAGGAGCAATATTAACAAAGTTATGAGCGTTTAAAAATTTTATAAAAAAAAAAAAAATTTTCAAAAGTAAATTTTGATGCAAAATTCGACCCCTTAGGAGCAATATTAACGAAGTTATGAGCGCTTAAAGTTTTTATAAAAAAAAAAAAAAATTTCAAAAGTAAATTTTGATGCAAAATTCGACCCTCTAGGAGCAATATTAACAAAGTTATGAGCGTTTAAAGTTTTTAGAAAAAAAAAAAAAAAATTTCAAAAGTAAATTTTGATGCAAAATTCGACCCTCTAGGAGCAATATTAACAAAGTTATGAGCGTTTAAAAATTTTATAAAAAAAAAAAAATTTTCAAAAGTAAATTTTGATGCAAAATTCGACCCCTTAGGAGCAATATTAACGAAGTTATGAGCGCTTAAAGTTTTTATAAAAAAAAAAAAAAATTTCAAAAGTAAATTTTGATGCAAAATTCGACCCTCTAGGAGCAATATTAACAAAGTTATGAGCGTTTAAAGTTTTTATAAAAAAAAAAAAAAAAATTTCAAAAGTAAATTTTGATGCAAAATTCGACCCTCTAGGAGCAATATTAACGAAGTTATGAGCGTTTAAGTTTTTATAAAAAAAAAAAAAAAATTTTCAAAAGTAAATTTTGATGCAAAGTTCGACCCTCTAGGAGCAATATTAACGAAGTTATGAGCGTTTAAAAATTTTATAAAAAAAAAAAAATTTCAAAAGTAAATTTTGATGCAAAATTCGACCCTCTAGGAGCAATATTAACAAAGTTATGAGCGTTTAAAGTTTTTATAAAAAAAAAAAAATTTTCAAAAGTAAATTTTGATGCAAAATTCGACCCTCTAGGAGCAATATTAACGAAGTTATGAGCGTTTAAAAATTTTATAAAAAAAAAAAAAAAATTTCAAAAGTAAATTTTGATGCAAAATTCGACCCTCTAGGAGCAATATTAACAAAGTTATGAGCGTTTAAAGTTTTTATAAAAAAAAAAAAAAAATTTCAAAAGTAAATTTTGATGCAAAATTCGACCCTCTAGGAGCAATATTAAAGAAGTTATGAGCGTTTAAAGTTTTTATAAAAAAAAAAAAAAAATTTCAAAAGTAAATTTTGATGCAAAATTCGACCCTCTAGGAGCAATATTAACAAAGTTATGAGCGTTTAAAGTTTTTATAAAAAAAAAAAAAAATTTTTTAAAAGTTTTTATAAAAAAAAAAAGTAAATTTTGATGCAAAATTCGACCCTCTAGGAGCAATATTAACGAAGTTATGAGCGTTTAAAGTTTTTATACAAAAAAAAAAAAAAAATTTCAAAAGTAAATTTTGATGCAAAATTCGACCCTCTAGGAGCAATATTAACAAAGTTATGAGCGTTTAAAGTTTTTATAAAAAAAAAAAAAAATTTCAAAAGTAAATTTTGATGCAAAATTTGACCCTCTAGGAGCAATATTAACGAAGTTATGAGCGTTTAAAGTTTTTATAAAAAAAAAAAAAAAATTTTCAAAAGTAAATTTTGATGCAAAATTCGACCCTCTAGGAGCAATATTAAAGAAGTTATGAGCGTTTAAAGTTTTTATAAAAAAAAAAAAAAAAAATTTCAAAAGTAAATTTTGATGCAAAATTCGACCCTCTAGGAGCAATATTAACAAAGTTATGAGCGTTTAAAGTTTTTATAAAAAAAAAAAAAAATTTTTTAAAAAGTTTTTATAAAAAAAAAAAGTAAATTTTGATGCAAAATTCGACCCTCTAGGAGCAATATTAACGAAGTTATGAGCGTTTAAAATTTTTATAAAAAAAAAAATAAAAATTTTTTAAAAAGTTTTTATAAAAAAAAAAAGTAAATTTTGATGCAAAATTCGACCCTCTAGGAGCAATATTAACGAAGTTATGAGCGTTTAAAGTTTTTATAAAAAAAAAAATAAAAATTTCAAAAGTAAATTTTGATGCAAAATTCGACCCTCTAGGAGCAATATTAACGAAGTTATGAGCGTTTAAAGTTTTTATAAAAAAAAAAAAAATTTCAAAAGTAAATTTTGATGCAAAATTCGACCCTCTAAGAGCAATATTAACGAAGTTATGAGCGTTTAAAAATTTTATAAAAAAAAAAAAAATTTTCAAAAGTAAATTTTGATGCGAAATTCGACCCTCTAGGAGCAATATTAACAAAGTTATGAGCGTTTAAAGTTTTTATAAAAAAAAAAAATTTTCAAAAGTAAATTTTGATGCAAAATTCGACCCTCTAGGAGCAATATTAACGAAGTTATGAGCGTTTAAAAATTTTATAAAAAAAAAAAAAAAATTTCAAAAGTAAATTTTGATGCAAAATTCGACCCTCTAGGAGCAATATTAACAAAGTTTGAGCGTTTAAAGTTTTTATAAAAAAAAAAAAAAAAAAATTTCAAAAGTAAATTTTGATGCAAAATTCGACCCTCTAGGAGCAATATTAACGAAGTTATGAGCGTTTAAAAATTTTATAAAAAAAAAAAAATTTTCAAAAGTAAATTTTGATGCAAAATTCGACCCTCTAGGAGCAATATTAACAAAGTTATGAGCATTTAAAGTTTTTATAAAAAAAAAAAAAAAAATTTCAAAAGTAAATTTTGATGCAAAATTCGACCCTTTAGGAGCAATATTAACAAAGTTATGAGCGTTTAAAGTTTTTATAAAAAAAAAAAAAAATTTTCAAAAGTAAATTTTGATGCAAAATGCGACCCTCTAGGAGCAATATTAACAAAGTTTGAGCGTTTAAAGTTTTTATAAAAAAAAAAAAAAAAAAATTTCAAAAGTAAATTTTGATGCAAAATTCGACCCTCTAGGAGCAATATTAACGAAGTTATGAGCGTTTAAAAATTTTATAAAAAAAAAAAAAATTTTCAAAAGTAAATTTTGATGCAAAATTCGACCCTCTAGGAGCAATATTAACAAAGTTATGAGCATTTAAAGTTTTTATAAAAAAAAAAAAAAACATTTCAAAAGTAAATTTTGATGCAAAATTCGACCCTTTAGGAGCAATATTAACAAAGTTATGAGCGTTTAAAGTTTTTATAAAAAAAAAAAAAAAATTTCAAAAGTAAATTTTGATGCAAAATTCGACCCTCTAGGAGCAATATTAACAAAGTTATGAGCGTTTAAAGTTTTTATCAAAAAAAAAAAAAAAATTTCAAAAGTATATTTTGATGTAAAATTCGACCCTCTAGGAGCAATATTAACGAAGTTATGAACGTTTAAAGTTTTTATAAAAAAAAAAAAAAATTTTCAAAAGTAAATTTTGATGCAAAATTCGACCCTCTAGGAGCAATATTAACAAAGTTATGAGCGTTTAAAGTTTTTATAAAAAAAAAAAAAAAAAATTTCAAAAGTAAATTTTGATGCAAAATTCGCCCCTCTAGGAGCATTATTAACGAAGTTATGAGCGTTTAAAGTTTTTATAAAAAAAAAAAAAAATTTTCAAAAGTAAATTTTGATGCAAAATTCGACCCTCTAGGAGCAATATTAACAAAGTTATGAGCGTCTAAAGTTTTTATAAAAAAAAAAAAAAAATTTTTCAAAAGTAAATTTTGATGCAAAATTCGACCCTCTAGGAGCAATATTAACAAACTTATGAGCGTTTAAAGTTTTTATAAAAAAAAAAAAAAAATTTCAAAAGTAAATTTTGATGCAAAATTCGACCCTCTAGGAGCAATATTAACGAAGTTATGAGCGTTTAAAATTTTTATAAAAAAAAAAAAAATTTTTTAAAAAGTTTTTATAAAAAAAAAAAGTAAATTTTGATGCAAAATTCGACCCTCTAGGAGCAATATTAACAAAGTTATGAGCGTTTAAAGTTTTTATAAAAAAAAAAAAAATTTTCAAAAGTAAATTTTGATGCGAAATTCGACCCTCTAGGAGCAATATTAACAAAGTTATTAGCGTTTAAAGTTTTTATAAAAAAAAAAAATTTTCAAAAGTAAATTTTGATGCAAAATTCGACCCTCTAGGAGCAATATTAACGAAGTTATGAGCGTTTAAAAATTTTATAAAAAAAAAAAAAAAAATTTCAAAAGTAAATTTTGATGCAAAATTCGACCCTCTAGGAGCAATATTAACAAAGTTTGAGCGTTTAAAGTTTTTATAAAAAAAAAAAAAAAAAAATTTCAAAAGTAAATTTTGATGCAAAATTCGACCCTCTAGGAGCAATATTAACGAAGTTATGAGCGTTTAAAAATTTTATAAAAAAAAAAAAAATTTTCAAAAGTAAATTTTGATGCAAAATTCGACCCTCTAGGAGCAATATTAACAAAGTTATGAGCATTTAAAGTTTTTATAAAAAAAAAAAAAAAATTTCAAAAGTAAATTTTGATGCAAAATTCGACCCTTTAAGAGCAATATTAACAAAGTTATGAGCATTTAAAGTTTTTATAAAAAAAAAAAAAAATTTTCAAAAGTAAATTTTGATGCAAAATGCGACCCTCTAGGAGCAATATTAACAAAGTTTGAGCGTTTAAAGTTTTTATAAAAAAAAAAAAAAAAAAATTTCAAAAGTAAATTTTGATGCAAAATTCGACCCTCTAAAAAAAAAATTTCAAAAGTAAATTTTGATGCAAAATTCGACCCTCTAGGAGCAATATTAACAAAGTTATGAGCGTTTAAAGTTTTAATAAAAAAAAAAAAAAAAATTTCAAAAGTAAATTATGATGCAAAATTCGACCCTCTAGGAGCAATATTAACGAAGTTATGAGCGTTTAAAGTTTTTATAAAAAAAAAAAATAAAAATTTCAAAAGCAAAATGCGACCCTCTAGGAGCAATATTAACAAAGTTATGAGCGTTTAAAGTTTTTATAAAAAAAAAAAAAAATTTTCAAAAGTAAATTTTGATGCAAAATTCGACCCTCTAGGAGCAATATTAACAAAGTTATGAGCGTTTAAAGTTTTTATAAAAAAAAAAAAAAAAAATTTCAAAAGTAAATTTTGATGCAAAATTCGCCCCTCTAGGAGCATTATTAACGAAGTTATGAGCGTTTAAAGTTTTTATAAAAAAAAAAAAAAATTTTCAAAAGTAAATTTTGATGCAAAATTCGACCCTCTAGGAGCAATATTAACAAAGTTATGAGCGTTTAAAGTTTTTATAAAAAAAAAAAAAAAAATTTCAAAAGTAAATTTTGATGCAAAATTCGACCCTCTAGGAGCAATATTAACAAAGTTATGAGCGTTTCAAGTTTTTATAAAAAAAAAAAAAAAAATTTCAAAAGTAAATTTTGATGCAAAATTCGACCCTCTAGGTCGAAACGTTATATTAACCTATATTAACGAAGTTATGAGCGTTTAAAGTTTTTATAAAAAAAAAAAAAAATTTTTTCAAAAGTAAATTTTGATGCAAAATTCGACCCTCTAGGAGCAATATTAACAAAGTTATGAGCGTTTAAAGTTTTTATAAAAAAAAAAAAAAAATTTCAAAAGTAAATTTTGATGCAAAATTCGACCCTCTAGGAGCAATATTAACGAAGTTATAAGCGTTTAAAGTTTTTATAAAAAAAAAAAAAAAATTTTTCAAAAGTAAATTTTGATGCAAAATTCGACCCTCTAGGAGCAATATTAACAAAGTTATGAGCGTTTAAAGTTTTTATAAAAAAAAAAAAAAATTTCAAAAGTAAATTTTGATGCAAAATTCGACCCTCTAGGTCGAAACGTTATATTAACCTATATTAACGAAGTTATGAGCGTTTAAAGTTTTTATAAAAAAAAAAAAAAATTTTTTCAAAAGTAAATTTTGATGCAAAATTCGACCCTCTAGGAGCAATATTAACAAAGTTATGAGCGTTTAAAGTTTTTATAAAAAAAAAAAAAAAATTTCAAAAGTAAATTTTGATGCAAAATTCGACCCTCTAGGTCGAAACGTTATATTAACCTATATTAACGAAGTTATGAGCGTTTAAAGTTTTTATAAAAAAAAAAAAAAATTTTCAAAAGTAAATTTTGATGCAAAATTCGACCCTCTAGGAGCATTATTAACGAAGTTATAAGCGTTTAAAGTTTTTATAAAAAAAAAAAAAAAATTTTTCAAAAGTAAATTTTTATGCAAAATTCGACCCTCTAGCAGCAATATTAACAAAGTTATGAGCGTTTAAAGTTTTTATAAAAAAAAAAAAAAAATTTCTGAAAAAGTAAATTTTGATTCAAAATTCGACCCTCTAGGAGCAATATTAACGAAGTTATGAGCGTTTAAAGTTTTTATAAAAAAAAAAAAATTTCTGAAAAAGTAAATTTTGATGCAAAATTCGACCCTCTAGGAGCAATATTAACGAAGTTATGAGCGTTTAAAGTTTTTATAAAAAAAAAAGATTTCTGAAAAAGTAAATTTTGATGCAAAATTTTACCCTCTAGGAGCAATATTAACGAAGTTATGAGCGTTTAAAGTTTTTATAAAAAAAAAAAAAATTTCTGAAAAAGTAAATTTTGGTGCAAAATTTAACCCTCTAGGAGCAATATTAACGAAGTTATGAGCGTTTAAAAAAAAAAAATTCTGAAAAAGTAAATTTTGATGCAAAATTTGACCCTCTAGGAGCAATATTAACGAAGTTATGAGCGTTTAAAGTTTTTATAAAAAAAAAAAGAAAATTTCTGAAAAAGTAAATTTTGATGCAAAATTTGACCCTCTAGGAGCAATATTATCGAAGTTATGAGCGTTTAAAGTTTTTATAAAAAAAAAAAAAAATTCTGAAAAAGTAAATTTTGATGCAAAATTCAACCCTCTAGGAGCAATATTAACGAAGTTATGAGCGTTTAAAGTTTTATAAAAAAAAAAAAAAATTCTGAAAAAGTAAATTTTGATGCAAAATTTGACCCTATAGGAGCAATATTAACGAAGTTATGAGCGTTTAAAGTTTTTATAAAAAAAAAAAAAAATTCTGAAAAAGTAAATTTTGATGCAAAATTCAACCCTCTAGGAGCAATATTAACGAAGTTATGAGCGTTTAAAGTTTTATAAAAAAAAAAAAATTTCTGAAAAAGTAAATTTTGATGCAAAATTTGACCCTCTAGGAGCAATATTAACGAAGTTATGAGCGTTTAAAGTTTTTATAAAAAAAAAAAAAAATTCTGAAAAAGTAAATTTTGATGCAAAATTCAACCCTCTAGGAGCAATATTAACGAAGTTATGAGCGTTTAAAGTTTTATAAAAAACAAAAAAAAATTCTGAAAAAGTAAATTTTGATGTAAAATTCGACCCTCTAGGAGCAATGTTAACAAAGTTATGAGCGTAATAAAAAAAAAAAGTAATGAAAAAGTAAATTTTGATGCAAAATTCGACCCTCTAGGAGCAATATTAACGAAGTTATGAGCGTTTAAAGTTTTTATAAAAAAAAAAAAAAAATTTCAAAAGTAAATTTTGATGCAAAATTCGACCCTCTAGGAGCAATATTAACGAAGTTATGAGCGTTTAAAGTTTTTACAAAAAAAATAAAAATTTTCAAAAGTAAATTTTGATGCAAAATTCGACCCTCTAGGAGCAATATTAACAAAGTTATGAGCGTTTAAAGTTTTTATAAAAAAAAAAAAAAAATTTCTGAAAAAGTAAATTTTGATTCAAAATTCGACCCTCTAGGAGCAATATTAACGAAGTTATGAGCGTTTAAAGTTTTTATAAAAAAAAAAGATTTCTGAAAAAGTAAATTTTGATGCAAAATTTTACCCTCTAGGAGCAATATTAACGAAGTTATGAGCGTTTAAAGTTTTTATAAAAAAAAAAAGAAAATTTCTGAAAAAGTAAATTTTGATGCAAAATTTGACCCTCTAGGAGCAATATTATCGAAGTTATGAGCGTTTAAAGTTTTTATAAAAAAAAAAAAAAATTCTGAAAAAGTAAATTTTGATGCAAAATTCAACCCTCTAGGAGCAATATTAACGAAGTTATGAGCGTTTAAAGTTTTATAAAAAAAAAAAAAAATTCTGAAAAAGTAAATTTTGATGCAAAATTTGACTCTATAGGAGCAATATTAACGAAGTTATGAGCGTTTAAAGTTTTTATAAAAAAAAAAAAAAATTCTGAAAAAGTAAATTTTGATGCAAAATTCAACCCTCTAGGAGCAATATTAACGAAGTTATGAGCGTTTAAAGTTTTATAAAAAAAAAAAAATTTCTGAAAAAGTAAATTTTGATGCAAAATTTGACCCTCTAGGAGCAATATTAACGAAGTTATGAGCGTTTAAAGTTTTTATAAAAAAAAAAAAAAATTCTGAAAAAGTAAATTTTGATGCAAAATTTTACCCTCTAGGAGCAATATTAACGAAGTTATGAGCGTTTAAAGTTTTTATAAAAAAAAAAAAAATTTCTGAAAAAGTAAATTTTGGTGCAAAATTTAACCCTCTAGGAGCAATATTAACGAAGTTATGAGCGTTTAAAAAAAAAAATTCTGAAAAAGTAAATTTTGATGCAAAATTTGACCCTCTAGGAGCAATATTAACCAAATTATGAGCGTTTAAAGTTTTTATAAAAAAAAAAAAAAAAATTCTGAAAAAGTAAATTTTGATTCAAAATTCGACCCTCTAGGAGCAATATTAACGAAGTTATGAGCGTTTAAAGTTTTTATAAAAAAAAAAGATTTCTGAAAAAGTAAATTTTGATGCAAAATTTTACCCTCTAGGAGCAATATTAACGAAGTTATGAGCGTTTAAAGTTTTTATAAAAAAAAAAAAATTTCTGAAAAAGTAAATTTTGATGCAAAATTCGACCCTCTAGGAGCAATATTAACGAAGTTATGAGCGTTTAAAGTTTTTATAAAAAAAAAAGATTTCTGAAAAAGTAAATTTTGATGCAAAATTTTACCCTCTAGGAGCAATATTAACGAAGTTATGAGCGTTTAAAGTTTTTATAAAAAAAAAAAAAATTTCTGAAAAAGTAAATTTTGGTGCAAAATTTAACCCTCTAGGAGCAATATTAACGAAGTTATGAGCGTTTAAAAAAAAAAATTCTGAAAAAGTAAATTTTGATGCAAAATTTGACCCTCTAGGAGCAATATTAACGAAGTTATGAGCGTTTAAAGTTTTTATAAAAAAAAAAAGAAAATTTCTGAAAAAGTAAATTTTGATGCAAAATTTGACCCTCTAGGAGCAATATTATCGAAGTTATGAGCGTTTAAAGTTTTTATAAAAAAAAAAAAAAATTCTGAAAAAGTAAATTTTGATGCAAAATTCAACCCTCTAGGAGCAATATTAACGAAGTTATGAGCGTTTAAAGTTTTATAAAAAAAAAAAAAATTTCTGAAAAAGTAAATTTTGATGCAAAATTTGACCCTCTAGGAGCAATATTAACGAAGTTATAAGCGTTTAAAGTTTTTATAAAAAAAAAAAAAAATTCTGAAAAAGTAAATTTTGATGCAAAATTCAACCCTCTAGGAGCAATATTAACGAAGTTATGAGCGTTTAAAGTTTTATAAAAAACAAAAAAAAATTCTGAAAAAGTAAATTTTGATGTAAAATTCGACCCTCTAGGAGCAATGTTAACAAAGTTATGAGCGTAATAAAAAAAAAATTAATGAAAAAGTAAATTTTGATGCAAAATTCGACCCTCTAGGAGCAATATTAAAGAAGTTATGAGCGTTTAAAGTTTTTATAAAAAAAAAAAAAAAATTTCAAAAGTAAATTTTGATGCAAAATTCGACCCTCTAGGAGCAATATTAACGAAGTTATGAGCGTTTAAAGTTTTTACAAAAAAAATAAAAATTTTCAAAAGTAAATTTTGATGCAAAATTCGACCCTCTAGGAGCAATATTAACAAAGTTATGAGCGTTTAAAGTTTTTATAAAAAAAAAAAAAAAATATCTGAAAAAGTAAATTTTGATTCAAAATTCGACCCTCTAGGAGCAATATTAACGAAGTTATGAGCGTTTAAAGTTTTTATAAAAAAAAAAAAATTTCTGAAAAAGTAAATTTTGATGCAAAATTCGACCCTCTAGGAGCAATATTAACGAAGTTATGAGCGTTTAAAGTTTTTATAAAAAAAAAAGATTTCTGAAAAAGTAAATTTTGATGCAAAATTTTACCCTCTAGGAGCAATATTAACGAAGTTATGAGCGTTTAAAGTTTTTATAAAAAAAAAAAAAATTTCTGAAAAAGTAAATTTTGGTGCAAAATTTAACCCTCTAGGAGCAATATTAACGAAGTTATGAGCGTTTAAAAAAAAAAAATTCTGAAAAAGTAAATTTTGATGCAAAATTTGACCCTATAGGAGCAATATTAACGAAGTTATGAGCGTTTAAAGTTTTTATAAAAAAAAAAAGAAAATTTCTGAAAAAGTAAATTTTGATGCAAAATTTGACCCTCTAGGAGCAATATTATCGAAGTTATGAGCGTTTAAAGTTTTTATAAAAAAAAAAAAAAATTTCTGAAAAAGTAAATTTTGATGCAAAATTTGACCCTCTAGGAGCAATATTAACGAAGTTATGAGCGTTTAAAGTTTTTATAAAAAAAAAAAAAAATTCTGAAAAAGTAAATTTTGATGCAAAATTCAACCCTCTAGGAGCAATATTAACGAAGTTATGAGCGTTTAAAGATTTTATAAAAAAAAAAAAAATTCTGAAAAAGTAAATTTTGATGTAAAATTCGACCCTCTAGGAGCAATGTTAACAAAGTTATGAGCGTTTAATGTTTTTATAAAAAAAAAAAATTAATGAAAAAGTAAATTTTGATGCAAATTTTGACCCTCTAGGAGCAATATTAACAAAGTTATGAGCGTTTAAAGTTTTTATAAAAAAAAAAAAAAAATTTCTGAAAAAGTAAATTTTGATTCAAAATTCGACCATCTAGGAGCAATATTAACGAAGTTATGAGCGTTTAAAGTTTTTATAAAAAAAAAAATTAATGAAAAAGTACATTTTGATGCAAAATTCAACCCTCTAGGAGCAATATTAACGAAGTTATGAAAGTTTAAAGTTTTTATAAAAAAAAAAATTAATGAAAAAGTAAATTTTGATGCAAAATTTGACCCTCTAGGAGCAATATTAACGAAGTTATGAACGTTTAAAGTTTTATAAAAAAAAAAAAAAATTCTGAAAAAGTAAATTTTGATGCAAAATTCAACCCTCTAGGAGCAATATTAACGAAGTTATGAACGTTTAAAGTTTTTATAAAAAAAAAAAATTTATGAAAAAGTAAATTTTGATGCAAAATTTTACCCTCTAGGAGCAATATTAACGAAGTTATGAACGTTTAAAGTTTTATAAAAACAAAAAAAAATTCTGAAAAAGTACATTTTGATGCCAAATTCAACCCTCTAGGAGCAATATTAACGAAGTTATGAACGTTTAAAGTTTTTATAAAAAAAAAAATTAATGAAAAAGTACATTTTGATGCAAAATTCAACCCTCTAGGAGCAATATTAACGAAGTTATGAAAGTTTAAAGTTTTTATAAAAAAAAAAAATTAATGAAAAAGTAAATTTTGATGCAAAATTTGACCCTCTAGGAGCAATATTAACGAAGTTATGAAAGTTTAAAGTTTTTATAAAAAAAAAAAATTAATGAAAAAGTAAATTTTGATGCAAATTTTGACCCTCTAGGAGCAATATTAACAAAGTTATGAGCGTTTAAAGTTTTTATAAAAAAAAAAAAAAAATTTCTGAAAAAGTAAATTTTGATTCAAAATTCGACCATCTAGGAGCAATATTAACGAAGTTATGAGCGTTTAAAGTTTTTATAAAAAAAAAAATTAATGAAAAAGTACATTTTGATGCAAAATTCAACCCTCTAGGAGCAATATTAACGAAGTTATGAAAGTTTAAAGTTTTTATAAAAAAAAAAAATTAATGAAAAAGTAAATTTTGATGTAAAATTCGACCCTCTAGGAGCAATGTTAACAAAGTTATGAGCGTTTAATGTTTTTATAAAAAAAAAAAATTAATGAAAAAGTAAATATTGATGCAAATTTTGACCCTCTAGGAGCAATATTAACAAAGTTATGAGCGTTTAAAGTTTTTATAAAAAAAAAAAAAAAATTTCTGAAAAAGTAAATTTTGATTCAAAATTCGACCCTCTAGGAGCAATATTAACGAAGTTATGAGCGTTTAAAGTTTTTATAAAAAAAAAAAGAAAATTTCTGAAAAAGTAAATTTTGATGCAAAATTCGACCCTCTAGGAGCAATATTAACGAAGTTATGAGCGTTTAAAGTCTTTATAAAAAAAAAAATTTCTGAAAAAGTAAATTTTGATTCAAAATTCGACCCTCTAGGAGCAATATTAACAAAGTTATGAGCGTTTACAGTTTTTATAAAAGAAAAAAAAAATTTCTGAAAAAGTAAATATTGATGCAAATTTTGACCCTCTAGGAGCAATATTAACAAAGTTATGAGCGTTTAAAGTTTTTATAAAAAAAAAAAAAAATTTCTGAAAAAGTAAATTTTGATTCAAAATTCGACCCTCTAGGAGCAATATTAACGAAGTTATGAGCGTTTAAAGTTTTTATAAAAAAAAAAAAAATTTCTGAAAAAGTAAATTTTGATTCAAAATTCGACCCTCTAGGAGCAATATTAACGAAGTTATGAGCGTTTAAAGTTTTTATAAAAAAAAAAAAAAATTCTGAAAAAGCAAGTTTTGATGCAAAATTCAACCCTCTAGGAGCAATATTAACGAAGTTATGAAAGTTTAAAGTTTTTATAAAAAAAAAAAAAAAATTCTGAAAAAGTAAGTTTTGATGCAAAATTCGACCCTCTAGGAGCAATATTAACGAAGTTATGAACGTTTACAGTTTTTATAAAAGAAAAAAAAAATTTTCTGAAAAAGTAAATATTGATGCAAATTTTGACCCTCTAGGAGCAATATTAACAAAGTTATGAGCGTTTAAAGTTTTTATAAAAAAAAAAAAAAAATTTCTGAAAAAGTAAATTTTGATTCAAAATTCAACCCTCTAGGAGCAATATTAACGAAGTTATGAGCGTTTAAAGTTTTTATAAAAAAAAAAAATTTCTGAAAAAGTAAATTTTGATGCAAAATTCGACCCTCTAGGAGCAATATTAACGAAGTTATGAGCGTTTAAAGTTTTTATAAAAAAAAAAAATTTCTGAAAAAGTAAATTTTGATGCAAAATTCGACCCTCTAGGAGCAATATTAACGAAGTTATGAGCGTTTAAAGTTTTTATAAAAAAAAAAAATTTCTGAAAAAGTAAATTTTGATTCAAAATTCGACCCTCTAGGAGCAATATTAACAAAGTTATGAGCGTTTACAGTTTTTATAAAAGAAAAAAAAAATTTTCTGAAAAAGTAAATATTGATGCAAATTTTGACCCTCTAGGAGCAATATTAACAAAGTTATGAGCGTTTAAAGTTTTTATAAAAAAAAAAAAAAAATTTCTGAAAAAGTAAATTTTGATTCAAAATTCGACCCTCTAGGAGCAATATTAACGAAGTTATGTGCGTTTAAAGTTTTTATAAAAAAAAAAAAATTTCTGAAAAAGTAAATTTTGATTCAAAATTCGACCCTCTAGGAGCAATATTAACGAAGTTATGAGCGTTTAAAGTTTTTATAAAAAAAAAAAAATTCTGAAAAAGCAAGTTTTGATGCAAAATTCAACCCTCTAGGAGCAATATTAACGAAGTTATGAAAGTTTAAAGTTTTTATAAAAAAAAAAAAAAATTTCTGAAAAAGTAAGTTTTGATGCAAAATTCGACCCTCTAGGAGCAATATTAACGAAGTTATGAACGTTTACAGTTTTTATAAAAGAAAAAAAAAATTTTCTGAAAAAGTAAATATTGATGCAAATTTTGACCCTCTAGGAGCAATATTAACAAAGTTATGAGCGTTTAAAGTTTTTATAAAAAAAAAAAAAAAATTTCTGAAAAAGTAAATTTTGATTCAAAATTCGACCCTCTAGGAGCAATATTAACGAAGTTATGAGCGTTTAAAGTTTTTATAAAAAAAAAAAAAATTCTGAAAAAGCAAGTTTTGATGCAAAATTCAACCCTCTAGGAGCAATATTAACGAAGTTATGAAAGTTTAAAGTTTTTATAAAAAAAAAAAAAAATTTCTGAAAAAGTAAGTTTTGATGCAAAATTCGACCCTCTAGGAGCAATATTAACGAAGTTATGAACGTTTACAGTTTTTATAAAAGAAAAAAAAAATTTTCTGAAAAAGTAAATTTTGATTCAAAATTCGACCCTCTAGGAGCAATATTAACGAAGTTATGAGCGTTTAAAGTTTTTATAAAAAAAAAAAAAATTCTGAAAAAGCAAGTTTTGATGCAAAATTCAACCCTCTAGGAGCAATATTAACGAAGTTATGAAAGTTTAAAGTTTTTATAAAAAAAAAAAAAAATTTCTGAAAAAGTAAGTTTTGATGCAAAATTCGACCCTCTAGGAGCAATATTAACGAAGTTATGAACGTTTACAGTTTTTATAAAAGAAAAAAAAAATTTTCTGAAAAAGTAAATTTTGATTCAAAATTCAACCCTCTAGGAGCAATATTAACGAAGTTATGAGCGTTTAAAGTTTTTATAAAAAAAAAAAAAAAATTTCTGAAAAAGTAAATTTTGATTCAAAATTCGACCCTCTAGGAGCAATATTAACGAAGTTATGAGCGTTTAAAGTTTTTATAAAAAAAAAAAAAATTCTGAAAAAGCAAGTTTTGATGCAAAATTCAACCCTCTAGGAGCAATATTAACGAAGTTATGAAAGTTTAAAGTTTTTATAAAAAAAAAAAAAAATTTCTGAAAAAGTAAGTTTTGATGCAAAATTCGACCCTCTAGGAGCAATATTAACGAAGTTATGAACGTTTACAGTTTTTATAAAAGAAAAAAAAAAATTTCTGAAAAAGTAAATTTTGATTCAAAATTCAACCCTCTAGGAGCAATATTAACGAAGTTATGAGCGTTTAAAGTTTTTATAAAAAAAAAAAAAAAATTTCTGAAAAAGTAAATTTTGATTCAAAATTCGACCCTCTAGGAGCAATATTAACGAAGTTATGAGCGTTTAAAGTTTTTATAAAAAAAAAAAAAATTCTGAAAAAGCAAGTTTTGATGCAAAATTCAACCCTCTAGGAGCAATATTAACGAAGTTATGAAAGTTTAAAGTTTTTATAAAAAAAAAAAAAAATTTCTGAAAAAGTAAGTTTTGATGCAAAATTCGACCCTCTAGGAGCAATATTAACGAAGTTATGAACGTTTACAGTTTTTATAAAAGAAAAAAAAAATTTTCTGAAAAAGTAAATTTTGATTCAAAATTCAACCCTCTAGGAGCAATATTAACGAAGTTATGAGCGTTTAAAGTTTTTATAAAAAAAAAAAAAAAATTTCTGAAAAAGTAAATTTTGATTCAAAATTCGACCCTCTAGGAGCAATATTAACGAAGTTATGAGCGTTTAAAGTTTTTATAAAAAAAAAAAAAATTCTGAAAAAGCAAGTTTTGATGCAAAATTCGACCCTCTAGGAGCAATATTAACGAAGTTATGAACGTTTACAGTTTTTATAAAAGAAAAAAAAAATTTTCTGAAAAAGTAAATATTGATGCAAATTTTGACCCTCTAGGAGCAATATTAACAAAGTTATGAGCGTTTTGAAATTTCGAGATTAATCGAATGAAAATCATTAATTGAGATCGAACCGGTAATAAGGTAGCGCCACGTTGTTTCTAGGCAGCGGTAGATGGTTACTCCATCTCCTAGGACCGGTTACTGTAGGCCAATCACCCGCATAATCGGTAAATCAATGGATTCGAAATAATATGAGCGTTTAAAGTTTTTATAAAAAAAAAAAAAAAATTTCTGAAAAAGTAAATTTTGATTCAAAATTCAACCCTCTAGGAGCAATATTAACGAAGTTATGAGCGTTTAAAGTTTTTATAAAAAAAAAAAAAATTTCTGAAAAAGTAAATTTTGATGCAAAATTCGACCCTCTAGGAGCAATATTAACGAAGTTATGAGCGTTTAAAGATTTTATAAAAAAAAAAGATTTCTGAAAAAGTAAATTTTGATGCAAAATTTTACCCTCTAGGAGCAATATTAACGAAGTTATGAGCGTTTAAAGTTTTTATAAAAAAAAAAAAAATTTCTGAAAAGGTAAATTTTGATGCAAAATTCAACCCTCTAGGAGCAATATTAACGAAGTTATGAGCGTTTAAAAAAAAAAATTTCTGAAAAAGTAAATTTTGATGCAAAATTCGACCCTCTAGGAGCAATATTAACGAAGTTATGAGTGTTTAAAGTTTTTATATAAAAAGCAAATTCTGAAAAAGTGAATTTTGATGCAAAATTTGACCCTCTAGGAGCAATATTAACGAAGTTATGAACGTTTAAAGTTTTATAAAAAAAAAAAAAAATTCTGAAAAAGTAAATTTTGATGCAAAATTCAACCCTCTAGGAGCAATATTAACGAAGTTATGAGCGTTTAAAGTTTTTATAAAAAAAAAAATTAATGAAAAAGTAAATTTTGATGCAAAATTTGACCCTCTAGGAGCAATATTAACGAAGTTATGAACGTTTAAAGTTTTATAAAAAAAAAAAAAATTCTGAAAAAGTAAATTTTGATGCAAAATTCAACCCTCTAGGAGCAATATTAACGAAGTTATGAACGTTTAAAGTTTTTATAAAAACAAAAAAAAATTCTGAAAAAGTACATTTTGATGCAAAATTCAACCCTCTAGGAGCAATATTAACAAAGTTATGAACGTTTAAAGTTTTTATAAAAAAAAAAAATTAATGAAAAAGTAAATTTTGATGCAAAATTTGACCCTCTAGGAGCAATATTAGCGAAGTTATGAACGTTTAAAGTTTTATAAAAACAAAAAAAAATTCTGAAAAAGTACATTTTGATGCAAAATTCAACCCTCTAGGAGCAATATTGACGAAGTTATGAACGTTTAAAGTTTTTATAAAAAAAAAAATTAATGAAAAAGTAAATTTTGATGCAAAATTTGACCCGCTAGGAGCAATATTAACGAAGTTATGAACGTTTAAAGTTTTATAAAAAAAAAAAAAAATTCTGAAAAAGTAAATTTTGATGCAAAATTCAACCCTCTAGGAGCAATATTAACGAAGTTATGAAAGTTTAAAGTTTTTATAAAAAAAAAAAAAAATTTCTGAAAAAGTAAGTTTTGATGCAAAATTCGACCCTCTAGGAGCAATATTAACGAAGTTATGAGCGTTTACAGTTTTTATAAAAGAAAAAAACAATTTTCTGAAAAAGTAAATTTTGATGCAAAATTCGACCCTCTAGGAGCAATATTAACGAAGTTATGAGCGTTTAAAGTTTTTATAAAAAAAAAAAAAAAATTTCTGAAAAAGTAAATTTTGATGCAAAATTCGACCCTCTAGGAGCAATATTAACGAAGTTATGAGCGTTTAAAGTTTTTATAAAAAAAAAAGATTTCTGAAAAAGTAAATTTTGATGCAAAATTTTACCCTCTAGGAGCAATATTAACGAAGTTATGAGCGTTTAAAGTTTTTATAAAAAAAAAAAAAATTTCTGAAAAAGTAAATTTTGATGCAAAATTCGACCCTCTAGGAGCAATATTAACGAAGTTATGAGTGTTTAAAGTTTTTATATAAAAAGCAAATTCTGAAAAAGTAAATTTTGATGTAAAACTTGACCCTCTAGGAGCAATATTAACAAAGTTATGAGCGTTTAAAGATTTTATAAAAAAAAAAAATTTAAAAAGTAACTTTTGATGCAAAATTGGATACTCTAGGAGCAATATTAACGAAGTTATGAGCGTTTAAAGTTTTTATAAAAAAAAAAGATTTCTGAAAAAGTAAATTTTGATGCAAAATTTTACCCTCTAGGAGCAATATTAACGAAGTTATGAGCGTTTAAAGTTTTTATAAAAAAAAAAGATTTCTGAAAAAGTAAATTTTGATGCAAAATTTTACCCTCTAGGAGCAATATTAACGAAGTTATGAGCGTTTAAAGTTTTTATAAAAAAAAAAAAAATTTCTGAAAAAGTAAATTTTGATGCAAAATTCGACCCTCTAGGAGCAATATTAACGAAGTTATGAGTGTTTAAAGTTTTTATATAAAAAGCAAATTCTGAAAAAGTAAATTTTGATGTAAAACTTGACCCTCTAGGAGCAATATTAACAAAGTTATGAGCGTTTAAAGTTTTTATAAAAAAAAAAAATTTAAAAAGTAACTTTTGATGCAAAATTGGATACTCTAGGAGCAATATTAACGAAGTTATGAGCGTTTAAAGTTTTTATAAAAAAAAAAGATTTCTGAAAAAGTAAATTTTGATGCAAAATTTTACCCTCTAGGAGCAATATTAACGAAGTTATGAGCGTTTAAAGTTTTTATAAAAAAAAAAAAATTTCTGAAAAAGTAAATTTTGATGCAAAATTCAACCCTCTAGGAGCAATATTAACGAAGTTATGAGCGTTTACAGTTTTTATAAAAGAAAAAAACAATTTTCTGAAAAAGTAAATTTTGATGCAAAATTCGACCCTCTAGGAGCAATATTAACGAAGTTATGAGCGTTTAAAGTTTTTATAAAAAAAAAAGATTTCTGAAAAAGTAAATTTTGATGCAAAATTTTACCCTCTAGGAGCAATATTAACGAAGTTATGAGCGTTTAAAGTTTTTATAAAAAAAAAAAAAATTTCTGAAAAAGTAAATTTTGATGCAAAATTCGACCCTCTAGGAGCAATATTAACGAAGTTATGAGTGTTTAAAGTTTTTATATAAAAAGCAAATTCTGAAAAAGTAAATTTTGATGTAAAACTTGACCCTCTAGGAGCAATATTAACAAAGTTATGAGCGTTTAAAGTTTTTATAAAAAAAAAAAATTTAAAAAGTAACTTTTGATGCAAAATTGGATACTCTAGGAGCAATATTAACGAAGTTATGAGCGTTTAAAGTTTTTATAAAAAAAAAAGATTTCTGAAAAAGTAAATTTTGATGCAAAATTTTACCCTCTAGGAGCAATATTAACGAAGTTATGAGCGTTTAAAGTTTTTATAAAAAAAAAAAAATTTCTGAAAAAGTAAATTTTGATGCAAAATTCAACCCTCTAGGAGCAATATTAACGAAGTTATGAGCGTTTAAAAAAAAAAATTTCTGAAAAAGTAAATTTTGATTGATTCGTTAATATTGCTCCTAGAGGGTCGATTTTTGCATTAAAATTTACTTTTTGAGATTTTTTTTCTTTTTTATAAAAATTTTAAACGGCTGTAATTCGCTTAATATTGCTAATATAGGGTCAATTTTTGCATTAAAATTTGCTTGACATGTTTAAAGTATCTGAAAACAATGTATAGAATGATAATAATAATAGCAAAAATAAAAAAATAGAAATTGCTCAAAGTTTTAAGTTAATCTTTATAAAATTAACTCTTTTATTTATAAAATAAAAAAAAAAAATTAGACATAGAATTAAAATTATTTTATAAGAATTTATTAGACATCAATTTCCAGTAAGTCTTGCATATGCAATATCAATCAATAAATCACAAGGTTAAAATTTAAAAGGAATTTATCTCCCTCAACCTACCTTCACTCATGGTCAGCTCTACACAGTCCACTGCTCTAAAAATTAAAATTTTATCTGGGATTAAAACAAGGGAAAAATACTGACAACGACACTGTAATTTCAAAAACCAAAGGTGCTACAGAGTTGAAAATTTGCACACAGTTACTCTCTCAAAAATAAATAAATATGACTTTCACATTTTTTCGAAATTTTGACTGGTTCAGGGAGCTGTTACCTGTTTGATGTAAGGTTTTCAAAGCAATACAGAAGAAAAGTCGGACAGTCCGCCCCCGGATATGATGTGGTCAAGAGTGACACCTTGAGTCGAGTATATACTGTTCTGCCAAAGTCGGGCGCGAAAATCCCATGTTAGCAATCACGTTTGGTCCGGACATATTCAACAACGCATTAATTATTCTTGAAGATAAATGTGTGGCTATGATCGGTAAAACATTATTGCAACTCGGCCAATCTTCACCAGTATGAAACCAACAAAATGAACTTTATACAGATTACATACGAGAAAAGAACTGCAACGTCGAAGAGCTGAAAGCGTTATATCGCGGAAAAATACCACTTCTAAATCAAGATCAGAAAAAAGCATACAAAATTATCATGGATCAGGCAGAGAACCAACAAGGTGGTACAGTTTTTCTTAATGCTTCGGGGTGTACAGATAAAACATTTTTAACCAACCTAATTTTAGCCGAAATTAGAGCTCGAGGAGAAGTTGCTCTTGCCATTGCATCTTCAGGAATTACGGCAACATTAATGGAAGGAGGAAGAACAGCAAGTGGTCGGGCGCAAGTGCTCAAGACATGCAAAATTATCGTATGGGATGAATGTACAATGGCTTACAAGAAGGCTCTCGAAGCCCTTGACGTGACTGTGAGATCTGAGAGAAAATAACAACCTTATGGGAGGAGTTCTGGTACTTCTATGTGGAGACTTCCGTCAAACTTTACCGTCATCCCAAAGTCAACACCAGCCGATGAAATTTACCCATGTTTAAAACATTCATCTTTGGGAAGACATGTACGAAAGATAAGTTTGAAACAAAACATGAGAGTACATCTAGGGGATGACAGTGCTCACATTTTCGCCAACAAGCTACTTGAGATCGGAGAAGGTAGATTTGCAGTTGAGCCATCTGGAAAAATAAAATTGCCATCCGATTTTTGTAATTTGGTGTCGTCCGTCGCAAAACTAATAGATGCAGTCTATCCGGATATTCAGCAAAACTATCATAATTTGAACTGGTTTCGAGAGAGGGCAATTCTTGCTGCTAAAAATGCTGATGTCAGCGATATGAATAATCAAATACTTTCCATATTACCGGGTGTAGTAAATGAATACAAGCCCATTGATAACGTAATAAATGCTGATGAGGTAGTCAATTTTCCAACAGAGTTCCTAAATTCTCTTGATCCGGCTGGATTACCGCCACATCGTCTTTTACTGAAACTGGGATCACCAATTATTTTAATACGGAACCTCGACCCACCAAAACTTTGCAACGATACACGACTTTGTGTTAAAAAATTGCTGGCAAATGTAATTGAAGCGACTATTTTAACAGGGAAGGGACAGGGTGAAGTCGTTTTCATCCCAAAGATACGACTTATTCCAAATGATCTCCCTTTTAACTTTAAGAGGTTGCAATTTCCAGTTAGACTTGCGTTCTCGATTACAATAAATAAGGCACAGGGACAGCCTATTAAGTACTACGGTGTGGATTTAAGTGTGAAGGCGAAACTAAAAACGTTGCTTATAATCAAGTTTTATCTTGAGAAAATTATTTAATCACCCGTCAATTTAATTAGTTTATTATTTTGTATTTTTTCGTCTTTCCTTTTTTCTGTTCTTTTGGTTTTCCTAATTGTCTTTGTCGTTTTTGGATTTCTATCTTTTTTACTAAATTTGGTTTTGTTTTCTTTATAACATTTTGTACTTTTCTTTTTTGAACAATGAAAAAACTGCTATATGGATAAAAATTGATTAATTAAATTAAGAGTAACAAAAATTAAAATGTAAACTACTAACATCTTGCATTAGTTTTATACTAACATATAGAAATAAGTACTTAGTGTTTGAATATTATAAAAATGAAAATGTTTATTATTAATACCTAAAAAAAGATTTATGCTAACATAAAAAACGGACCATAAGTTTTCAAAAAATACTTCTAATTAAAATCCAAATATTCTAATTAAAATTTATAAACAACGCCTAAGACATATGTTTTCATTTTATTTTAAGTTGCAAGTACTATTTTTGTACAAAACTGAAACTCATTTTAATTTTCGTTCACTTTTGATTTTTTTTGTATTTCATTTAAGTAGATACCTATAAAAAAATTTAAAATTTTCATAAATTAGCTTTTTATTAAATTTTTAAAAACTTGCAGTGGTTTTAGTGGTGGTGGATCCTACACTATTACAAAGCACTGGCGTATTATTCTTTGTATTGGTTTCCATAAAAAAAAAAAAAACAATTACATATAAAAACATTTAACAGATAGTTTACTAACAGACAAACATCACGTAATACTTTCCTTTTCAAACTAAAAACGCAGGAAATTCTAGGAACTTTAAATTTTCTCGGCAACGTCGGGTAACTCCGTTAGTGGTTTAATAAAATTATCGGAAACTATTTTCTAATAACATTCCAGCACACGTTTTCCCAGTTAACGCGAACAATCAATTAATCGGTTAATAATATCAGTTACGGTAAAGGGTTTCGGTGGTTTTAGTGGGTTAGAGTTCCGCATAGCTAAGTACTTACGTGCGCGGTCTGCTTAATATTTGTCGAGTCGACGCTTTCACCTTGCCTCGAGAAATAAAAACGAAATAAAAACAAATTAAATCTTACAAAAAAAGTTTAATGCTATCTGATATTTTTTTATTTTATTTGAAAATTAATATTAACTTAAAATTGTGAACATTTTTTATTTTTTTGTGGTTTTCTATTATTATTACTACTCTATATATTGTTGTCAGATACTTTCAACATGTCAAATGTATAATTGTATTAAAAATCATTCTATTGTGCCGTTTCACAGAAAAATTCCTTTCTCTTGCTCGGCCGGGTATGTACCCGGGGGTTTCTTCTAGTTAGATTTAAATAAGAGTTGACAAATTTTTGTTTTACATATCACATGTTTTGTCTTTAATACTATACTTTTGTTATAAAATTTCTTAGGCATTTAAAATATCAGTTATTATTCATACATTAATACAAATTCATTCAATTACAACTTAAAAGGTCAAATACAACAAAAAAAACTTTTAACTCTAGTCTATATACAATGAAATTTGATATCAACATTACAAAATTACATTTCAATACAAACATTTTATTTATATTACTTTCTAAGTATTAATTTAAATATAATTGGCTTCAGGGTTGGCAATTGACACTTTTTAAATAATACATTTATCTAATATTTATTTATTTTGTTAATATGTAATTTAAATATTTTTACTTAATTCATATATTATTATTAGGAAATAATTTTTAAGGAACTAAAATTATAAATTATTCAGTGATTTAAAAAAAAATTTATTACATTTATTGTATTTCTTATATTATATATAGCTAATATAATATATTATATATAGTTAATATCAATCTCAATAATTTTTAAACATAAATTTGTAAAAGATCATTTGAATTTTACTTTAGGTCGTTTTTCTTTTTCTAATCAGAACAATGCTCAGTTGAGCACTCAGATTCAACCTGAGCAGAGCACACTGTTATCCAAAACTCTTTGAAACATGATTTAAGTTACAAATAAAATTTTAAAATTATTCATCGAATTTAATTGACGTTTTATTTTTTAATAACTCTGTGATATCGGAAATTGTTTTCGTAGCTAACAGATCATGGTGTGAGCACAGTTTGAGTTCCTCTGAAAGAAAAACACAAAATGAACAGTTTTGGTTTTGATCTGATGAAACAAAAAGAATGATAATCATATAAGTTTAAAATTAAAAATCAAAAATTCAATGAAGTATGTAAATTTAAATAATGCTTCTGTTACTATTGTCAGCTATTTGTAATAATATATTTGCTGTTTCTGTACCAGTTTGATCGACTAAACTTTTTAAGAATCCATTGGATTTTTGAAGTAATTCAAATGGTGTATCAAATTCAACAATTTGGCCAGCATCCATAACTAAAACTTTATCACTATCCATTACAGTATGCAATCGATGTGCTATTGTAAGCACAGTACAATATTCAAATTTTGTATGAATTGTTTTTTGAATCAATTTATCAGCTCTGAAATGTAACAAATAAATTTTATTTCATTATCATCATTGTACAGCTGGTGGCTTGGTAAATATTTTATTTATAATTTTATTTTTATATTAAAACTTACTCTGGATCAACATTAGACGTAGCTTCATCTAAAATTAAAATTTTATTATGTCTTAAAATAGCTCTAGCTAAGCATACTAATTGTCGTTGACCCATACTGAAATTAGAACCACCATCAGATATTTTACAATTAAGACCTTCCCGCATTGAAGAAACATATTCTTTTAATTCGACCTTTGCTAAAGCATTCCACAATTCTGTATCATTTGATTTTTCAAACGGATCTAAATTATATCTTAAAGTCCCCGAAAATAAAACTGGATCTTGTGGTATTATTGAAATTTTACTTCTTAAATCATGTAACCCTAATTGATTAATATCAACGTCATCAATTTGAATTTTACCTTCATTGCAAGCCAATCGGAAAATTGATTGAATTAAAGATGATTTTCCAGCACCAGTTCTACCAACAATTCCAATTTTCTCCTGTTGTTTTATCTCAAAATTAAGATTTTTCAGAATATATTCTCCATTATCGGAATATTTGAAATTAAAATTAGAGAAAGTAATTTTTCCTTCAGATGGCCAATCATTCTTCGAACAACAATTAGGTGTATCTTTATCATATGATGGTTCCGATTTCAAATAAGTATATTCTAAAATTCGTTCCACATTTATCATATAAATTTCTAATTCGGCTGTTTGTCTTATACCCCACTGACACATTGTTATTAATGCAATTGATTGAGAAATTGCTAAGCCAACATCTCCACTATAAAATTTGGCTTCGAGAAGAAGAAAACTGTAGGTGACTAAAGCTATGTAAAAGACACAAAGAATATCTAACCACAACGCAAATGCACGTGTTGTTGCTAAAAGTAAATACCAACTGGACGCATTTCTATTCTGAAATTTATGAAATTCCTTCTCCATAGAACTTTGAGCTTGGGCAGCTCTAATAGTTGTTAATCCTTGAAATGTTTGATTTATATGAGAATATATGGGACTTCGAGCTAAAATATTCAAAATTAAATTTGATTAAATAATACACGATTTAACCCTTTCACAGCGGATGACAAGTACATGTACAACTAAGGTTGCTCAGCTTAGTATATCTCAAAAAGATTTTGAATTTTTTTATGTTATTTGAACGAAACGAGTTAGATGTAAAATTTCATCGCTCGTAATTTAAATTGTTTTGATGCAGTTTTTAAATTTTTGAACTGACTTAGTTTGAATTTTTAGAATATCTCTAATATTTTATTTTTGATGTATTTGAATTGAACTGAATTAATAATTAATTATATATGTACATATAGTCTGTACAATATAGTTAAGCTCATTTTGAGAAATTACATTGAATAAATAAAAAAGAAAATATAAAAAATTGCAACGAAACAAATAGACAATGTTCTACATATGACAAAATTTTTCATTTATTCAAAATACTTGAGTGATACCACCATGAAAAGTAAATACAATTTAAAATAATTCATACTTGTAGATTCTATTCTTTTAACACTTCGACTTGTGTTTATATAAAAATCACGAATAAAATAAAGAACTAACGCCATAATGAATGCTGGTATCAATAACCAGTAATTGGCAAGTGAAACCATCACTACAATAGCAGTAATATCAGTGATGAACTGAAAATAAATAAAAATAATTCGAATAACAATATATAAATTTAAATTGTATCATACACAGTAAATAGCGCATTGTGCACACCACATATAACTTAATACATATAGTTTGAAGAGTTTTTGAACAATTAATGACAAAAAAATTAAACCCAAAAGTTTTATTGTATTCAAAAGTTATTCAACCCATCCGAAACCTCAATTAAATATTATTTCAAAAATTGACTATCGCGGTACGGAAACAATTATTGTATCAAAAATGCTAATGAATACTGATACATTTTTAAGGCAGTGGAATAGAATATGTTGGTTCGAATTAATTAATTATACAATTTAAACAATATTTATAACTGTTAAATCGTTTTTTACACTGCTAAATGCTGTATATGATACTGTATATATGCTGTAATATGAATATAATAATTATCTACTTACAAATACACAATCAATTAACGTCATCGGTAGAAGAGTATCTACAATATTAATATCTTTTGAAAATCGATTAAGAATTCTACCGGATGGATTCAGATTAAAAAAATACATCGTAGCTCGTATAATTCCAGTAAACATTTTATCATGTAATTTTAATGAAATTCTTAAACACATTAAAAAAAATCCAAAACTACGTAGTATATATAAAATCAAAGCTGTACCCAAAAGACTTGAATATATAATTATCATATCAGTCCGAGATGAATCGATATCATCTGTATTTGAATGGGTTAAAATATTTCCAAAAGATTTCATTAAATTTAAAAAAAATTTTGTTTTATCTTCCTCCCAAATTACCCTAAAACAAAATAAATTTATTTTAACAGAATAAATATAATAATAAAATAATTTCAATATTTAATTACCATCTTGAAATGAAATAATCAACACCACTTACAATTGCTCTAGTTGCAATAAAAAGTAATACTACCAATATAAACCACATCCAATTCTCTAAGGCTTTAAAATATGCATAGAAAACCTTAAATTTGACAGAACCCTCTTCTAGTTTTTCTTTTCTATTTTCATTATGATCTTCAATTGTTTCATTAACACTACCACCTTCTTTTTTTAATATTTCCTTGACTAAACTTGTTTTAGATTTTTTTAAATTTTCTTTTTTGTTTTTTAATTTATCCTCATCCTCATGTCTATATTCACTTAAATATTTAAATTTATCAAATTTTTTTAAATCTTTATAGGTGCCTTGAAATTCTAAATTTCCGTTATTAATAAATATAATATTATCAACAGTTTCTAAATACTGTACTTGATGGGTGACTAAAATTCTTATTTTATTATTTAGAAATTCTTTAAGACATTTTTCAAATATATGTTTAGCAACATGTGCATCAACTGCTGATAATGGATCATCCAATAAATATATATCAGCTTTACGGTAAACAGCTCTTGCTAAATTAATTCTAGCTTTTTGGCCACCACTCAAACTAATACCACGTTCACCAACCATTGTCAAATCACCAAGTCGCATTTCAAGTAGATCTTCTTCTAAAGCACACACCTGTATCACCTTATTATATCGATCAATATCAAATTGTTCAGTAAATATTATATTATTTCGAATAGTACTTTCAAAAACCCAAGCTTCTTGACTGGCATAACTCAACTTACCACTACCAAATACATATCCATTGGTTATTTGTAATTCACCAAGAATAGCATTTAAAAATGATGATTTTCCTGAGCCGACTGCACCAATAACACCAAAAAATTGTTTATCTTTTATATTTACATTAAAATCAATCAAAGCATTGGATGCGTTTGCAATAATTGTATTATTAGAATTGAAGCTCCAACTTGCTGATACATTTTTTAATTGTAAAGAAATTGTCTTTGGATTCTGCTCTTCTGATAAATTTAAAATTTTTATTTTTATTTTATCATTGTTATTGAATTTTTCTTCACCATCACCATTACTGAATTGTTCTAATGAATTATTTTCATTTTCCAATAAAACTTCTAATATTCTTTTAGCTGAAATATTTGCTTGGGCCATATAATTTATTGCTGTTGGCCAATAATAAATTAATGAACGATTTAAAACATCATATATATTAGATACTGTGAAAACTTTACGTGCTGTAATTGCATCATCCGTATAGATATAGGTAATAATTGTAAAAAATACAGCAAATTTTGGTATAATTGATGTGGTTTCTAAAAATGCATATATACTTGATGTGCCTCGAATTTGTTTAATTTCATCTTTTCTAGATTCACCTAAAATTTTTTCAAAACATTTTTCCCATGCATACATTTTAATAACTTGAATCCCTTGAATAATTTCATTCATTAATTTGACACGATAATCAGTACGCTTCGCTGTTCGTTGATGAAATTGAGCAGCTTTTTTAGCACCCCAAACTTCCACTGGTATAAATGATAATAAAAATCCAATACCCACAAATGATGAATAGCCCATTTCTGTGTATGCTAAATATCCTAATGCAATTACTTGCATTGGTCCAACAAGTGTATCATGTACAAATGAAAATACAGAATCAAATTTTCCAACATCATTTGATAAAACATTTATTGCTTTAGCACTTAATCCATCACTTAATCCACACTTAGATAATTTTAGTATTTTGTCATAAACTAATCCAGATAAACCTAAACGAACTCTTAGACCAATTTCTAATACATAAAACAGCAATGGATGCAATACACTAACAGATGATAGCAATGATATAACTATACCAGTTGCATACAAGTAGGCTTCTGTTTTTGTTATAATTTCGTTTTCATTTTGTGAAAAATATGCTAGCAAATTTCCTAAGCAGTATGGTTGAGCAATTCTAAATGAATTCTTGAGTTAACTTTTTGTACAGCTAAATTGTTGTTATTCAATTAAATCTAATCAATTAAAAAATTTTAATTTTTGTGTAATCGTTTTAAAAAAAATTTGTCGGCAGTTCTATTATTGAATGAAAATGTAAATATGACTTGATTTGAAATCTTATTATTGTAACTGTTATGGAAACCGTTTTTTACAATAAATTTTGAGTTTATTTCTGAACCCCTACCCCGTTACATTATATAATATTTGTATCATCTAACTACTAACACCAGGATGAGTTCATCTCCTACTTGAGCATGTAAAATTTTCTTTTTGTTATTATTTCTTGAAACTACTAGTGGTTGTGGTCATAATTTGGTAATTACTTATTTAAAAGTGAATTCAAATAGATGAAATTTTTCATATTTGAATTGGTTAATATTATAAATAAATTCAAGGACGACAATATATTTTGATTGTATGCATTTAGTATACATACAATCTCAGAAGCAAACTTGCCTCCAATTCTCCATCATCTTGACAAGTGGATAAAAAGACAAAAAAAAAGAAGAAATTTTAGCAATCAAAAAGAAGTAGGTATATAAACCCCAAGGACCAATTTGTAAATTATAGTACAATCAAAATAATAAAAAAATTCTCAAAAGTTGTCTCTAATATTGCATATAGGATCTTGCTTGAGTTAAAAATATTCTGGAACAGACAACCACACAATGGACCAGTCTAGTAGTGGCATTAAAAAATTACAACCTAGTTTTGATGTTCATTCCGAAAGTCCGATATTTATTCATATTATTTTTATTTAGTAAATGTATATTTTTAAGTATTGTATTTTACTATAATATGAATAAATGAATTAAAAATCTAAAAATCTAAAAAAAAAATCTAAATTTCTGCTTAAATAACCACTTCTTCCCACCTATCTACCTACTTTTCAAATAAAAAAAAGTTAACAGTCAAGTAAGCTAATCAAATCGAATAATAACACTACAATAAAAAAAATATCAAAAATTTATTAACCGATAACAATACCAGTATACAATAAAAATTTCAGTTAGCTACTCTACAGATAAGAATTTTTTATTCTTCTAATTTATACTGTAATTTTAATTATCATCTTTACGGTACTTTATTTGAATCAATTTTATTTTATACTGTAATTTAACTGAATTCATTTCGAAAATAACGATTCTGGAATTTTTAAATTTCCCTCTTGAATAACAACAATTGAATAAATTAAAATACTTACTTTGCCACTGTTTCTAAAATAGCAAATCCTATACATAACGGTAAAAAATATAATCCATAAGCTCTAATTATTAAATGAACAATACTAGGCTGTTTTCGTTTCAATTCATCATTCCAAAGTTTTGTGAATTTCTCTGTTAACGTTGTTGTATCAAAAGATGGTTTATGCTCGTAAATATCTTCCTCTTTTAATGTTGTCTTAGAACCTTTACGAAATAATTTCAATGTCCACCTAAGTACATGATCGATGATTTGAAAAATAAATATAATTTCATTATACAATTGGGGCATAATTCATATTCAAATTTACAATAATTAATTATAATTACCAAAAACTCCATTTTGATAAGAAATTTGCCGATAAAAATGGATTTTTTTCCCGATTCATAACGATAAATTTACTATCCGAATTCATTTTTATTGTTTTTGATATAATTTTTTTTTAATTAAATTAAATTTTAAATTGTTACTTCTATTTTATTTGAAGGCTATATTTTTACTGACAAAATATTTCAAATTAACTTCGAAGAGAGGGTATTACTCTACCAAATGTGTAGGTATATTTTTGTAAATTTCTATTGATTACCATAAGATTAGATTTCAATTTATGATATCATCGTGCAAAAATATATGCAAAATTAAGTAAATTTGATTTAAACGTGCAGTTAATTTTAGAACTTTACAATAATTTTAATACTATTAATTGTTGTTAGCTTCAAAATAGTGTTGACGTGTTAATTAAAAACTTTGTTGGTCAAACGTTTTTAATGCTTCACGTTTTTTTTCAATTGTTTTCTATGTAATTTCAGTAATTGAATTGCGACTTATTATAATATTTTAAGTCAAATTTGACTTGAACTATTTAAATTTCAGTAACTTCAATAACATTAGAATGTTTGACTAATAAAATAAAATTCAACTCTCAATATTTTAACTCTCATCAACAGGTCAACTCTCAGTTTCTATTTGTCTTGCATAAAAACTAGTACACTAAATACTAAACATTTTCCGAGATAATAAATATATTTCATAAAAACTACAGTTTTTATAACAAATTTTTAATTTTAGGCAGCTTTCACTAAACTATAATTTTGTTGTTCTCTAATTGGTATATTTAGTTAGGTACAAAAAAATATTAATGCAGCTGGTATATCTTCATGGCTGTCGTGCATATTTGCTAGACCCCAACATTATTTTTCTAATCTGATCAACTGAGGGTTTAAAAATAGACCCTCTCTGTCCAGAACAAGTTTTTTCTTCAAATACTCATAGAAATTTTAAAATGAAAAGTACTCAGATATATGCGGTAATTAAAAAATTGTTTTGGATTGAAAGTCCAAATTCAGTGTTATTGGAGATTTTCCTTATATTGTAGACTTTTAGTGTTACATATATTATTATTATTTTTATTATAATACATAATCATATCAAATTCATAATTATATATTTATGTTACACCTTGGCTGGGAATTTTTCAAATATCCAAGTACGAAATCACACGACTATAGGAAATCTTTCAGATCTACTGGAAGATTGTAATTACTCACTTTTTGTACAGCGTTAAAATCTATTTGAAATATCAATCAATAAAAATATTAAATTGTTAAATTTATCGGACATAAGCCCTTGAAATTATTCTATTTTTAATTAATCAAAATGTCTACAGAATTTTTATTCAAAAAAATGTTCGTAGTAAATTAGTAACCGATAAGATTACTTAAATTATCTTAAAAATGTCTAAACTTATACTTAATTAAATGCATAAAAGTGTGACCATACTCTTAACTTAATAGATAACATTTTATTATTAAGTAGTGGGAGATTATTATTTATTAAAAATTGTTAATGAAATTAAATTTGATAACTATTTTTGAAATAAGAAAGTATTTTACTCATTGACGTATAGTTAGACACATAAACGGAGTCATGGGAGGAAGATTACTATTCAAAAAATTTTCAAGAAATTTAAAAAATTTACAACAATTTAAAATATTAAAACTATTTAATTAGTTACTGATTAATTCTTCGATTTTGCAAGTAACGTTTTTTTTTTGTTTTTTATATAATTCCAAGTCTTTTTTTTATGCTCTTGACAGATCACCCACAACACATCATCACCTGCAACTTAGGTAAATCACCTTTTCGTGCTTAATTAAGTACGGTATTGCAAGTTTATACTACAGTATATACAATATTTCGATAATTTATTTATCAAATTACTGGCTTAACTTATTAAATGTGAAAAACTACTGGTATTGTCAGAAACTAAGCCTTCTTAAATAGAATAGCTCCATTTTATTTAATTTGTGATCAGATTATACTCTCAATTATTTCTTATTTTTTGTCATTTTTTTTATCCCAATGACAAAACGCACTGGACCTGGTCGGAAAATACATAAGCTGACTGAGGAAAAAACAAAAGGAGTTGCGTTTAACTCATCTAAAACTCAAAACTGTCTTATTTCACGTAAGCTAGCAGGATTTATTTTTTGCTACTTTACAAGACACGGATAATCTAAATATTCTAGGCATGCGCGCAAATCAAAAAACTATTTGGAACGACCATATTTTTGATATCGCGAAATGAGCTGCCAAGTGTTTAGGCTATATAAGTCGATATAAAGCTGCTATCATTTAACCTTTGGAATTCCTTTGGCAATCCAAATATTACTCCTTTCATAACTCCTTTGACCCAATGATATTAAAATTGCCATACATACCCTTCTTTCAATTAGTATACATTAATGAGCAGCTTACAATCATTTAAATACTTGATCTAATTTTTTTTTTTTTTAATTTTCAATTTTATTTTTCCTAATTATCGATATTTAACAAATTTTATTTTGTTTAGTTATGTTGTACATATTTCGTATTTAACCAAATTTAAAATTTTTTTAACATATCACATGATTTTTTTTTATTGCTACTTGTTAAAAAATTATTTGTGCACTTAAAATATCAGTTCAGTTCATTGAATATGAAATTCAAAAAAATTTCAACTCAAAAGAATACAATGAAATTTAATATCAAAATGCAAATATTACATTTTCAAACAAAAATATTATTTTTATTTTTATTTCTCTTATTATATATTATTTTATGTAAAATTATTTATATTTTTACAAGTAAATTTGTATTTAATATATATATATTCTCTTTTGATTAAATATTTAGAAATTCTAAAGTACTAAAATTATGAGAATTATTTTTATATTTTTATTAAATTTTTATTAATTTAAATGAAATAAAAAAATATTTAATTATAAATGTATAATAGCTAATATCCATATACTTCAATAAATTTTAAACTTAAAATTTATAGAAGATCATGTAGATTATTTATCTTAAGCACGCAGTTTGAATTATGAATTAAAAATTCGATGAACTATTTTAACTTAAATAATGCCTCTGTAACTATTGTCAGCTATTTGTAATAATATATTTGCTGTTTCTGTACCAGTTTGATCGACTAAACTTTTCAAGAACCCTTGGGAATTTTGAAGTAATTCATATGGCGCATCAAATTCAACAACTCGGCCAGCATCCATAACTAAAACTTTATCACTATCCATAACAGTGTGCAATCTATGTGCTATTGTTAGCACAGTACAATATTCAAATTTTGTACGAATTGTTTTTTGAATTAATTTATCTGTCCTAAAATAATTAAAAAAATATTTTATTTCATTATCATCATTGTCCAAAAGATCGATAGGTTAATATTTATTGATAATTTTATTTTCATACTAAAACTTACTCTGGATCAACATTAGCCGTAGCTTCATCTAAAATTAAAATTTTATTCTGTCTTAAAATAGCTCTAGCCAAACATACTAATTGTCGTTGACCCATACTGAAATTAGAACCACCATCAGACATCCTACAACTGAGACCTTCAGCCATTGAAGAAACATATTCTTTTAATTCGACCTCTGCTAAAGCATTCCACAATTCTGTATCATTTGATTTTTCAAACGGATCTAAATTATATCTTAAAGTTCCCGAAAATAAAACTGGATCTTGTGGTATTATTGAAATTTGACTTCTTAAATCATGTAACCCTAATTGATTAATATCAACGTCATCAATTTGAATTTTACCTTCATTGCAAGCCAATCGGAAAATTGATTGAATTATAGATGATTTTCCAGCACCAGTTCTACCAACAATTCCAATTTTCTCTTGGGATTTAATTTCAAAGTTGAGATTTTTTAGAATATATTCTCCATCATCGGAATATTTTAAATTAAAATCTTTGAAAACAATTTTCCCTTCAGATGGCCATTCCTTTTTAGGATTATTCTCAGGTGAAGTTTCTAATGGTGGTTCTGATTTTTCATTGGCATATTCTAGGATTCTTTCTACACCCGTCATTTGATTTTCTACTTCAGCAGTTTGTCTCGTTCCCCATTGAACAGCACCAACTAATGAAATACATTGGGTTATTGCTAGTCCAACATCACCACTATAAAATTGATTTTCCAAAAGAAGAAAACTATATGTTACAGTTGCAATGTAAATACAACATAAGAAGTCCAGCCATAAAGCAAAAGCTCTTGTTGTAGCTAAAAATAAATACCAAGCTGAAGTATTGGCATTGTAATGTTCATGAAACTCTTTGATTACAAATCGTTCAGCTCGCAAAGCTCTGATTGTTGTTAGACCTTGAAGTGTTTGATTTATGTGTGAATAAATTGGACTTCGACCTACAAATAATAATTAATAAGATATTTGATTATTAAAAATTTTGATTATAAGTCTCTTACTCATGGATTCGATTCGTTTTATGCTGCGACTTGTGTTGACATAATAGGATCTTATGATGTAAAACAAAAATATCACTATAAGAGTTGGTATTAATAACCAATAATTAGCTATTGAAACCATTATTAGGGTGGCAGAAATATCAGTGAAAAACTAAAAAATTAAAATAAATCAATTTAGACTTTCTTTGAATTGTTGGTTGTAAATTAGAACAGTAATAATAATAATACTTACAAACAAACAATCAAGAAGGGCTGTAGGTAATATTGTGTCTACCGAACTCATATCTTTCGAAAATCTATTTAAAATTCTTCCAGATGGATTCACATTGAAAAAGTACATTGTTGCTCGAGTGACTCCTTCAAAAAGTTTATCGTGTATATGAAGCGAAATTCTCAAGCAAATAAAAAAGAAACCAAAAGTTCGAGCTATGAATAATATTAGGGTTGTTCCCAAAAGACTTGAATAAGTGATAACAAGATTAATTCTTTCTTTTTCTACTTGTTCTGCATAAGTTGTATTCATTCTGATATCATCATTTACAACGAGTTTTTCCATCTGAACACCATTTTTGCCAACATTTTCCTCCCAAATAACCCTAAAATTCTTAATGTGTTTTAATTATTATTATTTTGTTACAGAAATACAAACTTACCATCTAGAAATAAAGTAATCAACTCCACTTAAAAGTGCTCTTGCTAGAATGAACAACAAACCAATTGTAAGAAGCCAGCACAGATTATTTAAAGCCTTGAAATACGACATGTACACATCAATTTTCACTGTACCAATTTCTTGTTTTTCTTTACGATCTTCACCTTTATCCTCTTCAATACTTGTTAACCTTTGAATTAATTCAATTTTTTTTTCATCCTCATTTTTCGAGTTAATCGATGAATTAATACTTTTTGAATCACCACCTTCATCATGTGTTTGCATTAAAAAACTAAATTCATTAAGCTCCTCTAAAGTTTTATAACTACCTTGAGCTTCAATTTTCCCACCATTTATTAATACTAAATGTTCAACATTTTTTAAATACTGCAACTGATGTGTAACCAAAATACAAATTTGGTTCTTAAGAAATTCTTTTATACAATTATCAAAAATATGCTTTCCGACATGAGCATCTACAGCTGACAAAGGATCATCCAGAAGATAAATATCAGCTTTACGATAAACAGCACGAGCTAAATTAACACGAGCTTTTTGTCCACCACTTAAACTAATTCCACGTTCACCAACTATTGTTGAATCACCATGTGGCAATAAATCCAAATCTCTTTGCAAGGCACAAACTTTTATCACTTGATTATAACGTTTTTCGTTGTATTCTTCAATGAAAAGAATATTATCACGTATTGATCCTTCAAATAACCATGGTTCTTGAGAGCAATAACTTAATTTTCCATTAACATACACTTGCCCACTTAACAATTCCATTTCTCCAAGAATTACATTAAGGAAAGATGTTTTCCCAGCTCCAACAGAACCAACAATTGCAACTAAACTTTTATCTTTTATATCAACATTGAATTCAGTTAAACTTGAACGATTACCAATTTCAGGATCTGCTATCCACGAAGCAGAAGCATTCTCAAATAAAACACTTTTTACCAGAGCAGATTCATTAAAAGTGGGCTTTTTTCTTCGCATTGCTATTTGTGACTTATCTTTAGTTTTATATTCAGAAGTTCCATTTTGCTCAATAATATTGCCTTTAACAGCAACAATTTTATCATTCTCCTTCACATTCATTTCTTCACCTTCCAACAGAAAATCTTTAACACGTTTCGCTGATATATATCCTTCAGCGCAGTGTGTGATTGCCATTGGCCAAAAATGAATTAAAGAATCATTAAGAGTAACAAAAATTGACGAAACCATGAAAACTTTTGTGGCAGTAATCGCATCACCAAAGTATATATAAGAAATCAATGTTAAAAATATTGAAAATTTTGATATCATAGAAGTTGTTGCTAGAGATGCATAAACTTTCATAGTACCTCGAATTGCTTTTACTTCTTTACGACGTGCTTCTCCAACAACATGGGCAAATGATTTCTCCCAAGCATACATTTTGATTACTTGAATACCCTGGATAATTTCATTCATTAATTTTACTCTAAAATCGGTACGTTTAGCTGTTTGCAATCGATATTGCGCCGCTTTCTTAGCACCCCACCCTTGCAAGGGAATAAAAAATATCATTAATCCCATTCCAATTAAAACTGAATAACCCATTTCTAAATATGCGATATAGCCCAGGACTACAGCTTCAAATGGACCTTTCCATAAATAATGAAGTAAAACTACAGCTAAATCAAATTTTGTCAGATCACTCGATAAAATTGTAATAGCTCGCGCACTTAATCCATCATTTGTTGCACTTTTTGATATTTTGACTATTTTATTATAAATTAAACCTGACAAAACTAAACGAACTTTAGTGCCCATTTGAACCATGTAAAATAAAAATGGATGAAACATTAGAACGGTCATTAAAGGTGATATTACAATTCCAAAACCAAATAAGTATGCATCATTTTTTGTTAATATTTTATTCTCTTGTGAATTTTGTGAAAAATAACTTAATAAAGCACCAAGGCATATCGCTTGAAGAGCTCTGAAAAGTTAAAAATATTCTGTATAATAAAAATGTTCATTTCCAATAAATTTTTTATGGTATTTATTACCTTGCACTAGAATCCAGGATTACAAATAAAAAACCAATTAATGTAATGCAAGTACCATAAGCCCGAAATAACATTCGGATAACACTAGGACTTTTTCGTTTCAATTCATCTTGCCATAATTTTTTACATTTTTCCGTAATAATTTCACAATCTAATGACGGTACATGTTCATACAATTCTTCCTCTTTTAATGGTCGCTGGAAACCTTTTCGAAATAATTTACGAAGCCACCTAAAATAAATTAACAAAAAAAAAAAGAAAAAAATATTTATTCAGATATGTAAAAGAATAACTGTAATCTTCAAACTTAAAAATCTAACAAGAAACCTGAAATTATTTAAAGGCATAAAAGACATTCTCAAATTTATTCACAATCTACAATAATTGATTAAAATAACGAAAACTTCAACTTGTTACCATTGTGAAATTCTTGCTGCTTAGAGAATCCGTTTCCCAGATAGTTTTTGGTTCTCACGAAAAGAAAAATTTAATTTGATTTTTTACGAGAATCCCAACAGTTGTGAATTTGAATCCCAAAAGCATAAAGTGAGTGCAGTTTCATCGTCATTTCTGAAGCAGAACCAAATTCATAATGCAATGACAATTGACCGATTTTTAAAAATGTTAAACATCGTTGACTTGGCATTTTCAGTTTCGTCGGATATTTGTACCGTACTTCTCACAACATTAAGATTTAAAGTTTTAAAGCTTAATTTTCATATTTATTTTATTCATAACTAAATAAAGACAGCGTTCAAAAATTCAACCAATCAAAACATTTCTTTCATCAGAATTTTTCACACAAAACACTCGATGTGTGTGTGTGTGTTTCTTTCATACAGAATCTTTAATTTCTGCAGCCAAAAATATTTTAATTTTGACAACTGTGTTCTTTTAATTTTGTAGAAAAATAATTTGGAAATCCAGCTAATAATGAGCATTAGTTTTAGAATGAATTTAAACGAAACTTTTTGCAAAAGTTTTACATAAAACTGGAATTTAAATTATTATATTTTTATTCAAAGCATTAAGCACATTATTAGGGAGTAGTAATTATCAAATGAACGTTATAAAAAAAAGTAATTAAATTATTCTAAGAAATCTTCTCGCAATCTTGTCATATAAACTACAAAGTCTTAAGTAAAACAAATATGCGAATAATGCAATACTTATTTAATTTTTGTTTTATTTATATGTTGTGATTAGCAACTGGAGAAAATTCTTTGTACATACATACATACATTAAAATGAACAGTTATTTTATTGACTAGCTAAAAATTTGATATCTTTAAAGTTCGCAATCAACATGACATGAGCTTTATAGCATAGTCAATAGTTCTACTAAAAGCTTACGTAATTGTGGCAATAAAAAAAAATGTATGTATATCCCAATTTATTTGATTTAGTATATAACATTATGGTCTATTTTCATCTAATATCAATCTATCTTCCAGGTTATATTTTTTTAGTTGAGACTTTTCAAAATAAAGGAATAATCTTTTTAGTATAATAAATTTATTATTGAATGAACACAAAATATTCATGCCTATCCTACAAAACGCAAATTGGATTGCGGCGCATAAATATTTACTTTTATGAAAAATAACTATCTTTGAAAACGTTGCGGATAATTGCGGAGCGGTGAATTTTTTGAGATATCATTGAAAGCGCAATTCAACGCGAATCATATATTTGTATGAACATTTTTTCATTTTCTATCCGCAATAATTTTATTGCGGATTCATACATTTTAGTAGTACTGAAAAATAGTACAGTTCATATATTCCTAGTGATTGATGGTGGTTGAATTTAAAAAAAAAATTAAATGGAAAACCAAACTTTGTATGTAACAAAAATATATTTTTCACTATTTAATAATTTAGATTTTAAAAATTATTATAGAAAAAAAACAACAAATCAGGAGCAGTATAAGTATTTAATTTCGGACTTAAAAAAAAAAACCAGATATTGCAAAGAATTCAAAATTTGATTCAAGAGATTTTTGGATTAATCTAAACAAAGAATTAAATACTTTCGAGCCAACTTTTGAAGAAGTTTCAGAGTGGAAAAAGGTAAAACTTTCATTACTATAATTGAATTAAGTTTATTAATCATAAGCTTAAATATTATGCATTTTATTTAATTTTTAGGTATGGACAGATTATAAAAGCTACTTAAAACAAATTGTGTCCGAAAAAAAAAAGAAATCACGTCCACGGATGGTGGACCGAATAAGAAAATAATTTTCACAAAATTTGGAAGAGGAGGTGATAAAGCTATTATCCCTTAAAGACTGTGTTGAAGGAGTTCCAGAAACACGTAATTTTGGAGTACCTAATATAGTACTTAATGAAGCAATTGATGAATATATTAAGGATCTTACAGGTATTCCAAGTCTACCTGTTACCTCTACTGAAACACCATTGCAGTCTTTGAGGAAAAATAGAGTATAAAAAAAAATGAATATGAGAACTTAATTAAACAACAGATATATATCCAACAATAATTAGTGGAAAATGTTTCTCAAACGCTACAGTCTATAAATGAGAATAGCAATGAAATAAAATTAGCTTTAAATAGACTTTGTGATCTGAAGCAGAAAGAGTTAGAAGAAAAATTACAAAACAATAAATTTAAATTAGAACTAAAATAAATGAAATTAAAAAAGATGCATATTACAAAGAGAAAACTCTATATTTTCAAAAACAAAGCAGTATAAAATTTATTTTAAGTTTTTTTTATTTTTAATTTGTTTGAATATCGTTAGTTATTTGAAAATTAAAATATATTTTTTGTTACTTTTAAATTGAATTACATTTAGTTATATTTTCTTATATTTAATATATGGATTCTAATAATATAATTTTTTTTTTAATGCAAAATCACAATTATTTTTCTTTAGTTATTTTAATATTTTTTGAATAGGTAATTCTTTATTGAATTTTTTATTTAACTAATTTCAACAAATCTCTTTCTTTTTATAAAAATTTAAGAATATAAACCACAGAACTCCATAAACAATTTTTTTTGTATTCTAAAATACTTAAAACATCTGTAAATAAAATATGACATTTCAAATTTGTCAAAAAATTTTACTGCTCCGTTTTTGTTTAGCGTTTTCAATGAACCCAAATTTATTGCGGTGGGAGTGCTTGCGCATATGATTTATTCCAAGCACAATCAAGTTTGCGTTTTATAGGATAAGCATGATTGTTATTTTTGATGAGCGTATTTTAACGTAATAAATAATTATCAGAACACTAGCTATTCCCAGAGTAGGTCGCCGGTTCAGCATTAAAAAAACTTTCCTTTTCTCTTCATCTAATTATTTAACTCAAAACCAAGCTCAAAACAAAGTTGTCTACATTTCCGCAAAATAATTAATTTTTCTATACATATTTTCCAATTTAAGCATAACATTTTTTTTACATAGGGTAGTTTTTTCTTTCTCTAATCTCCTTGCCTGTCCATTCTGGTGTAAAATTTGTATATTTTGTCTAAATAATTGGTAATTTTTTTCGGTAATATTTTGAAAAAGCTTGTAATTTAAATTTTTATATTCCTATCACTGCTTTTGCTTTAATTCGCCGAGGGAGAAAGTTTTGCAGACATTATTAGTGTATATATAATATATTAGATACTCAATAAAAATGGCAACTCGTAACTTTTGGGATATTTAAATTTTTTTCGTCATGCGAATATCAAAATATGTTTACCATTTACATTAAAAACTCTTTCGAAACCCGACCGTTTGAAAAACACATTAAAAAATTGTCTCCTAGATAGCTATGAAGAATCATTGCAGATTAAAGGTGAGTTTTGAACATTTTTAGTGCGAAAATATTTTGTTGGCTCGAAAAAGGGGAGATAATATAAAATGACTTTATTTCATATAACTAGATTGGGATATTTAGATTTTACTATACTTCAATGAAGTAGATACATTTTTATAAAATCAGGGATTAGATATATTAGACAATACTATTTTTCAACAATTTTTAGAGCAATGGATATACAAAAAATAAACTCAGTTTTTTCAACAGATAATTTTGACGATTTAACAATATTTTCGTGCGAAATAAATAAATTTCCCAAAATAGAAATTTACGAAATTATTTACAGCGATTTATTTTATTCCTATGTAAATATTAATGTAGAGACCAGAGACTAAATGACCGATATAATATTTTAAAGCAAATGAGCAATCAAAATTCTTCTAATTCCAGATCTATAATTTACATACAGTGTAACTTGGAGTTTAATGTACTCCCTCTAACACTATTCTATAACTCAAAATAGCTCCGTGAAATATTTTTTTGAATAAATTAAACAAATTTTTATTAAAAACATTAAACATTTGAATGTGGAATGCATTAATTGAATTTGTCTTAAAAACCAGAAAATATTATTTAGAAACGTATAAAGTTGAATTTAATTCAGGACAAAGCTCCATTTAATGAAAATGGTGGAAATAAAATAATGAAGAATGCAAAATTTTAAATTGTAATGCATAAAAACCAATTATATTCAATTTATTTATATTCAATTTCCAATTAAATTCAAATACTCGTACATTGTGTACAATAATATTGTACAATGAAAAACGTATATGGACTAGTAAATCTTTCAAAGTAAGTACAGTAATACCCCGATTTGTAACATATTTTATTGAGTAGTTCGTAAATTAAAAACAAAATTTTACACTGCGCTCTATTGGCTAGCTAACAGCTTGATTTTCGGTAGACTGTGTTGTCGCAATTTCACCATTTAAGTTTTTAGAAATTTTTCGTTCATTTAACTAAAGTAAGCAAATATATACCAGGCAGATGTATATATATTAGAATTATTTTCACTGCAAACTCTTCTGAGCCAGTCAAAATTTCGGGAAATGGTAAAAGGCATTTATGTTTATTTTTGATAGAGTACCTGATTATCCTGATTATCGCCTGTTACCTTTAGTTTTAGAAATATTCCTGATGGATACTGGGAGTTATATGGCACCTACCCAAACCAGTCCGAATTTTGGTGAACGATAAAAAACGTGTTTCTTTTTGAAGAAGTTTATAAGTACAAATTTTTAAGTTTCTTACTCGTATAGGGTTTGAAATAGTTATAATGGGTTAGTTAGAAATAGTTAGAAGTTGACTTGTATGGCAGTTACCCAAACAATATTATAAAATACTACGTTGGTTATCTTTATTTTTATCATGAATAACTTACAAAGTTTCAGAACTCTATCTTTAAATATGGTGAATGAGTATAGCGAACAAACAAACAAAACAAATTTTCCCTTTTATAAGTATAGATTTATATACCATTCCGTTATAATATAAATGCTTTTACATTATATAAATAATGCAGTTGTACCGTGGAAATAAATTTGAGTGTTATTCGGTAGTTTAGAAGATACAGTGAATTAAACACTGAAACAAACACTGACCAATTAATGGTATTTTATATTAATGTAAAATTGAAGAAAAATCTAATGCAATTACGAAAAGGACGACAGGGACAAAGAAAAATTTATGAAATGATTTGTAATATTTTTTGTTTTATTATAGTATATGTTCGTATTGTGTATAAAAAAACATAAATATTTCCAGGAGTGCACATCGCCTAATTCTAAAAATTGACATCAAAGTAATATAGCATTCGTCAAGGACATAGACCTGCAATTCAAAGATAGCGAACGAGGAAGTACATAGATCTTAAGGCGTCGTGTATACATAGAAATCTCCCTCAAAAATAAAAATAAAATAATTTAATCATAGTTAAGTTCGACCTTTAGTTTTTACTTCGGTTTCGCTGTCACAACAAAAAATATGAAAAAAATATTTTTGAAAAGAAAATACCAATATGAATCCAAAAACTAATAAATGAATAAATTTAGAATAATTTTTGAATTAAAAAAAAAGTTAAAATCATTTTTAATTGTTACCAATATTTTTTCAGGTAGGTACGAGTTTATTTTAATAAATTTTATTTACATTTTTACTTGTTTGACACTTCAAAAATACAATTGTGAAGATTGCAAAAAAATAAAAACTACGATATAGATTACGATAGAATATAGAAAAGCAAGACTGTGGACTTGAATTTAACATAATTTAAGTGTGATTTATTTTTAACTAGGCAAGTATGATTAGTTTTATATAAAAAAAAAAAATCTACTTATATAATCTTTATACTATGGTTAGGTACTGATCATGGTTAATTCGGTAAATGCGAACATGCATTATTTACTCACATTTGAGTAAACACATTTGATTTATAAGACTGTGGATTTGAGGAAAATATAGTGGAGTTTTGTTTTATTTTTATTATATTTAAAGAGAAATACTTAGAAAACAAAAAAAAATCATTTAACATAAGTTTCTTATTTTTTGTCGTACAATCCGAATTTGCATAAAAAAGTACCGCTTCTCATTTGAAAATCTCGATTTCGTCGAATTTCGCCGAATTTTGCTCAGCTTAAAAAACCTTTTTTATTCCTCCCCGCAGTTGAAAATATCATCAATCGATAGATCACCCTCGATTTATCAATTAATCAATTATAACCAATTTTATACCAATTTAATTTAAAACAACGGCTCCTTCCCCTCTTAAAAAGCTGATACGCATGCTCTGGAATACCCGGTATAATATATTTACTCAAAATATCTCAAAAAGATTAATGACAAGAACACGAGCTCGTATATCTGTATAAAAATAATTCATATTATTGTTGTTATATTATTGTTGCACAAATCGAGGGATTACTGTAGTTTTTTCTCCAAAAATAATTTTTCAAGAAATGGAAAATAAAAATCACTATACAAATTCATACATACTTATTGTAAATAATCCAATAGTAAATTCAATTCACGAGTAAAAAGTAATAATAATAATATTTGTTATCAGTATACGAGTATATATATATATATATATGTAGTTATACCGTTCTGTTTGTTTTAATTAATAACAAAGAATATTTCAAGGTAATATTTTTTCTAACATTTTATAAAAACGAAAAAAAAAACATAATTATCTCGACAGATTTATTCATTTATTAATTTAAATTAAAGAAATTGAAAGTCATTTATTTTATGTATCACACGCAAATCATATCAAATTATTATCTATTAAACGTTTTTTATTAATATTATGAATGATGAAACCAATTTCGTCCTCTTCGGATATTTACAAGAATTCACGTCTAATTAAAACTGACAGCAATTTTGTTACAGGCTGTTGAAGGCAGATTAAAATATTTGAAATAATTTGGGTGAGAAAAGTTATTGACAAATTAAAACAAAAATAAATTATTATTAACGACAATTATAAGTTCTGTTAATTTTTTTTTTCCACTTTTCAATAACTAATTTCAAGGAATAATGCAAAAAAAATTTTAAATACAAATGTATTTGTAATTTTTTTGTTGGAAATACAATAAAAATAAATAATCTTCAAGATTGAAGAAAATTATCGAAAGAGAAATAGATGTTGCACTTAACAGCCGTTGACATCCTCTTTAATATTGTCAAGTATGACTATGATAATTATTTATTTTTCTGTATTCCTTCTTGAACTTATTCAATTCTAAATTTCTATGAAAATCGGTTACTATTTATTTTCAAAGGTGATATTTTGATGATATTTGGATATGAAACTATTTAAAACAACCTCACAATTGAATACCTTAACCACAGACTGGCTTCAATATTTGATTTTATATCAAAACTATGTTGAACGTCGTCGATAGTTTCGATCCACGACCGATTAGCCAAATACCAGTTTATGTAATCATTATCATAACTCATTATAATTCATATATTCAGCATACATATTTTTCCGTTTTTAATTAATTTCATAGATTTTTAATTTTACTATATTCACCTTACTTTACACCGCATTTTATTTATTTACTTTTCAAATTTAGATTTATTTCTGAAAAGATATATTACAGTCAAAATGTAAAGAACGAAAACAGAAATAATGAGAGCCCAAAACAAAAAAAATATCTTGCTATTTTTGGTTTTTTTATGAAAAGGCTACAAATGTTTTTTTGGTGGTTACACGGAACTAAAGCCAACTTAATTTTATTTCCAGTTCAAAAAAGAAATTAAGCCGAAATTGCAAGTTTTTTAAACTTTGCAACAGTACTTAATGAAAGTCGATCGAGTAATTTTCTTTGGCTTCATATTATTTTCGCGCATATCCTAATCGGTAGGGTGGCATATAAATTCAATATAACGATATATGTACATCAAGTTCATATTCCCTGGAGAGATAAAATTCGTTTCTTTTCCTATACTAGATAGATGGCACAAGCGAAACGAAATAGAATAGCAACTGAATCTTACATGAAAAAAAAACTGAGATCACAGTCTCAGAATTACAATATCTTTCTTATATGAAAATTACTATATTTACAAATTACAAATTACTCTCATATAGATGATGTAATGATGATGATGATGTGGGATAGTAATGATGATGTACCATTTTGTTAAAGTCCAGTACCACCAGACCAAAAAAAACCTATGATAACGGTCGATAACGGTTGTTAAAATTGGAATTCAATTCAAAGACAATACATTTATGGTTGAGATTTTATAGGGAAATAACTAAATCAAGATTAATTTCAACAGTGATTTCTGTGACAGTGATTTCAACAGTGAGAAAACATTTTTCAAGCCTCCTTACTTGAAAATCGTTAAAAAATAATTTGAAAAATAACTTACTACTAAAATTACTAAAATTATTTCACTACTCATACAATTTCCTGTTTATTACAACATCTTGAATTTTACCCCTGGAAAAATTATGGCAGATTATTCCGAAACACCCACCTTTGTAATTGTAGTGAATAATGTATCTCTCTCTTCCTATACTTTTTCGTTTATAACTACTCTACACATAATTAGGTGCATCGTATTTAGTTAGGACTCGCAAATGTTTATCTGAAAATACAATTTTCATTACCAAATGATAAAAAAAAAATGTTAACAAAAGTAGCTACAATTAGATACGAGTATCACATTAGTAAATAAAAGCTTGCAAATAATATACATATATATGTATGTATGCATATCTAAATATTTAAAATATATTTTTTTTATTTTTTAATGTTCCGCAAAATATACTTTGCTATAGTTAAATGCAACAAAGTATATATTATTCATAAAATGATGCAAATTTAATTTAAAATAAGGTGATTTCCCCATTTTTTAATTAAATAAACAAATTTGTGCGTTTTTTTTAGTTGTGAAAACTGCTATCAGAAATTTATCTTCTGAAAATAGCATAGTTCAATTTTATTTAAGTTACTTATAATAAAACCTAAGTACCTATTTAAAACAGTTAAAGTTTAAAATGAATAAATTAAATGTTTAAAAATTTGATGTTTAAGAAAAAACAAAATAAATAAAAAACATCTTTCCACTTACCAAAAAGTCCATTTTGATAGAATATTGGCATCCATAATGGGATTCCTTTCTTTTTCAACATTTCTTTTTGTTCGATTCATTATTCTACTTTGATTTTATGGCAATATTAAAATATTTAATTTTAAAACAGTTTTATTTTTTTTACTTAAGATTTTATACGATTTTAAGTACTAACGAAATTCTTTTAAAACTTATTTGAATTAAATATCAAAATGTATGTGGGCACATAATATGTATAGTTGTAAAATTAAATAGTAGTTACTATTAACAAATTCTTAATTAATTAAGTACTTTTTACTTTTTATAACTTAAACAATTAGATTAGAATTAATATTAAATATTCAGGTAGAAATTATTCATAGTTGTTTTAGCTTTTAATCTACATATACTACTTATAGGTACATACGATAATCTAAAAAATGTTCTAAAACAAAAACACAATATATATGAATGGAGAATAAAAATTGCACAATCAAAAAAAAGTTATTAATGTTTTTATTTTTACATATTATATTAATAACTGATCGCTGGTGAAGCAATAATATACTAAAACTAAATTTCTTAGGAACCGTACATTTAAATAAATATTTTATTATTTACCAAACTCTTTACTTTACCTTTTACAAGTACATAGGTAATATGTATGCATATGTATTAATAATAATAATAATAATAATACACAAAGGAACATAAAAATTAATACAAATAATATCAGTGGCTGCCTGTACTAATTGACAAATTGGGCACTGCTCATCAAGTAACAGAAGAATGTTTCAGGCGGTGCAAATTTACATCATGGAAAATAATTTATTTAACACGATCATCTAAAATAACATATAGTTGGGAAATTCATGAACATAATACCAGATCCGCAAATTCAATACGTGACAAGAGAATAAAAAAAAATTCCTTTGGTTTAGACGGAATCTACAATACGTCTATCAACATTTATAATTCAAGTGGAAATAAAAACTTGTAATTTGAGAAATATCAAAAATAAAATAAAAATACATTTCTTAACCATAAAAAACTAAAAAAACAATAAAATAAAACTTAATTTAAGATTCATGAATGACCGAAGATTGTGTTAATAATAATAATGTCCAAACGACCAATTACCCTTCCCGTACCGCGCACGCGGGTAGTCACCATTATTATTACAATTTAGCATATGACTAAGAGTGTCATATACAAGTGCTCATCACAGTGCTTGGAAGAATAAGACTATTCTTATTAAAAGTAGTATATTTATTTGATATGATAAATCAAAAGTTTGGCACTTTAAAATCTTCAACAATTCAAAAAATTATATAAGAGACTTAGCCTATCTTCCAATATGAAGATTAGATAAATCAAAATTTTGAAATTTTCAATTATGCCGAAGTAGCATTAGTCAATTTATTTACGAATAAAACTAAAGAAATTTAAAAAAAATATATTTATTATATATATAAATACAACATATGCAAAACGGAATTAGTCAAAGACACAAAAATAAACATAATTTATATGCACTTATGTATATATTTAAAGTAGAAAATACTTCAGATTCAACGTAAACATCTACGTATACTATACATGTATTACATGTCCTTCAAAAACTTATAACCTGTTTAACTAAAGCAGATTCTTAAGTTTGGGCATATTAATGTGAAAATCAAAGACATTATATTTTTCGCGTTACACAGCATTCTTGTAATTGGCTCATTCTTGCCACAATCCGTGTGATGAAAATTTAATGGAAAGAGGGCAGAATGCCTAAGAGAACGAAAGTTAATATTGAAGTTTATGTGTTCGAAAATACCAACCGAGTCATTTGCACCTGAGAGAATTTGGTGAACAAATATAATAACAGCCACTTGACGATGATTAAAGAGACTTTCCAGACCTAGAAGTTTAAGGCGGTCTCAGTAAGGGGGTCAGTTATATGGGTCTGTCCATGAAAGACCACTAAGAGCGAAACGAACGAATCTACGTTGAATTGATTCAATCCTGTCAATGCGGACTTGTTAAAAAGATGACCATTGTGAACTTGGGACGCGTATTCAAGTAAGGGTCTTACCATAGTCAAATGTAAATCCCTGGTGACATATGGGTCGGAAAATTCTTTTGACCATCTTTTGATAAACCCAAGAGCTATATTAACTCTACTGACAATATTACCGATATGAGATCTGAAATTTAGTTCGGTATATAGTAGAATACCTAAATCTTTAGTGCATGCAACATTAGAGATAAAAACGCCATTAATATTATAATTCCGCGCTGATATTCAAGTTTTCTGGAAAAGGTGCGATATCAGCAGTTTTAGCGTTAAGTGCTAGGTCATTATTACTACCCCAAATAACGAAGTTAATAACATTACTCTGAAGAAGATGAGATTCTCGCGGAGATGAGATTTGCTTAAGTATTTTCATATTGTCAGCGTACACAAGAATGTGAGAATTTTAGGATATTATGTATACCGTTTGTGGTTAGGATAAAGATCAAAGAGCCTAAGTAGCTACCTCGTGAAACACCCGATTTAGCAATGAAAGGATCGAAAACATTAGACCTAAAAAAGTCGTGAAAGTCTGGTTAAAGTCGGTAGCTATCGAATCCATGTTTAGCCCCTTTTTCATGAAGTTGAGACTGATTCCAATAGATTTGTAGTGGTGGATTTCCCCATAAAGAATCCATGTTGAAAACAGGATAATAATGGCTTACAATGATTAAAGTGAAAGTCGTATACAATACTCTCGAAAAGTTTAGGAATAAATGTTTTTAAATTTTTTTTTTGCTTAATATAGGAAATGTGAAAAAAATATTGCATACAGTTAGGTGGATTATTAACTTTATTCATAACAAACTTTTTTCTTAAGTTCATTTGGTATACAATAATTTGCTGCCGGCAGAAATATTTTTGAACAGTTTATTTGTGAACAACAATATTTTTGAACAGTCGGCAGAAATATTTAGAACAGATTTTTCAATGTAATGCACTTTTAAAAGTGTTCCTACGGTAAATAATAATGTTTCTAATCATATTTATAAGGGCATATCCAAACCAAATGCACCTCGCACTTCACACTAACACTTCGCACTTGCAAATTCTGAAAATATTATCCCTCTAAATTTATGCAAAACATCAATTAAAACAAAAACATCTGCGATGACATTTTAATTGGATTAAAAAAAAACAAAAATAGACAAAAATAAATAATATCTATCAGTTAAAGTCCAATAGTTTATTGGATTTTATAAAAGCCTAATATAGTCAAAATGTTTATGAGAATACTTGCATATTGAGATTTTAAAAAACCTTATTCTTAAATTTCAGCTTTATTATTTTTTTAAAAAAATGGGCTGTAATAGTCTTCATTACTCTGGCAACGCGAATTGGAAAAATCGTTTAGTATACGCTTAAAAACATAAGGCTTGTAAATCAAGAATGGAATCAAATCAATATTTTACAAAATTTCATATTTCAATAATAAAGTTATTAATTTGTACGTGAGTTGAAATTTTAGTTAACACTTAAAGTTCAATGCTTCAATATAAAGTGGAAAAATTTTTATTTTTCAGCTTGCCCATCCAGAATTTTATGCCACGGTCCGCTACTGACAATACATTGGAATTAATAATATATGTTTTTTTTTTCAAATGTTTTATGATAAAATAACGAAAATGTTTGTTTTACTCAAATTTTACTATAGAATTGTATGTACATAATAATATAATCAGCATATTTAACACGACAACAAAACTTGGCGCTTATAAATTTTCTTATCATTTTAGTTAATTTCTAATTTCTAATTTTTTTTTTTTCTTTTTGTTATTGTTTTATGACATAATTTCGCAATTTGAGTAATTTAACAAAAAAAAACAAATTTAATTATATATGTATGCATAATATTAAGATAAAATTATGTAGATGGAATGCGTATTATATATTATATACTTTGTGGAAAATTCTATATGCATACATAAAAATTTTCACACACTGGAGTGGATGATCTTTTAATCAATACAAATAAATTGAATTATCGGATTCTTTATTTGCATAGTCAATTTCTCATTTCTTATCTCATTTTTATTTATATGCAAATTAAATTAATATATATCTAAATATATATATATATTACTTATACTACCCAACAAGAAATTTGAATTTACCGCGATACGAATTCGTATCGTCTTGAGGTGTATTTCCTCTATCGTGTATACGATATCGAATATATAGCGCGGCAGTCACTTCTGTCGTAAGAAAAATGGTTATTATACGTCTAAAAGAGAAAATAACGAGTTGCAAAAATATATTAAAAGAATATTATATTAGCTTTTTTATGCGAAATCATTTTTAATTGTCTTGGATTGCCACATTTTTATCGCTTAAAGGAAAGAAATTTGATATCGCATTTTTCTATACCACAGGAGCAAGAATTATTTTCGTTTTTTTTCTTCTAAAGAAAAGAAATTATAAAGAAATTACAAAATAAACTTACATTATTTTAATTTTAATTTTAAATCTCAACTTTTATTATTTAATATATATTTCATTGTTTTATATCTGTCATCATATCAAACCAATAAAATCTAATAAACTGACTTCAACTAGCATCAAAAACTGGCAATCTATTTTGTTGTGGATTGAGATATGCAAAATAAATTGCAAAATAAATTAAAATATTTATTTTCTATAAATTATTTATACCTCCATTACATAAATCCAACTGCAAAACTCTGAATATTAATAATATGTATTTCAAATAAAACTTTAAATTTATAAACCTATAAATTTTAATATAAAGTTGTACTTTACAAACATGAGGAAATTTAAACTAACTTTATTTTTGAAATTTTATATTTGATTTTGAATCATCACCAAAACAAAAGGATTTATCTCACTTTTATCAAAAAAGCCAAAAACAAAAACGGAACGTTTATCCCATGACAATATAAAAAAAACAGAAATTCAATTTAAAGCTTCAAGGTTTCAATTTATTTTTTTTAGCGATAACATTTCAATTTTACATTTCATGAAGAAGATATTGCTACGATATATTATTCTATCTCTCCGATATACCGTGCGAAATGTTATCTGGGTAATGTAAACAAAAAACACATGAATTTTTCTCATAATACATTTGCACTTAAATCAATACAAAAGCCGCATTTTTTTCTCGTATAAAACTGCTCAATTTTTCTTAAGAGTGTCACAGCTGTTTAATGACGTCATACTAAAATTGATTGAAACTGTTTTTTAATTGTGAATTTGAATTTGTTATTATGATGAAATCTATTGTGAATTTAGTATAAAAAAAAAATATTGAAAAGAGAAAAAAAAATCTAATCTTCCATTTTCAATAAACTTTTCAGTTAATCGGACTAATTTTGAAAATATCCGAAAAAAAGGAAAACAAAATTGTGAAGAAAAAAATTTCGTATTGATTTAAATTATTTATAAAATATATTTTAAAATGTATTTTATAAATATATTATAAAATGTATTGATAAATTTGAATTAATATAATGTACTTAATAAACACATGATAATCTTCTAAAATTAAATTAGATTTAAATTTAATCTATAGATAATGCTACAATTGTAATTGACTTGATAAAAAAACACGATTGTATCCTTTGAGAGTAAATAAGTCACGTTTCAGAATTTTGAAGTTTTTTTCAAGATAAAATATCAAAATAAAACTTACGATCAAATAGAAAAAGCTTCAGGTTACATTTTTAATTTACTTTATTTGTAATGGGGAATTGTGAAATTTATTAATCGATAAAATTATACTCCAAAACACCAAACGATTACGATCTATGTTTTGGGGACAGACTGAAATTTCTCTTTACAATGCAACACGCTCATTTTTTCTTTTATACTATCCCGTGGCAATTATGTAATCCTCAAAATTTTTTAATCTAAATTATATAACTATATACATAATTACATAATAAAAAAAAACAAATATACAATATAAATTCTAGAACCGTTTCGATTTATCTATGTATGTATTGCATTGATAGAAAACAATTGAAAAAATGCTTTTATGAGTACAAAATATGTCTATATGTAGGTAGTTATAAGCTCTACAAAATTTAATTATTCAAAATTATTATGTTTATATGGATTATATTTTATTTCTAATTAAAATATTTGTACATAACTTGCAAAATAATAAATGTCTCATCAAAAATTATTACGAAAACAATAAAATAAGTAAACAAATTTTTAAAAAGAACGTTATCAACATTTTTAATTGAAGTTGGATAGATATTCCATTATTATTTACATTTTCTAATTTTTAACTACAGGCATTTTGGCGCCGTCTATTTCACAATTTTGATTAATACCTATATTTTCCATAATAATACACATGATATATTAATCTTCTCAAATGGCATAATTTTTTTTCTGCCAGTTTACCCCTGGACATACAAGAAGGTATGGACATGCTGAAAGTATGTTTAAAGGTTTTTATATTAAAGATAAATATTGAACATACAAGAAGGTAGTAAGGTAGGTAAGGAAAGATATTGATTTTATTGGTTAAGGAAACATACAAATTTGATAAAAGACAGAAAGTTGTAAGTGTAAATCGCATCTGAAAATTTTGATAACTTAGAATAAATATAATAAACTTTCGTGCAAAAAAAACATAAATAAAAAATGGTTCCTTAATTTTTTTTTAATCTTGTCTCTTCAATCTTTAATTGTTTTTCTCAAAAAAAAAATTCTTATTAGTTGTCTATTTATAACAATTTTAACGTCATTTAAATAACGGTATCAAGTACCAAGGTCATTGCAAAATACAAGAATTTCACTTCTCTGCAATTTCTTGGTTTACAATTGGCTGTAAATGGTTTACACAAGATGGCTGCAAATGATTTACTACAAATATGGTTTACAATATGGCTGGAAACGATTTACAATATGGATGCAAATGATTTACTACAATATGGTTTACAATATGGCTGCAAACAATTTACAATATGGCTGCAACTGGTTTACAATATGGTTAACGCTATATGGCTGCAAGCGATTTAAAATACGGCTGCAAATGAAAAAAAAAACAAAAGAAATTCTTGTCTTATTCTTGATTCCTACTCTTGAGTTTGGAACTGAGCTTGAGATTGGTTATTTTGTGTTTTTGTGATTATTATAAAGACTTGAGACGAATGGAGTAAATAAATTTATTTATCTCTTATAATGTGCATATTATATAGAAATAAATGTTTTTAAAAATATTTAAAACAAACTCTTGAATTAGTTTTAAAATTAAGTGCTTATAGTATAAATTTTAAACTTTGTTTTCAATTTTTCAATTTTTCATGTTTGGTACATATTTTTTTTTTTTGTTTTTTGTTTTAGCCTTTGAATTTATTGAACATTTCTGTTTGAAATTAACAATAATGTGTTTCGTAAGGTTTGATAAAAATTTTTAAGGATGTGTTTAAATAAACACTGGTGTACTAAATTGTTTACTTTTGTAATAAAAAAAAAATTCTATTAGACAGCTAAGGTTTTCTTTTGTAGTCTGCTGCAAGTTGGAATATTCTGTAGGTTTCTTGCCAATGAATTTGGATGATGCGGTAGTCTGGTCGCGTAGTTATTTGTGACCTTTTCAAGCTCTTCTTTTACTGTTGATAAATTTAAGTTTTTTTGTAAGTTTTTATTTTTTACATACCATGGGGCATTAGTTATAACTCTTAAGATTTTTAATTGCATTCTTTGTATTATCTTCACATTCGAGTTAGAAGTATTTTTCCATAGCTGCCATCCGTATGACCAGATATAGGTTTTAATATGGAATTGTATATTATTACTTTGTAGTCTAATTTCATCTTTGAATGTTTACCTATTAACCAGTATAAAGTCCTTAACTTTATTTTGAGTTGGTTTCTTTTGTTTGAAATATGTTTTTTCCAAGTCACCCATCTATCAACTTTAAACCGTCATGCCGGACTTTGTCAAACGTCTGTGACACGTCAAGAAATAAAGCAGAGCCAAATTCTTTATTTTCAAAATCTTTTGCAATATGTGCTGAAATTCTATGAACGTGTTCAATGGTGCTATGAGCCGCTTGGAATCTAAATTGATGAAGAGGTATTAATCCCTTACATTTTATTTTTGGCAATAGTTTTGTGTATTATAGTTTTTTCAAATACCTTGGCAAGAATGGAAAAAAGACCCGTAAGTACTTCTTGTTAGATCATTTCCAATCATTGTATTTAGAGAAAGTTTCCATTTGGAAGGGAAACACCCATATCTGAAGGTACATATTACTAAATTTATTGAAATACATGGTTATGGTTATCATTATTGATGACTCGAAGAAGTAAAAATCTGTTTTGACACAAAATTAAAATTTTGATTAAATTGATGCTCAAATTTTTTCCTGTTTACTCATTAAAGTCTAATGGAGTAAAGTATATTATTTTCAAAGTTAATATAACTAAATTATGTACATAATACATTTAAACACCGAAATAAATAACGAAATCTTAACAATTCGATTATTGTGAAAGAAGGTGTTATAAATACGAAATCTTTATTTAGTTAAACAACAGAATATAACAATTCTTAAATATTATTTGTATTACTACCTGTGTACATCTAGGGTTTCAAAATAATTATATCTTATTATCATTTTAATTTCAAATTAAATATTTTTATAAAATATTTTAATAAAAAATAACTACAATATGATAAAAAAAAATGAATTTTAATGTTATTGTTACTTGAGTTTATATCCTCGATGAGTTATAGTAAAACAGAAAAAAATGTTCACATTGAGATATTAATAATAAATGACGTGTAATCTTGCTAACTTCTCCCACGTGGAATGGAACGGCAATGGAAAGTAAGGGCTTTTGGTCTTTCAATAATTTCGTTTCCAATAAATCGGTCAACTTTTTTGAAATTTTATACTGTTAATTATTGCAAATAATTTTAATATAAATTCAAATAACTAAAAAAATGATTATATTTTCGTATAAAAATATTGTGGTAATTTTATTTTTAATTTTTTGTCTCATACATCTTTTATGTACATAAATTTAATTTTTGTTCATATATTTAAGTACATTCTATTTACATTTATTTTTGGAAATCACAATACTTTGAACTTAATTAGAATTTAATTATTTAGAATTTCTAAAAAAAACTTAAAATATTTATCCTTTTATTTAGTTTTATTAGAAAAATCTTAGACAATAAATTTATAATACTTAAGTAAATTTCAGTATATTCGATGACTAAAAATTATGGAAGATCATATATGCATATATATCATATATATTTTATCTTAAGTAAACAGTATGAGTAATGACTTAAAAATTCAATGAAATTATATAAATAACAATTGACGTAAACAATTGAATTCAAAATGTTAAAGAATACTCAAGGTAAGCCTTTATAACTATTATCAGCTATTTTTAATAATACATGTGCGGTTTCTGTACCAGTTTGATCTACTAAACTTCTTAAAAATCCATCAGAATTTTGCAGTAATTCATGTGGTGAACCAAATTCTACAGCTCGACCAGCATCCATTACTAAAACTTTATCACTATCCATAACAGTATGTAATCGATGTGCTATTGTAAGCACAGTACAATATTGGAATTTTGTACGAATTGTTTTTTGAATTAATTTATCTGTTCTAAAATTACAAAAACAAAAGTTGTTTTTTTTATTTTAATCAATCTTAATTTTATATTTAAACTTACTCTGGATCAACATTAGCAGTAGCTTCATCGAGAATTAAAATTTTATTATGTCGTAAGATTGCTCTAGCTAAGCATACTAGTTGCCTTTGACCCATACTGAAATTAGAACCACCATCAGACATTTTACAATTTAAACCTTCCGGCATTGAAACAACGTATTCCTTTAGTTCAACTTCTTCTAAGGCATTCCACAATTCTGAATCATTGGATATTTCAAATGGATCTAAGTTATATCTTAAAGTTCCAGAAAATAGAACTGGATCTTGTGGTATTATTGAAATTTTACTTCTTAAGTCATGTAATCCCAATTGACTAATATCAATATCATCAATTGTAATTTTACCTTCATTACAAGCTAATCGGAAAATTGATTGAATTATAGATGATTTTCCAGCACCAGTTCTACCAACAATTCCAATTTTCTCTTGGGATTTAATTTCAAAGTTGAGATTTTTTAGAATATATTCTCCATCATCGGAATATTTTAAATTGAAATCTTTGAAGACAATTTTACCATCATAAGGCCATTCACTTTTAGGACGATTTTCAAGGGTGCTTTCTAGAGGTGGTTCTGATTTTTCATTGACATATTCTAGAATTCTTTCAACACTAGTCATTTGATTTTCTAATTCAGCAGTTTGTCTCGTGCCCCACTGTACAGCACCAACTAATGAAATACACTGGGTAATTGCGAGTCCAACGTCTCCGCTATAAAAATGTTCTTCCAAAAGTAGAAAACTATATGTTACAATTCCGATATAAACCACACACAAGAAATCTAGCCACAAAGCAAAAGCCCTTGTTGTCGCTAAAAATAAATACCATGCTGATGTATTGTTATTGTTGTGTTCATGAAATTCTTGAATTAAAAATTTTTCAGCCCCTAAAGCTCTGATTGTAGTTAGCCCTTGAAATGTTTGATTTGTATGGGAATAAATGGGACTTCGACCTACATAGTGCAAAAAAAAAATGTGAACTTTTTAAAACATATTCTGACTTAAAATCTATTACTAATGGATTCAATTCGTTTAATGCTGCGACTTGTGCTGACATAATAGCATCTAATAAAGTAAAATAAACATGTCATTATAAGAGTTGGTATTAATAGCCAATAGTTCGCTACTGAAACCATTACCAGTATTGCAAAAACATCAGTAAAAAACTAGAAAATTAGAAAAAAATAAACTTAAGTTTTTCCCAAATTAGGACAACTAAACCGGAAATACTTACAAATAAACAATCGATCAAAGCCATAGGTAATATTGTATCCACGGAGCTCATGTCTTTCGAAAATCTGTTCAAAATCCTTCCAGATGGATTGAGATTAAAGAAATACATTGTTGCTCGTGTAACCCCTTTGAAAAGTTTATCATGTATTTTAAGAGAAATTCGTACACACATAAAGAAAAACCCGAAAGTTCGAGCTATGAATAGAATAAGTGTAGTTCCCAAGAGGCTTGCATAAATTATAACAAGATTAATTCTTTCATTTTCTATTTGTTCTGTATAAGTGGCATTCGGGCTCAGATCATCTTCGACTATTTCGATAAGAAAATTTTCAAAATCAGTTCCATTATTAGCAACCTTTTCCTCCCAAATTACCCTAAAATTATTAATACAAATTAAATATTATTATTTTGTTAGAAATACAAACTTACCATCTAGAAATAAAGTAATCAACTCCACTTAAAAGTGCTCTTGCTAGAATGAACAACAACCCAATTGTTAGAAACCAGCACAGATTATTTAAAGCCTTGAAATACGACATGTACACATCAAATTTCACGGTACCAATTTCTTGTTTTTCTTTACGATCTTCACCTTTATCCTCTTCAATACTTGTTAACCTTTGAATTAATTCAATTTTTTTTTCATCCTCATTTTTCGAGTTAATCGATGAATTAATACTTTTTGAATCACCACCTTCATCATGTGTTTGCATTAAAAAACTAAATTCATTAAGCTCCTCTAAAGTTTTATAACTACCTTGAGCTTCAATTTTTCCACCATTTATTAATACTAAATGTTCAACATTTTTTAAATACTGCAACTGATGTGTAACCAAAATACAAATTTGGTTCTTAAGAAATTCTTTTATACAATTATCAAAAATATGCTTTCCGACATGAGCATCTACAGCTGACAAAGGATCATCCAGAAGATAAATATCAGCTTTACGATAAACAGCACGAGCTAAATTAACACGAGCTTTTTGTCCACCACTTAAACTAATTCCACGTTCCCCAACTATTGTTGAATCACCATGTGGCAATAAATCCAAATCTCTTTGTAAGGCACAAACTTTTATCACTTGATTATAACGTTTTTCGTTGTATTCTTCAATGAAAAGAATATTATCACGTATTGATCCTTCAAATAACCATGGTTCTTGAGAGCAATAGCTTAATTTTCCATTAACATACACTTGCCCACTTAACAATTCCATTTCTCCAAGAACTACATTAAGTAAAGATGTTTTCCCAGCTCCAACAGAACCAACAATTGCAACTAAAGTTTTATCTTTTATATCAATATTGATTTCAGCTAAAGTTGAACGATTAGCAACTTCAGGATCTGTTATCCATGAAGCACAAGCGTTGTCAAATAAAACATTTTTTAATGCAGCATTTTCATTAAATTTAGGCTTATTTTTATGTAAATTTTTTTGCAATTTTTCGTTAGTGTTATATTCATTAGAACCATTTTGTTTAACGACATGACCATTTTCATGTTCAGTATGACAATTAGTTTCATCGTTCCGATTCAAATTCATTTCATCCCCTTCCAAAAGAAAATCTTTAACACGTTTTGCTGATATATAACCTTCAGCACAATATGTTATTGCCATTGGCCAGAAATGAACTAGGGAATCGTTTAGACTTAAAAAAATCGTTGAAATCATAAAAACTTTTTTGGCAGTAATTGCATCACCAAAGTATATATAAGAAATCAATGTTAAAAATATTGAAAATTTTGATATCATAGAAGTTGTTGCTAGAGATGCATAAACTTTCATAGTACCACGAATTGCTTTGATTTCTTTACGACGTGCTTCGCCAACAATATGTGCAAATGATTTCTCCCAAGCGTACATTTTAATTACTTGAATACCCTGGATAATTTCATTCATTAATTTTACTCTAAAATCGGTTCGTTTAGCTGTCTGCAATCGATACTGAGCCGCTTTTTTGGCACCCCATGCTTGAAAAGGAATAAAACTCAACATAAATCCAATTCCAATTAGAATTGAATAACCCATTTCTAAATATGCAATATAACCTAGGAGTATAGCTTCGAATGGGCCCTTCCATAAGTCGTGAATAAAAACTAAGGCTAAATCAAATTTTGACAAATCACTCGATAAAATTGTTATAGCACGTGCACTAAATCCATCATTTGCCGCACTTTTTGATATTTTAAGTATTTTGTTGTAAATTAAGCCCGATAGAGATAATCGAATTTTAGTTCCAGTTTGTAGCAGAAAAAACATAAATGGATGAAATGTTATAACGGCTATTAATGGTGATATTACAATTCCTGTGGCATATAGATACGCATCTCGTTTTGACATTTTACTATCGTCTGTATTCTGCGCAAAATAAGATAATAAAGCACCAAGGCATATTGGTTGAACAACTCTGAAAATTAAACAAATAAAAATCTTTGTTTTATATAAAACAAAAAAAAAATGCTAATTTTGGAATTTATTTCTTACCTGGTTGCAGACTCTAACAATGCAAATAAAAAACCAAATCCTATAAGATAAACACCGTAACTACGATATAGCATTCGAACAACACTAGGATTCTTTCGTTTTAATTCTTCTTTCCACAATTTTAAACTTTTGTCCACAAGAGTTTCGCTATCTAACGATGGTACATGCTTATACAACTCATCTTCATTTAACGGTCGCTTGAATCCTTTTCGAAACAATTTACGAACCCACCTAAAATATTTTTATAAAATTAAATTTAAGAAATTGAAAAATAAATTTATCTTGTAAATTGTCATGTAATTTCAAATAATTAAAAGTTATATCGGTAACGATAACATAACATTACACAGAAACATCAATAGAAAAATTAACTAAAAAGAAGCTCCGAAAATAATTCCCTAACAAATTTTCTATACATAATAATATGGAAGATAAGATTGAATATCTGGAAGATAAGATTGGCCTATTCTACTAGACGATAGGTGTTTATGTAAGCGGCACTAAGTAGAATAGCAATAGTAGACTAATCAACTGCTTTGTGAAAATATGATGATTGGAAACTGAAATAACAGTCCCTGGACCACAATATATGAGTTTCGCCGAAGTCCTATATACATACTACGTAGAGCGAAAACAGATAAAAAAAAAGAATTTGGCGTTAATGAAGGATAGGTCACGAAAATGAAATATTTGAGATTGTCGTTGAAATTGAAATGGAAGTTCGATACTGTGATGTGTGATGAAATACGATGAAATTGATACGATGAAATTGAAATGTGTTCGATACTTATTTCAGTTCGATACTGTGATGACATCAGATTTACAAGAAATTATTTAAAACCACGCTTATGGTAAATAAAACAATTTTGATTTTAGTTTAAGTAGATGATTTAATACTAGCAATTATACAATTGGGACAAAATTTTGAAGCACATGAAATTAATTAAATATTGTCTAAACGTCGAAATCAATGAAGAGGCAGGTTCTATCACAATAACATATCAGAAGAAACTAGTAAAAGTTTATTCAATTTTAGTTATGGAGAAGCATATTGGTTGAGACCACGCATCTATGGTCTCAACATTTGATAAACCTTTTTTATAAGACTAATCCATTAAGCTTCACAAGATACAGATTGGAGTTCCAAAGTAGATGATCGGCGTTCATATTATACGCGATATATTTCCAATCTTTCTAAAAATCATGTAAGTACTATGTGTAAAAAAGCAAAGAATGATATAGCATTAGCATTTACAAAAATCCAATATCTAATTTATTACCTTGATTTTTTAATTTTAAACCTTTCTGGGTTATAAAAATCGTTACCAAGTGTTTTTAAAAATAATCATGTAATAAAAGTTAAATGAACGTTACATTAATAATAATTGCAAAAATAAGAACTCGTGCCATCGTGCTATAATCTTATGTGAAACAAATGAAAAGTTTACTTTAGTTGTGTATTTTTATTATTATGTAAATTTATATTTCGAAGTAAATATTTTTATTTATTTCCCCTAGCAAAGATCACAGCTAACAACTACTTACTGTAGAAAAATTTATTAACTTTATTTAACTGATAAATATTTGCAATTTTTTTTATTACCCAACTAACTTATTAAGTTCTTTAAAGATCTGGAGAATACTAAAAAACTAATTATTATTTTCTAATTTTTATAGTTTTTCCTTAATCTAGCAAGGTTGTCTGTCTAAAACAATAAAAAAATTTATAACAAATTTGAAATATGGCAATGAGTTAGAGATTATTTTTAAACAACTTATTTGCAACTCAAATTGCAATATCAAATATATGAGAACTTGAAAATTATAATTATTTTTGATATCTCACCAAAACGAATAATTCGACATAGTTAATTATAATAAAATCATGGGAGCATGACATATGCCTGTATTTTATTTGACTAAATGTAATTTGCCTGTATTTCACTGACTTGTATTTCATTTGACTGGATATGCTGGATACTGAATATGATAAATGTAATGAATATGCGGGATTCTGAGTTAGGAGAGATTTTAGAATTGGATTCAAAATCGAAGTTCTACGCCTTTTACAGAATATTCATATAACTTATTTTTATGCGTAGTCGCTGTTGGATACAAAACAGAGGACAGCTTCTTTTTCCAGAATATTTATTTCAATCATTTTTATGCGTATAGCAGCAAACAAACAAAATTATTGAATTCGAAAACACTAAATGAATTAAAGTTGGATTTTGGAGTTTTGTATTTGGTATTTGGAATTTTGTGGTCAACGCATAAGTTGTACATATAAATATGGGCAAATAAAAATACAACCAAATGACATACGTATATGATAGTAACCCAAAATCATTTATAAGCATAACCTTTCAATCGATCCAACACAAATTAGCTATGATAGATAAATTAAAGGAATGTGAGTTTATAACGATTACAACACTATACCAAAATGTACTGAATCAAAAAATGGACCAAATCAAAAAATTGGTGATATTGAAAAAATTTTGTTATTTATTTTTCTAGATTTCTGATCTCACTTATAACTGGTACTGGATACTGAAGCTATTGGGTAAAATTATTGGGAAATATAAAGATATTCGGGGTAAGCTGTTCTTTTAACCCTATACTGCCTATATGGAAGATCGAATGAATCACTAGAATGTTTCGTGATTTAAATTCTAATTCTATCTATTTCGATCTTCAACTAAGTGTTTTCACTCTTAAAATAAGATTGTATAATGATGTACGTATGGCTAAGGCTAATTAGCAATATTTGATTTTTTTTTTGTTTTATTACTTACTAGTTAGTCCCAGTTTTTTTGATTGAAAGTATTTTGATTTAAGTAAGTATAATTAACTACTAACAAAAATATTTACTTATGATTTTTAGTTCTCTACTAACAGGATGTATCATGTATGTCAGTAGTTACCAACATTTAGTTATTTAGTTAATGTGGTTACTTAAATTTGTTTCATTAATGTTGGTGTTGTTTACTAACCCTACTAAACGATAATATATTGCACAATCAATTGTAGAGCAATCTTTCGTCTAGTAATAGACACCTAGATGTGTTTGCTCTAAGCATTAATCTGACACTATAAAATAACATAATGTACTTCACAAAAGTTTTTTATTTTTTGACGTAGAATCCGAATTGGCGTAAAAAAGATAACTACCCGATCTCAAGTTTGTCACATTTCGACGATTTTTGATCGAAAAAAACCAGTTTGCGGTCCTTCCCGAAGCTTGCAAATATCACCAGATAAAACACTCTCGATTTAGTTGATAATTTGTTTTTTTAATTTTAAAATAACGGCTCCTACCCTTTTTAAAAAGCTGATACGCATGCTCTGCAACACCCGGTATACATCAAGAAAAATTCAACAGAAATCAAATTTAAATTCATAAATATTAGGATACAGTTTGAAATAAGACTATAATTATAATAGCAACAATAACAATCGTGAGAATAAAAAAAAATACTCAAATCCGTAGATCGACAATGTAATAAATAACAATTTTGAAAAAGAAAAACTAACTAGTTATTAGTATAAAAAATTATTAAAAAACTATGAAAACAACGAGTTAAAGAATAAATTTCAAATTCTAGGTTAATAATTTCACAAATCTAATGAGATACATCAGTGACGGCATGAAATAACGCCGCATATTTAAGTTTTTTTTTTATGACATTATTTCGTTTTTTACGCCGGAACAAAATAACTTGCTGAAATTAAATTAAGTGAGACTAAAATAAGACATTGAAAAATTAAATACATTTTTTTTAAAATAAACATTTTAATTTTATATTTTTAATTTTTTAACAGTAGGTACACAAGCATTGTATCATCAACTTTTGTTCTGCAATATGGACATTGAGTGAATAAATGATAAATTTTCAGATATAGCTTGGGGCTTGTACAACTATAATGCATTCATTACAACACTTGAAATGTTTGTATGGTTTGCTGATTTTAGAAAAAAGAACACATAGCTACCTATATTCCCTTTCTCAAATATTTTCAAAAGCAAAGCTAATTGCAACCGCGAATAAAAATTGTGCAAATGGTTTTGCTTTCTGATTACCTGGCGCTGGCTTACCGTAATGATCCATACCAAAACATGCAAATGAACTAACACCGCAAACAAGTGAAATAAAGCCCTAATTTTTGCGGTATTACTTAATTTTTTGGGGCATTATTTTATTTTTGATTGTGGCGTTATTTGATTGCGGCATTATTTCATTCCACCTACATAAGTTTAGATAAAAAAAAATTCAAAAATTATAGAAATAATTTCTGTAAGCAATCTCCCTCTATATTATTATTCGATTGTATCTCTTACTTAACTTTATTTTATATTTCGTTTAATTTCAATTGTTCTTAACTTATATAAAAGACTATTATATAACTCAAGCAAGCAAAGCAAAGTATATAATATATATAGTAAAGTAATGTATGTCACTCCATACACGACCAATTAACTGCTCTTTTAAAATATTTTTGTACAAAGTAGTTAAATAGCAATAAAATAAGATATTGATTGAATTATTATTTAATTTTTTTTAATATACAATAATGATAGTCAATCATAAGTCGCCCATTTTATACACAATAAATTATGTATAGATTTCACTCAATACTGATATGAAATAACTGTTCTAGGTAGACAAATATTTTTACAATCAACTCTAAAGCCCATAATGAAACTTGTTTTGGATGACTACGCACTCCCAGAGTTATTCAAAATTACAACGAGCGTATTTTTTTAAGGTTTAAACTAATTAAATTAAAACCTTGAAAAATCAACTCAAAAAAATTGTTTTCATTTTAATTTCGTATAAACAATTTAAATTGATATTAATTTATTGTAAATTGGATATTGTTTCACAGAATTCATCAATGAAATTAAAATTTCATTAATTATATATATATATATATAAATTAGATATGTTAAATACAGAATGTTTCGGGAATAACGTGCCATAACTTCAGAAATCAAAAGGCAGATCGTATATATTTTTTATTTGTTTATATATATATATACTTATATACATAAATTAATTCCAAGTCTATGGGATGAACACCCAAACTGCTTTGGAATACACAATCACATACAATAGTTTTTCTGTAGAATTTTTATCGTATCTTCTAATTTAAATGTGGAAAACTATTTTGACTGGAGAGTACTTCGGCTTCATAATAGCATAGTTCCATTTTATTTTTAATCGTAACCAAAACTCTCAACTATTTATAAATTATTTTATCCCAATGATAAAGGGTATTGGACCAGGTCAAAAAATGCAGAAAGCATTTTTTGCCTTCGTCGGAAATCGAACCTGAGACCTTTCGGTTTAAAGGCAGACGCTCTACCTACTGCACCACTCAGCGTGTAAGAATAAAATCTTTGTACGTAATTGTAGCCATGCAGTTTACTACAAGCCTTCTTGATATAAATTTGTTTTTTCGAAATTCAACCGAAGACTGTTTATTGTAGAGTGTCTCGTGCATATAATTAATATCATAGACTTTATGTTTTAATACTTCATTTAACTTGATTTCAACGTTACTACGTCCGTCCTTCCGATCTCAATGACAGTTCATATAGCTAAGAGCATGTAAAGCCTTTCTTTTTCTTTTTAAACATCAAAAATTTTTATCGAGCTTATTACGACTAAGAGAAGAAAACCACAACAACCACCACCACACTACCACACCAATCACTTCATACCCCAATTTGACATACATCATACGTCAATTTCAGTGAGGAAACTGTTTCAAATTTCATATCGTCAGTATTTCGTTTATGTGAAATACTTATGGATTGCAATAATTATAGGTAAAGGTATTTAGGAATTCAACATCAGCATCATTGTCATTTGACATTGAACTTTTCTAAATTGCTTTCAGTCAAAAACACACTTACTTTACTTTTCTTGTTTTGCGCATTATTTACGTTTGCGTAACCTTAACAATTTAATACATTTAATTTTATTACAATGGCCATCCTATTTAATTTTAATTAGTTTTTCATATTCAAATATATAAAATTTTTATTTCATATATCAAGCCTATGAAAAGTCCAAGAAAGCAGGTCTATGAGGCTTCCTATTGTACTAATGAATATGAAATGTATTTTTTTACCAATTAAAAATTTAATAACAGATCAAATGATTTAAAACGAAGTTAAAAAATAAGTAGTTAATTAAGTATTATTTAAAAATCTGATTATCGAAGTTTAACTAACTACTAGAAATTCTTAATTTGGAAAATTTCTTTTGCTGGAAATTCATGATTACTAATGTTCAAATTAGTATTTTATGTTGCTAACACCTTCACATGGTCATAGCTTATTCTCACACCAACAAATATTTTTTTATTTTTTAAGCACGGGGCTCGCCCAAACTTCATTTCTCTTGTGACATATTAAAAAATAATCTTAGTAAAATTATAGAATATAAATAAGTTAAGCAAACCCAATTCGACTATCCGTCTTAAAAATTTTAGATTTCGTTTATCTTTAAAACTTGTTTCATAAATACGTTGAAGGATTTGTTTATTGAGTTCATTTTGTTTCTATAACAATCGTGCTAATTATTTAAAAATATTTTAGATAGTTAATTAATAGTTATAACTTCTAATGATTAAAATTAAGTCAGCATCACCAATAAAATATATAACTAACTATACATATTTTATATTTATTTGTTTTGAATCTGCATGCAACATAGTATAGTACCAAAGAATATATCTTATATATTATACTAATTTTGTTTTTGTCTGAAGCCTTTTATAGCAACAACATTAATAATGAACTATTTCTTCATTATGAACGAAAATTGAGAGAATAAATTAATTTTTTTTAATGTATTATGCAAGTAGGTGTAGGTAGGGTAGGTAGCAGTAAAATGTAGTAAGAAAATAATATTAATGTATTATGATGAGAGATTATACATATTTACTTTATATTGTTGACACTTTTGTTGGTGTTTTGAGTTGTAATATGTATACTTTTTTAAACTGGACCAAAACTTTACTAGATTAGCAATGGCATTATAAGTACTAGCAAATTAAATAAAAGGTCTTATCTCATATAAATTTTTGAAGAAACATTTTTGTACTACGCGCCTGATATGAGATGACCCACATATAGAGGAAGAGAAAAATGGGCGAAGAAAAAAAAACAAAACAAAATTCTCATTTTTATTTATTTCTACCTTTCTATGAAATAATTATATTTTACAGTATGCATTGATATGAATATACATAGCTACATATATTATGTATAGTTACAAATAATAGTAATATGTATTCAAATAAATATAACTACTTATATGCAGTTAAACATACAATAACTAATAGAGTCAATGACAGAATGACAGAATCTAGAAAAATTCTAAAAATAATAGTAAGTGATATAAGAATAAAATTTATTAGTTATGCATTACAAATCGTGAGCTGTCTACGGAATACCGTTTTCGGTTCAAGATCATAATTTTATTTCAATTTTAGTAATTTTATTTTTTTATAATGCATCTATATTTAAAAGGCCTCAAAACTATTTTTTACTTCGTTAAAAAATATTTGATTTGTATGGAAAATCTTCGTAAATCTTCGTTTTTCCATACAATTAAAATATTTTTTTAACGAAGCAAAATTTAGTTTAGGGGCTTTTTAAATATAGATGCGTTGCATATATATATAAATACAGACAAAAATAACAAAATCAAAAAATTTCTTTGCTAAAAATTTAAAAATATATGTACTGTACCTACTTTTCTTTTCAGTATACTTTTCAATTGAAAAAAATGTATATACTTAGTTAGTTACATTGTATATTCTACACACATAGCTACATACGGACAAAAAAAAAGAAAAAACCAGAATAAAAATAAAATAAAATTTTTATTTTCGTTTCATTTTCTCACCCGCCCGTACGCACCTAAGTCGAAAAACTTGAAAAATATACAGAGAGACCTCTTATATTTATATACTCTTTGATAGTACCTACATTCAGGCGTGTTCGTAGTAGCAGTAAAACATGCGTCAGTGTCTTGCAGATTTTTTTCTCTGTCACTATGAACAAAAAAACTTGCGCAGGCGCGCAGAAAATTGTTTAGCAGTCATTCTTGTTCATAGAAGCAGCACATGCACAATGCGTTTATATAGTTATATCATATGATATATTATAAAAAATATATATAAAATATATTAAAATATGTTAAATATTAAATATGCATATTATTTATAATTATATTATTATATATTTTTATATATATTTAACATATTTTAATATATTTTATATATATTTTTTTAAATATATAACTATTATAAATATTTTTTTTTAAATATTTAATATATTTTAATATACATATATATAGTTATTACTTATATATTAAAATATATTAAAATTAATAAATATTTTTTTCAATATATTTATTTTATTATATTTATATTATAATTAATTTTTATTTTTTACTTAAATATTTTCTCACGACATTCTTATTTATTGAATGTTAAATGGCATGCACTTTAAAAATCATTCTAAAGCAGGCGCACTAAAATATCTGCACAATCTGCCCAACGCTGACGCGACACCGATTACTAAGAACACAAGCGCCTGCTTTTTATCTGCGCAGAATTTTTGATGATATGCAACTACGAACAAAAAATCTTTTTTGTTGCGCAGGCGCGACCACTACGAACACGCCTTACATATCGTCCATTTGCGAGAAAATTATCATTTTTGAATAACATGCATGCTGACGAGTGACGAGCCATGGAGGAAATAATTATAAGGTACGTTTTTGTTGATGATCTATAAATCACGGTCATAGTCTTGGAAATAACCAATTTAAAATGTTTCTAAATGATGACAGGGCAATTCTAATTGAAAACAATACAAATCAAATTGTAAAATTAAATTGTTAAAAAATTGTCCATTCTAGAGAATTAGAATTAGAAGTATTTCATTAGGTACACAGTAAGTAGTTACTCAGTGTAAAACTTAAAAATTGTTTTTTGAAGACAATCATAAGCCGAACATTGTATTTTTGTTTGCAAATAAAAAAAAAATGTTTGAATAAAATTTTATTGTTCTCTTGTATGGATTAACAACTGAGAGCATCAAAAATTTTAAGAGCTTTTATTTTTGTAGATGGCAGGGTGTGTGACAAACAAATAAGAAAAACCACAGACACGGCAGTAAGAATACAGGAGTGGTATTTTATAGGTTACAATCAATAATTTTTTTTTTTAATTTCGTAAGTAGTTTGTCTTTGTGATAGTGTTAAGTTTTTGTTAAAAAATACAAATACCCAATACCAACGTCAACTTATTAAAGAATTAAGATGAAAAAATGTGATTTATTATATATTTTTTTTCCCCCGTATATTTATGTTTAAATGTGAATAATATTTAAATTTTATTTTATATTAACATAAAAACAAAAATGTTGTAAATACTAAGCGAATAAACTATTAACAAAAAAATTATCTTTATCATAGAGACATCGAGTCATCAACCTTCTTGCAGATTGCCAAAAAAAATGAGTTAAAATTATTTTTAAGTGACTACCTATCATTACCTTACAATATGTAAGGTCACCTTACTTACTCCACCTGTGTACAGAGAAACCCAATACGTATGCAATTATTTACAAAAAATTAATATTGCATTATTATACTTATTAAGTATAAATTTGATAAGAAAAAAATCTTAAAATCATCTTTTCATTTTTGACTCACCAAAAAGTCCATTTTGATAGAATATTGGCATCTATGATGGGATTTCTTTCTTTTTCAACAGTTTTTTTTGTTCTGTTCATTGTTTTCTTGTGATTATTATTATGTTAAAGATTTGCATAAGCATACATACATATATGCATATAATTATGTTCGTACCGTATTATAAAAATAATAATCACGATTTTTATAAAAAAAAAAAAAAATGTTTTTTGCTTAGGTACTATTTAAGTATAGGTAATATTATAATATAGATTTACCAATATTATTTTTAAATCTAATTATAAATTATTAAGTACCAATGTATTTATAAAAAAAAAAAAAAAAAAATAGTTAAGTATATGTAGGTAGTTACAATATTAATAAATAGTTTCGAACTAATTATTTACTTTTTCAAGTACTTTTTTGGTTATTTTTAATTAATAAACTTTGAATTAAACTTTAAAAATAACTTAAAAATTTATTTTTAAATTTAAACTAGTTTTATCAGGTACAAAATTATTCAATTTTATTTTATTGCATTACCATACTTTTTTTTTTTTGTATAATTCATTCACAATAGTAAACATTAATATCTAAAATAGAAAAATTATGGAATAATCAATAACAAAAATTAGTCAGTAATTTTAAAAAATAAAAATTTTAATTTACATTTTCACAATTCACACAATTTTTTAATTTTTTTTATTAATTATATCACTTTATATTTTTGTTTCATTGATCTTTTATGCTAAAACAATAAATATATACTGAAATAAATTATTATGCCAACCATTCATTTAAATACTTCTTTTTCTTTACATCACTTCACTTCATACTTATACACGCTATAAACATTATTACATTATATAAAATTAACAAAATATCTGTGTTTGTCACATCATTGATTATCGTTCGTATCTATCGTAAATTTTTTTAATATTTTTAAACAACATTGAAAAACTTTAGTTCTAAAAATCTATAATCCTATTCCTTACACATATGCTTTTTTATCAGTTCATTTTTTAATATTTTTCATTCGTGTTTGTTTTTTCTTTTTTTTTATGATAATAAAATTTCACAATTTACGTAATTTGTAAAAAAAATAAGCACATTTTTTGTTTAACAAAAGCATAAATAAATTTATTTATTTCAAAGTATGTAATTTTTTTATAGATTATTTCCGAAAATTCTTTATACGAATTACAAACGATTACAATACGAATACGAGAAACTACAAAACTACAATACAATAAATGTACATTCACAATTCACAGCTCTGATTATTTTTATAAAATGTCTAGACTATTATAATTTCGAAAGTCAAGTCGATGCTCTAATGCAGTTTTAGTTCTTATATGGCAGTTTAGTTTACTGTACACTATACAGAAAAGTAATAAAATTTAAAATATACTATTAAACCATAGGCTGACAGCTGACTGAATATAGTTCCTTCGATAGAATGATTTTAAGCCAAAAATATACATATATATAATAAATGGTTCTAAATGGTTTTTTGTTATTTTAAAATTGTATATATATAAATAAATACATGTAATTGGATTTGTACTGTGTGTGTTGGATATGCGTAAGTTTACCAACACTATCGCAAGTTTTAACTACAGCTGATATAATATTATATATGACCAAATTATGACATTACTTTTACTAACAAGCAAAAGTGAGTAGAATAGTTTATTTTAATTTAATCAAACAAATTTTTGTAAAATAAAGTTTATAGTTTTTATCTAAGAATATATTTATTTTTTCCAAGTGTGATGAAACACAAAAACAAATTAAAATGTACTTTAAAATAAAACGGCTATTACTTAAATAATCTTTTAAATATAATTTCTACAAATAAATTAATTAAAAAAGAGTTCTTAAGCCTTCAAGAAAAACACAAAATCTTACTTTGCTTCAAAAATCCATTTATAAGTTAGATTTATTTCCATTAAAAATTGAGTCAGTATCGAATCCTAAATTGCTTCTAATAGTAACATCGAAACAGTTCAAAGAATGCGATCAAAAATTTTACGTAAAATAACCCAGGCCGCTTGGTACTTAGAAATATTAATCTACACAAAGAATGCATGTCAATCGAAATCCATGTAAATCGACATGCATTGAATCTGAAAATTCGTTAAATTTTCGTTAAACATAGAATGTTAAATTGCATCCAAAGTGAATTCGACATAATGTGATTTCTTTCTGTTGTTGTTCTTCTAAAAGATATTTTCTTTTCTTACTGTAGTTATGGGTTAACATAGACTTTGACAAAATAATATCTATGTCAGCTTCGTTAGACATTTTGACATTTACATAATATGTAGTTCTATGTCATTATAGTTAGCGCATTAACCATTACTGTTAATCAAATAATTGAATTCAATATCAAGTCTTTAACCACGGTTATTAGAAGATTATTAGATGTAAAGCTTCACTCGATATTTTGATGTTTAAAAAATAACAACTAGATCTGTTCGTTACAGGTTGTTACGTTACAACACTAGATTTGCTCGAAACAACGTTACCAACAGCAACACTTAATTTGTACATTTAGCAGTTGAGTAAGCTCAACCAGTACGACTTTACTGTACTTATACACAATATATGGACACATAATGGAATAAATACGTTTTGATCTTGGAAAATTCAAACCCAATATTTGGATGTTCGTTCTATAAACTTATAGTTTCTTCAAATCGAAGAATTATATTTTACCGAAATACTTGAGTACAGGTAAATGAAATACGGAATTGTTATGTGGACAGTCTGAATATAAATATTCCACTGAAATTAAATTCACTGAACAAAAATACTCTATAGAATAAAACGAAATATTTGAAGCAGGTACTGTAATGAGATGGCTTCTATTTAAATGGTTACTGCAGAGCTTGCAAAGACAGAGAAGAGGATTATGTCATTTGCACCTCATTTGCACTTGGGATTAACCCACAAAATGAAAGCCTAATTAAATTAAATTTCCGCATCGCTTTGTGAAAAGCTCTAATTTGTTTTGGCAAATATAGAAAATCGAAATTCTTTGATATCACATCACAATGGACCTTCTTTTTCAAAGTGTGTCGAGCCATATTTTTTTTTTATTTTCCAGCCATAATTTAATTTAATTTAATTTCTTATTAGCATGGTAGAAATAAAACCTATCACCCAATATTAGGACGCACTGCCTTAAGCATTTAGGCCACTACTGTAGCCGGATTTTTATTTTTCAAAAGTTAAATTATGAAATATCGATTTTGGATAAGCTTCTCAGTTCTGTTACTACATTTTGCTTACTTTTACTTATATATTGATAGTCAAATCGCATTTTAGAAATCCATTTGTAATTTTGTGTACAGTTGGCTAGGAAAAGGAGAAGTGGGAGAAATCTTTGTTGGGGAGTTGCAAATTTTATTTTATTAACTTTAACATTAATATTTTCCTTTAAGAAATTATCAGAAAACCAAGTATGAATTTTAGATCAAATTCCCAGCCCTGTCACTTACTAAATAACTTTCTCTTGATCATAATGAAGAGCAAGAGAATAAAAGAGACAACAACAAGACAAACAACAAAACCTAAAGAATAGACAATTGTAATTTATAACAGTTTTTTTAATTTTGTTCCATTTTCTCTTGAACAAGACATGAAAAAGAAAAGAAAACCTAAAAATAAAAACCAGAGAAATGAAAATACCAAAACAACAACAAAAGTAGAAACTAAAAAAAAAAACCGCCATAAAAATAAAAAAATCCTTGTTACTTACTTATAAAATATATATTTTTTTTGTTCGGTTCTTTAAAACAATCCTAGAATGTTTTTTTCTTTTTAAATAAAAATTACCTACGTTTTAAGAAAAAAAAAACTAAATTCAATCCTTGTTACTTATTTCAATGTGAACTTTATAGGTTGAAAAACATCATAAAAAAAGTAAAATTTTTTCTGTAAAGCATATTCAAGTCCTCAACAGAATATTTCTCTTCTAAAATAAAACAACACTCCACTGTATATAAAGTTATAATATAATCAAAAAAAATAAATGATTTCTATTCAAATACACTTAAAAGTTTTTAAACAACATGAAAAAAAAACGACAATAAAAGATTTCTTGTAAAAAGCTACAACACCACCATCAACAATAATATTACAGTAATTGAAGATTTCAGAAAAAATTTAAATATATCCATGGTTACAGAAGAACTGGAAAAATTTAAAAACAGATATGCAACCAGACTGATCAAACACCCTAACCCTTTGGCGAGAGACTAGCAGGTTAAAAAAAAAATTGCTAGCAGTCATGTAAGGCAGAAAATTGGAATGAATGAACAAATATAAAGTGTTGAATCGTTTCAACATCGTTGAATATCTTAACGTTTTAGATGGATCCATATTTGTAAAAAAGGTTGGAACAGAATCAATTTTCAATCTTTTTTTTTTTTTGCTAAAACTAAATTTTTTTCCCAGAACAACATTTTTTGAATTCGATTAACTTTAATTGAGTTATTTGAAACCTGAGGCTTATTAATTTTGAAATAATTGAATTATAAAAGAACATATAAATTTTTGTACAAACTAGTTTAAAAAGTGTAGCAAAATTTGTAAATGTTGATGTTTTCATTGTTGCAATTCTCTCATTAACTGTTTTTGAAAGAAAATTTCTTTACTCTTTTTATTTTGTTTTTGTTTTTTCTTTTATTGTAATTAAAACTAAAAATTAAATTCAGAAACAAAAAAGAAAAGAAAACATGTGAATTTAAATTGTTAACCAAAATTGCCAAAATATGACATGGGTAAGACCGTTTAAGCTAAATGGTGAATAAAATGATTGACTTTCATTTTTAATATTCCAATGTCCATCGTCAGTTATCAGTACATTTTATTTATCAGTATTTATGACAAGTTTCAGAAAGTCTGATCATAGCGTGGTTGTCAGAACTCTGAGTTTAATAATTTTAAGTTTTTTTTCATACAAATATTTGAAAATTTAAGTATTTTTACTGTAGAAATACTTAAACAAAACCAAATATATTAAACACGACAAATTTCTACTGAATTTCGTAGTTGTTAACGGGAATTATGATGAAAGAAACTATAACTAAATACTCTACCGGTTAAAACGTGCCATAGCATAGGGCATATTAATGTGCATGTGTTTGTATCCTCTCACAGAGGTTCTTTTTTGGCACGATTAATTCATTCTATTTTGTTTTTGACTGAAATTTTTTTTTCTCAAGAAGAAACTGGCATAACATATAATAGCCATACATTTCTAATGTATCAAACTAATTTAAATAAGTGTGTATATATTTACTATTTATATACAAACTACCCAATGAGCAATTTAATTCTTTCTTCCGCAATCTGAATTCGTATCATCTCAATTTGTATCACTATTTTGTGCGATATCAAATGAAATTTTATAGCGATTGTTTATTCTGTAGTAGAAAATAGCTCTGTCGAAGGCAATATGTCTAGAAGAGAAAATATCGAGTTGGACAAATATATTTAAAGAATATGAGGAAAATATAGTCTTTTTATAGAACACGAAATGAATTCTTTTTTAGTTTTAGTTTTATTATCCCTTAGGTGAAAGGATTTTGATATCGGTTTTTCTCTTCGAGTGAGACATTTTCGCTAACACCGACTGTAAATTCTGCAGGGTTAATAGTTGTATTTATAGGGAAATTTAAAGACATGGTTTTGAAGTTTTACATTATTGGTAAAGTGAACGAAATGTATTCCAATGATGAGTGACGACGACATAAAAAGAATAGAGAAATTTAATTTGTTCCTTCCTTTCATTTCCATCTTTTATCTGAAAAACGATAAGATTTTGATTAAAATTTCGTGAAGAATATACCGGCACGATCTATACTACAGACATAAAAATGATTGCTGGGTATATGTAAACAAAAAACTGATGAATTATCTCTAAAGTCTAAATTAAATACATTTACACTTCAACCAATACAATAAAAATAGCTGCACTTTGTTTTTAAATTTCTCTCTTTTATTTTATCAAACAAGGTTACACAGCTGCTTAATGACGTCATCGAAAAATTTATTGAAAATGCGATAAGATTAAAGAGATATAAGGATGTTCTAATACCGTATGCATATACAAAAATTATTGAAAATTTTTTTTAAGGTTATTAATTTAAGTTTATATAAAATAATTTAATAATTTAAGTTGTCAAAGTTTTATGGTTTTATATTGAAAATAAACAAAACAGCAAGGGGGAAAAAATTGAATGTTTATTTACATAATTTAGATTGACGACCATCTTTCTGTATTTTTAATTAAATAAAATAATCTCGTTTATCTTAGAAAATACGTTTTGTTTATTTGAGAAAATTTATTGTGAATTTACTTAAGAAAATTATTGGAATGAGAATTGTTTTTCCCCAATTTTGTGCACTACAAAGCGTTTTAAAATTTTGCTTAATGGTAAATTATAAAAAGTAATAAAATTAAATTAAATTGTGGCTGCGGTAGTTCAGTATAGTAATCTAACGATCGAGCAGTACAAGGGTGCAAACCCCGTGAAACCGAAAAAAATTTCAAATGGTAAAAATTACTGAAAATGTAATTTTCAATACAACTACATGGGTTTAAATATAATTTAATAATAAATTAATAAAGATATATAATATAACTAATAAAAATATACGCCAAATAATTTCTATAGTTTAATAAAATGGACCACATTTCGAAAGGAAAAAAGACCTCTAGTTTGGTCTGCAGATTTATCTGTAGGATCCACTGCTACAGCTACTTTAAATGAAATTTAAAATTTGCATATTATTTTCTTGTTCCAAAAATAGAATATTTAAGTAAAACCCAATAATTTAATGTTGTTTTAATAAAAAAATAAGATACTTAAACATAAATAAAGTAAGTCTTCATGATTAAAAAAAAAAAAAATCTTAAATACCTTCATGGCTAATCAACTAATTAAAAATATTTTTATCACAAATCTTCATCATGAGAATCTGCTAAATTCTTGTTGTATTTTAACAGTTGCAATTCAACTATTTTTTTTTTTAATTTTATTTTTTCTGTTTCTAAATTAAGCTGTTGCATTTCTTCTACCTTTTTTTTTTTTAAATGAATAATTATAGAATATATTAATTAAAATACATAACAAATATTTACATTTTAGGAACTATAATTTGTCAAACGTAAACTAATTTTCGCGGTTAAACTTTGTTCTACAAACGGTAACAGCGCGGGAACTACGATATGGAAAAAATTAGTTTCGAAAAGATGACATTTAACGTTTACCGTTTTTTATGACTTGTTGAAATCACGACACCAAATTTAAACGTTTGTCGTTTTACATACTTTTACGTTTACCTTGATAGTGCGCACTGTCAAATGTTAATTTATTAATTAAGGAATTTAAAGTGTAAATAACTAGCCCTCTTGAAAGGCACACAGTCAAGGAAGAAAGACACAGTCAGTTGACTTATGCATTGAACTGATAAGACGTGTACGCCGCTGACAAAATACAGTAGTTCACACTTTCATTCAATTTAACTGCTTTTACGTATTAAGAAAATAATATAAAAAAGAAGTGTTTCTTGAAATTAATCAAATTTTAATGATATTTTTCAATTTCGAAAATTGTATGTACATACATATGAATAAGAAAAAAATTTATTAAACTAAACCAAGTCATTTTGAAAGCCATAAATATTCTCAATATAAATTTAAATGTATAATTAGTATAAAATTTGACTTGTTTATGCAATATTCGAATAAAAATAAATTCAACTTATTTTAAATTTTAAATTAACATATATTCTGTACCATACAATATTAAATTATAACAAAACTCATTCTCATTTGTATTTGTACAAATTAAAGATGTTTTAAAATGATCTTTAAAACAGAAATTAATAGTGCATATTCAAGTTTATCTATCTTAAGGCAATCGATAAAAAAATACGATTTTATAGTATATTAAAATTATTTCATTCATCACTTTCAGATTCTGAATCACTGTCATCTTCATCTTTATCATCGTTATCGTTTTTGGGTGGATCCCAATAATGTAATTTTCTTCTCCATATTTTTATCAAACTATCAAAAGCTCGTCTACTATATTTTAAATGTTTATCAGGTGTACGAGGATGATCTTTTATTCTCTTTTTTCTAAAATAAAATAAAATTAAGTTAATTTAATAAATCTCGTAGGATAGCAATATTATACTTGGGCACTTCCATAACATAACGATCATAGGCAATTGTATTTTTGCCGTAATCGATTTGTTTTTGACGCCTTGATAAAATTGCTGGATCAGTTTCGTATTTGGCACTATTTGATGAATTAGAACTATCATAGCTATTATGCCTTTGACGTTTTCTATAATCAAATTTTGGTGAATTATTCTTTGAAGAAGTTATTTCCATTTCATTAGAACTATTTGCATTATCATCTGCTATTGGCGAACTAGAATTTCGCCTTTTAAATTGAGTTTTTAACTTCTCTTCTTTAATAAGTCGCTCGAATTTCTGTTCATTTGCGCTATCTAAAAATTAAAATTGAATGTTTTGTGTGCAAATAAATATGTAACCAATATGATAATACCGATAAAATCTAAAGAGATTTCCCTTTCTGAGGAAATCTCTCTTTCGGAAGACATTTCTTTTTTCTCATCTTTTATGTTATCGATATTGCTTCTCAATGGATCTTCTTCTGACTCTGTCTTGAATGAAATACTCGGTATATTTTTATTAATAACATTTTTTGAAGACTCTTCCATTTCTTCTTTAATTTCCTTTTTAATAAAATCTGAATTTTCACTCTAAAAATATTAATTTATATTTATTTAAATAAAATCAGTAATAGCATTTATTTTTGAAAATACCTCATCAAAATTTAAACCTTGCTCTTCCAGCTCAACTTGTCGAGACCACGAGCTTCTAATAATTTTTGATTTCATTGGTGATTCCATATTGACATCTGTAAGATAATTACAAATTTAAAACTTCAGAAATAAAATTTATCAAATCGAATAATTCACCTCTTAAAATATTCATATTTTAATTATTATTGTAATTCTTGCCCATATAAGTATTTCAATTACAGTTCTGCATAAAATTTCTTTTCCTTAATTTTAATAGCTGGGTAGTAATTGATAAACTTTTAATATTTATTCTATAATTTTCAATATTTTTTATGTTATTTTATTAGTTTTTTTCAAACTTTATACATTAAACATTATAATTTTAAAAATAATATAGTTGATTAGCACTTACTGAAGATTGAAAAACAATATTTGCAAATTTTTTAATGCTTTCCAAGTTCACATATACAAAGTAAAAGCATCAAAAAATACAAATGTCAATTAACCCGCCACTATTTGTTGTTATTTATGACAGTAGCTCTATAACAGTACTGCCACCTTAATCATTTTAAATTATTTTATCAAATCGTTAACAACCAGAATGAACAAAGCCCCTCAGTTGCAAAATATCAAAAATGCAGCTATTAAATTTCATTGATTGGGTATTTTCACACTAGTAATCCAGTCGTTTTCTGCACTTGTGGTTGTAGTTTGTAATGTAGGCAAAAGAGCAGAGAGAAAAAGAACAAAAAAAGGTCCGGTAGTTTTTATGAATACCAAATTCATCCTATTTCTGGTAGTTTTTTACAAATGCATAGAAACATTAAAATTGAGAATTTTTTTATCAGGAGAAGAATTTATCATTATTTTGAATTTTGCTTGGCCAGTTGCTTCGGAAGAAATGTTAAGGAAATACATAATGAAAAAAATAATGACGATAAAAATGAATGAAAGCTTTATGGAAAACAAGGGTTATTGTTATGATTTGAAGTAGCAGTAGTTCTATAATATTTTTACAAATCGTTGAAAGCCACCAATATCTTCTTCTATTCAATTTTTAATTTTTTTGTTTTAACATTTTTGTTTCTTCAAAAGGTTTAACATCTTAACTAACATTTAGCATCTTTCAAAAGGTTCCATTTCTAAATAATAATTTTTAAGGTTCACTTTAATTTACTTAGATTTATTTTATTTTACTTAAACAATAATATTGCCAACTGTTATTGATTAAACGAATATCTGTTAAAATTTTGCTACCGATTTTGCGAATAGTTTTAGCATTAATTTGACGGGCAAACATTTTTTACATCATATCATACTTAGTTTTATTTTCAAATTGCAGAAGTTAATTCCGTGGGGAATAAAGAAATTTCCCAAATAGAAATCTAAGAAATTTCGAAATTTCAATTAATAATAAACACTAATTTTTTGGTAAACTAATTTAATAAATAACTAATATTAGTGCTAATAATAAAACTTGAACTTATATTATTAAATTATAAATTATATTAGAGAACTTATTTTATAATTAGATATAACATAAACTTAAAAAAAAACCATTATTGTATTCTAATATCAGATTTCACTATTTCAGAAGAATTCAGATATATAGCATATATCGGATCTTTTCTGAACGCTTTTACAATTTTATTGTTAATTCATCTGAAATTTTTGTGTTTTTTCTCTGTCACACATTAGTGTTTTTATATTTTCTGTCTATGCTTTAAAAATCGCCGATACTTCTGTTTATGAAAATAGTCTTTATTATTAAATTTTAAGTTATATAAATACTTAATCAGTTTCGAAGATTTTATTTAGAATGATTTATTAGAGATGTATTTCGAACTGATAATGCCTGCAAATAAATTAATAAATTATTCAAAATGATTTTTTCGTTTTGAAATTTCGACATCAGCGATCAGCCCTAACTATAATTGTCATATAATTTCATGTGATACTTCGTTAATGGTCCGATATGATTTGATATGATTTAACACAATCATAACCAATCATAACCTTAACTGTAATGGTCATACCTAATCATACCAAAACGTCAAAACCAAAAGTTAAAAGAAGTGAAATAAAAATATAAATTCTATAAATAAATGGTTTTGTCTTTTTATTTTGAGATTTGAATAGAGCTATTAGTTAAAATAAAAAAAAAAACTCAATTTTCCATTTAGCTTACAAAATTATTTTATATTGATTTACATTGTTGTCAAAATTGCTTGTGATTTGTACGCTTCTTCACGTATGCTTATGACTTAACGAAAGATATTGAAAAGACAACGAATGACTATAATTATAGTTGGTTAAATGGAATGTCATGTAGGCGTACAGAATCATATGATATCATATGATACCTTATGACTATTTTAGTTAGGGGTTGCTTTTCTGTTTTGTTTGTTTATTTTTATTTATCGGTTTTTCGAATTGTGTTTCATTTGACGAAAAATAGTTGATAGAAAATAGTAGAAGCTAATTTCGTTGGTAGTCAGTGGTTGCAATTGTGTTCACCGTGTAACGCTGAAAACACAATTACAACGAATGACCAAAATTCGCCATTAGGGCCTACAATCACGACGAATATTCGTGAAGAACAAATTTTTGTGTTTTGAAATTTCAAAATTTTTTTTATAAAAAAATTAAAAAAATGGAGAAAACATTTTAAAAAAATTAATTTAAAAAAATTTCTATTTGAATTTGAATTTTAAAATAAATTAATTTTTGTGCTTTTGAAATTTCAAAATTTGTTTATGAAAAAAATGGAGGAAAAATCTTAAAAATTTTTTATTTGAATTTTAATTTTAAAATTTTTTTATTAAAGCCATTTTGAGCAATTTATGTTGGTATCAATGAATGTCATTCGGATTCGTCGACGAGTAAAATAGAATAAGATCTATTTTTTGAACGCGAAATTTTGTTCATTCGTCATTCGTCACGATTTACATATAATCTCATGTATTTCAAAACAAAAAATTCGTCATTCGTCGTGATTGTGTTTTCGAAATTAAGTTTAAAAACATTTTATCGTTACGATAATTTTAAATTGACAGATAATCAGAATTAATTTTTGTCGTAATGTACATAACGATAAATGTGGATGTTCACCTTTAGGGCTTAGTACAATTTACATAATTCAAAATGTACTAATTTGATATTTATTTGACATTATAAATTTTTCTGACATATCATTTTGCTTTTCGGTTTTTTTTTTTTTGTAATTTCTACTAAAACGTGAGTGAATAATAGTTCTAGTGGTGGTGATTAGATTTATAAAAATATTTAAAATTATTAGCAATAAAAAATTTAGAAAAATTCGTGTTCAAAATATATTTTAAAATTATAAATTTCTATTTGAAATTATAATCAGTGATTTAATGATTTGTCTTATAATATTAAAATTATTTTTAATAAAATAAGCGATAATAAAAAAAAAAAACAAAAAAGAAAAAAATGCCTGAAAAATTTTACAAAGTTGATATAAATAAAACAGAATGGGAGATACCAGAAAGATATCAAATGTTAAACCCGGTTGGATCTGGGGCTTATGGACAGGTTTGGTAAGTTTAAAATATTTATGACACCTTTTGAATAACACCTACTTATTAAAAACTTGTAATTAAATAAGTATAGGTTATACATATATATTTGTTATATACTGTTCTTAAAATACTATAAAATGTAAATTCTTTAAAGCTTGTAACAAATATCCGCATGAACATATAATAAAATATATATATATATATATATATATTATATTATATACTGTGATTTAAACTTTTGTTAGTTGGTTGAACTCATATAGTTACAATATATATTAACTATATATATATATTAATATACATATGTAAAGTAATATTAAATTAACTACCTACTTATGTGGGAACATATGCATATGCCTACCTATATGAATTTTGAATATGTCGTAACTGGTGGGTGTTAAATGTTAAAAGGACTTCTATTGAAACGATAACATCAGAATTTTTGAATTTTATTGTTAAGTTTTTATTCGCGAATAAATTTATATAAATTGACAAAAAAAAACTTTTTTTTTAATTGATAATTCGTAATCATACTAATTTCATTATCGTTATATATACATACGTGTATAATGTACGTATATGTTTAGTATTTTTAATTTTTCAATTGATTATTAATTGCTTTTTATCAATTGAGATTATTAGTATACTTTACAATTTTTTTTCTTTTTTCAACGAGGTTGAATTTGGGCTTACCTTTATCAGAGTTCATATACATACTTGTGTACTCTACACTACACGGTATATATAGAGGAATGATATATTGAATACATTTCGTATTTGATTTAAGAATAACTTTATGCAAAAGTATTACGAAAGAATTACTAAGAAGCATGATATTATTCTATTTTTATATAATATATAAGTATATATACGTACTATTTAATTAGTTTTATAGTAATTTGAGGCTATAAAATATTAGCATATTCTTGGTTGATTCTAAATAATGTGAGCCAAAAGCAAATAAAAAAAAATATAATAAAATAAACAAAAACAATAGAAATATTTACGTGTTTATAATAAGAAATTTAATTAAATATTTTTATTATATAATTTTAAATATTGTATTATTTGATAAAAAAAATAATAGCTGTATATTTATTTTTTATATATTGTAGGTACATATATGCCATGTAGTTATATCAAAGTAATACAAAGGTTATATTTTGCATTCTGATACATGATTGTATATATACATACAATTTATAAGATAAATTTTAATACAAATTAACTAATTTGTATTTTTTTTTCATTAATGAAAATACATAAATTCTCAATTTTGTACTAAAGTGTACGCTTTTACTGTATACTTTTACTTAATGGATATTTAAATTTTATATTAACTATTTGATATGGTATCGGAGGCATTGTGAATTAATAATGATGAGTTTATGTACTTAAGTCATCAAATCATATTTTCTATTTTAAAACTTGAAAAAATATTTAGTAATTAATTTGAATTGGAAGTTCTTATGATTAAATAATTAAATACATCTTTTTTATGTCCTTGACAGTAATTTATGAAGAATTGCCTTGTCGTGCTCAATTAAGTATGGTACTGCACGTTTTTACTACAATGTTTTTCGATTAATTATTTATCAGCTCATTAAATGCAGAAACCTATTACTATTCTCTGAAATAGAACAACTTCTATTTTGTTTAAGTTGTTACCAGATTATACTCTCAGTTATTTTTTTTCATTAATTTTTCTCCCAATAACAAAAGGTAGTGACTGGACCAGGTTGACTAAAGTCATAAAGCATTTTATTTTGCTTCGTCGGGAATCAAACCTTTCTGTTAAAAAGACGACGTTTTATCTACTGCACCAATCAGCGTGTAATCATTATAACATGTCAATTGACATTAAATTTAATACAAACCTATTTTTCTTTAATCAAATAAATTTAACTTATTTCTTATCTATATAGACTTTATATAAGACTTCCGACTTATATAATATTCGTATTAATTAGACTTAATACTATTAATTACTAGACATTGTAAATAAATAATAGTAACTAAGAAATTTAAATTATCTTAAACTACATTGAAACTAAAATCGTACTCACTGCACTCCGTATCATCGATCTCAATTCTGTTACTCACCATTTATCGTTAAGTCAACTAATTCTCTTGTATAATTAAAGAGTTTAGAGGCATTTATTAAATAAGTTAAATCGCAAAAAATGCATAAGATTTTGTTTTTACTGATTAAAATTTTCTGCACTGATATTGTAAAAAGTATGTTGCTTCATTTTTGATAAACCTAAATTTTAATAATTTCACTTTCTTAAATAAATATAATTTTATTAGCTTGTAACATTCTGATGTGCTGTATAATGCATATCGCATATGTAATACGTATAACAGTATGTGTTTTTCTTTTAAAAGTCTAAAATTTTAATATTATTATTTTTCTAATTTTTAATTAATCAGCTACTTATTTACAAATTTATTTTTATACTGTTTTTAATTTTGTATTTTACATTTTTTTTTTTTTTTTTTTTTTAATTAGAAAGTGAAGTGAATCATAAATTATTGTTATATTAATTTTATAATTGCATTATTAATTATATTTTTTAAAATTAAATATTTTGTTTATTATACATATATACAATACAATATATATATATGATATATCCAACATATAACGATATATATATATAAATATAGGATTGCCAGAATATCTCTTTTAAAGAGAACATGTACTCTTTTTTTGCACACGATATTTTTGTTCACTATCTTTATGCGTTCGGATCTTTTGTATCTCTTTTTGCTCTCTTTTTCTGTTAAACTGAATTTATCTTATTTTTGTAAAGAAAAAGAGCAAAAATGTCAAAAATCTTCGTTGAAAAAAATATTTCCTCCGATTAATTTAAGGAAAAACCTTTAAATCTGAAATTAATTAAATATTTCAGAGGCAAAAATATAGAATTCGTCTAAATATAGACAGTGTTAGATCGTCACATGCAATTATGTATAAATACACAAACTGCAAAGAATTTTACAATGAAATAAAATTTGGTAATACATTTTTAATAGAAGTAATGAACTCAAATCAAACGACAAATTATGAAACAGAGGTTTGTAAAATTGAAATATTGTGATTTGTTGATGAAATAAATTTATATTATGTTTAATATAAAGTATATTATATTAATATAAAACATAATTAGTTTATATAAAATATTTTTAATGTTATGTGTTAGGGTTTTATGAAGAAAAAACTGATGAAATAAAGTCTTACAACAACAGTTGATCCTACAGATAAATCTGCAGGTTAGCTTTATAGGTCCTTTTCCCTTTCAAAATGTGGGCCTTTTTTATTAAATTATTTTAATTATTTGGTATATATTTTTTGTATACATATTAATTTTATATTATACCCTTCTCTTTTTTTTCCCGAAAAAGCTCTCTTTTTAAACTTTCCCCTTCTGGCAACCCTATATAAATAAATATATCTTTATGTATATAAATAAATTTGCCAAACAATGGATTTATTGTATGTATATATGCTTTAATACTATACTATACTGTTTGCACTGTTTGATTGAAAGTATGTACATTGAAAACCTCAACTAAATGAAAATTAAAAGAAAAATATTTTAAATCTTAAATGATCTGAGACTAAATTAAAAAAAAAAATAACGGTAAAAAGGTACCGGTACTATACTATACTTACTTAAACAATAATATTGCCAACTGTTATTGATTAAACGAATATCTGTTAAAATTTTGCTACCGATTTTGAGAATAGTTTTAGCATTAATTTTTTGACGGGCAAACATTTTTTACATCATATCATACTTAGTTTTATTTTCAAATTGCAGAAGTTAATTCCGTGGGGAATAAAGAAATTTCCCAAATAGAAATCTAAGAAATTTCGGAATTTCAATTAATAATAAACACTAATTTTTTGGTAAACTAATTTAATAAATAACTAATATTAGTGCTAATAATAAAACTTGAACTTATATTATTAAATTATAAATTATATTAGAGAACTTATTTTATAATTAGATATAACATAAACTTAAAAAAAAAAACCATTATTGTATTCTAATATCAGATTTCACTATTTCAGAAGAATTCAGATATATAGCATATCTCGGATCTTTTCTGAACGCTTTTACAATTTTATTGTTAATTCATTTGAAATTTTTGTGTTTTTTCAAAGGGTACCGGTACTATTTTATTACCAGGACAACCCATATTTATGTATATTTTTATAAAGTATTACGGCGGTTTTTTATTAGGTCGAGTTATTTAAATTAGCCTGTGAGAGTTTATTGATTGATTAAATGGGTGGGATCAATTTTTATTCCTCACGCACTTAGGCTTCAGGACCTGTTGTACCCTTCTCAACGATTTCCCTTCTGGTGATCACCAGACTCTGTCATTCAGCCAGCAATTTTCGTAAAACGAAGTACTTACTTATGTTAGTTTTTAAGAAATTTGCACAGTAGTATCACACAGGGTGATCCTAGTGCTGAGTCCCTGGGGAAAGTAAGAATTAGGGAATGATAACAACTAATGACAACAAATAAGGTCACTCAAGTCGTGGTATCAAAAAGGCACATTTAAGTGCTAATTGGTTTTCCAGAAGCAACTGGAATGTCCACCTCTACTTACCTACCTACCGACCGTTGCAACATCCTTGTACCTTTTTTTATTTGCGTTGGACAAAAGCAAAGTACATAAGATTATTTCTTCTTCTTCCTCTGCATTCAGTACAGATGTTTTTTCTGCATCGTCTACAGAAATTTTCTATGCAACACTTCTGAGATTATAATAGTAAGTTTAATGGTGTATGATATGGCTTATATATGGTTAATGGCCCCACCATGGCCATAAATCCTTAGAGAGGCTACCATCTAATTAACCATAAAGGGAGGTTACCATTAAATTAAAAATAATATTGTTCATAACTATATTATAACATATCCCTTTTACAATACAATATATATGTATACTAGAGCATCCCCTGTGCAATTGCACAGAAGCAGTTCTTTCAGCCACAATTTTATATAAAAAGAAATATTTGTTTTGGTATAATTGTAGTTGTTTTCTGAATCGCTTGAATCTTGAATATACATACTTTATAATGAAATCAAAGTATTGGTTTAATACCTATTCCTTACAACAAAATGAATACTAATTTCAATATGTCTTAACACAATAAAACCCCATTTTTTTTTTTTTTTTTTTATAAAAACTTGTTTTGCAGCGTTAGAGTAAACTTTTGGTATAACAGTAAAAATAGTTGAATATTTTCCTTTTAATTTACTTGCAGACTACTTGCAGACTTCTTCAGTGTTTTGTACTCGACTGAAAATCTCATTACTCTCAACGTAGTTTTGGCACCTTATGTAATCAAAAAATATTCGTCAATATTAAAGACAGTCAAGATGGACTAAGATAGTGTAGTGGTTATGTTATCCACTATGTTATGTAATAGCAAAAGGATAACTTCGAGTTCGAATCCCGCTTGTGTCATGAATGTATGTACATACATACAAATCTATTCAATTATTCTTTGAAGTTAATTTGGAATACATGTTCGTTGTCATTTAAAATAAGATGGAACTTTGCTATTATGAAGGCAAAGTTTTACTTTACAATTGATGTAGTTTTCCACATTTAAATTGGGTGCTATACTAAAAATTATAAAAAAAAAAATTGTTAACAATGATATTGTCTATGCCATGTCTTCTACATATTAGTGTAAATACCAAGTCGTTGAAGTAGTTAGGATGTTAATCGTTTAGTTTCGAAATTATAAAAATAAACAATCTGATCATTTTAATGTGCTTATATTTTATTTATCCCATATTTTTTTACTTCTTTAGTGAGCCAATTTATGTGTACTTTTATATTACCTTTGTACGACAGAGCGTTAACAATTCATTTTCAAATATTTGGCAACCCCATACCGTAAAATATTCAATTGTACTTATATTAATTAGTTATGATCTGATTTTTGTTTTTCTGTTTTGTTTTCAATTTTTGTTTGTGTTATCTCGTTTTTGTATACTTTTTCTTATAATTTTAAATAAGATTGACATTTACTTTAGATGTATAGATGTCGCTCAATTCGAAAATAACCGTTACTATTTGGTATGTTTTAAGCTTAATAACTTGCTAAAATTTTTATATTTTTGTGGTGTAATTTACTATTTAGTTTATTTTGCTTTTTTACTCCCCACGTCGTTCATATTCTTTTTTACCTAAATTAAAATAAATTATGCTAATTTTCTTCTTCTCAATGTTGCTGTTACCCATATGACATTAAAATTCGTTAAAATACTTTTTTAATAAATTAGGATAGTTATCAATTACAGACTTTTCAGTTTTTTTTTTTAATTTTCAAACTAGCTTCACGATTTTACACCATAGACATTATCGCCCTAAACCAAAACTAAAATAAACCCCCAAAAATTGTATTTAAAATTTGTGGTCTTTTTGCCTAAATTGGAAGTTTATTGCATTTGTATATTTGGGGTTTTATTTCAATATTTCATAATGAAGAAGAGTGTCAATATTTTTTATTTTTGGGGTCTTATTTCATTAATTTTTAAATCGACTAAAATTTTTAAAACTACTCTTGATATGAAATTTTGCGGTCTTACCCGACTTTTGGTGTTTTTATTTTTATTTTGAGGCTGTTTATCAAATATCAATTTTTTTTTATAACTACTAACGAACAAAGAACTTTTATACCTCTTCAATTTTACCTATTATGAACTTTAAAAAAATTTTATTTTATTTATTTAACCCTACAAATAATTCCAAAAACAAGTACCTACTACATAACTATATAAACGCAACTCAAACACAACTGATCTTAACCAGTTGTACAGATTTGGTTGTCTCATACAACTTAACTATAAAAACAGTTGTTAATCCCAATAACTATGTTTGCAGACAACACAACTTAAAAATAAATGTTGTGGGGTTTTGACAGATAATTAGGTTGTGTTGTGAATCACAATAGAGAATGACAAAAAAATTGTCAATTACAACCACATTTTAGGTTGTGTGGTGAATCGCAATAGCACCATAAATATCTGAGAAGTGTTAGCAGATATTCATTATTTTTCATTATTTCATTTTTTTAGTTTTGTTAACTATTTACAGTGTACAATTATAACAATTCATTTGTGTTATCTATTTTAACAATTATATTTAATTCTAATCTATTATAACAATTCAATTATTTATCTATTATAACAATTCATTTGTATTACAGAATATTCCAATCAACTGATTCATTTAAGTATTTAATCAAGCCTTTTTTATATTTGACAAAATTTTTTTCCATTTGCAAATTAAGTGGTAAATTATTCAAAAAGTTGCACACCGTTATACATTAGCATATTCTGCGTTTTAGATTTATTACAAAAGTTCAACCTAAAATCCCAAATATTTCTTAAATAGTAGTGATGAACATCTTCTTCATAAATTAGTCTATTTGTTGAATAACTTGGCATAATTTTATATTTTATTTTATATACCATTATCAAAATATTCATTTTGATTCTTTTTATTCCTTCATTCACTTTAATGTTCTCAGCATGAAGGATTTTGAAGTAAATTTACTTAGTTTTAATATTATTCTCATCCCTCGACTTTGCAAAGTCAAAATTCAAAATCAATATGATGGTTATCAGTTGTTATCAAAACTACTGATAAATAGTGAATGTTGACAAAAATTGGTATTGTGAATGTCAGCAAGAGTCAGTTTTTCAGACATTTTAGAGAAATTTATTAACTGTCAAAAAAATTTCGATTTTCTCATTATTCACAATAGAACAAAATTTTGTGAGTATCACTTCACAATACCAAATAACACTTCAACTGACAAAATTTATCAGTTGTCAGTCGAGTGAAAACTGAACATTCTTAATTTTTGTTGCATAATTTTTTTTTCGCTAGATAAGTAATGAAACTAATTTCCTTATGCAATAACATTTTTACGATTTATTTTTAATCATTCCAAGCGTTCATTTGAATACATGACACCTACCTACTTTACATACCAATATACTTTACTCGCATAAGTTCAAAAATAATAAATTTCATAATTGAATATAATTAGGTATAATTGTGTGAAATTCTATGGCTTGACAACCAAAGGTTTATTTTAATGAAATGTATATGATATTATATTCTCGTACACTCGTACTTTATTGTTTACATTACGTTACAGAGAAAACAACTTAATTTTTTTTTTTTAAGAAATTCATTAGAATTCAAAGTCCTTGAAAACCTTATTTATATTTTTTTTTTCACTATTTATTAATGAAAATACATTTTTTTATTCTATTGTCAATTATAATTAAATATCACGTTTATATATATTATTAATTGAAAGAAGAAAAAAAAAATAAATAAATAAAATGAAAATGAAAGAATTTGAAAATTTTTAAATCAAAAGCTTTGGGTCACTGCAAAAAAATTAGAATTTTCTTTTTAAATGCTGTATCGTTGTGAAAAATTCATTAAAGTTACGTGATTTTTACTTATAAGTATATTTTTTAGTTTATATGATATACATTTTGAGAAAAACCAATATAAATATATCAATCACTATAATGTACAGGGTGATTAAAAGGAAAATCAGTTTGTTGAACGAATTGAAATTAGCAATAACAAAAAAAAAAAAATGCTTAATTTGAGTTGTAAATAAATATTAAAAAAATTAAAAAAATACTGTGATGATTGAACTGCGCTATGACACTTCGATTTCGACACAAAAAATTGTGTAGTTCAAAATAAATAAATATACTAGTTATTACTAGGAAAACTTCTAAAAAGTGGAAGAAAAATGGTTGAAATTCTTAATATTTTTAAGTGTATTAATTTAACGATTGAATCGATTAAACCCGACGATGGAATTTGGTGAGTAACAGAATTTAGATCGTTAAGAAGGTATAACAAAGGGGGAGGTTTATTTTAGGCACAAACATCAAATTTTTAGTTTTGCAACTAAACTAATGCAACACAAATGTGCAATCAAACAGTTGTAAAATTCAAAATTGAATGTCTGCGCCTATCCTTATAATTCACCCATAAAACACACAAAACAAAAATTATTTGACTTTATAAAAAAAAGTGACACCAATCATGTAGGTAGCTACGTTAATTCATTGTTGCAATCAGTATTATAGATTTACAATAGTTGAAAATTTTTCCAACTATTTAAGAAACGTATAGGGAAACAAAATGAACCTAATTAATTAACTAGCACAAATAAATATTATATATTATAATAATCGAATTCAACAACTCACCAGAAGCATTATGTTAAATCGATAAACGTAAATACAAACAAAGAAATTATGATTTAAAATTATTTTTTACAATTTATGTAATAACTTAATTTTGATATGCATATTTTAAGCATAATCCGTTATTAGGCATATTATAAGCCTTTGGACACAACCAACGAAATGTTTTCTTCAATTAAATTGTATTGTCAAAATTTCTACGTTATAATAAGTTTTCGTATTAGGTCTGTATGTTAACTCGTAAATTTACATAAATTTGCGGAAATTTATCAAAATTTCTGTATCTTTACTTTTTTTGTTTGCATGCTCCTTACAAACTTTTTAGAAATTCAAAAGAAATAAAAAGTTGAAAATGTGACATCAAAGCTCATTTAAATAAATTTTTGCAAATTTTTGTTGTTTTAAATGTCAAGCCAATATTCTTCATTTGTAGTGTGCTTAACCTTAAAAATATTTCTATAGTTCTATAGACCAAAACCGAGAAAAATAATTGAAATAAATCTCAACATTAAAACTTAATACTAATGTAAAAACATCTCATAACATAAAAATCAAAATTTTTGACAAAAAATTATTTTAAAAATGAAATTTTTTTTTTGGAAATGAGATTGTTTTAACTGTTTTCACAGAATTTTATGATCACGTGACTTTTCCCCTCATTTAGAAATTTTTGAAAATAAAAATAATAGTTACTGGTTTGTTATATCTGTGGTCGTGTCGTGTTCAAAGCCTTCATGTGATTACACACAACCTTACCAAAACAATTGCTAGATCATTTTCTTTTTGTTAATAATAACAATGGTTTCTGAAATTATTTTTTTTAAAATAGTTATATTTATTTTTTCAATGAGAACGTAACAACGTTTTTAACTGAAATAAAATATCTATTTTTATCGTTAATTTATACATACATAGGTATATATATTGAAAAATTTATATTGATAAGGGAAAAAACAACCTACTAAATAGACTGTCAAATAAATTTTATCGTACATTTGATCGAAGCCAGTTTTATTTAAATAATTTTTGCTACTAACTCTATTCAAAACAAAAATAAAGAGTTTACGAAACATAAGAAATAATTATTAAATTTTTAATTTATAACTTTTTTTTACTGTTTAATTAAATTTAAAATGATACTAAAAACACAATCATTTGAAATGTTTTTTCTAAATTAATCAAAATCTTCGAACTCCTTTGAGTTTTATAAGAGCACTTTTTTTTGGTTTTTTTTTTTATTATTAAACACATTTTTTTTTGAATAAAAATTAAAATACTCCATTGAAGAAAGTCTTTTTAGTTTACTAAATAGATTATTGGTGTTAATATCAATATTTACTTTAATATGACTTTAATATCTAGCTAGTCTTTTTCAGTGTATATATTCGTAATTATCCATTGTGAAACTTCATTGTTTACATATGATTTTTTTACATATTTTTGTCATATTCGTTTCTTTTTGCTCATTTGTAATAAGTTTGACAAAATGGCTTTTATTATAATATAAGTATATAGTATATATATATATACTAAACAAAAACTTTACAAAAACTAATGACGTTTCTAGTCGAACAATTCTTCTTATTGAACAAACACAATCAAGAAAAACAATAATGTCCGTAAATTTAGTTTTCATTTTAAGCTAAAAATTAAAGTTTAATTTTGCATAGTTTTAAATAAAATAATAATACTTAAGTAAATGAAAAATTCATAATAAGTTGGAATGAATAAAAAAATTTAATAAATTTTAAAAATAAATTCTACAAATCAAACGTGTTAAGTATATATAAACATTAATTCATTCATAGATTTGTATAATTTATTCATTCATCATTCAAAAAATTTTTTATTTGATAAAGTTTATATTGAGTCATAATTTTTATTAATTCTAATTAATATGACTCAAATTTTGAAAGCAAAGTGATAATGTGCAATGTCCCAAAAAATCAGTAAAAATGTGTAATTTTAATATAATAAGATTAAATGACTATACATTGATAATATATGTATATATAGTCATTGATAAGAACCTAATCATCTGATTTTGTACTGACTATACTAATTCTTTAGCTCTCCCTTTATAAAAAAATTTAAGTAGATAAATACTATATACATTCAATTTTTTAAGGATTGGTAAAAATAACCTTGAATTACCTTGTATTACAAACATTGTATGTTTACAAAGTACTAATTTTCTTTAAAGACTGTATGCACGAAACACTGTTATAAAATATTGTGAATAGTGATGTATACTATATACTGTATAGTGTATACGTACGAAACAGTGTATGTCCAAAATACTGCGTTGGAAAAGACTGTTTTATGACTGTAAATCCTGTAGAATAAAAAATTTAACAAATAAACCCAATTTTACATAATGTCTACTATACAAATAAATTTTATCAGTGGTCTAAAAACGTTTTTGTCATTTACGTAATGTGCAATTAAATTCGGACATCTAAAATTTGCTTAAAAAAAATTATTTCAACACTGATTTTTTTTTACAATAGATTATAATAGTAATATTTTTTTTTTGTATTAATTGTTATAATATTTATGTAATAACATTTGAATAATTTTGCAAAATAGGGAAAAAGGAAGAGAAAAAGTTTTATATTTCATTTTAAACATATTTTATTTTAATAACTATAAAAAAAAAAATGATATAACCAAATTTTATTAATATCGAAATTTGAAATTAATTTATTATAATCTAAGTTTATTATTTAATAGTTAGTATGACAACTATTTGCCCTTTATTACCGCTTCTCGCCTATTGTTCATAAAATCAATGAAATTTTCAATGACTACGTCCTAAATGTTTTCCGAAGCTATCTGAATTTGCTCTCTTAATGTTTCTATTGACTCTATTGCTTTATTGGACTTTTTCTTCATAATATCCAAAATATTTTCAATATGATTAAGATATGGGCTATACGGACATCATTTTATATTGTGCTTCATCATTTAAGTTCTCTTTTAAGTAGAAATAGAGCCGAACATAATAAATTTTGATAATATTTTTAACTTAAAATTTATTAAATTTTAAGTTAAATAAAAAGTTATAAGTAGTTATTTTTTATTACTCTATTACATTATCTTGCAAAAGCTCCTAAACTAATGGTTTCAAGTGACTTTCAGTGACATCTATGTAGACATTTGGAGTTACTTTTGAACTAGCTCACATAAACCACTACTGTTGAAGCAGCCCCAAATCATTAGACCATCGGTTGGATTGTTTTGAATGCAAGCATCACTAAGGTTTTATATGAATTTTATACGTACCAGTATAGCCTCGTATTTAAAATAGGCTTTTAATACTTAATAATAATAGAAGTCTTTATTAAATAAACTAATAAGATGTGCATAGTTAGATTCAATCTGTTACCCAAATGGTTAGTGACAAATGAACCTTTAAGTATGGTTAACATAATTCAATTAAATTTTGTATTGATGAACTTTCCCCAAAATACACCGACCTGCTTCTAATAGTCTTCTTCGAACAATTGGTTTTGATATTACAGTTTCGCTTGTTTTGACGATAACTGCTTACAGTTTTGTGGATGTTTTAAATCTATTCTGTTCGGAATCAAGTACCGCAAATTTATCTTCCACTACTTACTACTTTCGAAATCTACCATATCCTTTAGACTGTAACAAGAATATAACAATATACAAAAACAACTCCTCTCAAATACGCTAAATCCTATAGTTCCAGTTAAATACATAATAATATTTGAAATGTAATTGATAAATTATTTCTTTCATCAACCTTTAATTAAGGTTGGTTCGTGTGAATATGGAAAGTCAATTACGTCTGATTTATTTTCGCTATGTATAATAAAATGACCTCTTGTAAATAACGAAACAAAACAAAAAATTTAATTTATTATATTAATGTTTCATGTTAATATGCAATGTGGTGAATACATACCATACCATGTCTATAACATGAGAATAGGTAATAATTCGCCCATTAAAATTATTTTCAAATTATTGTTTACAAATTTATTTTGATCATAAACATTATTTTCTAAAATATACACAATTTACTTATAAAATATTAAAAGCAAAATATAAATAAAAAATAAAAATACATACATAGTATTATTAAACAAGTGTTTTTGTTCTTATTTTTACTTTTCCAAAAATACCAACCAACGTGTTTTTAACCAAATATTTTTAGTTTTAATTTTTAATGTTTTTTTTTTTTTGTTTTAATTAAATAAAAATTAATAAAAACAAAAACATTTTATTAAATTAATTTCTTTGATTTTGTGTCAATAATTTTTATTAAACATAATATGTACATAAATAAATATCTATGTAAATAAAATTATGTACTCATATTTACTTAATTCGAAATTATTTAATAAAAAAAATGTATCCTCATGTTAACCTTTAGAGTGTAGTAACTAATAATAAATTTCGAAAATGATAATTTTATTAAGTAATTTTTACTTTAATAAAATTTAATATTTATATATACTTTATAAATTACTTTTATTTATTACTAATCAGAACATACTTAAACTTATTAAGAATAATCAGAAACTATATACAGTGGTTGGCAGAATTAATTACACACTCAATAAATTTTTACATTTTTTTTGTTTATTTTTTTTTTTCTAAGGGCGGAATTTACAAATGTGTTAAAAAAAGCTTTGGGAATCAATTTCACAATGTGTTCTTAATTTAAATTTTCGGCTGAAAAAAATCTCAAATGACTCGGGTAGTAACAGGTTTCTTTTGCTATGTCACCCGGCAAAAGTAATTACACATTTGGTTTCACACGGCATAATCAATTACACATCAGATAAAACTAAAGAAATATTGCTAATTTTTGAATAAAAAAGTTGTTTACAGTTAAATAGTTTTGTTTTAGTATTTTTACATTATTAATGTTTAGTTATTCCACCTTGTGCATCAATAACAGCTTGCAATTACTTTCATATTGAAGTTCTTAAATTTTTAATTAATTTCATAGGTTTTTTTTATCTAAATATTCAGTATTTCCTCAACACTTTCAGCTTTTTTCTACTTTTATCGATTTGTTTCCTTTTTTCATTGTTTCATAAATGCGCAGATGTTCTGTATAACATTTTAGTCAGGGATTTTCGGTGGCCAAGTTATGTGAATGTTTAGTCCGAAAACCTTTAAGAAATCGTTTTACAACGCAACCTCTATTAAATGAAGCATTGTCTCGCTGGAAACAGCAGTTATCATCAGGAAATATTTTGCCGCCTTAAGTGAAAGCATGTTTATTTAATATTTTAATATATCCACATTGAAATAATGTTGTATCTGTTGGAAACAAAACTCCACAGCCATAGTAGTAAATGCATCCCAAAGACATAAAACTTCCATCGCCATGGGAATCAAATGATTAAACCCCTTTATATTTTAACTCTTTTGAAAGATGAATGTATTTTTTTCCAAGAGCTTCCGTGGAATGTAAATTAGCTTTCCTCTGTCCACAATATATTATATCAGTACTCCAATGCCTCATTAACATATTCTTGAGCAAAAGCCTCATGTTTTGAAAAATTTGGTGGTAAAATATTTACTACTTTACGACGCACCCCATAAGTTTGAATATTAGAAAATTGACATATTCTTCGTATTGTTCGTTCACTCCCACTCTTTTCCAATAACTTTTGCTGACCCAAAAGCAATTTTAACTGGGCTTGAATCAGGATTTTCTTTTTAATTACTTAACAATTTGTCTCTTGTCTAATTCAGTAATTAACTCATGTCAATTTGTCTCTTGTTTAATTACTTAACAAACTTGTCTACTTAAGAATTTGCCTTCTTTCGGTCTTTTAGTAGCAACTTCATTCCTACTAGATCTTTCCCTGTGTTCCAAGCTACCGTATTCCGCTTTTTCCTTTACAAGGTTCTAAATAGTTTTAAATGACATTTCATAAATTTTTGCTAGCAATCGAGCTAGTGTTAAGCAACAACTTCTGCGCGATTTTCAATATTTAATTCGTTTGTTTTACGCATTATGAATGAAAAATGAATCAGTAATTTTAACAGAATAAAATTATTTGAAACACTATTAAGAGCTGCACTTCGTCACTTTTAAATATTAGAATACAAATTCAAAAAGAAAAATTAATTTAACACTATCAAAAAATGCACTTCAATAGATCAAAATGCAATAATGTGTAATTAATTATGCCGTATGAAACCAAATGTGTAATTACTTTTGCCGGATGGCATAGCAACAGAAAGCTGTTACTACCTGAATTATTTGAGATTTTTTTCAGCCGAAAATTTAAATTTAAATTAAGAACACTATGTGAAATTGATTCCTAAAGCTTTTTTTTAGAAAAACAAAAAAAAAAAATTAAAAATTTATTGAGTGTTTAAATAATTCTGCCTACTACTGTATATATATATACATATGTACATTTTGTATATACTTTATAATTTCTGGAATAAAACAGTCTTAAATTTATTTTGCAGAATTGTGTGATGATGCTTTTTGTTTTTTGGAAAAAAATATTCCTATCTCAAACTTAATTTTTTTTTTTTTGAAATTATTTAATTGACCTAAACTATTTGTAATCCCATGTGGAGATTTTGTAATTTTTCTTTAAATATCAATTATAATTCACTTCTAAAAATTATTTTCTGATAAGCTTGGAAAAAAATGATTAAAAACAAATGGGCAATCGTGAACATTTTTTGTTGTTTTGACATATAAAAAGGAAATGTACCTAGATTTTTCAGATCCATTTTTATTTACTTCGCTACATTAACCACAGCGTTCACAGCTCCATTGACAAATCCATGGATTTGAGATTAATTTAAAGCTACTAACCCACATTGTGACATTTATCTCTTGTTTTAAAATTTCAAAATTTTTAAACAGTTGAAATTGTGTTTATAGATAATAGAAAATTTTAAAAATTTGTTATAAAGTTAAAATAAGTTGAAATAATGTAAAATCAATAAAATGGACTGGACTATATTATACGGTTCATTTCACTGATGACGAGCGTATACTTTTCAATAGAAAACTTTACAATATTGTTTTTAAACAAAAAAGTCTATACTTTACTTACTATATATAAAATAGAATGTATCTTTGCTTCTACCAGAGATGCAAACCGGTTTTTGAACCGAACCAAAAAACCATAACCAAAACTAAACCACTTTTATACTGAATTGGGCGAACCAAACCAAATAAAATAATTCTGAAACCGAACCGCAAACCAACAAAATATATGGTGGTTTACGGTTTGGTTCATGTCTTAATCTATTTTTTAACATTTTAAATTTTAACATAACTAATAAAAAAAAAGATGTGTCATAAAAGTTCTGAATACTTTCTTCATTTCCCATAACATGTACAACAATAAAAAGCATTTGACTGGATGTAACAAATGCAGTTACAAACGATTGATTAAATTGATCTACAGTTTTTAAATGACTACTGTTTGTTTTCCAGCATGCGCAATAAATTGATTTAAATATCGATTGTCCTTTTCCTCTATAGAAAATCAAATATATAAATTTAATTATTTTTTCCTGTTTTTTTTTTATATAAATATTTAATTTGCTTACTTAAAATATATATTTCATTTCAAATATTAGATTATTATTATGACCAGCAGCAGCAGCAATTACAAAATAATAATACATTTTTTTATATTTTTAATTTTATGAAATATGTAAGCAATGTAATTTTCTATATTCAATGTAATATGGTCAATATCAATGTAATATGGTCAATATCAATATCGTTTACAAATCATATGATTTTTATTTGACAATTTATATTCTATTTCTAATACTGATTCATAGATAACACTTTAAATTTCCCTGATTTTATATAGTATATGTAATCTGTAATATATAATAATTTTATTTTTAACAAAATTGAACCAAAACTGAACCGAACCGAAAACCATAAATAAAAATATTTATTGAACCAAAACCAAACCGAAACCAAATTTTGAAATTTTTAGAACAAAAACCAAAACCGAACCACACGGAAATTTTTTTTGGTTTGCATCTCTGGCTTCTACACAGAAAGTATTTCACACTTCTAGTTGTCCTGGAGATTTGAAATTTTGCACAATGATAGAGTTTAGTGCAATCAATAGGGAAAAAGTTATCAGTGGAGGGAGTAATCTTAGATTTTTTAACTCAAAATCTGGATATCTGCTTTTTCTAGAAATAAAAAAATAATTAAGGTAAATATTCGGTAAAAAGGATATATCTCCCTTTTTGTATCCAACTCTAAAATCCCTCGTAATTAATTTTTCCTAGTTAAGTACATAATATGCGACAAATTGTTCATGCCCTTAAATATATTTTTTTTGCCGGGGGCTGTCAGCTCCAAACTTCATATTAATGAAACCTTGATTTTCTGAACGGCTTGAAGATGATACAATTTTCACATTCCGTCATTTACGTTATAAATTTGTAATTTTTCCGATATAAACTAAAAAAAATTTTTTTGGGGATTTTCTTGAATTTTTTTTTTGTGAATTTTGTCTATGGGGTTTAGGTTTTTGGGGATTGTGTGTTTGGGATTTTTAAAAATTTGGGGATGGAGAATGACTCCCTGTTCGTCACATCATATCTTCATGTGAATTGAGATTGTGTATAGTTTTTGAAGCAAATTTGGACATATCAAAACAAACCATATAAATTTTTTTTTAATCATGCATAATCTTTCCCGTTTTTTCTTACGTTGTTTTTTGTAATCGGCGTATACTAGAGGGAGGAAAATTATGCGCTGAAGAAAAACATTTTTTTTTTTTTTCATTTTTTTGTTTATTGTATTTTGTGGGTATGTACAAATTTTAAATGTTGAAACGTATATTATTTACGTATGTATTATTTCTATTTTGATTTTACCCAACAAACCATGAGAATCGTAAAACTATCGTCGAAGATCCCCTAGAAGAATGTATTTGTTCGCCGTGAATTCGTATTTTATTCTTCTGCGATTCATTAGTATTATGAAAAGGTTGACATCGTTGCGACAATCGTAAATTGAGTCGCATTAACTTCCCCCGGAAGAAGCAAATACGAATGTTTAGAAGAATAAATAGCGAATGTTAAGAAGAAGATAATATGAGCTCATATATGAAAGAAATGCGAATGTTTAGAAGAATAAAAATAGAATTTTTAGAAGAAGATAATATCTGTTTCAGGGACTTAAAATAATTTCCAATAAATTCATCAAAATTTAATTATTAATATTTATTTATTATAAATATTTAAGGTTATTTTATTTTTTTAATTAAATTTAAAAAAATTTTAAAGTTTGTACTTAACACGTGCGCTTTAAAAAATAACTGAAAATATTTTCATATACATATATATGAAAAATATATTCAAAATGGAGAAAACAAAAATAAACATTCTTTTAATGAAACGTAATTAATTCACTTTTAATTCTTCCAGGCGAACATTCGCATAAAGTTCACCCGGGGGATTTGTATATGTTTCTTCTTGAAGAACACGTTCTTCCTATGGTTTGTTGGGTATTTACACATAAAATCAATAACAAGCAATGTAATTTTTCAGAAATTAAATGAAATTTTATTCAACTATTTTTGATAGATTTTAAAATTTATAATTAAACAGCACAAGTCATAAAATAATAGTTTTTTCACATAAATTTAATTTCTTTTAAAAAAAAAGTGCTCGGAAGACTATACAGCGATCAGTGATTTACAAGTTATGAACAATTTTGTCTATACACCTCCATTTTATTTACACTACAATTATTTTAATTTATTTTTTATTATCCACATTTATTTAAAAGGTGATGCATCAGCGAAAGCTTTTGCTGATTATAAATATAATTGGTTATATTAAGACCTATACATACATGTATATACTATATTTAAGTCTCGTTTTCTTCATGTTTCTTCTGGTTTGTTCTATATACATTTTGTTAATATTACTGCAACTGATCTTGTAGATTCTCGATTTTGTCATTTGAGCAATTTTAATCGTTACCTGATCTTAAAAGAGCCTTGAGCTGATTGGTTCTGCTGAAATACACTACATTTATTTCAGCTCTGAGAGGGTAGGAAAATTCATTTGAAACCAACCAAAAAGGTCGAATTGCTACTTACCCGGTAAAAAGATTTATTTTCCAGCATGAAATAAATAAATTGAAAAAATTTATTTATCTTTCTACTCTTTTACTCATTAATTTAAAAAAAAAAAAAACGTAAAATATTTCGAACTTCTGATCTGATTCCAACCGATTTGATTACTGATAAACTTTTGATAACTAAATAAATATAAATAAATATATAAATATTTAATCATTTCTATTTTAAAGCTAAATAAAAGATTAGATTATTAGGAATACTATTATACAGAGATGAATGATAATATTGTGATAATGTGATACATATAGAAATCATAAATAATTTTCTAAACTTTATATACCTAAATACGTCATAATCTAAATGAAAATCTTGGTATGTGAAAAATTTACGATTAAAATATATGTATATATACCTATACATACATAATATGTAAATATGTATATTTTTATACTAACTATAAGGAAATTGTATTCATGAGATATGTATGAGGTATTTAACATAAATAATAAAAAACAAAAAAAAAAAGTAAATTTAAAGTTAGTTGAAATTTTTATTTAAATATTTTAATAATAAATACACTATCTATTTAAGTGAAATTCATAATAATTAAAATTAAAATTTGAGTCTCCAGATGTGCTCTTTTTAAAGACACACAGTTTTCTTTTGCATTTTGTAGAAATCTGACAAAATTAAAATTAATTATACAAATTTTTGAAAAGGTTAGGGTTTTATATAAGTTGTATATGAATTGAATCTAAGTTTATACAATATATATTAATAAATGTAGACTTACATACTAATATTGTAACATTGAACTCTAACTTCTAATTAAAGTTTATATATCAGGTTATCTGCATATTTAATTATTAAATTATGCAGTCAAATTTCTGTTACTTTTTCCTTTCGAGATGTGAACCTATTATTTTTTTTATTGTCATTTATTTTATCCCAATGACACAGGGTACTGGATTGGGCCGAAAAACCTATAAAGTATTTTGCATTCATCTAGAATTAAATCTGATATCTTTCGGTTCAAAGGTATTAACTGTACTTATTGAGCCGCTCAGCGTGTAATTTATATTTCACAAATGGATCCCAAAGTATGGTTCTAGTCTAGGTAAAACATTTTGCAAAATAAATATTAATAACTCTAGATATGTTTAACTAATTTTATTTGATATCTTGATCAATTTCAAGAGAAGACTGCTAAAGTTTAATATTATTTATATTTATAACAATTACAAGGGTTTAATGAATTTTAAATGATTGGGGAGATTCATTAGGGTTCATCAGATTTTTATATTTTTTTTTTGAGCTAATAAAATTTTATATGCTTCTATCAGGAAAGGGTAAGTTCTGCAAATTGCCAAATTTCCTAATTATTCATTATGCTCTGATTGTTGTCTAGGGGAGATATTTCGCTACGTTTGAATCACTTTTGCTATTAAACGCAATTCCATTAATTTAATTTCGTCATCGGAATATTCAATAACCTATGAACGTTGCAATGGAAACTGAATATTTTTTTACTGATGGATGGTCTGGTTAAAAAAATATGCTGGATTTACGACATCAGAATATGTACCATAAATCTTGAAGTCGAGTAGAAGATTTATAGAAATGCTCAAAAATTGAGTCAAAAATTTGATTCTGTTCCCATTGAAAACTGTATTTTTTGTTTAAAATGTTTCACCTCAGCATATTAAAATATATTTAAAAAGCAAGTGAAGCAAAACTGGCTATATTATACAGGTCTGCTTTAGAGCAAAAATATTTTAAGGGCTGATTCCTTGTAGCATTTTAGGAAAAAAATAGCTCTAGAAAAAAAAAGAGCTTTAGGAAAAAAATAGCTCTAAGGGTCTAAATTTAAATTTCACCTGGGTTACAGATAGGGTTAAAAATAGTTGGATTAGAAAAATTATGTCAATAACAATATCCACTACAGCTCCGAAGGAATTGAAACTAGAGAAACATCTTCTTCATAATTTTTTTTTTTAAATTAATACACCTAATTAACGACGGTATGTGTTGGATGAATATCAGACTTACCATTTTTGAATAATAGCTGCACAAACTTAAAATTTGGTTAAAACGTTGATTATGTCGAAAAAACTCACAAATTTTTTTTTTATCGTGTTGATACGTTACATCATCCCCTACAAATTTTTCATACACAACTTTAATCTCAGACTTGCCGTTTTTCAGGTAAAGTCAAATAAAATTCCACTAACCTTAAATAATTTCAGTAATTTTGACTAATTTTGACTAAAAAATGAAATTGTTACAATATTCAACTCTAAGTTATTATTTTTCTTACTAAAACACGGGTTACCCAAATATTAAATATGAATTTAAACTGAAAAACGCCAGGTTTGATATGAAAGTTTTGTATGAAAAAGTTTGAATGTTAAAAAAATATAATCATTTATGAGTCAACACTTAATGTTAAAAACAAAAAGTCCTATGCGAAAATATATCCAAATCAATTGCACCGCAAAGTCACGACAAAATAAAAGCGGATTAAGAATAATTTTTGTTCCTTTATGTCGAAAACACAATCATGACGAATGACCAAAATTCGCACTTAGAGACCAAATCACGACGAATTATTCGCGACAAACAAATTTTTGTGTTTTTGAAATTTCAAAATTTGTTTATAAAAAAAATGGAGGAAAAATTTAAAAAAAATTAATTTAAAAATTTTTTTATTTGAATTTGAATTTTAAAAATGTTTTATTAAAACCAACGAATTAGAATTAATTAATGGTTTAATTCTAGTTCGTTGATTAAAACCATTTTGACCAATTTATGCTGGTATCAATGAATGTCATTCGCATTCGTCGACGAGTAAAATAGAAATAGATCTATTTTTTGAACGCAAAATTTTAGTTATTGGTTATTCGTCATTCGTCACGATTTACATATAATATCATGTAAAGCGAAAAATTCGTCATTCGTCGTGATTGTGTTTTCGACATTATTGTTAAAAAAAAAAATGTGTTATTCAAATTAAATGCAAATGAAATTTAATTGAATATTCATATTTGAAAATTTATAAATAGATGTCAACAGACTTCTTTGATAATATAAGAGTTAGTCACAAGCACTGATGAAGGAAGTATGTTGCTTCCGAAATATCGATATTTGCAATCAAATATTAAAAATTATCAGTGAACGGAAACCAGGGGTGGAATTCTGTACTGTGATAATTACGGTGCGACTGTCGCATATCTAAAGTTGGTATTCTATATGGTGATTGTCACAGTGATAGTCGCTTTTTTTTTGTGATTTTAGGGTGACAGCTAATTTGGTGTCACTCATGATAAAAATAAATAAAAGTTTGGTTGTTTTTTAAGATTTATGTTAAGTTTTTTATGTTTCAGGTTTTGTTTAAGTTGTAATAATTTTAATTTGTGTAATAAAATAATTATTAGTTTTTAAGTTTACGAATAAGAAATAAGTTTATTGATAGGATTTTCAGTCCAAAATTTCGAATTCGCTAAAATTGCAATGATTTAAAAAGAATGGAACTGAATAAAAAACGCTGTGATTATGTGTTAATATTTTTTTTTTTTAATAAGTTTGAATTTTATTTTGGTTTTCAATTACATATTGTATACATATTAATATTAATTAGTTATAAGTTTGCAAATGAATTTTAATCAAATTTGAACATAATTTTTTTTTTTTTCATTTTCTTAAATTAGTTGTAATGAATTTATTTCACTTTAAGTTTTTTCTTAGTATTTGAAAATTTAGTTTATGAAATTTACTTTTAAGTTATTTTTTTTAATAATTTTTTTTATTTTTATAATTTTACTTTATGAATACACTTGTTGCACTAATAAAATTTAAAACTTTAGTTTTTTTTTCTATTGTTTTGACACTTTGACATTTAATAAATCACTTGTGCTGCCATTTCCGAATTGTATTTTTTAAAATGCTGCCGTTTTCTTAAATTATTCAAGTGATCGCAATACAGAATACCAAAAAATTTTAGTGTCTTTTTTGACTGTAACAAGGGTGACTATCGTTTATCACAATACAGGATGCCACTCCAGGCAACAATTCAGTTTCTATTATATTTATTTATTACGATAATATCAATTTTGCACCTTCAAATGTGGTATTAATTTTATCTGAACATTAAAATTATCTCTTCTAAATAAATTCTCTAATGTTTTAGACATTATTTTTCATATTATTTTAGTGTTTTGAGAAATTGTTATTAAAAGTAAACCTATTGTTGCTGAATTACTTTTCAGCACTTAATTATATTTTAATTTACAGTGTTCAAAATTATAATTTCAATAATGTAATTTACTTATATACTCTAAGCGTGGCAATTTGGCAACCACTAGTACCTATGGGTATATTATAGTTTTAAAAATTAAATGTAAGGAATTAAAGCAATCAATTTAATTAGAGATATTTTTTGGATTTAAAGTTTTCTATTTTTTGTGTCCTTTTTTTTAGCTTGACATCTGATCACCCTACTCAGAATACACACTTCTTTTATTTTAATTGTTTTTTTGTTTTATTTTTTTTTTTTTTTAGATTTTATGAAAAGAATTCAAGTGACATGTTTCATTAATTTTTGTTTTTCTTATTTTTTGATTTAGTCTCTTTTAATGTGATTTTGGACATGGGCCAAAATTAGACACATAGTTGTCACGTTTGTCAATATATTAATGAGAAATTGCATTAAAAATTTTTTGACTTAAATTTTTGAATTGTTATTTCGTGAATATTCTAAAATTTGAAAATTTAGCAAAAATAATGCAATTTAAATTAAAAACTGTAATTATACGTATATGTATATATATATCTATATCTATATACATTATTACATATGATAAATAACTATTTGTTTCCTTATTATTATGTATCTCTACTATCTAATAATTCATATTTTTTTTTATTTTTTATACATAAAAAATTCTTTTTTACTTTTTAAATTGACGCGCTTTTAAAATTTGAAGAAAGCTGTCCTAAAATAGAAAATGTTATGAAACTTATTATTTATTATAGAATTAAAATGTTTATATTATGAAATGGAAAAAATTTAATACATTAGAGATGAATGGAATCTAATGAATGAGTTTTGCTGTAATGATAGTGAATTTCTACAATAGAAAAAATTAGCAATAAACTAAAAATCAAGTAAAAACAACAAAAAAAAATTTATTATATAAATCTGTTTGGTCTACAATCAGAAATAATAACTGCATTCACTTGTATACAAAGTATGTAATTGATGAAAGAATTTTCCATGTTTGAGAAAAAATAGATTTTGTTTTTATAATCGTGAAAATAGTCGGAAATTTTTTTTTTTTAATTTTACTGATATGCTTATCATACAGATAGGCGTATTTCGTCTACTACTTACAGACTTCTTCAGTGTTTTGTACTCGAATTATTTTGTTTTTTATTTACAATTGTCCTAAATTTAATTTGAGATACATATGAATTTAAATATCAACTGCAGATATTTTATTAGAAATGCCATTTGTTCTATTGAACTAAAATTAATTATTTTTCCTTTGGAACAGTTCCAGCGCAACACTTTGGAAGTTTTAAGTGTTCATTTCTATACTGTGTAATCATCAGGTTTGAACCACTAAAATGTAGAACATGCTTTCATATCCTGTGTTTCCCTCCGATATAAAGCAGCTTTAAAAATTAAATGTGAACGGAAGTGTTGCCGAGAACTGTGAATCGTGAATATTTGTATTGTTATAGTATCTATAACAGTTATACATATATAAAATTTGATTTATGTTTGTTTGCATATGTAAAGTATTTTCCACTTCTAGTTGGTGTGGAAATTTCAAAATTTTGCATAATTATTGGGACCATAATAAAGGAAAAAAATTAAAAAGAGTGATTCAAGAAAGGTCAACAATCTTAATTTTTCAAAATGGCATTATTGTGTGTTTGAGTGCTTATGTCTATTAAATTTTATGCTGCTCAATATTTAAATCAAAAAATGTAACATATTTGCCTTTTAATCAAAAGGTCCAAGTTTTGATTCCCTAGGAAAGCAAAAAGGCTTTATAGGTTTTCGACTTGATCCAGTACCCTTTGTCATTGAGATAAAATGAATGATAAAAAATAATGAAGAGTCGGTATTTATCTGGTAATAGTGGTAATAACGTAAATGGAATTGTTCTATTTAAGAAGGTTTAATTTCTGATAATAGTAGTAGGCTTTCGACATTGAATTAATTAGTTTATATAATAAATTCTCGAAAAAAACATCATCTCCCTTAATTAAAAAATTGTAGTACCGTACCGTACTTAATGCATGAAAAGGTATTATACCAAGTTACTGTCATCAACATTCAAAAAATACGTAAATATTTCACTAATTTTTTTATAGATAGACTAACTGGAGGTATGTTCATGTTGCTTCCGAAATATTAATAATTGGAAAATATACAAATGAAAAATTTTATTGAAAAGAAACCAATAAAAAATAAGATCCGATTATCAAAGAAATAATTTTTTTTTTTTTTTAATTAGACTTTGTTATTTAATTATCAAAATACAATTATAGATATGTATATGTAATATTAATTAATTTTCTCTTTACATTTTTGTTTTTTTCATAGCTCAGCTGTAGATATGAAAAATGATATGAAAGTAGCTATAAAAAAATTAGCTCGACCGTTTCAATCAGCTGTACATGCAAAAAGAACCTATCGGGAATTAAGAATGTTAAAACATATGAATCATGAAAATGTTATTGGTTTATTAGATGTATTTCATCCGGGTGGCAATTCAATAGAACAATTTCAACAAGTTTATTTAGTAACACATTTAATGGGAGCTGATTTAAATAATATTGTTAGAACACAAAAATTAACAGATGAACATGTACAATTTTTGGTTTATCAAATATTAAGAGGTTTAAAATATATACATAGTGCCGGTATTATACATAGAGTAAGTTAAATTATTTAGAATATTTTTTTTTGAAATACCTAATTGTGCTAATTTGTTTGTTTTGTTGTTTTTTAGGACCTGAAACCATCAAATATTGCTGTAAATGAAGATTGTGAATTAAAAATTCTTGATTTTGGTTTAGCAAGACCAACAGAAAATGAGATGACAGGATATGTTGCTACAAGGTAATTAAAGATGTAATTAAAAGTTAATGTAAAAAATTGTTTACTTATATTATTTAATTAATATTATTATTATAAATTATCTGACAAATAATCCATATGTGCTATTTATTTCTTCAAACACTAAATTAATTAAAGATTAATTTTTTTTTAATTAGTATTAAATAACTTCAGTTTTGTAAGTGTTTTTTTTTTTTTTTTTTTTTTTAATTAATAAATTTTTGATATATGGCGATAGTCTGATGCACATTTCTGATATGAGATAACAAAACGAATATCGAAATAATCATATCATTTTTTTTTACATTTAAATGAATGTAATATTGTTACTTGATTATTTATTAATCATTTTTTTTATTATTTTTTTTGTTTTTGTTTTTAGATGGTATCGAGCACCTGAAATTATGTTAAATTGGATGCATTACAATCAAACAGTAGATATATGGTCTGTTGGATGTATTATGGCTGAATTATTAACGGGGCGTACACTATTTCCAGGAACAGATCGTATCCTTTTTATTAGAAAAACTAATTACGAAATATACAAAATAGCAAACAGTTATATCATTATTATAGTTTTATAGTTTTTATGTTATTTTATTGCTTTCTGGTCCGTGGTCTTATTTATTTATTATATATATATATACATATATGTATATAATTTTTTTTTTTAATATTTTAATTTATTTGTGGCGTTTAAAAAGAAGCTTTATTAGTTATATTCTAATTTACTGTTGTATAGTCAAAGTTTTCGTTTAATTTGTTTTTGGGGGGCAAAATTTTTAGGGCATACATTAGTTTTATATTTATTTTGAAAATGAATCGAATTTTATTTTATTAACTTTTTTTTTTTTTGTTAATTTTGATTTCATATTTTTGTTTTGTTATTTTAATTTTTTATTTTGATTTTATTTATTTTAATTTTTTATTTTGATTTTATTTATTTTTTTTATTTTTATTTTGTTTTTTATTTTTGTTTATTTTTTTTTTTTTTTGTTGCTTAACACGGATATTTTTTTTTTATATATATAATTTTTTTTTGTTCACCTTCAAAATCAATTCAAAAAATTTTTATAATAAAAAAATATGGAGTGAAAATAGTTTTAGTCGTTGTTAAATCCACAAAAAGTTGAAAATCCGATTCAAAAATTAAATAATTCTTTGTAAAAATTCTCCTCAATATTATGTTTTTTTGTTTTTTTGTCATGTCCACATTTTTAATTATCTTATCTATTTCTAAATAATTTTATGTAATTAATTAAATTTTTATATAAATCATCTCAGTTCACGTTATTACTTCATTATCAATATATACATATACATATTTTCTTATGAAAATTTATATACAAAAAAAAAATCATTATAATCACTGTAAGCTTCAATATGTTTGGTTTCAACAGTCTTTAAAAAATTCTTTAAGTAATTGCTATTCCATAATACATTCTATTTACTAAACGTTTTCCAAAATTTACGTACATAAGTTCTATAAGCTTCTCTTCTCTATTTTATTATTAATTACAAACAAATAAGTTTGTTTTTGATTAAATTTTAATCGAAATTTAATACATACATATTATATATATTATTATTATCTTAAATTTAAATTAACAAAAAAGTATATACAAATTTATGCATGTAATTTAAACCTTTATTCAAACAAAACAAAAAAAAAAACTACTTTCAAAAAATAAAATAATGTAGACATTCACCAACTTAATTTAATTATGGAAATTCTTGGGACACCTGCTGATGATTTTATGATGAAAATTTCGTCAGAAAGTGTAAGTTTAAAAAAACAAAAATAATAAACAAAATCATTTAAAAAGTCTATTTATTTTCCAAAAAATAAATAATTTTATATTTTACTTATTTTTTTTTTTCTGAGTATATAAAATTTTCTATTTACTCCTCTATTTTAAGTATGTGTATTATTAATCTATAACAAATTAAAATCAATATTTTGCTCGTATTTAACAAAATACTAATAATTTAATTCTAATTGTAAAAATTAACAAAATAAAAAAAAAAATTAAATTATTATTTTTTTTTTTAATGTTTCTCACCAACAACACTTTATTTATTAAAATTATTTTATTTGCTTTTAAATAATTTACATAATAATTATTATATATACATATATGTTGAGAATGCCAAAAGTAAATATATTAATTATTAATTTAATTTAATTTTATTTTCTTTAAATATACATATATATATATATAAAATACCTTTTTATTAAAAATATAAATCATCAAAAAATAAAAAAAAAATACTTTTAATTTTCTGCCTTAACTCAATTATTAACTTCAATATACTATAATATATACTGATTTTGATAAATTTATTTTGAAAAAAAATTAATAACGTAAAAATGTATAAAAAAAAAAAAAAAAAAAAAAATAGATCTTGATCATTTAACAAGAATTCTTGTACTATGTGGTACTCCAGATGATGAACTAATGAGTAAAATAACAAGTGAGGAGGTAGGTTCGGTGTAAAATTAATAAAAATTAATAAATTTTTAATAAGTAATACAAAGAAAAATCTTTTTTTTTTTTAAATAATTTTTAAAAAATTTCTTGGCATGTTAATTGTGTTCTTTAATAAATTCAGATAATAAAACAGTTTAAAAATAATTAATGTAAATAAAAAGAAACGGATTATAAATGAATACTATTTTTGTTTTAATTTAATTAATTATAATTTTAATATAAATATATTTTACTATTTTAAGGCACGGAATTACATAAAATCACTACCAGCTATGAAGAAAAGATGTTTCAAAGATGTATTTAAGGGTGCTAATCCATTAGCTATAGATCTTTTGGAAAAAATGCTTGAATTAGATTCAGAAAAAAGAATAACAGCTGAACAGGCGCTGGCGCATCTGTATGTGAAATTTTTTTTTTATTAAAGTTTTCTATATTTATTAGATTTAAAGTTAAATCGTTATTATTATTTTTTTAACTTAAATAATTTTAATTTACTTTTGTTGTTAATTGTAAAATGATATATTTTAACAAATTTAAAAAACAAAATTTTAGTATTTCAAATTAAGATGTTATTTAATGTATATATAGTCAGTTTCAGGGTTATTTCAACAATGTTAATAATAGGAAGAATTAAATTTCAGCTAATGCGGTATTATAAGATTTTTTAGGAAACATATATAAAATAGTTTTTATCGTTTTTAAAATGTTTTGATTTGGAATATAATTGAAATATATATTCATATAAAGTAACCGATAAAATTCCTCATAAAAATTTAAAATTCAAAAATCGCACCCTGATGTATTAAATATGTTAAATCGTTGAATTCAATTGCCATTCAATTGTAATAGTAGACTACAATAGTACGCCCTCTGATTGATATTGTAATTCAAAATTTATATTTAACTTTATATAGTTAAATATAATTTATTTATAATTAAAATAATAATAATTAGTATTAAATAAGTAGAATAAAAACTAAAATAGGTTTAAAATTAACTATTCTAATTTGTGAATTAAATTTAAAAAATTTATTTTATTTTTCATAAAATCTTTCTTTACACAATAGTATTCTTTTAAACAATTTTGAATTATTTTAGGTATATGGAAAAGTATGCTGATCCAAATGATGAACCAATTTCAGCATTATATGATCAAAGTTTTGAAGATATGGATTTACCCGTTGAAAGATGGAAGGAATTAGTTTTTAATGAAGTTATTAATTTTCAACCACATCCAAATATGATCCCACAAGATATTCAATCACAATAAAATGAGATTTTTATTTTTTATATTTATGTGTTACAAAACTATATATAATATTAATAACATTTAATAATATATAATAATAATTCTAAAAAAAAAAATTAACAAGCAAACAAAGAAAAAAAAGGAATTTGAAAAAAAAACAAAAAATTAAAATAAAAAGAAATTAAATGAAGTCTTAAATAAATAAAGTGCAAAATAAATAAATAATTAAAAATTAAAATTAAAGATGAATAATTGAAATTAAGTAAACGAAAAAAGTTATAAAACTAAAGAAAATTCTTAAACATCAAAAATATAAAAAAATATATCTCGTAAGAGCAAAAAAAAAAATAAATTTTTTAAAATCAAAAATATGCACAATAAAAAATTATATTGTATTACAAAAAACATAAAAAAAAACACAATTTTAAAGTACAGGGCTTTTAAAAAATTTAACAAATCAAATGTGAATAGAGATTTATTTAGAAATAACAATTCACATAACATAATTATAAAAGACACTCACTCTTCCATCATCTCTTTTCTACATTGATAATATGTAATTAAGTTTTTGGTTAAATAAATCCAAATTTATTTTTTGTTAGTCAAACGAAATTTTTATTGGAAAATGTTTTAAAAAACAAAAAAGATTATATTTTTATTGAATTATATTTAAATATAATTAATATTGTGTTACCTTAAAGTGTGACTTATATAATATTTAAGAAATTTCTGTCCACAAAAAAAAAAAAAAATTAAAACAAAGAAATTTTCAATATATTTTACTGAATATGGGCTCTAGGTAAAACTTGGTAAAACTTCAATATAATAAATATAAAAATTCTAAATTTTATTTGCTAAATTTTTAATAATATACATATTTTTATCAATTTTATTTATTACATCTGTCTTTTGATTATGCTGTAATAATTGAAATAGATATATCAATAAAAATTTATGGAGATAAATCTGGATGATTTTATTTGATTAAATATATTTACATATATTATATAAATAATTCTGGCAAATGAAAATTTCAATTGTACTGTGTAACATTTCTGTTTTATTTTTTTAAATTCAACAATATTTAAAAAGTAAATTTTTGCTATTCAAAATACTGTAGAATTTTTCATTTTAGTAATTCTATAACCAACAATTGATTCAGACTCCATTTATTCAGCTTCAATAACTTTCAACAATTTAAAACAAACATGTTTTTTATATATATACAATTAATAAAAATGAAATTGCCCAAAATCCTAATGGAAAAGGATTATTAAGAACTAATACGCTAATGCGCTTCGTCCTAGTATAAATAAAAATAAAATATTAAAATATTAATATAATTGAAGGAAATAAATTATGTATAAGAGAACAAATTATTATTTTTTAAAGCCCTTAATCTGCATTAGCCATACATATACATAGTATATTTTTATTATAATTGCTTGTACAAATTTTTGTATTCAAATAATGTTTGCCATTTCTTTGGACAAAAAATATATATATATATTTATACTAAATATGAAATTAAAATTATTTTTTGGAAGATAAAAATTCTTTGATTCATTAAAGAAAATTTTAAAATTACAAATTTATATTTAATAAAATATATATATATATATATATATAAATTTAATTAAAAAGGAAAATTATGTCACAATGTTTTGTTTACATTATACTTTTTTACCAGCAAAGTATAGCATAAATCATAATGTAAATAAACATTAATTCTGCTGATAAGCGGAAGCTAGTAAAAACAAGTAGCAATTTGTTCTATCAAATACTATACACAAACCATTTTTTTCTATTAGAATACGCTAATTTTAATGGCGCAAAATGTAAAAAAATAACCAATAATAAATGTAATTTTATTATAAATTATTGTTCAACACGTATCTTAGTAAATGGAGAAATAATTAAATTTAAGATTAAAACTTTTTTAAAGTATATTTCATAAAATTAAGTTGACGAACATAATTTCAAAATTTATATGCTCCATTCATACTTTATTCTAAAAATTACGACTTATCCATTCAACCAAAAATTTATAAAATTACATTTGAGATTCATTTTCTGCAGCCATTAAACTTGGGGATAAAAAAGTGTGTTGTAAACAAGGCATATAAAATATTTATAAAATAAAATTGCGCCTCATGAAAAGCTTTAATGTAGTAGTTTTTTGAAATAAAAATAAATTACTAAATAAAAAAAAAAATGGTAATTTTAGGAGTTTCAGTAGATTTGTTTGTTATTTAAATATAAAAGAGTTTGGAAAATTTACTTAAATGTCTACATAGTGTTGTTAATGGAGACGTAGAATATAAAATATAAATTTAGAGTACTGTTGTATTTTAACAACTTTACGTTTACATTTACGTGATTTGTCCAAAATTTCTGATGAATTAAAAATTTTTTAAAAAGACCATAATGAAATTCATCTTCTATTCGTATTGTTTTTGGTTTTTTTTATTTATTTTTTTTTTTTAATTCTACATACATATTATAATTAAATTATGATACTTAATGTTATTATTAAAAAATTAAATATAGAAATATATTTCTCCAATTTTTCTTATAATTATTATTTTTTTATACTTTTTATATATTTTAGTTGGTTTTTTTTTTATATTTTTTTTTGTTTTTTGTAATTTTTTTTTAATATTACATATAAAAATAAGTCAATGATTTTACAAAATATATAATATTCTTAAAAATAAAAAAATAGATTTTATGTATATTTTTTCAATTTAAAAATTAGAAATAAAATAAAAAAGAAAAATTTTTAAATTTTTATTTATTTTTAGATTTTTAGACCTTCAACCCAACTATTAGACACATTACAAAAACAAATTTTCACAAACCTGTATCCCTCGCAATAAAATTGATTTTATTGATAGATATTTCCATTATGTTACATCCTACACACCAAATAAGGAAAACCTCGTTTCATTTTTATAATCACTTTGATGATGAATGATTTTTGAGAAATTTTGATAAATAGCTTATACTGTACAGTACAAATTTGCTTTTGCTTATCGGAATGGCAAACTACTGTTTTCTTTCTCTGGTTCTAAAGTCTTTAAAATTTTTAATATCGGTTACTAGTTTACATTCTGAGAAACTAAATTCTGATTTAAATTTTTTTTTATATATACTTCCTTCCAGTTTACTACCTCTAATGGAAATTTGACCTACCTTTTCTATATTACAATTTACAGAATGAAAAATTTTAACAAAATTATAATAAACTTAATTTGAACTTAATTTTTATTTGTCGGGATTAAAAAGGATGAAACAAATTAAATAAATCATTTTAATTTCAGAGAAAAGCTATAAAAATATTGACTTATATTGAGATAAACTTTTTTAAGGGAACTTCTATTGTAACAACGTAACTGAAAATTTCTAAACATGTTATATTAGTATTAATTACTAAATATAATTGCAGCAGTCTTTTCTGAAGGGAGACTTTAAACGATTGGAAAAAGAAAACAGTTGAATCAAAAAGCGGAGGTAAAACATTGTGTTCGTGTTTGCTGAAAACCAGGAGAATAATCCGAGATCCGATCCGAGAAAGATCCGAAAAGATAATAAGCAACTTAAGTTAATACAACTTTAAAAGTCAGTTTCTGCAAAGTAATTTATGTTATTTTGATATGTACTTTTTTCTAATATTCGAATTTTCACTATGAGGGAAATTAAAGATCAAAAATGATTTTAAAAGCAAAAAATACAAATTCCAATTTTGAAAGCAAAAATTCACTTCAATTAAAAATCTCAAGAAACTAGTTTATTGTTTATATAATTTTTTAAATAAAAAAGAATAATTTTTAAGTAATGATTTTATTTAACATTTTTTTTTTAATTTTTTGTTGTGTTTTTAAAATTTAATTTTCTAAATTAAAACAATAAAATTACAATGTAAAAAAAAAAAAATATAAATGTAAGTAAAACAAAAAAAAGATCAACCATCAATATCCTTGAGAATAGGTTTGAACATACTTGAAGGAAATGATACATTACTAATAGATACCACATCTTCAGTTTTAATTTCGAATTCAGGAAATAATGCCGAGGACATGAAAGGCATTGGTGCTAAAAAACAATCATGTGAAGGACGTTGTGGTGGAGGCGTTTGATGATTTTTTAATGCAATTAATACATTTTTAGCATTCTCATCCAAATTAGCATGCCTGGCGCGAATATGTTTTTCCCGATCACCTCGCTGTCTAAAGTGTTTGACACAATATAAGCAACCATATGGTTTTTCTCCAGTGTGAATTCTCAAATGATTCTAATAAATTTTTTTTTTTAAATATTAAAATTTGATTATTGTACATATAAATTACCTTTAATGCATCAGCCCTGTAAAATCTCTTCCCACATTCTTCACATGAATACCTTCGATCACCAAGATGTATCAACCGATGTTGATAATAAACACTTCCAGTCAAAAATCTTTTTCCACATATTTGACATTGATACGGTCGTTCTCCAGTGTGACATTTTCTAATATGATCATTTAAATCAGGTCGAATAGTAAAAGTTCGTTTACAGTTTGGTTCTTTACATGCATATGGTTTTATTCCTTTATGAAAACGTAGATGTTGCCATAAATGCGATGATTGTGTATATGATTTTCCACATATGTCGCATAAATATTGACGTACTTTTTGAGTTGTCGTTCCTAAATCTTTTGACTGCACAATATTAATACATTTCTTTTCTATTAGCTTCTTTAAATGTTTTTCTTCTCGATGGCAGACTAAATCTTCAATTTTTTCAAAAATACTTCCACAATATTCACATCCAATTATTAATAACTGTGAGATATGCTTCCTTCGAGGAAAAAAATGTAGAGCCATGTATCTGGAATTTTTTTTTTATTTTTTTTTTTTGTTAAATAAATTATTAACGTTATATATGTAATATAAAATGATGTGTAACATTATTCCTTACCTATGATCAGTAAGCTGTTCCAAACTTAAAAATTTATTTTCGCAAACATTGCAAGTATAATATCGTTTAATAATAAAATTGTCTCGAATAAGTTCTCTAAAAAAAATACATTCTGCTTGCCAGTGTATAAATATTTCTTTGGATGTTGGTAGTTGAATTTCACAAGAAAAGCATGCAAATCCAGAGCTAGGATCATGACAAGCTGAGTGTAATAAAAGATGAGAACAATCACAAAAAATATATTCACAAAATTCACACTGAAGAACATCGTTAACAATAATAACATCTAAGTATTCCATATCAATATATTCGTTTGTCTCTTCTTTTTCCAAAAACTGAAAATCAAGATCATACTTTTTTGTAGTTTAAGATTCCAAGATCGGTATACCTACCTTTTGATTTTCATTTTCAATTAGCAAATTCACAAATTTCTCTGTTAATTCATCTCCGACATAATTTTCTTGTAACTTACTTTTATTGTTTTCAGATAATTCATCTTTTTGGTGATCTTTGAAGAGATGATTCATTGCAGTTTTTGTTTTAAAAAACAGACGACCACACACCAAACATTTGGTCATAACAAGTAATTGATCAGGTTGCGAGTCTTTTTTCAGTATTTTATGTGGAATTATTTCCATTGCATGCTTTTCCATATGCCTTGCTAACCCGGTTGCATGAACAAATTTTTTTTCACAAAGAGTACATTCGTGAAAAACAAGATTTCTTTCTCCAGAACTGGCGAAATCAATTTTTAGTTCATCTTTGATAAATTTTCTTAATCTAGCAATATTTTCACGTAATAGACGTATACAAGGAGGATCCCATGGAAGTCTTTCGTTATTTTCCCTTATAAGTCGTTCTTTAAGCTTTTTATTTTTCGGATGATCTAACGATGCTATTGGTTCAGCATAGTCACATACATGGTATTTAAACGATGTTTCATTAAAAAGCTTTGCACAATTCGTACATTTAGTAAAACAACAATTTTTTGAGGCCAACGATTTCTCATCATTTTGTAGATCATTTGATATTGCCAAATTATCTAAAAAAAACAAAAAAAAACTTTAGTTTAAAAAAAAAACCTAAAGGATTTTAGATTTATTTGTTTTAATTTCCATGACTAATTATAATAATATTTTTCACTTTACCTTGCTGATAATCATCTGGTAAGGATATTAGAATTTGATAAAATTGTTCAGATGCTTCATCCTGAACCAAAATAATTTTGGAGTTTGGATTTGTTTCCATTAATTTTTTTGTAGAATTCAACATATTTTCTTGATTTGAAGCATTAGAACATATCAGATCTTCCGAAGCTACGAGTTGATTTACAACAGAGTCATTATATTGATTTATAGATTCAGGTTCGGTTTTAATGTTAAGGAGTATGGTATCAGAACATGTATCCACAGATTTTTGAATAGACTTGTTGTTTTCTTCCGTTTTTAAAGGTTTTTGATTTAATTTTTCTGTTCGCTCACTATCTTTATTTTGTAGTATTGAAACATTTTCAGTCAACCAAGCTTCATCTAAATCATGAAATTTTTCAGAATTAAAATTCATTTTATTAATTTAGAAAAAAATATGTAGTGAAGGACTTAATGAAAGGACAAAAAAAAAATTATTTTCAAATAAAAGAAAACTCCTGAATCCTTCCTCACTTAACTAATAACTTAAATTAAGAACTTCAATTCAACAATGAACAAATGACCGGAAGTCGGAAGAAAAAGAATAGAAAAGAAATTTCTTATTTTTTTTTGGAATTTCCTTAGCAACATTAAATAATTTAAAAGCATATATGATAAAAAAAATCCTTTGATTTATGTATACAAACAAATCCAATTGAAAATTTAAAAAAAATAAATAAAATCAGTAAATAAAATACATATATGTGCAAACAATCAAACATACATACATGTAGAATGTTTTGAATAAAAAAAATAACATAAATCTCTACATAAAATAATTAAATTACTACTTACTTATACTAGGCTATGATATGAACAGTAAAATGTCGTGAAGTGTACGGTACTATTTAAAAACAACACCATCACCAATTATTACCATTTATTTAAATAAATAATAATGTTAAATGGACTTACTTAAGCAATAAAGTAAATATGATAAATAAAACGACTGATATAACGAATCACGGACGACTGACGAATTACGATTCACGAATTACGATTGACGAGACCTCTCCCCGCTCCCGGCCCAGCCTAACTGTTGTCACGTCACGACTCACGACTATCGCTCGAGTCTCCTCTCCTCCTCCTACTTTACATTAGAAGAGTACGTACAACATACTAATTCGGTTGCAGCGTACGCGTACGCGTAGGGCTAGGGTTTAGGCAACGAATTAGAATTAAATTAATTAATTAATTAATTAATTCTAATTCGTTGGGTTTAGGGTACCGTCGACGCCATACCACAACACGATCGTGTAGTAATAGTAATAAATGTAGTGTTGCTAAAAATTTACTTTTATGGATGTGATGTGATGACAAATGTTTAGGTTTACAAAAACTTTATATAAAATGTACTAGTAATGTTGTATACAGCGCGTTTATATTTAAAAAGCCCCGATATTAATTTTTGCTTCGTTGAAAAAAATTTTTATTTGTATGGAAAAACGAAGGTTTACGAAGTGCTTCCGTACAAATAATATCTTTTTTTAACGAAGAAAAATTCGTTTCGTTGCTTTTAAATATAGAGGCGCTGTAGTATACGTAGTATACTCTATTAACATTAATGATTAATTAAATAAAATATATTATTTTTTAACGGTTAATATTGATATTACTTTAAAAAATTAACTGAAATGTACACCAAAGTTTGTTAACAAAATTGGTAGTTTCATTTATAAAAGCCGTATTTTGATTTACAAAATTTTGTTTATTCCGAAAGGTACTTTACCAGTTTTTGTTATTTTAAGGTTTTTCAGTTTTGTCAACTAAAATTTTTAAATTTTACATTGCAAATGGAAGTCCATTACAATTTAATATCAGCTGTTTTGTCTATTTTCTCTTTAGAGTGTAATTTTTTGGCGTTAGATACCACCACTCTTTATATAATCAATTTTGCCCCAACTTCAACTTCAATCAAAGCTGTTATTATCGTATTTTTTATCATTTTTTGGCGGTATATATTTAAAAAAGTTTTTGTGAAAAGATGAATTAATATCAATAAGCTAAAAAAGAAATAAAATAATAGAGTGAAATAAAATAAAATTATTTAATATAAAATTATAAAATAATAAATAATTTATTTATCTAATAGAAATGTAAGTTTTTGATATTTAAATAAAATGAAATGGTGTTGAAGATCAATTTTATGAATTCGATGAAGAATTTAGTACATAATTCATTTTTTCAAGTCTGAACCTGGGATAAAAACTTTGTTAACTTCCCCATTAACTAAATTTTCATTAAAATAACACTCATCATCATTAGAACATTAAAAATTGAAATAACGGCTGAAACGATTTTATTTACAGTGTAGGATTGCAATAAATGTACATTTAGATAATATTTACTAAAATGCTAAGAGAATGAATTTGTATACACTTGAAATTTGTATTAAATATAGTTGATTTATCTTCTGGGAGATTTCCTGGGAATGATATCATAACCTCTTTTTAATGGAAATGTGGCATCTTACACTTCAAATAAAATGGAAAATAGGTACATATGTATAATTTAAATATAATTGTAAACTTCAATTTTAAAATTTTTTCATTCAAAGTTAATAATATTTATGTAATAAAAATAAAATATGTCAGCGCTAAAATTGATCAACTACGTATAAATGAGAATGGAACGTGATCAAGATCTTTTCGAATAATTACAAATCAAATGAATGGTATTCAATTGTTCTTAAATATCTGTATACAAATAAGTAGTTATATTATATAAGTAATTAATAATTAACAATTGAGTAGAAACATAATATTTGATCTTAAAAATTTCAAGTCACATTCATTTAAGTATACATACTACATAGTACATACATACATTACATACTTTCAAAAATTAATAATTTCAAAAATTTTGTATACCTATGATATGTTACTACGCATCTTGTTTGTATTTTGAATCCGTTTCGGCACTGGTATGATCATGATGGTTTCTCATTTTCTTCTAATCTTGATCATAAAATCTAAATAGATGAGAGATAAAATCAGAAATTTTATAGATAATAATTGCCTATACAAGATTTTTTATATGATGCAGATATCTTAAAGCTGTTCTACCTTTTGGCTAGAGAGAGTTTTGAATACTCTAGCCATTTTTTTTTAAAATTCTGTAAATGAAATACAGAGGTAGGCAAAAGTATTTACATACAATAAATTTTAGTAATGGTTTTTGTTTTTCTTTTCTAAGGGACAGAATTTACAGTTAACTAAAAAAAACGTCAATCAATAAGTTTGAATATTAGAATCTTTGTATTATTCTTCGTAATGTTCGTTCACTGACTTTTGTCAATCATTTTTGCTGACCCAAAAACAATTTTAACTGGGGTTATAATATCGGGATTTTCTTTCTAATTACTTAACAATTTGTAATAGACGTCTCTTAGTCACAAACTCATTTCTAGTAGATTTTTCAAGCTATCGTACCCTCCATTTTTCTTTATAAGATTGTAAACAGTTGTAAATGAAATTTCATACATTTCTGCTAGTAATCCAGCTGGTGTTTAGCAAAAACTAATGCGCGATTTTCAATATTAAATTCCTTTGTTTTAGTCATAATGCATAAAAAATAAAGGTGTAATTTTAACAGAATAAAAATATATAAAACATTATTAATAGTCGCACTTACTCACTTTAAAATGCCAGAATACAAATTCAAAAACAAAATCAATCAAACGCTCTCAATAAATGCTCATATTCACTTCAATTAATGTGTAAATAATTATGTCGTATGAAACCTAATGCGGACATACTTTTGCCGATTAAACATAGTCTAAAAAGCTTGTTACTACCTGAATCAATTGAGATTTTTTTCAGGCGAAAATTTAATTTATAGACACAAAGTTTTTATTATAGTGACAAAATTTTTTTTTGAAACATCTATAAATTCCGTCCTCAGAAGAAAAAACAAAAACAAATTGTTAAAATGTATTAAGTGTGTACATACTTTTGCCTACCTCTGTATAATTAATAGGTATCTTCATCTTGCTAAACAAGTAAAGTATAATTAAACTCTACAAGTGTGAATATCAATATATTTATCCACCATTCTTCAAATATATTATGATGAAAATAGTATGGTCAACAATAATTTAACTTAAATTTTTCGTTTCAAATTAAATTTTTGTAACTAAATTCAATATATTCTTGTTTTCATTTCATTTTTTGATTTTTATTAATAACTACAAAGCTACTTTTTTATTTATTTATTACTTCAGTTTTTACATTCATTTTTTCTTTTTATTTTATTTTTATTTTTGTCAAATGTTAGTTTAACTGGTCAAAATTTATTGATATTCGTTTGAACGAATATTTTATATATTAAAAGTTTGTTGCTAAAATAAATTTATCATATGAATTTACAATTTAACGAAAATTATATGTATTGGTATTATCACTTTTGAGCAGGGTAATTTCCCATAAAAAGGAAAGCATGGAACTAAATACCCACTAATTTTACATTATTTTGTTATAACACTACATTTTTATTCACCTAGAATCTAGGTCATATCCACAATTTAAGAAGCATTTTTAAAAATAAATTGCCATCAGCAAGAACATTAAGGCAGTGGTATTCACCGATTGATGGTGAATCAGGATTTTTGAAAGAAGTCTTAATTAGTTATTAAAATGAAGAGCTGTAGTAAAAACTGTTGTATAATAAGCATGAAAAGACTATAATTGTCGAAAATAGTCGAATATTTTCTTTTTAATTTTACTGATATGCTTATCATACAGATACGCGTATTTCGTCTACGCATACTCGACTTCTTTAGTGTTTTGTACTCGACTGAGGAAAGAAATCTAAAGTCGTCTTATTTATTCTATTCGCACAGGTAACAATTTGAGGTTTTTCGCAGCTGGATGGTTGTTTATTATCCAATGAAATAGCACGGGTAGAGGGTTGAGTAATAATATTATTACTTATTTCATTGTTGGTATTCGAAATAATATTTCCGACGTTAGAGTGACAGGTAGAGGTGGTTGTATTCGTTCTATTATATTTAACTAAAAATTTAAATAAAGAAGAATATCCGTTGCCATGGTCTTTATTTAGGAGTGAGTTATTTTTAGTTTTGTAGATTTCGATGCTTTCAGTCGAATCTAGTTTCCTAATTTACCATTACAATGTCTTCTTTCGAAACACTGTGATTCTCTTGAATGATGTGTTCTGCTACTTTGGATCGGAACTCTGTTGAATTCTTCTTCTTTGCTAGTTCTGCTTATTTCAGGTGTTCATTGAGTCGTGTTTGTATGTTTCTTCTAGTTTGCCCAATATAAACTTTGTTGCGCAGTGACTGCAAGTTACCTTATATATACCTGATTTTTCCATTTGTTCGATTCGGTCTTTAGTTGAACCTAGAACAGACTTGAGTTGGTTGGTTCTGCTGCTATATACAATATCTAACCCGTGCTTTTTTAATTTCGCTCTGGGAGAGAAATCTGGCTAAAATCCAATGCTACTCCTCTTTTGGGTTGATCAGTGAGTAGGTTAGTGAGGGAATTGCGTTGTAAATTTCTTTTCTGTTTACTGAGTAAGTCCGTGACGGATTTTTCTGGATATCCGTTTATTCTCGCATTTCAAATATGTGTTTAGTCTCTTTTACTAAACCTTTTTGGGAGATGGGAAGTGTTAACATTTGATGGATTATGTGGCTGAAAGATGCCATCTTATGTTGATAGGAGTGGGTGGAGGTATTTGGAATGACTCCGTTAATATCCGTAGGCTTCCTGTAAATCTCTAGTTCTAGGGACGTTCCTGTTTTGATTAACAGTAAATCTAAGAACAGTAGTTGACCTTCTTTTTCTACCTCCACAGTAAACTGTATATTCCTGTGAAGTCCGTTAAGAGTAGTTAGTGTTGATTCTAAGTGTAGTAGTGTTGATCCCTTTTCCTTATTACAGCAAAAATATCATCTACGTATCTCTTCCAAACTCTTGGTAACCGTTCTCCTGTTGTTAAATCTGATTCCAATTTAGCAATGAAAATTTCACTGATGAATGGAGAGAGGGGATTTCTCATTGGATCCCCCTTCAATTGCTTGTAGAAATCCCCTCTAAAGGTGAAATAATTTTCTTCCATGCAAAGGCGGATCAGCTTTACAAAAAGGCTATAAGAAAACATAATATACAGTATGATAAAATCAAAAAAAAAATTTTAGGAAGAGTGGACAGCAATTTTAAAAGTAAAGGAAATTATTCTTTCCCAATCCCAATAGAAAGGAAAATTTTTTTTTGGTAATAAATGTGATAAATAAACTCATATAGGTAATTTTTTTTTTTTTTATCTTGATTTAGTTAGAATCACCTTTTCGTGCTTAATTAAGTACGGTACTGCAAGTGTATACTACAATATCTACAATATTTCGAGCATTTATTTAACAAATTTCTGGCTTATCTACTCATTAAGTGTGGAAAATTACTGCTATTGTCTTGAACTAAGCCTGCTTAAATAGAATAGCTCCATTTTTATTTAAGTTGTTACCAGATTATACTCTCAATTATTTTTTGTAATTTATTTTATCCCAATGACAAAGGGTACTGGGCCAGGTCGAAAAACCGATAAATAATATTTTTTTTGCTTCATCGGGAATCGAATCTGGAATCTTTCGGTTGAAAGGCAGGCCCTCTACATACTGTGCTACCCAGCGTATAAAATGCCATCCAGCGTTATTTTGTGGTTAACAGTTTTAATGGCAAATACAATAAGAGAAACCTTAATATTTCTAGGAGTTAAAAATATTTGAAGTTACGAATTTAACTATTAATTGTCTACCCAGCAATATTATCAATGGCCAAAAAAAGCCTGATTATTTGAAAGCATATTTTACAAATTATTTTAAATCTAATAAAAAGAATGGTTAAATTGGCAAGAAAGACCTTAATCAATAAAATAATAATTTTCGATCAAAATGGCCAAAAAGTAGAGTGGGAATTTATAGATTTTTTTTTTGATTTACAGTCCCACGAAGGAATACATTTGGCCAATAAATTAACACAGAAACATTTTGAATGACAAAAACTGAAAGTGAAGGTAAAGATGGCTGCGCGCAAACATTTAATAAAAGTATCGCAGATGCCTGACAATATTTATCTAAAACAGAAATAAATCATTTACTGGATTTAAGGAACTATAGAATTTATTTCAATAATAAATAATTTATTCGATATATTTTAAATTAATATTATTTTCTGAGTTGTTGTAAGATATCTAATTGTTTTGTAAATTAATTTTAATAAAATATATTAAAAAGTGGAAAAGGCCTCTTGGTGATATCACTTATAAAACTAAAACGCTGCTATTTCTTTACTTAATGGATGGTGTGGAAAAAAGAAAATTATATTAATTTGATAAAAAGCATAGGTGTATTTTTTTTACCAAATTTTACACATAAATAAATGATATAAAAAAAAAAACAAATACAATTAAGAGAAAGAGAAGTAGAAAACAAAGTTGGTCACAAATTTTGTATTTTTTGTATGGAAATTGGATACGATCTTCCATTGTATTTTAGTTCTTTAGTTTATAAGAACGTAAATTCGATGATAAAGTAGGAAATTGAGTATGTGAAGCTCAAAATTTGATACTTTATGCACTTGTGGAAGATGTAAAAGATAAAAGATCGTTTGCTTTGTTTTGAAAATTTGTAACTTGACAAATTCAAATGTTGGGGCTTAAGATCAAAAGATGAATAATTGAATAAAAAATTTATTTCAGGCCGATTAAGTTTTTCAGGCCATATACTTACCTTTTTTTTTTACAAACATGTACCAAATTAAACAATAAATCTTAACAAATTACTTATAAATAGAAATTACAAAAACTTAGAAAATAATATGAAAAGAAAGTAACAATAATGAACAAACAAAACAATATTTAATTATTAAAAATAAGAAACTAAAGGAAAAAATATAGGAAAAAAAGAATAATATAAATAATAAACTATTTAGATTTCACCGAAGATGATACGTTCCAATGACTGCTCAGTGTCCTCCGTGAGGGTGTTTAACCCCCGGATATTATGTATACTTCTTGCATTTCTGTAGCGCAGACAGGCCTCGAAATATGATGAAGAGTGACTGGTACAGGAACATGTAGGTAGATTTCTGGTCGGTGCGTCAAATAAGTACTTATGCGTCAGTCGTAAATATCCTATCCTCAGTCTTGTAATTATACATCCGTTCTTTCGGTTTACAGAATCAACGTTTTTCTAGGCTGCAGTTGACCTTTTTATTCGTTTTAGTTTATTAGTTGTGGGTTCGTTAGTATTCCACCTAGCTTCATATACATGTGAAACATTTCTTTTAATCAACCCTCTGTAATCGTCGACCACCATCAACTGCTGGGAATCAGGATCCATATATGTAGCGTTTACCAGCTTGCTCATTGCTAGTGATATTGGTGTGGCCTGGCAGCCAAAAAATAACAAATGAACTTTCTGATTGGTGTATAAGTTCTTGGATGTGTTGCGGTGAGTGATGAAATACCTTGTATGCTACTCAGGGAATCGCTACAAATTATGTATTTTCCCTTTGGTTGAGTTAACGACACATATTCGATTGCTTTTATTATGGTATACAGTTCTGCTGAGAAGATACTGGTTTTGTTCTTTAACCGAGAGGATAATTCGTCTTGTCTGCATTTAAAGGCGCACATCCACATTTATAATTGTTGTTCGAGACAAGTATTTTAGATCCGTCTGTGTATATTTGCGTATAGTTTTTGTATTTTACGTTTAATTTATTCAGTACAAGTTGTTTGTATTGTTCGGGTAATGTTTTGTTTTAATGATCGTCGGTCTTTTCAGTAACCAAGGTGAAAATTTATGCCTGATTTTGGTGTCGAAATCGTACAGAGTTGCTCCGTGATGTTCGAGCGTGGATTTTATTCGAACTGAGAGAGGTTGATGCCGTGAAGGCTTATGTTAAGACGTATGTTAATGTCTTAAGGTGGTGATTTTCCATTCCACATACCTTTAAACTATATATAGCTGTACGCAGCTCCCTTCTGAGATCTAAAAAGGAAGCTATCCAGCGTCACTTAATATGCTTGAGATGGGGCTAGTTTTAAATGCACTGGTGACAAGTTTGGTGCCTGTGTTAAGAATAGTATTAAGAGACTTCAGAGTGGTGACTGAAGCACAACCATAAATTGGTAAACCGTAATTTAGTATTGGAAGTATAATTGAAATTTAGAATCCTTAACATAATTTTTTTATCCAAACCAAATGTCGAATTGTCAATCATTTTGAGTAGGTTGGCTTGAGTCTTTTTGTGGCTTGACTCTTGATCCATTTCATATGATTTTTTCCATATCAGTTTAGAGTCGAATATCATTCCAAAGCAACGTTCCCTCTAATTTTTAAAATTGGTGTGTGTGCTAACTGCAATGTGGGCAAGTATATTAAATTAAAAAAAATTGGGCAAAATTTCAAAAAAAAATTTTTTTTTATCATTTTATTTTTGTAATATGTAAATAATAAAAAAATATTAACGTTGCATTATATTACATTCAAGCAAGTATTACTAATTTAATAAAAAGTTATAAATAGAAAACAAAAACAATATACCTATATTATATTCAAAAGGTAAAATAACTATTAAAAATAAAAAAATATAAAATCAAAATTTAATGTTTTTCACGTTTGTCCTTATTAACAACCCAATGTTCATAAATACTGTCTAAATTAATATTGCCTCCTGATGTGATAAACGTTTTTATTCGCATCAAGTTATCTAAATTATTAGTCTTTAATCTGTTTCGTGATTTTGATTTTATAGCATTCATCAAGCTAAAACCACGTTCACAATCTGCACTGGATGCCTGAAATGTAGCACAGATATCTAGAAGCACTGTCAATTCTTTAAATTGTGAATCTGCATTAGCCAGCTTAACTAAATCAAAAAAATTAGCTACGGAATTACTTTTCATCTTTTCAATTATTAAAAACTTAAAATCGTTATATTGTTTTGAAATTGCTGTTCCAATTTGTTCGTCATATCCGGGAATTATATTTTTATATTTTTTAACCAGCTTTTCTATACAATCTTAACCAAAGTTAAAATCTTTTGAATTTATTATAGCATTATGATCAAATGCATGCCAATCCATTGTAAATCGTAAAATTGCTGAAGTATCGATACCAGGATTTTTACCAATTAGATCTTTTATATCATTATTCCAATGAACTATTTCGCCTAAATATTGATTTTCGATTTTGTTGATCCTTGCTTTAGCAAATTGCATTGCATCCATTATTGTCAACAAACTCCTCTGAAATATTTTACAAAGAGATGACAACTCTTCAAGAACGTCATTTAAAACCATTAATGAAAGGCGATATTTTGGATCCTTAAGAAGTTTTAGGCAATATTTGCATATTGGATCATTACATTTCTCCACTTCCTCAGTGCAGTATTCTATCAATAGATCGTAATTACGAATAAATGCTCTTACTGCAAAATGTCTTGACAGCCATCTAACTTCATTTAATGGACGAAATGCTAATACATCACATTCAGTTACGCTTGCCAATTCTTCAAAGCCTGCTTTCTTTACGGTTGATCTACTAAACATGGTAAATACTGTCTTTAATAATGTTTCAATATCGCACATTATTGGTACTTTTTTCCAAGCATCATCAATTCCTAAATCTTCCTTGTGTGCTACACAATGCTGCTGCGATAAATGAGGGATTCTGTTCCGTAACAATGCAGCCACCCCATTATTCTTACCAAGCATTACAGAAGCACCGTCTGATGTAAACATTACCATATTATGCATATTGATATTATTTTTTATATAAAATTCATAAATAGCTTCAAATATGAAGGAACTAGTACATCCAGTCAATGTTAAAATTCCTGCAAATACGGTTTTATGGTCATAAGAAATTTTTGGCCGGTATTTTATGTATAAAATTAAAGCTTTGTGTGTAGATATATCAGTACTTTCATCAACAATTAAACAATGAAATAACGATTCTCTTAGTTCCTCAAGAAACTGTTTTTGTATTACAAAATTAATGCATTGAACAAATTCGAATGCATAATTCTTGCTGCGCCAACTTTTGGGAATAGATATATATTTTTCCATATGCTCATGAATTTCTTGTACTGATGACATCGAAGTGTTAATTTTTATTGCAAGAATAACGTTGTCTATCAAAATTTTGGTATCGTTTTTATTAGATTTTTTACGTTCTATCAAATCTGCACGTATCTGTCGTTCTTCTGTAGAGGAAGTTAACATTTCAACAATTCCACCTTTTTTGCAATTACGTAATTTTATTACCGAATCTAAATGTACTTTTTGGCTTAAATGCCTCTTTAAGTAGTACAACTTCCAATTCGTCCAGTTTTTGCCATTTTTAAACTCACTTTCAGCTTTTGCTTCGGTACATATTTTGCAAAGAACATCATTGGTTTCAATTTGATAATTAAAAATATCACCTAATTTAATTTTTTCTTTTATAGTTGACGATGAGACGCATGTTTCAACAATTTCATTTAACCATTCTTTTTTGAATTTTTAAGATGTCTTGATTGTGGATTTTAAGCTTTCATCGAATTTTCGTTTTGACATACTAAATGTATTAAAAATAAAGGAATTGCATTTTAAAATAATTTTTGAAATAAATATCACAGCCTTCTCAATATTAAAATAAATAATCAAAATCATAGTGCAAAATTTAATTTACTGTAGATTACTTACTTATTTATTATTTTTCTATCATATCGTGGTGTTATCTGTTAGTTAATTTTAAATTTCACATCCACATTTATTGAATTCAAAAAAGTGAACATTGACATTTAATTTCAATGTTGCCAATTGAGACATACTAAAACAAATAACCCAGCAAACAAATAACCCAGAATTTAGTGTGGAAATCTATACGAAATTTTCAACTGATGAAAATGGTGACAAATAAAAAAAATTATTGTTTGCAATAATTTCTGGTGGGCGGATAGAAATGCTGAGTGGGCAAATGTCAATTTTTAACTGGGCGGCCGCCCGTTTGCCCAGCTTAGAGGGAACGTTGTTCCAAGGAACCTATGTTCGCTTACGAACTGAAATATGTGACCACCCATGGATAAGTGAGGGTGTAAAAAAAATCTTTTTTTTTTTTTTTAAAGAGCATGGCGATTGTTTTTTCACTAGAGAACTTGAAACCATTTAAATTTACCCCCGTTTACTCATATTATTCAGTGTATCTTGAAAAGATGAATTTCAAAGAAAAACTAATTTCGGAAATAAAATAAATAAAGATGAAATTATGAAAAAAAATTTATTATATAGAAATTAAACAATTTTAATATTTAACTTGACTCAACAAAACAGAACATCAACTTTTTCAGAACATCAACAAAGAGTAAAAAGTATGCACTGAGTTTTAAACGCGTTAAAAGTTTTAACGTTTTTAGCGCGTAAAAACTTGTCAAAGCGTTAACATATAAAAATATCAAATAAAATCGGTTATAATCATTCCTCCTAAATATTATTTGCATTAATTATAAATATAATTTCTTAAATGGTTATATACTTTAATTTTTTCCAATACTGTATTTGTATGTAAGTATATTTACTTTCGATATAAGTTTACACAAAAATCATAAAATCAAAACAAAAGCCTATTTAAATTTTCACTTCATTAATTAAGGATAATTTTTATTATTTATCATGCATTTATTTTGTACATAATGTATATTTATACAATATATTATATACATATTGTATAAATACACTTCCTCAAAACGGTACTTAATCGCTTTAGTCTATGAAAATCCTTAAGCTATTTAAAATAGTTTAGAAAAACTTAACCACAAAAGCAATACAAAAAAAAAAAAGAAAAAAAAGAAAAGGAAATTGTACAACCAAAACAATTTGTTATATTCTTACTTCCTTACCATAGATTTAAAAAAAAAAACAAAAAAAGATTTATAGTAGGGTGTGTGTTCAACAGTACCCACATGTTAACTGAAACTGATATTGTTTATATCTATACATTGGTAAATATTATATTATCCTCTTTAAACTCATATTTTTAAAGAACTTTTTCCTTACAATTTACATTCATTTGGTATAAATTGTTATATTACTACCTATATTCATATGTATAACAGAAATATACCTACAAGTTACATTATACATTATATTTTACAAAGGTATTAATATTTTTGTCACAAAAAAAAGTAACCTGGAATTACAGCTTTTTTTGTTTTGTTTTTGTTATTTTTTTATATATATACCTATATATTATATATATATATATATATTTAACTTGATGCTTCAAGTTAGTGAAAATTCATAAACTCTACCAAAATGGTAAATAATGGCATAATATATTTGAACCATATTGTGTATAAGTATTGTTGACATCATTTAAATCATAAAAAATGAGTTCGTCATTTTAATTTAAACAGGGTATCCGACCAGTACCTGTACCAATTTCAGTCACTACTATCGGTTTGATATCTACTACAATATGTTTTACTGTTAAATATAATAATATTATGTACATGTTGTGTATGTATATATATGCACATCATTATATTGAATCTGGGTCATTAATGTTCCTGACATATTGATAAATTGGAATAATTTTATTTGAATGTAATTTATCATTATGATGAAAACAATCTCGAATATATATATATCTTGTTTTGTACTCATTCTACAAAAACATTAAAAATTCTTTGAAAATGGTGATAATACAGTATTTAAAAATGAAAAACAAAGTAAAAATAAATATCCTTAAGTGGTTAAGGATAATTTTGTTTTTTTATTCACATTATAATTTACTCATTGGTTAATAACAAGGTGTAAGCAGTAAAAATACTGTTTTTATTTTTTATTTTATTTTTTAGTTGATAACTAACAGATTCACATGTTGTATATAGATATATATATATATACTTATGTATTATAATTGGTTAATAAAATAAAGATAACACAAAAACAAAAATAAGGATTAAATTTAATTGTGGCTGTTAAAAATTATATTTTTTATCTTTTAAACAGTTTTTTCCCGTTTTTGTTTTTGTTACTTTATTAAAGATTTGTTTTTGGTATTTTTCTTCAATTTAAATTTTTGTCTTTATCGCAACAGTAATAATATATATGCATTGATTGTTTCAATAAGGATAAAAATATTTTATTAACTTAGAAAACGACTTTAAATGTAGGTACGACAAATGCTAACGACACCAAATCCTACAGGCCGATATCTTTGCTCCCTACAATATCGAAGTTGTTTGAAAAATTACTATTGAGAAGGATTCAACCACTCATAGAAAACAGGAATATAATACCTAATCACCAATTTGGGGTTTAGGCAAAAACACTCAACAATAGATCAAGTACATCGAATAACAGACATTATAGAAAGGGCACTGGAAAATAAACAAATTTGTTCTTCAGTATTTCTAGATGTAGCCCAAGCTTTTGATAAAGTTTGGCATGAAGGACTCATCATAAAGCTAAGTTGTTTGCTCCCTAAAAATTATGTTCAATTATTTTCATCATATCTCTCAAATAGAGTTTTTCGAGTTAAAAATGAGAATGAATACTCCTCTCTAAGAGATGTAAAAGCTGTAGTACCGCAAGGTAGTATACTGGGTCCAATTTTATATTTGTTATACACCTGTGATATACCCGATGCAGAAAATATAAAAATAGCAACCTTTGCAGATGACACAGCGTTGATGGCAGTTGGTTCTACTATAGAAGAAGCTACAAACAAACTGCAAAAAGCTAATGACGAAATTTCCAACTGGTGCTGGAAAAATGGAAAATTAAATTAAATGAAGCCAAATCTAGTCATGTAAACTTAACCTATAAAAACAATTAATGATGTCGTGATTCCATACGAGAATAAAGCTAAATATCTTGGCATGACCTTGGATGCAAAACTGAAATGGAAAGAGCATGTGAAAATCAAAAAACAAGAACTCCAGTTCAAATATAGAGAAATATACTGGCTGATTGGGCGGAATTCTACGGTCTCGACCTATAACAAAGTTTTGATGTATAATCAAATATTGAAGCCAGTCTGGGCATACGGTATTCAAATATGGGGATGTGCTAAACAAATCCATATTCAAACTATCCAAACGTTCCAAAATAAGGTACTGCGCAACATAGTCAATGCTCCATGGTATGTTCGCAATGCCGATATTCATCGAGATCTGAAGATCTCATCTATAAAAGACGAAATAATGAAATGCGCTGCACGGCATAAAACTCGTCTGATCCAACATGTCAATACCGAAGCTTCTAGCTTAATTGACAATCAAAATTTTGCGAAGCGACTAAAACGAACAAGACCACTTGAGTTAGGTTAAAACCTTTTATCTATTAAAACCTTATTGGATTTTGGTAGATCAAAGGTATCTTAGTTTCTTTGAGTTAAATGTAAATTAATGGTTAGTCTATAGGACTAGTTTGCATATACTAGTTGCAATAATGATAGGAGTTTTTAGTGGGTTAAAGTCCCACAGTCCTTCAAACTGCCTTCCCCGGTAATAGGTAGTCTCTGAAGCCTCTTTCGATGACTTACTACTATCTGGTAAAAAAAAAAAAAAAAATGTAGGTACTTTGTTTGGATTCTTAACTGAGGATTAGTCTTTTATTCTCAAAATTTATAGGACTAAAGGACCTAAATTCACTAATAATTATTGTCAAATAAGTTATACATTTTAATAATGCAATTAACAACTCGTATTTTCTGTAAATATATGAAACATCAAAAATCATATTGATAAAAAAAAACTGATAAAGATCGAAACAACAACAGTAACTATAGATCCATCAGTTCAATGTCAATTCACTCATATTCTCTTAGACCCATCGTTGACGAGAAGAAAAAAATCATCTCGTCTCGTCTCGCTGAATATGCATTTCTGTTAGGCACTGTAAGCGGCGCGATTGAACATTTTATTTGTTGGTAGTATCTACTAATCATTTACTGTCAAAAAAAGTTATTGGTATATACACAAAGTATAGTATATAAAATTTTTGGAAAGTATTAGTGGGTTTAGTTTTAAAATATTTTTTAAATAAAAAAAAAATATAAATATATTTATGTTTTAAATACTTTTTAGTTTAGTACATAAACAGTAGTAAAACAGTAATAGTAAATATGATTTTTTTTTTTTCAAAACAAAATCACAATTTTAATAATAATGCAAAAAAATTAATGAAAAATTGTTTATTAATCTTTACTTAACTATTTTATCTATTCAATTTATTTATTTAATTCAATTTTTTGATAAAAAAACACAAAATACTTTGACGACATACTCTATCGCTTACAATTTTTGACGAGATAAAAAATGGCTATCTCGTCTCGTCAAAAGTCTAACAGAATACAAAACTATCTCGTCAGAGATATTCTCACGCGATCTCGTGAGATGGGTCTAACAGAATGTGAGTAATAAAATAGTACATGAATTATTTATTAATTAATTAACAAATTTTACACATACAAAACAAATAATACATAAAAATCAATGCAGTTTCAAGTAGAAGCCTGACGTGGTTCACGCTACTACAAAGTTGATTTCAGATATTTTGTTGGTTCATTAACAAAAAGTTACGGGTATGAACTTGCGTGATAGATTTGGAAAAAGCTTTTAACACGGTATGGTTAATATATTATAAGCTGTTATAAAGTTTAAAACGTTTTTCAATATTGTGTTATTGATCTTACTAGACTAGGAAATAATTATGTCGAATGGTCTTTGCCGATGACATCATATTCTACTCTACAGATAGTTCAGTAGATTGCATTAAAAACAAAGTACAAAAAATATTTAATATTACACGTTGTTTGATGTTACTTTGGTATATCTTCCAAATTTGACACATAGGCGGCATCACACGCACTACGAACATATACCAGACAGACATCAGGACAAGCAACACCACAAAAAAAATGGAAAATGTGGGTTCAATGAAACCTAGAAAATCTTTCCTTCTAGAACGTGGACTGAGAAGAACAACTTCATACCCATATCCCAGGGAATTTGGAAATTACAGGAAATAAAGAATTTACAATTTGGAAATTATCAATATTAATTAATAGGAAATAAAGAACTTATTAAAATATTTATTTTGCTTTCTCTTGATTCTACTGGCAAAAAGTATCGGTCACAGTTAATCACACGGGACTACTGCAAAGTCTGGCTTCCGAAAAACCAACACCAATAAATGCGAGACAATTTTGTTTTGTAACACTGTTGATAAAACCAGCATAAAAAACACTGGAAATATTGTGCAATATCAGTAGAAAATGTAACCTTAGGCTAGGCGCAGACATGCAATTTTTAATTTTGCAACTGTTTGATTGCACATTTGTTTTCAATTAGTTTATATGAAAGCACGCACACATGAAACCAGTTGCAGGTGTGCGCGTTTTTACATTTTTTTTTAAGTTAAGCCAAGCATTAGGTTTCAAACAATATCTTTATACACGAATTTACAGCTTGGACTAATTGAGAATTGTAGAAAGCAAAATAAATTTGTTAATATTACTCTTGAACTTTTGTAGATTGTATGTATATATATTTTTGCATTGCGGAAATACGTTTGTTGGAATATGGTTCCACATTCAGGAAAATTTGACTATAAACGAATTTCCATAGTCAGTTTTGAGCTACCTTGGAATTTGCATTGAGTGGGGGTGGGAACTTGATGCGTCAATTGTTCTTCAGCTGAAATGTTTGAGAGGTAGCATTAGGGTTTTCAGGGTCATCTGAAGAAGTGCCTAAATCTACGAGATATCTATAAAATAGGGAAAGTGTTCCGACAACACGACGGTTTTCAACTTTTTAAGAAAATTTAGTGGGTTTTGTGATGCACTGGCCCATATAATGTGAATTGTATTCCAACTTGTTTCATATGATTTATAGATATTTAGCATGTCTAGGGGAGAAAAATACGTTTTGTAGCAACTCAAAAAACCCCAAACATCTGGCGGTATTTTTAGCAATGTTAGTTAATAAAATAAGTAGTTAACATTAAATTTCTATTGACAAATAAAACTTAGTTCAACTAGTTTATGTAAAGTTCAAATTTTGGAATGTGCTCCATATGTGCAACAGCAAATACGGTAAAAATTAAAGTGATTCTGATGAATAGTTAAAAATAATTAAAATATTTTAATATTTATATTTTAGAGTTTCTTTTTTCAAATAACGTTTAAACGTAAGCGTTTTTTTTTATTAAAATTTATAACAATAAGTGCAAAAACATGGGTTGCATAAAGCATTATGAAAATGGAAGAAAAAAGCGTTATTCGAATAAAAAAAAATTATAAAATTTATACGTATTCCTTCAGATACGGAATACTGCTATACTGCTAAGTCTTTTTAAATAGCATAGCTCCACTTTATTTAAGTTGTTACCAGATTTAATTATTTTTTGTCATTTATTTTATCCCAATGGCAAACGGTACTGGACCGGATCAAAAAACCAACAAAACAGATTTTTTTGCTTCGTCCGGAATTGAACCTGGGACTTTTCGATGAAAGCACGTTCTTACCTCAGAAATACTTATGTGTTATGTCAGATTGATAATGTTGATGTAATATTAGCAATTGGGGAAGATACTAAAAATATCATACTTCTGTAAACCATATTAGGGGTTAATTCTGGGGTCAATCATGAAAGCCTAATAACATTAGATTTTTTTATAATAAAAAAAGTCAACAAAAATAAGCAATCATGAAATTTTACTGAATAAAACTATAAAAATGTTGCCATTCTAGGAATTGATTGTCAAAAACATAAGTTAGGCATATTTTAATAATTTAAACGGTGATTTGATATTTTACTTATAAAAGAAATAGTTTTTCTTTCAATTTTAATAATAAATTATGTTTTAAATACGTAGGTACACATGCTAAATTTTGTGTATTTAAATAATAAGTTTTGACGAATTTTTCCAACAGCCTTTTGTTACTAAACATTTTCCTAAAAATGTTTAATTAATTATCTAATTAAGTAATAAATTTTATAAAATTAAAAAAAAATATATATATATATATTCCGAATTCTTCAAAATCAACAGCAAAATTGTGATTGACTTGAAATTGTCAACCCAGAAGACTTTGATCAACTAAGTTGACTTTCATGATAGCAAAAATTGCCTTTTTTAAGATGATTGACCCGTCTATGTCTATGGTAAACATATAATAGGAAGCATAAGCATGTTGAAATATTTCACTCAAATACAATACATATGTATAATAATAGATTATGTATAAAAATAGACCTATTAAATAGTAATTGACAGATATAAAAGTTCAATGAAATCTAGGAAATGGTATTTCAAAGTTTTTGATCACTTACTCGATTTGTGCCTTATAAATGCTTGGGTTCTCTATAAAAATTTCATTGAAACTAATCAATACGGAAATTCTGCTTCTAGCAGCTGTATAAAAAAAATGCTATGCAGCCTTGGACAACAAATGCGAGGTAGACCATCAGAAACCAATTAGAACTTGAAGCGAAAAAAACAAAATCTATTAGAATAGATCACATTGATCATTGTTCTCAGTGGAATCAAAAGCGTACGCGGTGTAAGATTCCTGATTGTAATGATTACATACCCTCCTCCGAATAAATGTTTCTTTGCTGCAACAAGATCATCAAATTTTTTTATTAATTATCATAACTAATTGAATAAAAATATTTATTTATTTGTTCTATTCTCAAAAAGAGCGTTAGCAAAAATATTCTATTATTAGTACTTAAATTTTAAACTTAATATTAAATGTACATCATAGTAAACAACAAGTAGAAAGTATAAATAGCAATATGATATTAAACAAAAAAAAGAAATAACATAGTAAGAAAATATGTAGAATATTTACAAAATAGAAAAATTTAACAATTATTGAGAAACTATACCATGTATACCGGGTGGCCAGAGCATGCGTATCAGCTTTTTAAGAGGGAAAGGAGCAGTTATTTTAAAATTTAAAAAAAAAAGTTTGTTAACTAAATCGAGGGTGCTCTATCGATTGGTGGTCTTTTCAACTTCCGGAAAGGACCGCAAATCGTATTTAATGTAGAATCCGAATTTGCATAAAAAAGTACCACTTCCCATTTGAAAATCTCGATGTCTACCAATTTCGACGATTTTCGGTCCTTCTCGGAAATCTTTTCGGTTTAGTTAATAAATTTTATTTTAAAATAACGGCTCCTTTGCCTATTAAAAAGCTGATACGCATGCTCTGGAACACCCGGTATAAATTTAATTAGTTTACATTTGATTCAATAGCAGAGACAAAAGATTAATTAAAATTTTTTTTTTTGTATTTTTAAAAACTTTTATAATCTTTATTTTTAATTGTAATTGGTATTTTATTAACTTATATTTATATTTATAATTATATTATAATTAAATTATATTTTTTGATTTCGTTAAACATATTATTTTATTGCCTATTTACACGTTTTTACCAACATAGTAAAAAATGTCATCCGGTACCACCCGAACCCGAAAACTAAAATTTTAAATTTATTTTAGTGTACTGTGCACCAAATACAAATTCAAAATTGTTTTTCGAACCAAAAATAAAAACCATGAATTTAAGGTTAAAATTTATAAATAGTTGGGGGTTGGAAATTTATATACGTACCGGGTGTTCTGGAGCATGCGTATCAGCTTTTTAAATTTATTAACTAAATCGAGGGTGCTCTGTCGATTGGTGATACCGAAAAAGGGTTTTTCAGTACCAAAAATCGGCGAAATTGGTCGAATTCGAGATTTTCCAATGGAAAGAGGTACTTTTTTATACAAATTTTGATTCTACGTCAAAAAATAAGAAACTTTTGTTAAGTAAATTTTAAGTAAGTGATTTTTTTTTTTTTTTGTCAAATTTTGTAGACCCAAAACTGAGGTAATAAAATATGATAACATGAAAGACAAATTTATTTATGATTATTATTAATTTTAATTTACTAAAGTAAAATATGGTGAATTTTTGTTTTATTTTTATTAATTTTAAAGAGAAATAAGGAGAAGAAAAAATCATTTAACATAAGTTTCTTATTTTTTATCGTATAATCCGAATTTACTAAAAAAAAGTACCTCATTCCATTTGAAAATCTCGATTTCGGGCAACTTCGGTCCTTACCGAAAGTTGAAAATATCACCAAGCGATAGAGCACCTTCGATTAAGCCAACAAATTTTTCGTTCCCCTCTGAAAGGTGATACGCATGCGCATAATTTAGCATTGCGAAACGTCACAAGTCATCTAAAAGAGTAAAAACATATTAAATACTTTTAAACTAAATAACTATTATAAATAAATCTGAATATATAATTTTTCAGTTACAAAAAAGAAAATATTCAAATAATGAAGCAATGCCTCTATATCTTCTAGCCAAGTTACACGATGATTTTTCCGAAATATATCGAATCACGATTTTATTTAAAATCTTGGTTTTCGTTTTGCGTATAAGTTTTTTTTGATAAAAATAAAATTTGAGAAAAACAGAACTTAACACAATCAAGAATATTCTGAAAAATTTAATATCAAAAATTAAATACAAACACCATCAAAGGTTTTGCTCAGATAAAAAATAAACAACGACAATTTACATACTATTTTGATTTCGTCTTAAAAACTTTACTGTATCCACCAGTTTTATTTTCAGTGTTCAGTTCATTGGAACTTAATAGAAGCAAATTTTACGTCGGATAATAAAATTTTTTTTTTTTAAATTGAAAATTATTAATCAAAATGTTTTTGTATTTTTTGTAAATTTTACCAATTTAGATAAAAAAGATTGAATATTTTTTTAAAAATAACACTATATCATATTCATAATAACAGGTTTATTCATATAGTAAAATAAGATCCCTATACAAACGAAATTTATATGAAAATAAGATCCCATTTTTAAAGTTGCTCTCCCACAGGCCAGGCTAGAAGATGTAGAGGCATTGAATGAAGGTTCATTCAAGCTATTTCTTGGGTAAAAATATTATTTTTAATTACATATGCATATATATAAATAACTTTATTATTTTTGCTTTCCTTTAAAGAATTTAAATATGTATTCATAAATACATTTTTGAAAACCACAAAATTTGCTAAATAATAACTTTCATATTACGAATTTTCTTCTATTAAAATTCAGATGTCGCCTTTATAATTTTTTTTTTTCAACTAACCAAATTCTGCAACAAAACGAAATCACTGCAATCATCTGTCAAATTTATTTATATTTTTTTTTTTTGTTTTTTTTTCTTGTTCGTTTATATTTTGACATCCGAATTCTGACAGCGTCAAAAAGTCTGTCTGCTCCATTTCTGCTGAGAAAAATAAGTTTTTTTAGAATCGAAAAATATATAAAGTAAAAATTAATATAGAAAAATCTTTTTTATTATTTTATTTTTTAAATAAATTTATAAAGTATAAAAGAGTAAATAAATAAATACATATATTTTCTTGAGTCTTATTTTTACTGTGATATTGATGTACTTTTAACAAGTTAAAAAAAAAAAAAAAATAAGTTGAAAGTATTTTATTTTTGTGTGCAATAATTGTAATTTTTTCTAAAGTGTAAAATTTTTGTAAAATCTTTTCAAAAAGAAATATCTTAATCAAAAAAAGAATATTATAATACAAAATAAAGCACTGAGTGGATTTATTTTCGATATTAAAGAAATTGAAAAATAAAAAAAAAAATCAACAAAAAGGAATGTGCAATAAAAATAAAGTAAAGTAAAGATAATTAAAAAATAAATTTCGTCAACATAAAAAAAAAAAAATGTGGGTACCTTGTATAATGTAAAATTAAAAATAATGTGTTATTATTACAAAATATATATTTATTATCATATCATTTGAATATCTTAAAATTCAATATTAAGTAATTACAATAAATTTGAATTGAATCAAAAAATATATCTATATAATTTCAATTAATAATAAATAATTGCATTTACAATAAATTTACAAATTTAATAAAAAAAAAAAAAAATTATTTTGAAATAAAAAGTTGTCAACTACTTTACCTATAAATATACATATTTATTTTTATTTGTTTTTTTTTTCTCTATTTTGTTTTTTATACATATTGGATACGTTTGTTGTTAAGCAGATATTTTATGCATAAAAATTCACATTTCACATTGTAAAAAAATAAAAAAAAAAAAAAAAAAATGTACACAGGAAATTTTTTACAATGGAAATTTGGCAATTTTTAATTACATATGTAGCTACATATATATATCATGTAGCTCTTAATATCTGTAACAAATTTTATAGTGCCTTTATTTTTAATATTTTTTTTTTTAGATAAAGAAAATTGTTTTGTTGATAAAATTTATGATATTAAAATTATAGTTATATATATGTATATTATGTGTAGGTAACACATATACAACATATACATACTTTGTTAAGGAACCTATTCAAAGTTCAAAAATCACATTAAATTAAATTAAATTTCAAGCTAGGTTGGTTTTAATTTAATATGTTATTTTTATTTATTATTTACTTTTATTTATACATATATGAAACAATCTTCCACTTAAATTTACAGAAATTGTTTGAATATTAGATGTGAGCCAGAATTTACTAATACCATAGAAAAAGTAGTATTATACACACTATTTTGTCTATGGCTATTTGTCTAATGCGAACTTATTGATATGATTTATTTCCCTGAAACTAAAATCGAAAACTCATTTACTTACAATCTAAATTTGTGCACTTGATTACCTTTATTTACTTACTTGATGCTACAATTGAATGACGCTATTTCTACGATGTATTTTTCACATTACCTTTTGATGTTATTCCAGATTATTTTAGTGTTATAATAGCTTTTTGTGATATATACTTAGTGTCTGATTATTAATTTTTAGCGTTCTTCGGGCATACACTTACCGTTATAATGTTAAGATTTTGTTAACATAAAATTAAGTTTTATTCTGAATATTTTCAGTACCAACGTAAGTATTTTGATAAAAATTTAATTATTTAAAATCATTTTTTTGTTATTTTAAATACATATTTAAAAATCAAAAAAATATTTCAATACAACTCAAATTATTTTGATAAAGATTTGAATTGAATCATAATACAAGGGTGTATCTTTAAAACGTTTAGTGTTGAAGAATGTCCTTCTATAAAATTCTATTTTTGCATGTTATGGACAACTCAAAATATAGTATGAATCAATTCAATTACATATCAACTCTTTTTCAAATAATGGGAATTTAGATTTTATATTTAATACATAAATTGAACTTAAAAAAGAAAAAAATTGAAAATTGATTTGATTATGCTAATAAATAATCATCCATCTGATAATCTTCAAGAATATATTCATCACTGACGCGATGAAAAATATAACCGCGTTCACGTCTAAATAAATTTGTATTCCTGGAAGACTTGTTAAAAAGATCAAGAATGAAAAACGATAAATTAAGCTATTTTTTTTGTTTTTAAAGATTTTTCATTGAAATAATACAAATGTTGGAATATAAAGTGAAATTTACTCAAGTATCCCAAAACAAATTCAGCAATAGTTAAAACATCATCTGAAGATAACTTAACAAATTTTTGGGTTATATTCTATTTACTGCTAAATCTATTTTCAAAATCTGAACTGGAATAAAATTCTGTTAAATTATGACACCAGTTTTCTTTTATAAATACATAGTTGTTTTCCACATTTCCAATTAGTTGATGTACAAGAAATTTATAAAATAAAAATAGTCGAAAAATTGTACACGTTCCACTTTATCTAGTAAAAATAACAGTAGGTATCACAGTTAATCTATATAAAAATAAAAACAAAACAATAACCATCGTTAGGTTTATACGCTAACTATAATGCCATAGAACTGCATATGTAAATGTCAAATTGCCTAACGAAGCTGACATAGATATTTGTTAAAGCATATAAATATGTCGAGTCGATCCATAATGACATAGTGACATAAGAAACAGTAAAACAACAACAAAAAAAAAATTACGTATGTCGAATTCGGTTTAGATGGAATTTAACATATTTAATTCTATTTAACGAAGATTTAACGAATTTGCGATTGTGAGCTTTTACATGTATTTCTCATATATACGGAATGAGTTTGGTCAGTAGATCTATATAGAACAAAATTGGACAGAACAGTTTTAGACAATTACAATTAACTGTCAAAACACTTTAGAACCACTTAGAACAGAAACAACTAAAGAATACTTTTTTTTTTATTTTTTTTTAACTTTTTTTTCTAATTTTTCTTTACCCTCAATTCCCTGAAATTTCTTTGTTTAACTGTCAAAATTTGAAAAAAAAGCAACCACAAAAAAAATTGTCCAAAATTGTTCTAAAAAAAAATTCAGAACAAAAAATATCAACTGAAAACTGTTTTGCACAATCTAATGAACATCGATCTGATGAACACTTTTGGACGAAAAATTTCAATTAACGGAAACTAATGAACACAATAGAACGTTCTAGAACAGTTTACTAAATATTTGCAATATTCCATATGTCTAAATATTATGTACTTCTATGTCTTTATTATAGTTAGCGTATTAGGGTTACATAAGTTATATTGTACTTAATTACACTTAAGCTCTCTATAAAATACATATATATACATATTTAAGAGACTGGTCGAAATTTATGTTCTTTCAGTAAACTGCTTTGAACAAAAAGAAGACTAATAATAATTGTCCAATATTTTCCTTTTAATTTTACTAAATGTGCTTATCGCATACGCATTTTTCTAAAAATTGAATTTAACATAATCAAAATTATATATAATAAATCATTTACATAGGTATATAAAATATTTTATTAATTATTAATAAATAAAATTATTTTACATAGTTATGTATTTCGTATGGTATAACTAATTATATGTTATTATTATAACGTTAATTCGTAATACAAAACTTACTATTTGTTTCTTTATTAAACATTTTTGTAAAATTTTTCTTTAAGGAAATAAATATGTACAAATAATATCTATACAAATTTTCCAATCTAAAAAATTAGTAGACAAAAAAAAAGAAGAAAAATAAAGAATGCATTTGATATTGCATCACAATTTAAAAAAATAAAAAGCAAGAACAAAATTTTTACAGATAAATATTTTATTTAATGAAGTTCAAAGGTCACCTCACTATCATATGGTTGATTTAATCGATTAAACAAGGAATCACTCTGTGTTTATTTTATTCTTTCAAGCTTGACATTTTACATATATATATATATATATATATATATATATATATATATATAAAGTATCCATTTCTCTTTATATGAATGTATGTATATACATACAATTGTGTTTACCGTTATGTATTAAATTTTTATGCCTAAATAATGATACTTTATGCACAATATTCATATTTTGTTTATATGAAAATGTACATCACATAGTATATATACAAATATATGTATATATATGTATAGAGATGTGTGTATATTAAACGTAAACATAAACAGAACATTTTCACCTCAAATGTGCTTTTTGATTCATACACAACATTAAATACTTAGTATAATAATTCTATTATTTATATATACATATCTATAATATATATTTTTATGCCTGTTTTTTTCAATACATATAAAAAAAATTAAAGGATAAGTGTATGAAAGAAAATTGAAATAAAACTAAAAAACTTTACGATATGATATTTTTTGAGAAAATGCCTTCAAAAAGCTCGATTTTCATGTCATATGAAAGGATTCATTAATGGGTGTATATTTAATACACATGCGCATTTCTATTATTTACTTGTCATATATATGTAATAATTTTCATATACGTATGCATACAAATGTAAACAAAAGTTTATATACATTTTCCTTCATTTTCAATCCATGTAGGTGGTATTGTGTTTGTGTATGTTTAGGTGCAAATGTGTTGAAAAAGGAAAACATTGTAAAGCTAAAATTAAATTCTTATACTTTTTTCTTTTTACTTTTTTTATTTAAGATACAATTTATGTATTTCAAAATATTATATATACATTTATCCTATATCCATTTGTATATTAATATTCTTTCATTCTACTGTCTTTCCAGATTTTTTTTGTTATAATTTTTTTTCTCGTTTTTTATATGGCTTTTGGCTACTAAAATAACTATTTTTATAAATCTAACAAAACTGTTTCTATACTGTACTTTCTTTCATAATAATGTATAGGCGTGTATATGTATGCATTTATTTTGAGAAGAATATTTTTTTGTTTTTTTTGTTTGAATGTGTGAAATAAAATAAATAATGGTGAATATAAACCATATTATTATAAACTCTATGATGAGTACTATAGTATTTTTTTAACTGCCTATGTTTTATTTTTTAAATAGGTATTTTTCCTTTTTTTGTTTTTCATTTTTGTTTTTACTTGGTTTTTCCTTTTAAGTATTCATAAAAGCGTGAAAGTTTTTGTCTCACGATATAAATAAATTGCATGGTGAGCGTTTTCTTATTATTATTGTTATTTTTATATCTAAAGGAATTTCTTAAATTAAGTCAAAATTACAAGAAAAAAAAAAAAAAAAAAGAAACAAAAATTAAATAAATAAAAAAATGAAATAGGCAAAAAAAGAGAGAAAAAAAAAATGAGGAAAAGGGTTGAAAGTAATTAACATAATCGTTATTATCAAAAATTAATTAGAATAAAATTTAATTTTAATGTAACATTTAAAGTTATTATTTACATTAAAATTTTTGATTAGAGTTATCTTAAAAAATAAAACTAAATAAACAAAAAAAAAAAAAAACAGTAAATTGGGGTTAGTCTAGAATTTCTGAAATGGCTGTGGTCATGGCAAAAAAAGGGTGAGTTAAAAGAAACAACATTATTTTAACAGTGTTGCAATGCAAAATTAATCATGTTCAAAAGTACACGATTTAAGTAACACGTTTATTTTTTCATCCCATTGACAACATAGACTAAATGTTAAGCTAATAGTGGTTAACATCAAAATTAATGTTTAAATTCATGATCAGTTTTAATTTTCAATTTTTGTGTTTTACTTTCTTAATATTTTTAAATTTGACGATAAGTGAACAATATAGTGATAGATAAGTGGTGAGAATTTTACTGTTGATTAAATATTGAAGGTAGATATTTATAAATTAGATTCAAAACAAATTATTCAGTTCATATTTATATAATTTTTTTTTTTATTTTTTTTTAAAGTTATTCAATGATTTATTTGACGCAATTTATAGCAACTAAAAAATGTCATAGTATTTATTTTGATTACTTTACTATAATTGTTTTTCAAATTGACGAATAATATTTTCTATGAATGACACTCTGAATCTGAACAAAAAAAAATTGTTTTTAAAACAATCAGAAATGTCAGTGTAATAAGAACACCAAGAATAATTCTGCATCAACAGACTCAATATTGGGACAACACTGTTGAATTCTGATAATTACTTTTTGAACTAATCCATAATCTAATTTTTTGATAATTTACCTTAAAATTTCAGATTCATATCAAAATGAAATGACATAATAATTTCTCTTTAATTACTTGTTAGCTATAGTTTTAATATTGTATTGATATTTTTGATTTATATTGTTAGATAGTATTAATTAGAATGCTTACTTAATATTTTACTTTATATTCTTCAAAACCTTGTTAAAGCATTAAATTAAATTATGTTAACAGCAGTTATGTTAACTGACGTTGTAATTAATAAATATTAATCTATCATGACATGCACCATTGCAACTACAATGAATACTTGAACTAAAAATTACTTAATGTTAATTATTAAATTAGATAATAGATTTCAATGCAACTTTAATAATGCTAATAAATATTAAAACAATTTTCAAAAGTTAGTCTTACATTACATTCTAGATAATGCCTTAAATTTCCTATATTTTACTGTTGTTGGAAACGCACTGAATAAATGAATTGAACATAAAATGTAATTAATTTTAAACATATTATAAAAATATACATAATAAAAATATACGGGTATTTAATCGGATCTTACCTAGTCCTTGAATCGGATGAACAAAACACAGTTAAGTAATAGTTATAAAATAATTTACTGATTCAAATAAAACTAAAACACACCAACCAATTTCTGTGTTGATTGATTAAACAAATCCAGCTTGGATTTGTGACTTACGACAGTATCAGTGTTAGTATAATATTATATTATAAAAGTACATAATATTATATCGTATTAAATGTTACATACTGTCTTGTATGTCACATTAAAATAAGTAAAAACCAACTTTAGGTTAAAACTATTAAACAGTCGACTGATTTGGGTATTTTAATTATTTATCTGAACATTTGTTATGTGGTTAACATTTTTATATCTTTAAAATTTTCAAAAACACATTTGTTTTTTATTATTTTAAACGATTTATAACTATTTCGTTGTATAATCGTCTATTTAAAGTATTTTGATGCATTAGATTGTGCTAAAGATTAATTGGTATAAATATTGATTTTTGCAGTGAAATTTTTGTAGTAAAAGTAGTAAAAGTAGAATGTAAAAGTTTTGTAGTAAAATTCTGATTTATATCAATAAACAATGAAACAGATTAACATATTAAAGTTAAAAAAGAAAATTTCAATTGGATTTGCAATTTATTGTCAAATTTCAATCAATCAGAAATAGATAGTTTTGATATTTTTATCCAAAAAATTGACAGAATAGAGTAGACTATAAGCATGCGATGTTTTTTTTTATTGCAAAAAGTGTTTATGGTTAGTTAAATTTTAACAGCTGCGTGATTAGTCAATATTTTGACAGCTTAGCTGTAAGTTTGATTTAAAAAATTTTCTTGAATTAAACTTAAGGTCTGAAAAGAATATTAAACAAAATATGACTCGTCATTCGTTATAAATTTAACTCTTCTTCTTTTGGGACGCTACTGCAGTTAAAGATCTGCCAAGGAATTTCTAACGATGATTCTTAATTACTAATTTTTAATTAAATTACAAATTAAAATAACAAATACATATAATTACAATTTAAAGAATTTAACAACATTAAAAAAACAAATTTTTTTTTTTTTATATATTTAAATAGCTGAATTTTTTCAAAGTAATTATCTTACATATTTCTTATTTATTTTTTTTTTTTTTTGAATTTCCTCGTACCTTTTTGATTTTTTTTTTTATTTTTCTTTTTTTTTAAATTAGGATATAAAGTTACTTAAGTTACTTAAGAGGGTCAAAATTAATCCGTTTTATATTCACAATTATCTTTTTGTTTTGTTTTGCATTTTTAATTTTTTTTTTAAATTGTTCCGTTTCAAAAACTATTAAATTTTTAACAATTTAAATTGCTGAATTTCTTCTTCCTGTATATTAAAAAAAAAAAAAAAACTTATATTTATACATATTTATATTTTGTATTCTCTTTCCTCTTTATATTTTCTCTTTGGAAGAATATTATATTTTTTGAAAAACTGTATAGTATAAAAGGGGTGAATACGTTATTTCCTAATCTGTTTTTATGTTATTTTTATTTTATTTTATTTTCTTTTTTCTTATTCAAATATTATTTTTCTCCCTCAAGCAAAAACAGTTAAGTTAAATCCTTTCCTCAATTACAGCTACAATTCCTACTGTATAAGTATTTAACTGTATTATTATTATTGTTATTATATATTCTTTGGTTATTTTTGTTATTTTATTTTTGGGTTATTTATTTATTTTTTTTTTTTTTTTGTGACCGGTTATATAAATGTTCAGATTTTTACAGTTAAAAAGCTAAAAATTGTATATTTTGGTTATTATTTACAAATACATTTATATATATTCATGACAGATTTATGTTTATATGCACATAAATAAATGTAGGTGTGTTAGTAGTAAAATATGTGTATGGAGAAATGAAAGGAGAAATTGTAGAAAATGAAAATTAAAAGAAAATTATGAAAAACTTCAGCATAAAAAACAGTTATTTAAACTTTATATTATATTTTTTTATGTATGTGTATTTTATGCTTATTTTTTTTTTGATTATTTTTATAAATAAAATTTTTCTTAAAAATAGGTAAATGCGCTGTTTCAAAAATTCATAATCGTCAGTTCGAGCTTTTTTTCCGTTCGTATCGTACACAATTAACGGTTTTCTGTGTTTTTAGGGGGAACGAAAAAATTAAAAAAAAATATATATATTTTTGTTTTTTTGTTAGTTTTTATTAATAAAATATTGTATAAATGTTTTTATGTGGGAAATTTTTTTAAATATTAAATAAAATTAAAAAAAATAAAATTGTATATTTTATAATTTTAGAAAAATCTTAAATGCATTAATGCATAAAGTTTGAAAAAAAAAAATATATATATTAAAAAAGGAAAACAATAATAAATTATTTTTTGAAAATCTTAAATTGTTACTTTTAAAAATATTAATTATTAAAATAATAAAAATAATAAAAAATCTATAAAGTTTTAAAAATTACAATAAAAAAAAATATTTTTAGCCAAATTTTTTAGAAAAAAAATTTCAATAATTCACAAAAAAAAATATTTTTATCTTAATGTTATTATTTTTTTTGATTAAATAACTTAATTAAAAAAAAGTTTAACTACATAAATAAAATGTGGTAGATTTTTGATTTTTCAATAATTAATAATTAATGCAAATCAATAATTGAATTATTAAAATCGAATTCAATAGTTTTAGTATTAATTCATTCTCTAATATAAACAAATTAATTAATATTAGTTAATATAACTAATTTTAATACTTCAAAGTTTTTTGCATAGAAAATTTAACCCATGTTTATATGACTCTTAATTTCAATTGAAAATATAATAAATTATATTTAAATGAAAATTTAAATTAAAAAAAAAAATATATTAGTAAAATATAAAATAATTTATAAATAGATTAATAAATTAGTAAAATAAAATTAGAACAATCAAATAAATAAAAATTTAATTCCTTGTTAATACTTAAATCTAAATAAAAATCTATACTCTATTTTTTAATTATAATTCTCTGTACACATTCTTAATTATTTAATTATTAATAATAATTAAATTTTAATTATGAAAATTAATATTATTTAAAAAAAAAAAAATCAAAAACAAAAAAGAAACCAAAAAAAGTTAAATAATTCAATAAAAGTTCAATAAAAAACAAAAAAACAAAATAAAATCGGAAGAAAAAGCAAAACATTTATTTTAAACAAATAAGAAAACACAATATTGTGATTTATATCGGTGACCTAAATCTATACATATGCACGTATATAAATATATACACATATATTCAAAAATATATATATGTATATATAAATATCAAAAGATCTCATACCAAAGTATGCATGTATAAGTATATATATATATAATATAAAAATTCAGTTAAAAAGGATAGTAATAATAATCAAATAGGAATAATATAAAAAAAAAATACATAATTGCAAAATCAAAACAATTAAAACAAATAAAAAAGAAAAACAAAAATAAATATAGGATAAATTTATCTTGTGAAAATAAATCATCACAACGGTTAAAAGGATTAATATAAACAACAAAACCAAATTTAAATCATTGAAAATTAAAAAAAAAAATTAAAAATTAAATTACCAAAAAAGTTATTAAAAAAAAAATAATTAAAAATATATTAAATTAATACATATATATATATATATATATATATATAACGGGGATTACTACGTATAATAAAAACAAATAAAAATAAACCATTAAAAAACTAAAAATTGAACAAAAATAGTTTGAAACAAAATTATTTGAAAAACAGAAATTAAATAACAAAAACAAAGAAAGTAAGCAAAAATAAAAAAATCAAAAAAAGCGCTAATCGAAATAAAATCACGAATAATTATTATTATTTCGTTTTTTATATTTTTTTTATTTTTTATTATTGTCTCTTTGGTTTATGTACAAACTAGTCATACTTATATATACTTACTTATAAATAATTTTTTGTATAATATTGATAATATTGCAATTCCATTCTCCTTAATATATATACATCCTATATAATGTCATACGGTGACCATTTCTTGCAGACAGACAGGCAAAATTCAGAAAAGTTAAAAATACAAAATAAGTAGATAACTTTTTTTTTATTATTATATTATAACATAATTTGATAATAGGTATTAAGTATGTACATATTAATAAATAAATAAATTAAAAAAAAAAAATTTATTTGATTCAATTCAAAAAGTAACAAAAATAAAACAATTAAATGAAACCAGTCTTCTATGTAGTTTAGAAGATTTCTGAATGACATATAATTTAATTAAAAAATAACTGTTTATTGTAAATTTAAGGATCCATGAGTTCCGTATTGTAAAAAAAATTAAAAACTCATTCTAATTATATTGTATGTATGTCAAAAATATTTTACAATGTCGCAAATTTTGAATTGTATAAGACGTGTTTTTAAAATACAAGAAAAATTAAATCCTGCAATTTTTCGTTTATAAAATGTGTTTAGTAGCTCAAAATTCGAAATACGTAAATTTTTACAAAAATTTTGTTAACTTAAATTTTTTTTTTTATTTTACACGTAAAAATAATTATATTATTATTATATAAATTATATATATATTATATTTATATATAAAAAAAACTTGTGCCTCCAAAATAGGTAGTGACATTATTTCCAATTTCAATGTTCAAATATCGAAAAATTTGCGTTTCGAAATATAAACAAAAAAAATGCAATGGTTTCAAATTAAGTTTGGCTTAAGGCGGCTTGAAAATATGTTTTTTTTTTTACAATGATGAACTCGCCAGATTAATAATTTGTAATAACGGTTTTTCAAATATGTACTAACTATAAGAGTTGAAATATTGAAAAAGGGTTTTTCTGGTATCATTAAAATCACATTTTCCTAACTGTTATAATTGCTAAAAGTTATTTAATTTAATTATTTGTCATTTACAAAAACAAAAACTTATTTTAAAAACTAAATAAAGAATAACGTAAATATTAATTTGGTATTCAATATCATGTAACAATACGGTAAAATAATCAATTACTGTCAAAATACGCAAATATATCACGAACGAAACCACAAATTTTTGTATTGATGTGACAGGTTTTCCCTCATGTATATTTAACAATATTACATTTATCGTTATTTAAATTACTGAAGTAAGCCAATAAATGTTGTTCCTATGATTTTGTTATTTACAGGTGTGCTTTTTCTCCAATTTTCAGAATTTAAGCACATAATTTAAAAAAAAAGTACATATGTACATACTAACAATAATTATGAAGAAAATTTTTGGGTAATTTTTCTTAACTACCTTTGCTCATGCAAAAAAAACGGGTTATTCATGAAAAATTCTATGTTTTAACGATGAATGAAAACTGAATTATTGTAATTAGTTACATTGATGTAATCTACGTCAATTAATACTTGGTTCAGTATTCTGATTTAAAATTTAAGAATCACGAGTAAATTAATTGCAGTGACAGTAGTGACAGTAGTATATGTATATAGTTATAATTATATATGCATATCAATCAAAAAATTAAAATAAATAAAAAATATTAATCACAAGTTTAGTTAGAACGGATTGTTGGGCATAATTTTGGTATATGCTTATTAATTATAGTATTTTTAATCATTCATTAATAATTTCCGTGACAGTATGTGTCATTTCCGTGGTAAAACAAAAAATACTGAATCAATAAATATATAATTAGGAGAGCCTATACTCTTGTTTTTATACGTCATCAAAAATATTTATAAATAATGTATTTTAATATTTGGGAACATTGTGGAATGCTCAATATAGCCATTTTGAATTATTTACCAGGTGTCGGCAACTAAATAGTTTGTTTTGGTATTATATTCACTATTTCCAGCTTGTACTAGAAAATTCTACAGACAGATAAACTTTAAGAGAATTGAACAAGCATTAGTATATTGCTACATTCGCATTTGTTATTCATTAAACCAACAACTTTTTTTTTTTTCAATTAACCCCCTAATGGTATGCATATTGTTTATAAAAAAAAAATGTAAGGTTTCGTCTACTAATCAGATGTCTGATGTGTTTGTTTAAGCATAATTCTGACAATCAATGTTCTTTTATTAAATATAATTCTTAACATACAAGACGAATGGTCACCGTATATATGTATATACATTATTTATGTATGTATTATTATTTTCAGTTACATTTCTATAATTTATATATATTTTTTTTATATAATAATATTATTCACCATTATTGTTATCATATATAATTTTTTTTTTTTTTTTTAAATTCTCCAACGGCTGATTTTGTATAACAACGAAAAAGCCACCACATTATCCACTGTTTTTTTTGTGTTTTAAATTTTTTTATGTGTGTATGTATACCAGTTATATAAATATATATATTTAAATATAATAATAATATAGAATGAATGTTTTTTTATATGGATATATGTGGGAATATGAAAAATATACGAAAAAAAGTACACAAACACATGTGATTATGGATGAGTAAAAGAAAATTTATTTTTATTTTCGTTTTGTTCTCTTTTTTTTTTTTTTTTTGCTTTTTTGTTTTATATACTCAAAAAGAAAATTCATAATATAAATATAGGCGTTGTTGTATACCTGGTTGATTTTATTTACAAATTATAAATATAATATTTGTATGTAACGGGATATCCATTTATATAATATTAGATATAGATAAATATATAAGGATATAATTAAGGAAATCGTTCGTTACTAAAGAAATTTTATTTTGATCAAGTTAACAAAAAAAAAAAAAATAAAAGAAGAAAAATATAAATAAAAGATTAATATAAAGAAAATGTAAAAGAAAAAAATAAAGTAAAAAAAAAAAACAAATTTTGACATATTTTTTAAGGATAATTTGAATTGTAGTAGATTTTGAAAAAAAAAAAAATATAACTGTTTCTTTTTTTTTTTTAAATAAATAAAACTTTTGTTTTGTTACTTTGTATATATCCTTACCCTTACGGTTGTTTCACTTGATTTTGGTTACTTATTTTTTTATTTTTAAATAAACAATTTTGAAGAAATTTTTATTTATTGACGTTTTTGCAGTGATGTAACTAAAATAATTTTTGGTACTAAAAAAATAATAATTGAACTTAGAAGAATTATTTATTTTGACTCGTTTTCATTTTTGTAATGTTTAATTCACTGGTAATAACTGTTAAAGTTGACTTTAGTAAAAAAATTAGTTTTATTTGCAATAGTAAATAATATTAATAGTAAATATATTTAAATTTATTTACTATCAAATTTTCGTGTTCTTGTCTCCATTTTATACTTTATAGTACAATTAGTCAAAATTTCAAATGACTAAACATGCATATTTTTTATTAATTAATCAAAGTAGTTAGCGATAATTAATTTTTACTGATTACATATTCTAAAATTCAACTTACTTGGACTATTGTTTTCTCATATACCAAATGAAGAAGTACCAAAATTTTTTTAGTTAGTTTAAAAGAGATATTTGTCAGTTACATAATATCAACCGCTGCCATGGCATTTCGCTACATATTGATCAATAGCGACCTTCTATACTTAACACTAACTTATTCGTTCGCTACATATTTCACAAACAAACCCGTAACTGTGATAAAGCTATTGATATCTAATATAACCTACTCAAATCTAAGATATCTAATATAGTACGTATATAAAATATGTATAACCTTGGTGTTTATTCTATGCTTAACAATTTGTACAAATTAAATTTTTAAATCAGCTTTTAATGTGTCTTAATTTAAAAATGAAAGTATAATATAACTGATAAAGTAGATTTTATGATAAATTTATTATCAAATGAAATGTTAACTGCTAAAGAAAAGTTTTCTATAAATTGATTTGAATATAATTAAGAATAAATATGAGCTAATGATATCGGTGTAAAAAACTAATAACTATTACTACTTATTATTAAATCTATAAATATTTTATATATTATGTATATGAAAGTAAATAACTACTTACTTTATGAAATTTTAAGTCTTTAAGCTGTAATGTATTATTGTCTGTACAATTGAGAAAAATCGAATTAATCGAATCTAGCCATATTTTATGTATTTGATATAAACTTAAACAATATAATAAAATATTAAAATAAATTAAAACTAAACGAATCAATGGTCCGATTACAGTACATATATACATATTCTACAAATCTATGGTCCGATTACAGACATATACCTACATATTCTACAAATCTGTCGAAATTTTTGCCATGTTTTAAAGTGTTCATAATTAGAATTTAGAATTCATTTAGAATGTTACTTTAACTATAATTCTATTCTAACTCTGTAAATTTAACTTATTTATAGTAATTTCATCTTCTCAAATTTTTTTTTTAAGCATTTATGAATCTTTAAATATTGATTCATTGTCATCATTGCAAAAGTGTAACTGATAACAGCATGTACGAGTATGTACTTTGATGAACGATTGCAATGTTGAATGTATATAATTTGTTTTTTCTCCGTATTCCTTTTGGTAGCATAGGTCACTTGACATTTCCATCGTACTTGATTTCTAGCTGCTACTTTCACTTGTATTTCCGAGGCAATGTCTAATTTCATTTTTAATCTGTTTGTACTGTCTAAGTAGGGGATTGGCCTACTGTAGAAGACCACTTTGATAACATTATCTGCGCCTACGTGGTAAGACGACGCCATATTTTTCTGCAAGTTGTCGCTGCGATTTTATCCATCTTTGACAATAAGATGCTTGACGTTACAATGTTTACAGGGTACGTCATGTCACATACTTTTGTCACTTGTTGACAATTGTGTAATTATTATTAGTGTTTGTCCAATATTATTTATTGTGTTATTTGGTTATTGTTTTGTATGATATATATATGAGTATTGATATAGATATTGATATAGTTAAGTAATATTTTTTTTTAGTTATATAAAGTATGAATTATATTAATTATTTTTATTGATTATTAATTTTATATATAACAATTTTGCTATTTTTTTTAGTTATATTTTAAACCCCTCACGGGAATCGAACCCGTGACTAACACATCGTAATTCAAACACATTTCTGTGCTATAACCGATTAGGCCACGGAAGGGATGTGAATGTTTATAGTTAAACCATGTTAAACATAATACATTCAAAGATAAATTCAAATCATTGAATTTGATGAGATTTATATTTTCGACTAACTATACTTTAGTCGGTAAAGCCGAATCAAAAAGTTTTTTTTAACCAAAAATCTAACATTTATTAGAACTGGAAAGCAAAAAAACTATAGAGAGATAAGATTTAATATGCATTCTTTTTTAAAGAGTCCATCTACATTTTTTATCAATTAAATATTTGTATTAAATTTTACAAAGTTTAATCAATATTTTAATATTTATTTTTTATAATCCAAATCACTTATTTTTGATTTTTAACACAAAACTGGATTTAATTTATCTAAAAATGTTTTTTGATTAAATTACAAGTTCAAAACATGCAAAATGACGTGTAGATGACGTCATTTTCGATTAAATAATTTTTATTTCACTACATCATCGATCACACTGCAATTGACATTAAATTACGATGACTTAACACAAACTATACTTCTGGCCAGTTTTCAGGTGAATACTCAAGCTACACTTTAGTTAGAAGTATCATTCGATACTTAAGCTATACTTAAAAATTAATTAGTTTTTTTAGTTCAAACTTAAGTGTTGATTTTTAGTTGTCATATTCGGTTATTTGCAATGGCAGCACTTGTTAAAATGCAATATAAGTGACAGACAAACAATTTTTTTTAAATTTCATTTTCGTTGTGATGAAAAAATGTTTAAATTGAAAACTTATGTTTTTTTTAATTCCTTAAATTTTTAATGGATAAATTAAAGTATCAATTTTACAACTGACAATTGTCAAATCTATACATATCAAAAATTTAAGTGAACCTTAAGCGGCCATTTTACCATATTTAAGTATGTTTTAAGTACCAACTGAAAAACACAATTTTTGATTTAAGTGTAGTTTAAGTTTGATTTGATATACTTAAGTGTCCACCTGCAAACTGACACTTAATCGATTAGACACAAATGTAGTTGATTTTAGTTTGACATTTCCTGTTTTGTAATTTCGTTTATAATTTTTTAATAATTTTTTATTTTTTATTATTAACATTTTCACTCACTATTTTTATTAACTCTTTTTTTTTTATACCTAAAGGTTTGAAACGAACCCTGGAAGAATATTGTGTAGAAATAAAGCTGAAAAAGTTGAATTTGATTAAGTACAATTTTAAATTTTAATTTCAATTAAAATAAAAACAATTAATAGGACAACAGTAGTTAGTCCTTTTTAAATTAAATATTAACTAGTATATAAGGTATAATGTAATAAAAAAGTCGTTTTTTTACTAAGTTTCAAATCTTCTTATTTTTTTCTTGTCAATACAATTCTATGAATGTCAAATTTTTAAAGCTTTGAACATGAAATTTCTGAATGGTAGAACCTAAGTATATGAGATTACAATTTCTTACAAAACAAATGTTATACATACCATCTTTCCAATCATGATTGTGAGTATTAAAATTCAAATTATGTATACGTACTCGTCTATGTCATTGATGGTGGTATTTTCATTGATTCCATCAGATTATTCTGTTTTATTTGCAGTTGTTTGACATTTATATTGTTTGAAATTTTACACTATGAGATTAGGTTATTATAAAATAATGTACTTTATAGTTTGAACTAAGGGAAACAATAGCCCTACTAGTGTAGAGATGGTATGAATGAAGTTTTTGGTATTATTATCGAAAATCATATATTGGGTCTGTTTCCACCAAAAACATCTTGTGGAGGGGACTATCTGTATTTACGAAAAAGAAAGTATTCAACCAACATTTTTTTGTTGAACGATCATTACACACAAATACATCAATTTTTACACATACATAGATAAAAAACATTATCGTAGTGATCACAAGTGATGGCATAATGCATAATGATTCGTGAAAACAGGCCAATTGATATATTATTATATGTTGATAACTCATGCGTTCGAATATGGTTTCACATTCAAGACAATTTAAAAATAAAAGCATTTGTATAGTCAGTTTTTAACTACTTACGAATTTCCCCCATGTAGAAATGAACACTTCTAGACTTTTTTGTTCAATTTTTTGTGAGGTGGGTATTAATGATTTTATTTCATCTGAGAAAAGGCTTAAACTTACAATATATCTATAAAATATGGTAATTGTTGCAAAAATATAACAATTTTGTACACATAAAATTGTTCTCTCTTTAGCTTTGGCTGTTACAGCACTGAATATCTGTTTTGTATTTAACAAAAAATAATTTAACTCCTTTAAAAAATACATTTTTTTTGTATTTGTATTTTTTTATTGTTATCTTTTATAAAAAAAAAAGAATAATTTTTTTTTTTTTTTTGAAATCCATATAGGATTTGTGAAGACTTAAAGTAGAAGTAAAGGTTTGATCTTTCTTTTATTTTATTTTTTTTTTTGGATTTAAAATTTACAAAATTTTCTTAAGTTTGCCAAATAATCAACTGGGGAGTTCTTGAATTTTTGTAAAGTTTTTCTTTTTCAATTCTTTTGATCCAAATACTCGACTTATTCTGACGACCTTTTTTAGTAGTGGTCTTTTTTTTTTTTTTTTTTTTTGTTTTTATGTACATTGTTGTTCAAACTACAAAAAAAAAATGTCTTTTAAATAAAGTTGGCGATTATGTTATACCTAAATACAAAAAAATATATGTATATATATATACATATGTATATACGTATATATAATTTTTGTTTTTTTGTAATTGAAGCCAAAAACTTGTAAATTTTAGTTGAAAATATTTAAGATTTCAAGATCTTACAAATCTTCTTTGAGTGGGAGGGAATGTCTAAAATTAAGATTTCGTTTATTTAAGTATTCACAAACAACAATAAAAACAAAAATATAAGAAAATTGTTATTTTGGCTGTAATTAAAGCAGACTTGCAACTTACACTTAAGTGATGTAATTGTGAAAGTCAAGAATTTCAAAGAAAGAATCAAGTTAAATCCTTGGAAAAAACAACTTTTTTTTTTTTATCTTATCATATTCAGTTTGTATTAGTGTTAAAGAATTAGTTATGTACAATAATGAATATTATATACTTATAAATAGATATTATATATATAAAAGCAAAATTTAATCGCTTGTATTATTCAAAAAGCAATTTTAAATAAAAGTGTTAAAATGTGTGGATAGATTTAAGTAGATAGATCGAATGTAAAATTTTTTTTTTTTTTTTTTATAAATAAGTTAAAATAATTTTTCGTATATTTATGTGAAGCATAATAAATTAGGAAGGATTTCTGTTCACTTTGATACATCAAAACTAATTTGAATGTAATTTATTTTCAATAACTAACTAAAACTTGTTGAAAATTTTTAATTTGACTAAATACGTTCATCATACAGACTTCTTCAGTGTTTTGTACTCGACTACAGTACAAAACACTGTTTGTATTCGATTACAGTACAAAAAACTGTCAAGCACAGCACACTCAAGACCTCTGCAAGTTAGTAAGCGAAATATGTGTGCGTGTCTGTATGATAAGTATAACTTGTAATTATCCGTTATTAATTTTTATTTTTCCATTTTCAAACTTTTTTTTTGAATATTTACTAGGACTTACTATATGAAATAACTTTTACGTAATAAAAACATAATGAAACAAAAAATAAAAAACAACACCTTCATCATTGGAACAAAATTCAAGTCCTGCTACCATCATTTATGACAGTAGTTAGTTGTTTACTACATCTAATTAGTTAATATACCAGAAAATTTATATAAATGAAAGATTAATTGTTCCAGTTTATGTAATATAATATATAAATCTTATATATACAATATACAAGATGAACGACGTGGGAAGTAAAAAAACAAAAATAGCTGAATGGTAAATTACACCACAAAAATATTAAAATTTTAGCAAGTTCTTAAAACGAAAATAAAAATAAGCAAAACGGTGGCGAATACTGGAAACATTTAAAATTAAATATCAATAAACCAATTATCAATAAATATACCATTGTATATTTTACGGTATTGAATCATGGGGTCAAATATTTTAAAAATGAATTGTTAACACTCTGTGGTACATAGGTAATACAAAAGTACAAAAAAATTTGCTCACTAAAGAAGTAAGAAAATATAGGATAAATAAAATTCAAGCACATTAAAATGATCAGATTGTTTATTTTTATAATTTCGAAACTAAACGATTAACATCCTAACTACTTCAACGACTTGGTATTTACACAGTAACATTGTCTACTTACCAATTTTTTTTTTTTTTGAATTTTTAGCAGCCAATTTAAATGTGGAAAACTACATCAATTGTAAAGTAAAACCTAGCCTTCATAATAGCAAAGTTCCATCTTATTTTAAATCACAACGAACAGGTATTCCAAATTAACTGCAAAGAATAATTGAAAAACTTTGTAGGTCTTCTACATACATTAATGGCATAAGTGGGATTCGAACTCGAAATTATCCTTTTGCTATTACATAACATAGTGAATAACATAACCACTACACTATCTTAGTCCATCTAAATTAATGGCTGTCTTTAATATTGACGAATATTTTTTGATTATATGAAGAACCAAATCTGATGAATTAATTGCTTTAATTCAGAATATATTCTACAATAAAGTCCTAAAACCCACTTTAATATCTTATGCGAAAACACTGATTTATTGATCTACTACGTTGAGAGTAATGGGGTTTTATTGTGTTAAGACATATTGAAATTAGTATTCATTTTGTTGTAAGGAATAGGTATTAAACCAATACTTTGATTTTATTATAAAGTATGTATATTCAAGATTCAAGCGATTGAGAAAACAACTACAATTATACCAAAACAAATATTTCTTTTTATATCAAATCGTGCCTGAAAGAATTGCTTCTGTGCAATTGCACAGTGGAATCACTAGTATATATGTATTTTTATAATAATTACGAATTTATTTATTTATTTATTTATTAAACAGTGGACCTGCAGATGAATCTGTAGGCCAACTACAGACCCTTTTCCCCTACGGGATGTGGGCCTTTAAAATATAAAAGTAAATTTACAAAATAAAATATATAACATCTAAGAAATACAATAAATGGTATAAAAGAAAAGACTCAACAAATTTTACGAATTTATTTTGCCATAAAAATTTTATTAAGGTATCCGAAATGAATTACCAAAAGAATATTTTTTATTTTTTTATATACATATATTTACATATATGTATCTTTAAATAATATAGTATCGATCACAATATAATAATGTTATCGATTTAAGTATCCAAAATAATCGTCAAGTTGAATTAATAGGTTAAAGATATTCAATTGTTCTTACTAGTCTTAACCCGTATTAGCCCAGATTATGTTTTTTTTTAATTCTGAGGTTATATTTAGTAAAAACTGTTAGTTCTGAGTAAAATAACATATTTTTGTATTTCTAAGGAACCTCCGTTCACCTCCGTTCTGTTCAGGAGGCATGTTTCCATATGGCAACGCTGGGCTTTGTATAGAAAGTTTTTTTTATAAAATACACATTTTAGATTTTGAATAAGACATTTTTTTTTTCTCTATTCCAATGTAATTGCAGTATATGAAAAAAGCGAAATAACCTAATAGAAAAAAAAAATCATTCATGTATTGAAACATTTAAATAGCGTAAATTATTAAATTCTAAGCTAAATTATTATATAAATAATATATACTAGTAAAATTATAAATGAGCAATAGATGAAAAATTAATAAAAAAAAGGATAAATAATGTAACACAATATTATTACTTGTGCTAAGGTACAAAACGCGTATGCAGAGTTCTTCACATGATACATATAGTTCTGCTAATTGTTTTACACTAATCGCCAGCACATCATCGTTTTTTCTCCACAGAATTTTCAAAGTTCCCAGTATTATCATAACCTGAAGCTTCCGAGAGGAATCTTTTACGTTTTATATTTTCAGCAGATAGTGGTTGGGTGCCATAATGACTACAATAATATATAGCAATTTGTCTACGAAATTCCAATTGACGCATTTCCGGATTGTGGACTCTATTAATTTGTCAAGCATTGTATATTTGACACATTAGAAGTCAATTTTTTACCTTGAATTTCAACCCGATATAAACTGATGTTCTCATTCATTCCATCAATGCCACTTATATACTTATATACATTATTATATTCGCCAATAGCATATGAATGTTGATTTTTTTTGGAATCGGTGGAAGAACCACTTAATCTCAGATTTCATTTGCTGATTCAATAAATATAGATTTAGGTATGTCTGGGAAAATCTCTTCTAAATAATCTAATGCTTCTTTTACTGTTAATTTTCTGTAAATGCACAAAAACAAATCACATAAAATAATATACTCTGCACAAATGTTTTCTAATAGATTATATTTCAGTGTAGCCATATGCCAACAAGCATATAAAACACTTTTTGAACTGAAAAGTTTTCACTTAACACAAATAACTACATTTAATTGAAATATTTATCCAAAAATAAAATTTAATAGTTATTACGATTAAATATTTATATACTTAGGTAAAAAAAAAATTCAACTTATTTTTTCATGTCATCTATTTTTCACTAAACCAAAACTATATTAGCTACTGTACTATTTCTATTTATGTAATTTTGATTTCACAGTCTAATATGAGTAATTACATAATATAAATAGGTAAAAAAAATGCAATACGACTTTTATTAAAATAACGGTTTTTATTTCAATAAAGCAAAAATATATATATGTTAGATGTTGCCAGATGGAAATACAGGGATAATTTGGGTTAATATTTTATTATTTATTTAGGAAAAATTTAATTATAATTGGATAAAAATAATTTAATTGTAATTTATAATATACTAGTTAGTTATTGTAATTAAAATATTGTAAAAAAAATTAAAAAAAAACCTTGTACTTGTATTATTTGTGGAATCTAAACGTAATTTCTACTTAAGGGGCGGAAATAGGTACATTTACCTTATTTGTGTTTGTTCTTTATGCATCCGATCGCCATATAACTTTAAGAAATTTTTGAGTACACTCTCGCTAGGGATTCTGGCACAATTTGTTTTTTTTTTTTAAATTCGGGCTGGTTCGATTAGTTGTCATACCCAAGTCCTACGACTCATCAAGATTATATCAAAAACCAATAAAGTTTTAAAAACCTAAATTATGGTACATAGTTCGATACTTTTTGAAAAATAAATAAAATGTATTTTATCATTAAAATATAAAAATTACACAATGTAAATTGAATGTTATCATTATGAGATTCTTGAATTTTTGTTTTTAAACAGTATCAGAATTTGTGTTTGATACAGTATCTCACAACTTACTATTGAAGAAAATGTATAATGCTGGTTTTCGAGGCTTTATTCTCAAATGGTTCGAGTCGTATCTAAGAGATAGAAAGCAAAAAGTCAGAGTTGAATCTAAAGTTAGTGAAATGATTTTCATTAACAAAGGTGTTCCCCAAGGTTCAGTGTTGGGGCCGATATTATTTCTTATTTATATTAACTCTCTCTTAAATCAAAATTATAATGGGCTGGCGACTGCTTTTGCAGATGATACTACTTTTTCTTATAGTGGCTCTAATTTGATGGATGTTGTAATTAAAATTAACTACGATTTGCAGCTTATTAGGAACTGGTTTTTTGTTCATCATTTAACTATAAGCCCTAAGACTAAGTTAATGTTTTTCAAAACTTCTTGTAATAGTAATGAAATTAGCGATTTATCTTATCACTTGCCGGTTTGTAAACGTTTTCCTTTATTTGTTTCTCCAACTTCAAACATGTCATACTGTGATTCTGTCCTCTGCGATAATGGCTGTTTTTATATTAAAAATGTTCGCTCTTTCAAATACCTAGGAATTATATTGGATAATAAATTAAATTGGTCTGAACATATTCATAATTTAAAAAAATATTTAAATAAAATTGTTCGTTACGGCTACCATTTGAGAAAATGTAGTACGTTGGAAATTTTAAATATATTTTACTACGCCTTTTTCAATTCCAAGTTGAATTATGGTTTAGCTTGCTGGGGTGGTTCTTACAATAACAGAATTCGCCCACTTCTCCTAGCCCAAAAACATTACTTAAGAACCATGCTTAATGTTAATCGTCTATCATCTAGTTTCCCACTTTTCAAAAGAATCTGTATTTTGCCACTCAGACATCTCTATATATCTACAAAACTATGAAAATTTTTTTCATTAGATCTGGTTACCTCGATCAAAGGTTAACGCCAACTTACAACCTACGTATTAATTATTTGAATTATGTTGCTGTTCCAATGGCCAGAACAACACAATTTACGCATTGCTTTGTTAATATGGCACCACAAATTTTTAATAGACTACCAATTCACATCAGAAGAAAATCTGGTTATTTCAGTTCGATCACTCTCAAATTGAATCACTATTTGATGGTGGAAATTTGTATTAAATAAGTGTTTTGTGTATGTATTATAATTAAATGTGGTTTTCTCTTCATACTTCAATTATATTATATTCTTTAATTTTGCTTGAACTTATAGTATACTTGTAAATTTTTTACTTCAATATTAAGCTTTTCATACATTTTTTATTTGTTATTCCTTTTTTCTTTACATTTTTTGATACATTGTTTACACTCTTTTTAATTTTATTTTTAATTCTATTTTTTTTTTTTTAATTATTTTGTCTAATCTTAATTTGTAATTACTTATGATTTTATTACCCCGCTAAAACATTTATATTTATATTTTTTTTTCTTCATTTATGTCAACATGTATTCTTTTGAATATATTCGAATGATCCTACCTATTTTCTTACATATATAAAGTTTTGTTATTTTTACTAAATTATTTCTTATTGAATTTTATATTATTATTTTTGTTCCTATTAACTATTCTAATAAACTATAGTTTTTTTTTACTTTTATTAATTTTATTGAATTTATTATATTAGTTTATTAGCTTTATGTTTTGATAATATTCAATTTTAATTTGATGTAGTTTGTAAAAAATTTTATATTTAAGGAAATAAATGAATTTTAAATCTAATCTAAACCTAAATCTAAAACCACCTTAGCAAACCTTTTCTTACTTTTCGAACAGAAACGTAAGTTCCTTTTAAGCGAGAATAGCTAAATTTACGTTTTTTATTAAGAATATTTAGTAAAAAATAGGGTTTACTTTTTTAACTAAATATAAAAAGGGGGAAATTCTAGAATATTTCTAGAACTTCCCCCTATATAATCTAGATAATTTTAAATTCAAGGTTTTTAAATATGAATGATCAAATCAATAATAAAGAAAAACAAAGTTTTAAGCTGATGGCTTTGAAGCTATAGCGTTCACTTTAATTATAATTTTAATTGTGGTAAAAAAAAAAAAAATATAAATTATTAAAAAATATTTTCTTAAGAGTGTTTATTTGGGATTTTATTTTATTAATAATTATTATTTATTTGGTACTGTAATATATCAATAAGCACCTTCAGGATTTCTCATTTAAATTTTTTTTTTTTAAATTTTTTTATTTTTCTATTTTTTTTTTTTTTTTTTTTTTTTTTTTAAAGATTTCAATTCATTTCTACATGTTCAATCTCTTTTGAAATTATTTCCTTCCGTTTCCGGAAGGATTCAAATTTATATTATAATTACATGCATATATTGACTTCTGGATGTGATGCATTCATACATATAGTATATTCTAACTATTTGTATATATATATATATATATTTTTATTACTAAGTTTATCTTGTGTTGTTGTATATAAGGTAATGTATTTGAAAGATTCAGGATGAGAATAAATTGTATTTGAATGAAATTTTATGCAGGTAATTTTAAGTTATTTTATTTTCTAGCAGTTGCATGCAAATCATTTAAGTTGATTTCAGTAACATAAATTTTTTTTTTCTTCTTTTTATGTTTTTCTTATTTCAACGTATAGGTGATTCTATGAAAATTTAATTTGATTCTGTTTTTACATTAGTTTTATTGAAATTTTTATTAAAGAAATTTACATGTTTTAAAAAATTTTAACTATAGGGATATTGTATACATAATGTATACATATAAGAAATTTGATTTACGTTTTTTATAAAAATTTACTACATTTAGTTGAAAGAAGTATTTTAAGTCTAAGAGTATTTTTTTACCTTGAAATTGAAAATCTACTTTAACTTAATAATTTTTGAAAATAATATTTCTTAATGTGCACAGAAAAAAAAGATTAGTTAAAATCATTTATATAGATAGGCATTGATAGATAGGCATTGATTTTTAGCCATCTAATAAAATTAGTTGTTTCATTTAATCTTAATTTAATGATTTCATCGCAAACATTTTCTTTTGATTTCATTAAAACATTAAATGAAACAAATATTATATTAGTTATTTTCAAAAGAAAGAAAACTATATTTTCATAAAAAGATTAGTTAAATTCATCTAAAAATTTTCATTGGTTTCATTAAAACATTGAATGAGATTGGGTACTAATTTTTTTTATATAATATTTTATTTCATTTCAAATAATTTACTCCTTTTTAATTTGAGTATTTTTGATATTCTTTTCATAAATTAATTAACATAAATACAAAATAATATTAACAACTTCATTTCATAAATTAATTTAAAAATACAATTTTTATAGAAAGAAGACATTCAGTTTATTAGTAACTGCACTTTAAAGTTTTCATATGCGCTACAACTGATATTATTTTGTCAATAATACCCCAATTTCTTAGCAATGGTTCAACATTGCCATTTTCTTCTACAAAATAAAATAGTATATGTATCTTCATTATTATTCATCTTTTAATTCTTTTTACAGTTTTATTAATATGGTTTATTTTTCTTTATTTTAAATTTTCACAACCATCTTTAATTGACAATCAAATTGAACTGAACTACTTTGGTTTTTTTCATTTCAAATCAAAACTATTTCAATTAAACAAATATTTTGTTTAAAGATTAGTCAAAACAATAAATGTTATTTCTTTGATTTCACTATTCTTTTAGATAAATTTTAAATTTTTTTTTTTTTTTTTTTTTTTTTTTTTTTTTTGCGTGGATTGGTGGGAATCTTCATAGACACAATGAGCCCCGTAGCTTCCATTGTGTGCCAGATTTTTACTGACTAAACCACACCCCTCCCATTAATACTAGTCCAACGGACTAACCATTAATTTATTGCTATTTTGATTTTCTTAAAGAAAATTTTTACGAAATTCTATCGTATTAAATCTAGTGGCTTAGTTCTTTTAAGCCTTCTGACATCATTTTGATTATCTAGCAATTGAGTGGCCTCAACGTTAACATGTCCCTCCAGACGAGCTATATGCTTTGTTGCATATCTTTTTATTTCATTTTCTATGCAAGGAATTTCTAGATCTCTGTGCAAATCACTGTTGCGAACATACCAGGGGGCATTTACCATGTTGCGCAAGACTTTATTTTGGAATTTTTGTATACAAAGTACATGTGTTTGTTTGGCACATCCCCATATTTGTATGCCGTACAACCATATTGGTTTGAGTATCTGATTATATAACAAAATCTTGTTATGTATAGGTAATTTAGAATTACGACCTAAGAGCCAGTACATTTCTCTATACTTATTTTCAAGCTCAAATTTTTTCTTTTTAACGTGCTCTTTCCATCTAAGTTTGACATCTAATGTCATTCCTAGGTATTTAGCATTGTTTTCTTGGGGTATATTGACCCCATTCAGATTTACCAATGGTGGTTGATTTTCTAATTTTTTATTTGTAAAATTTACATGTACTGATTTTAACTCATTGAGTTTAATTTTCCATTTCTTTGTCCAGAGGTATAGCTTGTCGCTTGCTCTTTGCAATTTAATTGTAGCCTCGTCAATATTTGATCCTACTGCCATCAACGCAGTATCGTCAGCGAATGTAGCTACAGTTATATTTTCCATTTCTGGTAAATCATTGATGTAGAGCAAATACAGTATGGGACCCAGAATACTACCTTGAGGCACACCCGTTTTAATATCTCTAATAGTAGAATACTCTTCGTCTTGTTTTATTCTGAATAGTCTGTTTTCTAGATATGATGAGAGTATATCTACGTATTGTTTAGGTAACATATTGTTTAGTTTATTTATTAAGCCTCGATGCCATACTTTATCAAAAGCTTGGGCTACATCTAGAAATATGGTAGAGCATACTTTCTTTTCCTCTAAAGCTTTTTCTATTATGTCTGTTATTCTGTGAATTTGATCGATTGTCGAGTGCTTAGATCTAAAGCCAAATTGATAATTTGGAATCAGATTACTATTTTCTATGATCGGTCTCATTCGAATCAATAATAGTTTTTCAAATAATTTTGATACTATTGGTAGTAATGATATTGGTCTGTAGGATTTGACCTCATTTATGGGCTTACCTGGCTTTGGTATCATAATTATCTCTGCTATTTTCCACATATTCGGCACATACCTTATTCTTATAGCAGCGTTTATAATGCGTGTTAGCATTGTTATAGCTTTTTTCGGAAGTTCTTTCAGGACTTCCGATGTAATTAGATCAAAACCTGGAGCTTTTTTATCTCTGAGTTTTTTAATTTGTTCCACTATTTCACTCTCTGAAAATGGTGATATAACATTTTCTTGCCAATTATTATTTTCTTCAGTGAGATCATCCGACTCTGTCTCGTCTGGACAAAAAATTTCTTCAAGATGATCTGCGAATGTTTCAGCTTTATTTTTATTATCTCTCGCCCATTCACCGCTTTTCATTCTGATTGGCGGGATTTGAGAGATCGAGGTTTTTGTACTCTTTGTTGCTTTCCACAACGAGTAGTTATTTTCTCTTTTAGCTGATAAATTTTTTATATATTTTTCAAAATTTTCATTTTTAAGATCTTTAATTTTTCTTTTAAGATTCTGAGTTAATCTATTTAGCACAGTTTTGTCTGCCGGATCACGCGATTGTTGCCATCTGCGTCTAGCTCTTCTTTTTATTTTTATCATATTTAATATTTCTCTAGGGTAGTTGAATCCTACCGATTTATATTCACAATTTTTTGTATTATTCCATCCAGCATTTTGAATAATTTTAATAAAATTTTCTACTTCAGAATCTATATCACATTTGGATCTTAGTTTTGTTTTTATGTTTATTTTGTTTTCTATTTCTTGTTTAAAGCTAGCCCAGTCAGTTGTCTTGTTCGTTAGCAGAGGTTTCGACTGTTTCTTAATAACCTTTTCATATAGATTTAGTATGACTGCAGAGTGATCTGAGTCCAAATCATGGTTATCTTCTAGCTTAATATAATAGGGTGAAATTTTTTTTGTTATATAAAAATCAAGCAGATCAGGAGTTTTATTTCTATCAGTTGGCCAATAGGTTGGCTTACCGGTAGATTGGTAAATGCAGCCTTTTTCTTTTATAGCTTTTCTTAGCTCTCTTCCTCTCGTAGAGGTTACTCTAGACCCCCAATCTATGTGCTTGGCGTTGTAGTCACCTCCCAGGATAAATCTATCGCCAAGTAGTTTAAGAATTTCTTCAAACATGTTATTCTTTATGTTGTATTTGGGTGGACAGTATAATGCACCGACACAAAGGCTTTGTTTAACAGACATAATTCGTAGCACGATTAGTTGGAATTCATCTATTTCTAGACTAAGTTCCTCGTGGTGCTTAATATCTTTCTTTATTAAAATTGAGCTACCTCCTCTGGGTGTATTACTCGGATGGTTTGCGCTGTAGCATGTATAGTCATTTATTTTAAGCGATGACTTATCTGTCATATGTGTTTCTGTCAAGAGACATACATCAATATTTTGTGTTCTCAATAGAATTTCCAAATTATTTTTCTTGTTCAGAATACCATTGGCATTCCACGTGACTATACGAAGTGCGTTCTTAACCATGCCTTGCGGATTTATTTTTTGGTGTATACATATATATTTCATTATGTTTGTTTTCTAATGTGCATAGTCTTGTTGAGATTTCATTCATTGTTTTTATCATATTTTGCATCATCTGCATAATTGTATTTTCAGTCAACTTTTGTGTAGAAACTTTATTTTGTTCTTTCGGGTTTCTTTTTTGACTTAGGTTATTTTGTGTTACCTGTGAATATGATAAGCCTTCTACGACTTTTTTCGACGTAAAAGTTTTAGGTTTCTCTGAAGTTTCAATGCAATTCTGTTTCTGTGCAATAGGTTGCCTAGGTTTTGTCTTTTGTTTTTCTTGTCTATGTTGCATTTGTTTTGGGGCATTTTTTTGTAGCTTCTTTCTTTTTTGCAACTCTCTAGCCACCTGGCAACCACGATAACTCGCTGGGTGTGCCTCAAGGCAATTAGCACATTTAGGCTTAATATTTTTTTTTTCTTTGCAAGAAATTGTTAAGTGGGGACCAGCACATTTAACACACTGAGCTAGACGCTGGCAAAACTTTTGTGTATGGCCAAATCTTTGGCATCTCTTACATTGAGGAATGGTAGTCGTTTTACGAATAGCCTCCATTTTAACCCTCATGTGCTGGATAAATTCAATTTTGAATATTTTGTTTATATCTTCGGAGTTTTCGAATGTTAGCATAAAGAGAGGAAGACGTACCGTAGATTCTTTGTTATTTTCCTTTTTCTTTATTATTTTATTTGTGACTTCTAAAATTTTGAAGCCTCTATCTTTCAATTCATTTTTTATATCTTCAGGTTGGCATGACGGATGTAAATACCTAACCATTACTTTAATAGGCCTGGTGCTCTTATTTTCATAAGTGTGCCATTCAATATTGGCTTCATTTATTGCCTTAGTCAACTCTCTATATTCTTTTTCTTCTTCAACATTAATTTTTAGTTGTTTATTGTTAAGCATATTAACTTTATATTTAATATTGCTTTCTTTTAATTTTTTGTTTATTTGAGGGTATTCCACTACATTACTAAGTATAACTGGAGGAGGTTTACCTTTTCTTTTACTTTTACATTTCGCAACTTCATTTATTTGCACATTTTTCTCTACTTTGTCCGCAACATTTTCTGGGCTTAAAGTAGGTGATTTTTCTGCTTTTCTTTTTTTACAGATTCTTTTTGTTTTAAAGATCCAGTCGGTTTCTCGAGCTAGTTCTTCATCATCTGTATGAAATTCTTCAGCAGTTTTTAGTACTACTTTTTTAGTAGACATGTTTTGTGAATTTTTTAGTTTCACATTTTCTTCTTTAATTATGCAGAGTTCATTTTTCAATTCCCTGCATAAGATTTCTAATTCTGTAACTCTGGCATTAAGTTGATTATTTTTTGCCTCAAGTGCCTTTTCGTTATTATTACCCTCGTCGGGGTTTCTATATCTGTCTTTTTGGGACATGTTTTCGTAGATATTTTGAGACCCTGCTGGAGGTGTTCTCTGGACCCCAGATTTTCTTCTGAATGGGTCAATTAAAGCAGCTCTGCTTTCGTGGTTTTGCAATAAGTGGTCTCCCCCAGAATCCGTGAGACCTGCCTCGAAAGAGGGTGGATTTTCCAGAAGATCTGGATTACCACCTGGGGTATACAATCTTTGAGTTTTATTCATTGCATACTTTTTTTTTTTTGTTTTAATTCGGAGTTCCATCTCCTAGCCTAAGGATAATATTTCCCTTGTACAAGGCGGTACCTTTTATTCCTGCCGTCCCTCTGGGATCAGTCGCAGACCAGAAGCCGCCCATTCTGGGTCAGTCGCTTCTGGATTTTTCTAGGCTTTTAGTGGACTTTTACCACAAGCATGCCTTACTGCGGATATTTCGTACCCCAACCCGCCGGGGTTGAATAAATAAATAAATTTTAAATAAAATTCATTGAAATCAAACAATGTTTCGATAAATCAGTAAATCGTCCGGTAATTATGAATTCATTAAATGTTTTAATGTTTTAACTAATTAAATAATTTGAAATTAACTAATTATTGAATGATTTCTCTTTATATCGCTTTATTTTAAGTCATCTAATTTACATTAGTAAAATCATTTAATTGAATTTTTTTTATTTATTTAAAGATTAGTTAAAACATTAAATATATTAAAATAAAATCATATAATTCAATTTCATCTAATTTAAATTAAATGATTTGTCTAATCAATTTTGTTCTGTGTGGTTGAACATTTTGTGCAATTTCAGTACATATTTGACAGTTCTACTGAACTCATTGTATTTTAAAATGTAGGAAATATTTAACAAAAATGTTGTACAGTTAAATAGTTCTAGTAACTAAGTGTTGTACTATTTTGAGAATAATCACAAACCACAAAATTATAGAAAACTGTATTTTTTTAATGATCCGGATCTATATAGATCTCAGATCATTAAAAAAACGACTAAGGAAATTATTTTTGACAGATAAAAATGATTTTTTTATATTAATTATTACTTTATGTTAAAATTATATTAAATTTTATTTTTTATAATAAAAATGGATTTGAATATTTGTTCTTGTTTTTCAGTATGTAATTTTAAATTTGTTTGCTTTGTTGTATCTTTCGTTTTTTATATTTTTCTTTTTTGTCTTGATGTTGATAACCGAATTTTTCTCCATATAAATTCTCAAATTTGATCATTCTCAAATTTGCTTTGCACTGATTTTATAATTGCGCTATTTTTAAATTTGCGCTATAAAAACATTTATTATACAATAAAATAAAATAAAATTCAGGCTTATTTCATTCAATTCAAATATCAAAATTGGTCATTGAACATTCAATGAATAAACAATTTACTTTGACGTTTTATTTTGTCAAATAGTATTGTTATAAAAAGGGAAATTTATAAATTTCCCATAATCTGTACAGAGATCTTGATAAAAAGTTGGATTAGCGATTTGTATGAAATTCAAAAAAGCTCTTTTGTCTATATAGATCTGGATCATTAAAAAAACGCAGCTATAATTATTTCAATCTTTTTAGCGAATTTAGCAATTTCATTTATACTGTCAGATTTAAGGCTTAAAGCAAACACATCAGACGTCAATTAGAGACGAAAGTTTGCTATATGTTTTTATCTGCAATATTTATCACCATTCAGTGAGGTCAGTAGAACCCGACACCGTAAGATAAAAAAAATAAAGTTAATACTAATTATAAAATTTGAAAATAAATAAAATGAAAAAAAAAGAAAAAATATGTTAACTGGTTAGCATTACGTATATTTAGTCTCAACGCTTACATGATGGACAAAAAAGTTTGATTCAGAATTTACTTTACGAATCATACTAGTAATTGAATCTGCCATATTCTGTGGTTGAAATAAAATGTGGAACATCTCAACGGCCCTGTGATTATTTCGATTGAATTTTTTCAACCAAAACATTTTAAATCACGAGGGTTAACATTTTACCTGTTATGTTGATAACAGAACGATTAAAAGAAAATCATTTGATTTGAAAAAACATATTTCCAATATTCTTCAATTTCTGCAGAACTACTCACATCCATGGATAAACTTTACTGATATACATGTATACTATACATATATATATATAATATTTAAATACAATTTTCAAATAAATTCTATTCCATATAGAAAATAATTAAAATATTTTATTATGAACTTATTTCTACTTTGTATGTGTATGTTCTATTATAACTTTCGTAATTAATTCCCTACTGAAATTGAAATTTACTTATGTATGTAGGTTCATTCTTTCATTTTAATTTTATTCATTTCAAAAAATTACACGTTATTGATTATTATTAGATAGTTTGGCATTATTTAATAATATCATGTTTCTTTATAGAATATATATATTTATTTAAATCTAAATTTTAAATTCATATAATTGTGAAATGATTATATAATGTGTACAGTGTCGGACAAAAGATATTGGATTGATTGTAAAAATGCGAATTAACGAATGTTACTTTGAAACTGATATATATGTATATAACTTCAAATCATAATGTTAATTATGGCTTTGGAGGGAACGTTGTGTTGCAATTGTTATCTTGTGTAGAAAAATTCATAACAATCCAACTCAGCGTTACTTTACTTGGTTGTTGTCCAAAAGTTAAAGAAAATTGATTTTTTTTTAAACAATGTTAAGTTATTTAAATCTTCTGCGAATGGATTCAGGACTTTCTCTCGAATTGTGGTATACGTGTTGTTGTCGACGGTTTTATGTACGACAACTATGAAATAAACGCTGGTGTTCCACAAGGCTCTGCTTTATCATCTACTCTTTTCGTGCTTTCCAACAACGATTTACCCTCAATCCAATCCATTGTTTTGCTGACGACAGCATCTTGGTGGCATCCTACGACTTTTTTAAGGAAATTTAACACCACCTCTACCGCAATCAGCTTGAAGAGAAACATAATGGCTAGCTCATTTAATCATAATCTAGCAAAAATAGCCGATTGGGGTAATGTGCACAGAGTTGAATTCAACAAGTTAAAAACTCAAATCTGCTTGATCTCTTGTACAAGAGATAAACCCTCCCAACCTTGCGATTTCAAGAAGAAAATCTACAACGGACCGAAAGTCTAAATATTTACAGCTAAACCAAAAAATGCAAAGGAATGAGCATAATTTTGATATAGCTAAGAATGCTGCCAACTGTTTGTGTAGAAATGCCCATTTCTACACTGTGAAAATACCAAGGTGATCTAAAACTGGTTTCGGAAACTTTTTTATTGTAACAACTGTTAAAATGTGGAACATGCTTCACGTGTTCCCCTCCGATAGAAATGCTCTATTATACCAATTGCAACAAAAAGAACCTTTTCCGGTTCGTCCCAACTTACCCACCAATTATCCTCTATAAACCTATTTCCCTCGCTTAATGCTTTTTTTTTCCTTACCCACACCTATAATAATTTGGTATAAAGGAATCCTTTTCTATTGTTTGGGTAGCGTTTAAAAAAAAGCCTATATTTGACTTGATTTTTATAATTCACATATGAAATTTATATATTTATGAGCTTTTTAAACTTTTTAAATTCAAATTAGAAGCTTCATAAGTATTCTAAAACTATTACACATACTGTATAATGATATGATATGATGATATAATGATGAATATCATATACTTACTATAATAAAATAATATGAATATTTGAATGTAGAATAGGAGATTAAAACTATTAATGCTAAATTTTGAATAGATAAAAACAGCATTGATCAAAACAGTAACGTAAATAATGATAGGGTGTTCCTAATAGAATTTCAGTTCAAATTTCAGTTTTTCAGGGTGGTTTTGTTGTTTTTTTTTTAATCTAGAAAAGTAAAAATCAAGTAATTACATACAATTTTTTATAAATTTTGATTTACAAAACGACTAATATGTATGTACTCTCTCTGATATGTAACACCCTTTGAAATGGTTTTCTTGTAACAAGAATGACTGGTTTGATCAATATCTGAATATAAAAATCTTAGTTATAAGAAGGCTCAAATAGTATCAAATTTAATTTTGAAGAGTTTCAACATTAAGATGCTAGTTATTCTTCTGGATCAGTTATTATAACAACTCAATCGTTTTTGAAATAAAGTTAAATTAAGTAGGGGTGTATTCATAAATGCTGGAAACTAACAACAATTTTGCCACCAGTTGGCGTAGTTTGCAATAATGAACACAAACTCTACCTATATTCTACATTTACTTGACAATTCTGCATACTGACATATTGAAAATAACAATTTTTTTTTAAATAACAAAACAAAAACTAAAATAATCAAAACAACAAAGAAAACTATTTTAAAAATTTTTATGCATCCTAAAAATTTATTCTGCCAAGTTGACGCCCAGTAGATTTTACGTCTGCATTTATGAATAGCATTCAGAAAATCTGACAAGTGTGTTTATAAATTCAGAATATGGAGATTGACTGCAGGTTTGCATTTATGAAAACAAGGTAGCCTTAATATGCAATCAACCGGATAGACTAATTGATAATGTAGACTAATTTTTAAACTAAATTTTTGCTGTAATATTATAATGTATATTTTTATACCAACAAATAAATAATAAGAAACAACTTTATATAAATATAGCAGTTGGAACAAACCAAAATGTGTAAACCATATTCAAAATCATGTCACTATTTTCGTATTATTTATTTGGTGAAAAATATTAAAAAAAAAAAAAACAGTTATTTCGTATTATTTATTTGGTGAAAAATATTAAAAAAGAAAAAAAAACAGTTATTTCGTATTATTTATTTGGATGCACATAAACAACTGTGTCTATTATTGAAACGTCCACCGAATTGAAATGAAACACATTCGACTCGCTCGAGTGGTGAGTTGGTATTATTCGAAACATCGGTTGTTCAAGTAATCGGTAAAATTTTCTCAGTCAGCCGTAAATATTTTTCTGTTGTCAATTTTAAGCTGTAAATATTTAATAATAGTAAAATATTAAAAAAAAAATGTATTATATCGTTTTGTGTTATGAAAAAGAATTCAGCGTGAATGTAAGGTAGCAAAATATATTTTTGAAATGACTGATGAAGAGTAGTAAAAGCAATTTTTATGAACAAAATTTGTAAGATTTTATTTTATAAAAATTTACTGACGGACTATAAGTATTTGATTAAATTTATTTATTTTATTTATTTTATTTATTTTATTTATTTTATTTATTTTATTTATTTTATTTATTTTATTTATTTTATTTATTTCATTTATTTTATTTATTTTATTTTATTTATTTATTTTATCTTATTTATTTTATTTATTTTATTTATTTTATTTATTTTATTTATTTTATTTATTTTAATTATTTTATTTATTTTATTTATCTTATTTATTTTATTTATTTTATTTATTTTATTTATTTTATTTGCTTTATTTATTTTATTTATTTTATTTATTTTATTTATTTTATTTATCTTATTTATTTTATTTATTTTATTTATTTATTATTTTTTTTTTTTATTTATTTATTTATAACATTGTATCTGCAGATAAATCTGCATACCAACTACAGGCCATTTTCCGTTTCGAAATGTGAACCTTTATATAATAAATATTTGGTATATATTTTGTATATTGCATATTAATATTATTTTTATTAGTTTTTTAATGATTATATGTTTTTATTAATTATTATATGACCAGACGAAACTCCCGGGTACATACCCGGTCAGCGTAAAAAAATTTTTTTCTTCTGTGAAATGACACAATAAAATAATTTTTGATGAAAATAAAAATTTTGCGTTACTTGGTCTAATGAAAATTCCCTATGAAATAAGAACACTCATAAGAATTAAATATATTTCAAAATAAATAGAAAGTACTTAAATTACTATTAATTATTTTATTACACACAACATTATTCAAAATTGTGCCTGGTTTCTTACTAAAATAAGAATGAAAAATTTAACTTTAAATAATTTTTGGCATAAAACAAAAATATTTATAAACACATATTTAAACAAATAACTATCTAATTTATTTATGTATAACTTAATTTATTTTTAAATCCATATTATAAAACACGCTAAAATAATGGCGGATATGAATGATGCTATAATTCGTACGAAAGCTCATTTCTACAGCGTTTTCAAAAGTACCAACAAAAAATTTATTTTTGCAATGCACGTTTTCAGTAATACCAAATTTACTAAATCGAATGAGAATATTCGACGCACAACTGAACCGACGTTTTTAATAATAAGCTAGGCATTATAATAAAAAAAATTAAAAATATTTTTTGATTTGGTCCTTTTGTTTAATTTTATCAAATAATCTGAGTTGAAGTAAATTTCCATATTAACTTCATAAACTGTTTCCATTTAAAATAAAATGTGATGAATACTAATTCCATTGAAATTAAGGTGGATCTTTTGATTATTGTTTTGGAACAAAAAAAAAAAAACAATTTGATTTTAATCGTGATTGTTTGAAAAAAAGAAAATTTAATTTTATATTCTATCCTGAATATATTGTATAAACTTTAATAATTTTGGGTGCCATGCAAGCAAAAACAAAAACAATTTCCATATACAAATAGATTTAGGCATTTATAATTTATTGGATTTTTATGTTAAGAAAATTGACAATTTTTGAATTTTAATTTGAAAATAATTTACATTTAAACTTTATATTGTCCTTACTTCCGAGCACGTTTATTTTTTTTTTGTTTTGGAAAATGTTCGACCCATTGTTTTTTGCAATTTAAAGGACACGAAATTTTCTTTCTTAACTAAAATATGAAATTCATGAGTAAAATAATAAATTGTAATTATTGGTTTTTTTTTTTTCAAAAATATAATGGGTTATGATTTTATATTTCTTAATTACCAATTTAGAAAATTGAAAAATGTTTTAAATGACACTTTTTGAATTGTTGTAGAAGATTTTTTTTAATTTAATCATCATTAAAATCATTTTCTTGTAATCAACCAGTGGAACATAGGGCGGAAAACATATTTTTTTTTTTTTTATTTGGAATCAAAAACTCGTCATTTTATTGATGTCGTTAGTGACTATTTTATAATGTAATTATTATCACCCATATTTTCTTAAACCATTCGCTGATGCGATGAGAAAATTGATCGCGTCACATCTAGCTGAATATGAATTTTTGTTAGACATTGTAAGCGAGCGATAGAACATTTTACTATGTTGACGGTATAGTACTGACCACTTTCTTGCTACCAAAAAAGATTATTGGTTATACTATTACAGTATTTTATAATATTTTTGAATAATATTAATATTTCGAAATTAATCTAAAGTTTTAAAATAAAATAATATTAATATAATGATAATTTAAAAAGTAATTTTATATGTACATCATTTATAAAAATGTAGTTATATAAATTAAATAGTTGAAATATGTATACTATTTCAAATTATAATAGTAATAATCCATCAGCTTTACTACCAACTCAAACTGCTTTGTATATTTATTTTTTTTTGCACTATAATAAATATGAAAAACAACTACAATTTTTACTTAACTATATTATCAATTTTATTTATTTATTTAATTAATTTTTTTTTATAACAAAACAATTTGACACGATATTTTACGTTCTCAACTTTTAAGGATATAAAAAATGACTGTCAACGTCCTATGAAAAGTCAATAACAGAAATTACTCACGCCACAGTTTTGACATTTACCCTCGCGCCACTTTAAAACTACCGTGTCTGTGTCTAACAAAATACAAAACTATCGCTTCAACGATTTTGTCACGCGCGATGGGTCTAAGAGAATATTGGTGTATGGTTGTGATTTTAAGTCATATAACAAATCCTTTTCCGGATAGGTTTGTTAAATGCCATAAGAACACTCAAACTTGTACAATATGGGGCAAATTATCCTAGCATATATTCAAAAATCAACTTGTTAACAATGTGCAGGTTATCCGTCAGCCAAATTGCGTTCATATAATTGGTCAATCAAATGTAAAAGCAGAACGACCGTTGATATTGGTCGTATTCGTTATTTAAAAGTAGTAAGAACGTGTTTTAGGAATGGGTTTTCCGAAGGGAGACAAGCTAAAGTTAGGAAATTATAATAATTAATAAATGAAGTTGCAACACTGTAAAATGAATAAATCATTTAGATATGTGTTAAATGAGTGGAAAAATTAATAAATAAATACATATACTCACTACGATCCCACATGCAATTAGAAGTGACAGTGTCATACTAAATGAACGAAAAGGTATTTCTACCTCAGTTACTATCAAGAACATAAAAAAAACAAAAATTATAAAAAAATTGAATGCCAAAAACGTGGAAAATTGGAAAAATTGAATGCCACAATGGAAATAATAAATTGTTATATTAGCCTTAAAACACTGCTTCAGAAAATTTTGCTTCGAACAAAAAAAAATGTACACATCTGAAAAACTAATAAATAAAATTGAAAAAAGTATTGTTTAAAATAATTTATTTATTTATTTATTACCTTCGCTTGACTCTACTTCTATTTTTCCAACTTTTAATAGCTACATATATATATAAATATTATATAAAAAATAAATTATTTAAAAATTAAAACAAAAAAAATATTTTTATGCCTGATGCTGAATGTTTTTTAAATGTGAGAAATGTCACAAAATTACAGCCAAAACAAAAAAAAATTGTTCCGAACACAAAAATTAAAGTTAAAACAACTTTTCTTTCGGAGGCATTAATGAATTAGTAACATTAAAAATTTATCCAATTAGACTTAGTTTTGTTTTTTTTTAACATTGACAAGTGTTTAAGGAGGTCGATGTCACTGCTAAGTGTATTGTACCGTCTCTTAAAAAACTCATCTAAAACATACATATCTCAGACATATCATTTTATATTTTGACTATTTTGACGATGTTTTATGTTCGAAAATTTGTATCCCCACCATTGTTAACAGTGAAATTTTGGTAAAATTAAGCATACAAAACATTTACGGACAATTTAAATTGACACATATTTTTTTTCGTATTTTGACTAAATTAAAGATTTTGCAATTTCTGAAGAAACCGGTATTATATCCAAATATCCAAATTATTTATATGATCGTCTCTGGTTTGTGTATCTGATATTCATAATTAATTATTATTATGAATATGAATTAACTTAAGAAATGTTAATTGTTTTAGATTGAATTTGTTTAGCAAGAAAAAAACCAAAAATATGCTTTAGTACAATGGTTTAAAACTTTTCAATGATTTGCCCTATGAAATAAGTAGTGAAACACAAAAAATGTATTTAAAAATAAATTAATAGAATATGTTAAATATAAATGTATGTAATACATATTACAAATTATATTGTACAATACTGAATTATATAATTATAAATAGTTAAATTAACTAAATAAATAAATTTTATTCTCACTTAGACAATTTGACAATAAACCTCGTTTTATAGATGTTCAAAATATGTATATAAGTTTATTTTTTGATCTTCTATCGTGTTGATAGAATCGTTTAGTTAAGTTTACTTTACTATGAATTAAATCGACCTTTATTTTCAACATATGGTGGTAATAACAGGACTGAAATCAATTATTTTCTTAATTAACAAAAAATTAACTCTTTTATATATTTTTTGTGTTCTTTAGATGTTGGTAATTTAATAAAATAGATTTCTGATAGTTCTATTCTACACTTTTCGAACTGGTTCAATGTTAGTTTTTGTTGTTATATGTTTAAATTTAATCATAAATTTAATTATTCTAAATTGCCAGTGTCAGTGCTATATACATATATATAATAGACTGTCAAGAATTATTATTAGAAAAAGTTCAATACCAATAATTATACTTATTATATATATATATAGAGAAAATTAAAATAAAACATAATGATTTAATAGCTCTTCATAATTAATAGGGTACCTATGACTATGACTTTTATGCAAAAAATATTGAAAATTCTAAAATTTATTAATATGTATAATCAATATTATTATTGACTTATTGACCTAGTTATAAAAGTCATATAAATCTCTTCTTTTATTCCCCAATTATTATGAGAAGTAGTATGTAATTTATCCATTATTATTCAATTGGAGAGTTTTTTAGTTTTTTTTTTTTTGTGAATTCAAATTTCATTTTTTTAACTTTAATTATGTATTCTGAATGAATTTTGTGTTTTTTTTTTTATGAACAAGTATATTTCAATTTCTTTGAAATCCAAGCTTTTTAGCCCACTTTTTCCTAATTATATTAAAAATTTATTATTGCAGTTTTTTTTTTTTTTTTTTTTTTTTTGTTTTTTTAGATAGTTAAATTGAATGATACCCGAAATTGAAAGAAAATTTAAGAAAATAATTTTCAAAGGAATAACGAAATAAATAAAATAATGATGGTAGAGAGTTTATTAGTCAAGTAGACTTTGAGACGGCAAAATATGTAAAGATATTGAGATTTTATATATATATATATAAGTAAATTATTCAATATTACACAAAATATCAACAAAAATAATTGCCAACTTATGTATTATAAATTGAAATTATACTGTACATAATTAGAAAAAAATTGAGATAGGAAAATTCCAATTTTAAAATTAAATATAATTTATTCTAATATTTTTTTTATTTATAATTTTTTGTCCTTATACATTTGTCCTTGTCTCAGTTATAAGAATGTGTATGAATGACTTAAATATGATGTTAATCAATGATATTGGAATCCAAGTAGAGATTTGGCCTCCTAAATTTTGGATTGAATAAATTAGAAATATTAATATTACATTCAAAATGGTTCAAAAGGTTGAACTATAGGTACATTGGTACACTGTATAAAGATCCGTTATTTACTTAATTTCTTTTACCTATTTATTTGTGCAGCTTGACTCTTAAACCGATTTCATAAATAGCTTGTAGGGCATATTTCTGAAGCTATTCAACTCGTATTTTATTTATATTTAAAATGTATAAATAAATTAAAAAACTGGCGGTAACCAGTCCACCGTTGTGGTCTAATTGCGTGTTGTATATTCTTCGAAAATTTGTTATTTTATTTAAAACATATAAACGATAGGCATATTATTTTGACATTTCGTTGACACAGCAAAAAAAAAACGTCAAATTTACTTAGTTATTAAGTTTTTTTTTTCAGTAGGTTTAGAACAGAATCGGACAGAACAGTTTTGAACATTGAGAATTAACTGTCAAACATTTACACATGATTCACTGCTTTTTTTTAATTTTTTTGACAATTCTTTTTTGACATTTAAAAAAACATTCAGACATAAAAATATTTTTTTTTGTTTTAATTTTTAAATAATTTATTTTTAATAATATTTATATTGTTGAAAAAAACAATTTGAAAAATTAATTTATGTGTCAATTGGAGCTGTTTAAATTTTTTGTGTTCGGAACAGAAAAATCTAATGAATACTTTTCTTGATTTTTTTTTAACTTTTTTGGTCTAATTTTTCTTTACTCTCATTACTCTCAAATTTCTTTTTTTGACTGTCAAAATTTGAAGAAAAAAACAACAACAAACGAGTTGTCCAAAACTATTCTAAGAACAAAAAAGATCAATTTAGAACTGTTTTGTACAATTTAATGAACACCGATCAGAACACTTTTGGACAAAAAATTCAATTAACGGAAACTACTAAAAATGTTCTTACTTACTCTAGAACGTTCTAGAACATCTTACTGAACAATATTTTGTTATATAATTACAGTAAAATGGTTAGACCAAGCACATCAGACATCTATTAGAGACGAAAGCTTGCTATATTTTTGTGCAATACTTATCATCATTCTGTGAGGTTGGTAGAACCCTACACCGTTATCAAATAAAAAATGCTGTTTAAGTATAGTAAATAAAATGTACTGTTAGTAAATTACAAAAACAAAATATATTAAAAAACTAAATCAATACTAATTGTGTAGTTAAAATGAAAAAATAAAAAAAAAATAACAAAAAATAACAAAGAAAAATATTTAACTAATTATAGCTTTACGTACGCAGTCTATTTTTTTTACGCAATTTACTTTTAATAAGCTTACTTTCAACAGCCAAAACACTTATGGGGTAAAAAAAAGTTGTCTAAAAAGATTGGATTATAATTTACTTCACAAATCATTCTGGTATTTCGGTCAAATCATATTGTATCTGTATGGTGAAGTGGAACATCTCAACGCTTCTGAAATTTTTTCAATTGATTTTTTCAATCAGAAAATTTGAAAATTCAAGGACTAACGTATTACCCGAGACTATCTGGTGGAGAAAAGCGACGGTTTGCAATTATCCGACGTTCCGAGGTAATGACTGTAAGTGAAAAAGTTGATTAGTGAGTTATTATGAGAGACCATACTTGAGAGAGACAATTAATGAGAGACCATACTTGAGTAACATATTTAAGGGGTAGACCTCGTATAGGTAACATAAAAGTGTTTTGTGAAATAGGAGTCATCGAATTCTTTGGCCAAACTTTTCATGAAACCTAAAAAAGAACTATCTTTATTCTTTATCCTATTATAGTGTAATTTGAAATTAAGTTTCAGGATAAATGTGATTCTGAGATCTGTAATGAAATTTTTCTCTCACAAGCGAAAAGCCATTTAATTAGTATAACTGTATAAAACTGGACGAACTGCAATTCACATCAAATAATTTATATTATGGTATTTTGACATTTGAGCAAATTAAATTGCTGACTTCGATTATTTTTCAAATTTCACATAAGCGAAAAACGTTATGTCAAGCAAAAATAATTTAATTGCATCTCTTCAAAACCACAATATAATCACAATCTAAATTTCAGTGTTACAACGATCTACCAATGAGAATCATTTTGATGTAGATAATTATAACATCGTTGACAAGTTGTTGTTAGATTGTGCTTACGTCTGAGACAAAATTGTACCCAGGATACAAAAGCACAAACAGCATACGTTTAATATTATTCTTATATAATTTTCAAATCATTTTACTCAATATGTATCAATATGTCCGTCCCACTAATGGCGTTTCAGGGCAATGATAATGATATGCCAGTATATGTACAAAACTTCCATAAATAAGCATAAATTACGAAGTGTGAAAAGTAAAAAAATTAACAAACATCCAAAAAAGAAAACGTTAGAGATGAAAGGGTTAACAGTTTGACAGTACATTCTTGTGGTAAAAAATATTTATATATCCTAAAATTTGCTTTCAAATGTGTTTAATACGAACTCAAAAAATCTGAAACACAGTGACTACAAATTTGCAAATTAAGTGCATGAATAATGTTTGTTTATAATTTTATTCATTTTTTTTTTTAACTGAACTGAAATAATATGAAAACATTTTTACGGAAAATATTTCTGCAATTTTTTTCAAATACCTTGGATTGTCAGTTACTTTTACAATTAACATTTTCGATTGAAGCTTAAATGGAAATGTAGACAATTTAATACAATTGTATCAAAATTACTATGCTCAGACGATTCTATCACTACTACTTGTGTTTAGTATTGTTTGTGTAGTAATACTAACTACACAGTAATTTTGCCATCGTACTACATTTTCACATTTCGAAATCTATGCAAATGAACGAAAATTAGTGATACTTAAAACAGAAGTGAATTTAAACTCGTAAAATCTTTTAAAAAATTTAACTAAAAAGTCTTTTAAATCCCAAGTCCCTTTTTTTTTTTTTCTAAATAACTTTTTACAATTTTTTATCTAAGTAACGTGTTCTTTAGATTGGAAATTTAAGTTTTTTTTTTTTTTTTCGAAATATTCTCATTTGTAACAAAAGAAAAAATAAAATAATAAAATTTCCATGCTCAAAAAATGAAATGGATTTACACAGCAGTAATCAATTCTTTTTGTTTCTTTTTTAATTTTGGTTTTCTTTGTTGGTTTTTTGTTTTTCTTTTTATATTATTTTCTTTTTTCTTCTTATATCCATAGTTTTGTTTTGTTTTGAGTTTGTTTCTAACTGATTTGCTTATACTGAAATTTTTTAAATAAAAAAAAAAAACTAAGTATCTTTTACCTATGTACTAACTATGTATGTATTTATTATACGTATATAATGTATATATATATATATATATGTATATATATATATATATGTATATATATATATATATGTATATATATATATATAATGTATATATATAAAAAAACAAAAACTGAAAAAAAGGACTGACAGATAAAAGTTTTCTTTTTGTTCTCTCAACTGCTTTTATAGCCAAAGTATATAATCAGGATTTAAAAAATAAAAAAACTAAAATCAAAAACAAAAACAAAAACAAAAAAAAGGATTCTAAAAGTCGTTCATTTTCCTAATAAAATGCATTCTCAGAGGTAATAATGAAGGGATTCAATTCAATTGTTAATACCCAGAAAATATAATAAACTTACTGTGCTGACCCATAGTTTGTATGTAAATATGTCACACGGCGGAAGAAAGAAAAACACAATAGAGAGAAACAAAGTGAAATAGATATTATTGAATGGAAAACAGTGGATTTTCAAAGGATACAAAATACAACTGAAGAATAGGTTACTTACAAAATTTTGTTGGTGTTATTTTGTGTTTGGTTTTTTTTTTTTTTTTTTTTTCAATTTATAAAAAGGACAAAGTTTAAATTTCTAAGAAGTGTTATATACATTCTCTCATTTGAGTTTCTAATATGAGTTTAATGAACCAATGTACTATTTATGGCATACTAATTGAAGTAATCATCAATGAATTGAAATATACAAGTTTATTGATTGTATTCCATTTGTGCTGGTTTGTTACTAGTAATATTTAGCACTGCAAATTGTATTGTGTGTGTGTGTGTTACAGTTTATGGAGATATGTTTTTTTTTACTCGCTTCTTTTTGGTTTCGATTTTGATTATTTATTTAATTTATTTTTCAGTTATTTAGCTATCAGAATTGGCACGTTGGATGTCGCAGTATAGGTAAAGCGGCTGCCTTTCAACCGAAAGGAATCAAGTTCAATTCCCGATAAAGGGACAATGCTTTATGTTATTTTTGAACTATACTGAAGTACACTTTGTCATTGGGCAAATTACAGTAAAAAAAAAATAATAAAAATAGGACCCTATTCCGAAACGAAAAACGGATTGAACGTTTTGCCTGCATATTAATATGAATTATAAAAGGAAATTGTAATACTACAGTACTGTTTGGGAACGTTTGGGAACAAATTTAATTTTCAAAATTTTGTTTATGAACGAAATCATTTCGCAGGTAACTTCAGATAAATCCGTAGGTATTACTTCAGAACCTTTTCCCTTTCGTGATTTGGGCCTTTCTTATAAAAAAGAAAACTTTACAAATAAAAAGAAAAATAGGAAAATTAGTTACAATTCATTGTTAAGCTTAAGAGCTATCTTATGTACTACAAAATAAAATTAAAGTCGCATTTCAATTACTTAATATCTATAAATTGAAATTCTTATTGGCTAACTTAGGTCCTAAAAAATAATTCAAAAAATATTATCTTACATATTTTATAAAAAAGAAAAGAAAGAAAAAAAATAAAAAGATTTCATTGTGTTATAAACTAGGTGTAGATAAAAATTTATATGATGGCTAAATGAAGTTGATCTGAAGGTAAATCGGTAGGCCAGTTCACTATATTTTATCCCAGATGTTGTGGTAGGTTAGGAGGGCTTTAATAAGGGATATGTGGAATGTATTGGAAAATTGTAGGGCTTTTAACGGGGTAAAAGTGTATGGTGGACATGATTGGATTATTTGATGGACATTCTGTAAGGATGTGTTTAATTGATAGGGTATCAGGACAATGAATACATGTCGGGGGAGGGGATCTTGTGTAAATATGTTCGTGGGTCGAAAGGGTATACCATAGGCGCACTCTGGTGAGCTTGACACCTAGGGCTCGGGATTTGAGTTTTATTGGTTCGGGAATGTTTGCATTGGGATTATGGGATCTGACAAATCGATTAGAAGAATCCCAGGCATATTTTAACTAGCAAAAATTTTTCCTTTTTTTTATTTTCCATCTATGTGGACGTTTTTTTTTTTTTAATTTAAAAAATTAAAATTAAAATTAAAAATTAGACGTGTTTCGACAACCTTGAAGTTGCCATCTTCAGTAAACAGTCAAAAAACAGTAAAAAAAAATATATTTTTAAAATACTTAACTGAAATTTATTCTGTGAAATATTTGATTTGGGTATGGTACACTTGGCAACATACACTTGACAACTGGACATTTGGTCAGTGGACATTTCGCAAAAGAGACACTTAATAAAAAGACTTGCAGGAAAATGGACAGTTCGCAAAAGGACATTTAACAATTGGACATTTGATAACTTTTATTTATGTAGTTAGGTAGGTAGATAGCCTACATAAATAAAATTTGTCAAATGCACAAACGTAGATGAATTAAAAATAATAACAATTATTTCTACAATATTCTTTCATATTTTCTCACATTTATTTTAAACTAATTTTTGTTTCTTCAAAAATAGGTTATTTTAAACTAAATAAGTTTTTCTTCAAAAATGAAATGTATACATCTGAGAGATAATGAAATTATATTGTTAATGGTAAAAACTGCGAAATGACTTCTTCTAAAAATTTTTTAGTATCTAAGTTGCGGAGTGTCCAGTTGTAAAAGTAGTTAAGTATCCAAGTTGCGAAGAGTCCAGTTACTTCAAGTTCTTTTACTCACTGTCCATTTTGATAAATGTCTTTTTGTTAAATGTCTCTTTTGCGAAATATTTTTTGTTAACTCTCTACTTGTCAACCGAAAGTTGCCAACTGTCATGTTTCCGTTTGATTTTAGATTAATTATTTAAAATTTTGTAAATTTACATTTTTTAAATTGAAAAGTAATTTTCTGGTATTTAATGGTTAATTAGTGTGCCAGATGACTACATCACCACTCTTTTGATATTGTTATTTACATTTTACATTACCAAAAAATGTTTTTCTAGAAAGGAGAGGGATTTGATAGTTTGGAAATTATGAAAAACAAGCTTAAAAAGTCCGGTTCATAGTTTATCGATTCGGAATATTACAATATGTGTCTCTCCTGACTACTGGCAGATCCTAATTTTAATCAATCATGGATAATTTGATTAATTTTTTGTTTGTTTTATTTAGTTTTAAGAATCATTAATGATAATAAATCTATAGTTATACACATTATGCATTCTAATAACGATCTTACCTTCATTGATCGATTATTTTAGTTCCTACACTTAGAGTTTAGGCAATCTTAGGGAAGAATTTAAATTGAGTGAATTTCTTTAAAAAGAATTTTTTTTTTTCGATATTTGGCCGATTGAAACGGATATTTATATATACTTTTAAATACGTTGCGGAGGCCAGATCTAATACCAGAACACTGGTAACATGGTTTCTCCACTAAACACGGTTTATTTAACAAATATTTGTTTAAATTGGTATGCCTTAAATTGTCTAAATACACAAATCGCGTAGTTCAAAAATTGACATTAATGCAATAAATGTCAATGGTCGAAATTAAAAATTTATAAACATTTTTGATGCATCAGTCTAAATTCTAAAATTGTTTGAACTTCAATTTTTTGCTACTTCAATTGATACTGCAAGGAAAGTCACATTTTTTGTTTTAATTTTGAATGTATTGTTCGGTGTTGTTAAAATGACTGAAATGGAATTAAAATAAATATTTTTAAATTTATTTTTGTTAAATACTTAGAATCTTGTTTTTTTTCAGTACTGAAGATTAGGGGAATTTCATATTTTGCTTTTTTTTCTTTATATAAATATTTACTCTATGTACTACTAGCGTCTTCAGCAATTTGAAGTATGTTAATATAATAATGTTATTTACTTTGAAACAATAATTGTTTAAATTATTTAACATACTTGTATCGTCCACTAGTTATCCCAATAGACCTAACTGGTTTAAGTGTATCGGTGTACTGTCGACAGCCACTACTATCTAGCATTGTCTACTAATTTTTTTCAAATATCTTTTTAATTTTAATTTTCTAAAAAAATTTCGAAAATCAATCGTCAATTTACTTTTTATAACCATCAATGACAAATGCTTGGTGAGATCATTGATGCTAAAATCAAATGCAAAAGTCTTCAACAAATAATTGTCAAATTGTTGACGTTTACTAAAAGTACCATAGCGCGTTCGTCAGTCGCTTGGACTTAAAATTTTAAATGATCAAACGGAGAAGTGTAATAGATTCAAAAAAATCGCGCCTACAGCGAACACCCACAGATAATTACAAAACAAACTTATACATAAGAATATCTTGTAACATTGAGCTCTTGAAGTGGTAGCATTTCTTTTACTTCTTACTAAGTGGTAGCATTTCTTTTACTGATACGTATTTTTTTTTCTGAACAAAACAAAAAAAAATAAACAAAATGAAACAAAATTATTTCGATGAAGTACATTTAATTTTTTCACTGCTTCATTTCATCAGAAAAAAAAAATTCTGATGCAATCTCACCTTAAGACCTACCTGTAAGAGATAGGAGCCGATGGAAATATTTTATTGCCGCCCTATGCCCCACGGGTAGGGTTGCAGTACAATGATGATGATGATGATAACTTTTTACTAAAATTTTGTGTCTGCGGCGGTTGTAAAATCGAAAACAAAAATTTTACGTATTCATTTTACTGATCGCAAAGTGCTTCAAAGTGTCACACACACTTGGCATATGTAATGGTAATAGTAATATTAATAAAACTTCAATTTTTCATTTTATTAATTTGAAACTATGAAAACAACTACTGCTGTATTCTTTATTATTTCAAATTTAAAACAAGAAAACGTTAAATCGAAATGACAAGAAATTTTACGGAAGCAATTTTTCTGATCGCTATAACCATCTCACCGTAAAAATAAAATATTTTTTCACTGTTTCATTTTTACGTATTTATTTTACTGATCGCTATAACTACAGCTTTAGTATCGTAAAATTTCTTAAAATATTTTTTAATGATTCGTCAAATAGCAATCAATAGTAGTTGCGATCTACTTTGATTGCTACGCGAATAATTTTCAAAAACTGTACAATCCCAGCATTATAAAATAACGTTTTTTAAAATTGCAAATAATTATTGAAGCTGGTTATGATGAATTGTCACAGTAAAAATAAATCCAAATGAAAGATAGTTAGTTTGTTCATATTTAATATTTCCAAATTTTGTTGTCATACGAAATTCAGAACATAAATATTATTGTACAACCCGTTAAATAAAAAAAAAATAAAAAATAAACTGTTAATTATTCTTAAATGAAGTTAAAAGTTGTTACCTCGATTCTCAAAGTATCAAACGTGCAATTTTTTTTTACAATTTTAAATTAAAATTCATAAAAATTCTAACTAACTACTGTGAATTATAATTTTTTTTATTTCTTTTTTGATTTCATTTTCGGGTTGCAGGCTCTTATTCTGGCTTTTATTTAATTATAATTACACAAAAAGAACAAGAAAAAATCACAATCTGTACTTAAATTTCAAAATTTAATTATTCATATTTACCATAACACTAATTTAAAACTTTTATTTACTTGTCTAATATTGACTTAAATTTCAAGTAGCCTTTTTTATATGATTATCCTTTCTTTTAGTACTTTTCTACGTATATGTACATATATATATATATGTATGTACTTGAAAAAATTATACTTTTTATATTTTTGGTAATCCTTAAAATGAAAGTATAGAAAAAAAAATATGATCCTCTTTTTTTTTACAAGAATTTAGTTAAAAAACTGAATTTATTAGCAGATATGAGTATATGATGTGAGACTGAATTAGATCCTTTTAAATTTTTTGAATTTTATATGCAAAAAATTTACCTGTTATAAAAATTCAACCAGTATTATATAGAACTAACACTAGTTCTATTATAAAATACCGTATTCTATTGTTACTTATTTCAATTTTTATGTCAATTATTACCTTTTCTTGGTTTGACCAGCAACCCAGATCTCAGTATGATTTTTATTATTTGTTTTTTTTTTTTTTTTTTTTTTATTATTTATAAGGATAATATCCTGTACCCTTTTATTCTACCAAAACAAAAAAAAAAGAAGGAAAGAACCAAAAATAAAAATAACAAGCGGAGAGGGGCGAGGGGAAATGGTTTTAATTTTCCAATATTTACTTTTTGAACTCTATTATGTATCTACGTAAATAGTATTCTGGATATAACCCCATCATATAAATCCTTATCCTTATTTCATATATATATATATATATATATTTCTTTTTGTTTTTCTTTTTATTTTCTTTATTGTTTCGTTTTCAAATATTCCCATTCTATTTTTGATGAAGCAAGCAAAAAAAAATATAAAAAATTATAGTAGTAGAAAATCTATTCTAATAAAATTGAAGATGATTATATGCCATTTGGTAGAACAAAACAAAAACAAACAAAAAAAAAAAAAACAAAAAAAAAATATAAAAAAAAAAAATATGAGAACCGTAGAGAAAACTTATAAATATACCCATATAAATGTATGTACTCGTATATTATTAGAGTGACCAGATCGATAAGTATTTAAATTTTAAGAATTTTTTTTTTTTTATGTTCCTGACAGTAACTTAGGTAGAATGCAGAATATCATTTCATTTATCATTCCCGTTTTCTCATCATTTGCGTGACTGTCATTTGAACTGATGAAATCCCACACACTATAAAAACAAACTACAATTTTTTCAAAAAATTTACACCATCATTTTAAATGATAGTCGTGACTGAAATGATAAATGAAATGATAGTCTGCATGGTACTTTAGACAGAATTACCTTTTCATACTTAATTTAAGTACGGTAGGTACTGTAAATTTGTTATTACATATTTTAGTATAATGTTTTTGGAGCATAAATGCATTTGTCAAATTTCTGGCTTATCAACTCATTAAGTAAGTGTATAAAACTATCACAATTATCAGAAACTAAGTCTTCTTAAATATCGTAGTTCCAAGTTGTTACTTCAGATTATACTCAAAATTATTTTTTTTTTTTATTATTTATTTAATCCCAATGACAAGGAGTGGTGGACAAGGTTGAAAAACTTATAAAACATTTTTTTTGACTTAATCCGGAATTGAACGTGGGACTTTTCGTATAAATTGACTTATATAAGCCAGCGTGTAATATAATATAATGTGATACAAACTTCAGCTGCTATTAATAGATGAGAAATGAAATGCAAAGTTTTAAAAAATTGAGTCATTGGGATGTTGACAAAAAGAGAGTTATTTTCATGGTTTGTGTGATGAATACAACAACTTATATTGAGCAGTTGGGAAAAAATTTTCAATTCTATTTTCCAATATGTACATTTGTTTAAATCAATTTTATGACTAATCGTTTTCAATAAATTAAAATATGCCAAATTTGATTAAAAGATTTTTTTAAATAAAAAAGATTCATTTATGAAATAAAAAATCAGGGAAAATAGTCGAATATTTTGTTTTTGATTTTTTCTAAATGTGCTTATGGTAAGAATAAAATTTTATTCTAAAAAATATGGTTGTCTAAAAAAAAAAATGAGCATTCCATTTACAAAATATTCAGAACAAGTTTAAAGTACTATTTGCGTGTAGAAAGAAAACCAAAAAATATTGACCTTTGTTTGCTACTTAACTTTTGTTTCGTATAAAATATTTTTGATGAAATTCGAATTTAAGTTGGACAAATTCCAATCAAGTTTCTGCAATAATTGAGTAAAACGGTTAAATTGTCATAATTTTTTTTTTAAATGCATTAAAAGTTATCTTCTTAGTTATCTGTTCTAAACCTGTCCTTTTACAAAGTAATCTATTAAAGATGTAATTTTTTTTTAAAATACAAATTTCAATTTAGTTTTCCGATTTTTAACACTGTTGAAAATAGTACTTTTGTCACAAGATGACAAATTTTTAATTAAAAAAATTTATCTGAAACAACGATAGGTCTTGGAAATTGTTGTATATTACTGAAGTTGTATTTTACAGAATGATATACCTACATAATTATTAATTTTTGGTTGTGAGTTAGTTAGGATAGATTATCTAGAACATGGGTGTGACTCATCAAAGTCCTCCATTTGGTCACGAACGATTTCTTTCCACTTAAAGATACGAAATTTTTGTATATCTGCCAATACTTTGTCTCTTTGATTTTGTCTTTCATCAAATTAATCCATCCATATCCGAGACTTGTCTTAAGTCTTTCATACATAAATATATTTTTTATGGGTTAGGTAGCTAACGCCAATCTTCAATCTAAGAGGTTTTTTTTGCGCTCTTATGCTGCATTTATACGTTACAGGTTGACTTTGATAACAAACGCTTTTTTTTTAATTTCAAATTAATTATTTGACAGTACTGAAAGCTCACCCTACCATTTTGGTATTTTTTTGGTCTATTTTACAAGAAGTTGCTGTACTGTCAATAATTACTTGTGAGTAAAACAATAAAAATAATCAAAATATTAAAAAAAAAAAAAAAAAATTCTTAAACTTTTTTTTTTAGTAAATAAAATTTGGTAGAATGGTAACCTGAAAAATAAATCCTTTGGATTTGTATTACAAAAGAGGCGGTCGGTGGTGACCGAATAAAGTCAACTTAACTATGATGTAAATCAATAAAATTTTTCGATTTTATTTTTGTGGAGACAGTTTGTTTTTGTTTTCTTTTAAGCTTTTTCTTTCTTTCAATGTTTTTTTTTTTTTTTTTTTTTTTAATCTAATTCTTTACGATTGGAAAGAATATGAGAGAGGGGTTGTTGTTGTTGTTGTTGTTGTATATGTATTTAAAATGATATGGACTTTTAATATTTATTTTTATAAGAAAAGAACTAAATTTTTTTTTTCTCATATTAACTGTCTCTTTTTTTTTTCTTTTGTTGTTTTTTTTTTTTGTTTTACTGTGGATATTGAATTGTTTTGTTTCATTTGTTATCTAGAATTGTAACGTTGTGTCATTTATTTCAGAAATAAATTGTCGATTTGTGCAATTGAAAGTTCTTTACACAAAGCCACTCAAGTGTTAATGATTCTGAATAATTAAAAAGTCATATTCAACAGAGAAAGAGATATACAAGTGAAAAAGAAAAGAAAAAAAAACAAACGAATTGAAAGACCCAAAGTAATAAATGAATTGAAAAATAACGGAATAAATAGAGAAACAAAAAAAAAAAGAAACGAAAATAGAGGAAAATGAGTAATAATGTCAATGGATTGCCTATAATGTTCAACATTTATGCTGAATCGAATTCTGAAAAATATGAAAACATTTTCTTCGTTGTTTTATAATAAAATATACTTAGTGTTTTTTTTTTTTGATTTTATTACTTTCAAAAAATATTTTTAAAACTGGGTTTTTTTTAGAAAATTTTAATATAAATTTGTTATTTTATTTTTCTACATTTTCTATATTTTTATTAATTAAAATTAATGTTTGACCAATTTAATACGTTTGAAAATCATTATGTGTTTGTTTGTCTCCTAGCCCTTGTACAGATTCCTGGCCCCATATAGATTGTCTTGAAAATTTGTGATTGTTAACTGTTATTGAAATCTATAAAAATACTTGTGAAATTTAAAACGAAAAACTTAGGGTGCATTAAACAGATAATATGTAGTAAGAAGTGTAAGAATAGCTATCGTATATCGCAATTTAGGTGATTAATCATGCTTTAATTGTCTATATTGCATTTGCTCATGTTTTTCGTTTTTATCTTACAAGTATTTTCATAGCTATTAAAAATTCACAATCACAAATTTTTAGGACAATCTGTGTGGTGTCAGAAATTTGCATAGGGCTGGAAGAAGTTTTTTTTACTTACTTTGTAGTCCGTTTCAAAGACGTATATTAAAAAAATGTTTTTTTTTTTTATATTTAAATACTATTTATCATATATTTGATTTTAGTTTTTCATATTGTTGATATTTTTATTTTGTCCGCATCATTTTAATTCTTAAGCATACATTATCTATACAAAAAAAAATTAAATTAGATTTTTTCTAAACATGGAATTATTTACGATCAAATAAAATTGGATTGTGCTTTTCAATTAACTTGTCCAGTAAAAAGTAAAAATTGAAACAAAGCTTTTATCAAGTTTCAATTTGTTTAAAAGAAAACATGGCAAATTTAAGACAATGAAATTGCGTTTTCATTAAAGTGTTTAATTGAAATTTATAGAGATAAATAATGAGTTTTAAAATTACGGCTAGTTTATAATTATTTATAGCCATTTTGTCTAAGTTTGTATTTATACAGCTTTCCCCAACTTTATATGTAAAATTAATACGTACATTTTTTTTTTCAATTTCGTTACTGCGGCAGACACAAAATGCGAATATATAAAGTTTTAGGAATGGAAAGTGTTACAATTTCTCACTTTTGTATGGGTTAGAACACTTTCGGAAGTGTTATGTGCCTATTACAGGTGTCACACCACTTTTCCAGTCATTTTTTCCAGTCCCCCCGAATGAAATTTATTTTCGTATTACAAGTCTCATCCGACAGCAACAAATTTCTAAACGTATTTTTAATATACTTTGGCAGAAAAACTCATTTGACATTTGGGAAAAAAAATATTTTTATAAGAATACAAAGTTGTTTGATGTGTTTTTTTATGTTTTTTTTTAAATTGTGTTTTTGTTGTATTTTTTAAACTAAAATAAACAAAAATGTTTATCGTCCAATTTTTGAATTAATATATTCAAATATATATTATATAATATAAATTCAAATATTATATATATAAATTATTTCAATTTCGATTATTATATAAATTATTTCAATTTCAATATATTCAATTCGTGACAGTTGTAATAGTAATTAGTGTTGTCACCTGAAATTATTCGGATCCGACAAAAAAAGTGATACCTGTAATAGGCACATTAATTTAAAAAATTGGAGGCCATCAAAATATTGTGTTATCGAACAGTGCTGAAAATTATTGGGGCGTAGAGAGTAACTTTTGAACACGTATTGTTAGCGGATAATGAAAAATCGTACAAAAATATCAGAAAATGAACAAAGTAATCGTAAACATCATCAAATTCAGAAAACTTGAATATTTTGGGATTATAGTTCGGTATTTAGAACTATTTGAACTAATTAAAATTTGAAGAAGGATATCGTGATTAAAAAATCTAGGTCAGTGATACGATATAAGCATCAAATTCTTGTTTCGAGCTTTAGCAGATAAAGTTAAAATTGCGATCATGATATCGACAAATAAAACACAGGAAGAAGAACCAGGAATAGTAAAAAATGTTCTAAATAATTTATTATTTTATTGTTCCGGTAAATTTTTACATTCCTTTCGTAATAATAAAAAAAAATGTTGTATGAGGTTCTTAAATTAAAATGTGTCTTCTGATGATGGTGTAATAACCGAAATCGTTAAAAATTTTTAATAAAATTTATTTATTTTTTTTTTTTATTTATTTATTTCGTCTACAAAGTTAGATCTTACAGACTAGCAACAAAACAACAAAAAAAAAAAAAAAACAAAAACTATATAAAAATAAGAAAAAAACAAAAAAAAGGGGTACTTAAAATTATTCAAAAATATAATTAACACTATATAACGCAAGCTCTTTAAATTGAGTTCTATCATAGAGTAATCATATAAGTAGAGTATTCACGTAGAACAATATTTGTTAATCATTTTCTTCTAAAAATGCCGTCCCATTTTTACTCAAAACACGAAAATGCCGTCCCATTTTCACTCAATACCCCAAAACACTCAAATATAATTTTCGAAACTCAATTATTTTACTCAAAAATTTTTTTTTATTGAGAAGAATATTTCATACAATGCCACTATACTTCTAGCCTATTCACAGAATGATTTTTTCGGAATTTTATCGAATTACGATTTCGTTTTAAGTTTTGTTTTAGTTTTGTGTATAAAGTTTTGGTCTCCCAGTGACTAGGCTAGGAGTATAGAGGCATTGTTTGATAATTTGAAAAGTATTTACATACCTATGTACTTTTGATTTATATGAAGAGTGTATATCTTAATATCGTATATGTGTTCACCATACATTTACATATCTAATTCAATACAAAAAATATATGTATATAGAAAAATGTAAACAAAAAAACACAATTAATCGCAAAGATAATGAATGAAATTGTATCCATACAATAATAGGTCAATGATAGCATCACATAATCCAGAATTTTTTTTTAAAAATAATGCTAATAAAAGAATAAAATTTATTAGTAATGCATTACAAATCGTATTTCTATTTCAGATGAAATAATTTCTGAAGAAATAAAAACAGCCAACAATCCATATAAAGAATAAAATGTCCAGTTTTACTTTTTTTACTTATTTTTTTAAATTTTGATAGCTTGTTTGTTTGTTTGTATTCATAATTATATTATGTATTCATATATATACTATTCATATTATTATCTACGGTAAGAAACAGACAAAATTAACAAAACCAAAATTGCTGAAAATTTAAAAATACATGTAGGTACCTACTTTTCAGTATACTTTTCAATAGAAATTAATTTGAATTATTTTTAATTTTACAAAACCAACATTAATTTTTTTGTCCCTTTCTTCTATAAAATTTGAAATCACAAATTTCATAAATCACATTGACCAAGTCCAAATAAAAATATTAATTCTTCAAATTTTAAAAATTAAAGCAAAATAACAACAAATCCAGCAATAATCTTGAATTCTTTCAATTTCTAAAAAAAAATTCAATACTTTGATTTGTAATATTATTTGTGGTCTATTGAAAGGACTTTAAATGCATGTATAGTTTTTTTTATACACATTGTGTAATTTTTAATTTTTATCACATAAGTAAAGTAGAAATGCGAGCAGCGAAATAAAGAAGTATGTATATACTGTAGCTAGCATGCACATTCGCATATAACTATACAATTTTGAGTACCTATACATACAACTTTTATATTGTTGACACTGTTGGCAGCATAATAACAAATAAATATTTTCATAAGTAGTAGGTACACAAAATCTTTTTATTTATGAGTACAAAATACATTGCGCTCAACTTATAAGCAGTTAAAAATTGAGTAATATTATTTTGAGTGAACACAGAATTTTGATATTTGAAAAAGTGACTAGCAAATTTTGTTCTACGTGAATACTCTACTTATATGATTACTCTATGGTTCTATTTAATAAAAAAACATCAATCTTATTATTTACAGCTAAAAACTCATTAAACAAAGCGGAACACCTTGAAACCGGATCATTTCTATTATAATTTCTTCTATGAAATTGAGTATTCAACAAGTTCTGCGATCTAAGTAGTCTCGGTGGTATAGCTAAACCGAAACTCTGTAATAAATTTAATGAATCAATGTGCGATGTCAAAATATCGGCCTTCCTGTTGTGAGTTTAAATCTTCTCAGGGCGAAACGAGTAAAATTTTTTTGAATTTTTTCAATTCTTAATACGTGGATATTGTAATAAGGATTCCAAATAATTACACCGTATTCTAAAATTGGTCTTACCAGAGATACATATAACGCTTTAAGCGTATATATGCATCTCTAAAATCGATAGAGTTTCGCTTAATAAAACCTAGCATTTTATTAGCCTTTGCGATTATGTAATCTACATGATATTTGAAGGAAAATTTTTGATCGAAATAAACCCCCAGATCTTTTATATTATTTGATCTATTTAAAATATTGCAATTTATAGAATAGTCAAATGTTATGGGTGATAATTTTCTAAAATACGACTTCACGGTACACTTGCTATTAGTTTAGGTCTAAACCATTAATTAGACACCAGTCATAAAATGTATTCAAGTCATTGCTGTACAATCATGTAAAGATGATATTCTTGAGAAAATTTTAGCATCATCTGCAAAAAATTAGATATAAGCAAATTTTAGTAATATATCACTTACAAAAAGAATGAATAGCGTGGGTCCCAAATGAGATCCCTGTGGTTTCCTATAGTTTTAATATTTGATTAATTTTAATAATGTTTCATCATAGAGCCTACATCATATTGTATAAAATATATTAGTGTAAATATTTTAATTAGTCGTAAGCACGGTAATTTTTAAAATAATTTTTTTTTACATATTCATTTCACGAATCGCTTTAAATGTAGTATATAATTCAATATTGTTTGTCAAAATTAATCAATATAGCTTGGATGCCCATTAGACAGACACTATTATTATTATACATGTATTTTAATCATTATAATTAATATTTAAATTAATATTTAAATCTAATTTAGTATTTTACTGTTCGTATAAATATTTACTCTTCCGTTGTTTTAATAAAATAATTTTTTTTATAACTCACAGATGATTTTTTAATATCTCGATTTAAGTTATAAAGTTAATCAAAGTTCAAAATCAGATCAGTGGTACGGGTAGTTTCAACAAAACTACTTGTTCAGTAGTGTTCAATAAACGAAACACTTCATCAATGCCTTCCAGCTTTTACATTGTTATTGTAATCATTTGTAGATACAAATGGAATCCAATTCCCCTAAAAAGGAAATCTTTAATAAATAAATTGGATAATTAATAATTTTTATTTATTAAAAAATTCATAAATTATAAATTTTTTTATTCTATTTGTTAGAATATTTTATAATCAATATTTAAAAGCTTAATGCATATCTGTATAAAATACTATTAAAATGTGAAGCAAAGAAATTGAGAATCGTATTTGCATTCGATTGCGCAACATTTCAACATTGCAATAAATAATTTTTTCATTCATTTTTAATTTAGCTTAACATTTTTCTACAAACAGTTAGTGAGGCCCTAAAACGAATGAACAAAATAATTCACAATATTGTCAATTTTAATTGAACGTGTGTTGTTTGTGAATAATATCCTTGTTACATTACAAAATATTATTTTGCTGATATTTTGTCAAGTATAAAAATATCGTGTAATAAGCCCTAGTGAATATCAATTTAAAATTAAGTATGTCATAGTCGACTAATGTCAATACTAAAAACTTTTTAAAAAAATTCAATTCAATACTTACGAAAAGTTAGTAACATTTAAAAGTTGTTATTACCTCTTAGTTTGAACTTAAAAAAGTTGTTAGTTTAAAAACATTTCAACAAACAAAACAGAATCAATCTTGTACTATGAAATATTTTTTTAGAAATTTTTCTGTAATTTTTTTTAACTTTATATACAGTTATCTTTAATTGTTCAACTAAATTTTTTTGTAATGTCTGTTTTTTTTTGCATGTCTGTTGTAAAATTATTTATGACAGACGTTCAAAAAAACAATAAAAATTAATTTATTATGATTCCATATTTAAGTGAACAATAAAATGTATGTATGTATATAGAAATACGATTAAATTGATTACAAATTACAAGACAATTCACTAACTTTGTATGCTCATTTTGATATCTAGGTCTTTATCTACATTCATTTATATATAAAATAAATACTTGGCTAACATAAAAAAACTGTCAAATAATAGTTTGATAAAACAATAAAAACAAAAAAACAAAACAAGAAAAAAAAAAGCAAAAATAAGAACAAAACTGACAAGCTGCTACCATTTGTTTCCTTCTTTTCATTCTTTCATTGTTTTTATTGTTGTACTTGTCATTTTTATTTTGAGAAGGTAATCATGTGGATTAAGTTCAGAAAAAGAATAAGAAAAATATTTTTGTTTTTTGTTATTTTTTTTTTTTTGATTTTTTTTTTTTTTTTTGGAAAATTTAATCATTTTATTCACTCAATTTTAATGCATACCTCAAAATAAAAAGAAAAACAAAAGAAAAAAGGTATTTTCAGATATGGCAAGAGAGTGAGCAGGTGTTAATTATGTTTTGAGAAAGCTCGAAAAAAAATATGTAAAAATAACAACAACAAAAATTAATTTATTTTTATAACTAAGTGCTGAATATTTAAAATGAATTTTCTTTTCCAGGATTATCTAAAAAAAAAACAATGAACAAAACTTTTGAGCATAAAAATATATATTGTAAGAATAAAAGGTTGAAAAAATTTTTTTTTTCCTTTTTTGATTTAGGTTGAAAGATTTTATTTTTATTATATATGTAGTAATTTTACTCTCTTGTTTTTGTTTACAGTTTTTACTAAAATTTTATAGGAACAATGCAAAATTGTGTAAATGAGTATGAAATAAAAATTTTGCAATTATTAAAAAATATTTGATGATAGATGTTTGTCTAATTAATTTTTATTTAGTTCTAAAATAAGTGTTGATGTCCATTTAATTGTGATTTAATTTATTCATTGAAAATTTTATTTTGTCATTCATTCATTTGATCTACTTTTTTTTTTGTTCTCCAGAATGTTTCATTCACTCATATTCACTTAGACGTATCGTATGAAAATATCACTCAAGTGATATTTTTCTATTCTGTTTAGCGCAGACGTGACAGTTTTGAATTGACATGATGACAAAAAAAAACTTGGCAATAGTTACTACGCAAATATAGTAAATTTTAGTCACATATTCAACTATACTGATTTTTCATCGCGTCAGTGATGCGTTTAAGAGGATATGGGTGAATATTTGCACTTTAGCAAACTAAGAATCAATAACAGCAAATGTTAAGTTATATTATTCTGAACAAGCCTAGATAAAAGTAATACTGATGTTAGAAAAACTGACGGAAATTCGACATAAAAACTGGAGATACATTACGAACCACAAATCTGTCAGATATTTGGGAGTAAAATTAACCTATAATTTGAAACATAAAAAATATATTTTTGATCAGTTAAAAAAAACCTTTATGCCTTCCAAGAAGCTCTTCTGTGTGAAATGAATAAATAGCAGACTAAAAATGATAGTATATTAAACATTGATTAGACCTATATTAACATGCCAAATATGATACAATATAAGTCCATTATCATGTATTGGTATTATACAGGAATTAGAGAGAAAGTTCAAAAGTGTATTAAGACATTGCACAGGTAAAATAAGAAAACCAAAAAAATATTACAAACACTATATATCGAACAAAAAGATTTGTAAAGTTAGCAAAATTTTAGAAAATCAAAAATTTCATAATTAATTGAATAAGAAGAGATTATTCTATGATAGAATTTGGGACAGAAAATAGTTTAATCTAGATTATTGGTAAAGTGAGATGACAATAAGCGCCGGTTATATAGTATAAGAAGTTTGGATTTATTTCGATAAAACAAAATATATATATTCAAAGTGATGATAAAGAACTAATAATATTTTTATATTTATTTATTTTTATTATTATTTTAAAACAATAGGGAAATATTTACATACGATTTTATATATAATGGGCCCCCATACACGTTTAAATCTGTTTAAAAACTTGTTTAGAAATTTGTGAAATTTAAGCGTGTGTGGGGCTGAATCGAAACAATTTCTTAAACAGTTTACAAAATCATATTTTTTGATTTTTAATGGGCGGAGTTATAAGTTCTTGAAATCGTTTAAACATGTATGGTGTAGTTTCGAAACCAAAATGTAAATACAATCAGTTGTTTATGTTTTTTTGTTAGAAGTATATATATATATTTTTTTCATAATATGTATTTGTAACCAATCTTTTATATATATTGTTTTTATAAGTTTCAATTAGTATTAATGCGATAATTTTAACCACCATTTTTTTTTTTTAAATATATCGTCTCGACTTAATTATAAAAATAGTGAAGTTTCTCTCTTTGTTTAATAGTGTGTGGTGAAGAGAGAAATTAGTTTCGAAACAAATTTCTAAACAGATTTAATAGTGTATGGGGCTTATAACAAACATAGATACTTAATAAGCATTGATCATAGTTAGGGAAAAGGAAGATGAGAGAATATGAGAATAATTGCGAACAAAGATGAGGATGTTGGGGATTTTATGTTTTTTCAGGCCTTTATTTTTGATATAATTGAAATAATCTAAAAATATCGAATTTGTTATTTGTAACATTTTCCAGATTTGGTATCCGTAAGACCATATTGGTTTTATGATCACTGTATGATCACCAATTAGCCAGTGCTAGAATTTTTTTGTCTGTATGTGTTCCATCCAGGTTATTCTTCTATCGAGATGAATTCCTAAGTATTTCACTACATTGGATTGAGGTATTTCTATACCGTTAAGCAGGAGACTCTTATTTTCATCCACTTTAATTTTCCATTTCTCGAGCCAATTTTCGATACTTCCCAGATGGGACTGTAACGATTGGGATGCAATTCTTAGACTTTTGTCAGTGCTCAATATCGCTGTGTCTTCTGCAAAGGTAGATAGGAATACTTGACTCTTTTCTGGGAGATCAGAAGTAAATTTTAAGTACATCATTGGTCCTAGTACACTGCCTTGTGGTACGCCAACTTCAATTTGAAATTCTTTAGATATGAATGATTTGTGTTGTGACTTAAAATTATCTATGAGACAGATAACTTTCTAATAGTTTGTGAGCTCCAGGAGGTAGTTGAGTTTTAATTTTATATATTAGACAGTCGTGTCAGACTCTCGAAATATGGTTTTTATTTTATCCATTAGTTTCAGTACAACTATCAAGTATTGATGACAAGAATAATGAATAAAATCATAAAAAAATTGTTTATAAGGATTGTGAGGGTAAATATAAATTAGGTTAGGATAGTTATTATTTAGATGTAGTAAGCTGATGATAAATATATGGTAAATTAATTTGGGTCTAAGGTAGATATAATTAGCTAGTAGGTTTAAATAAGTATAACGCATTTTATTTTATAAAAAAAACAGAATACCAGCCAAAAATTAGTTTTTGATCAAAATTTGTAATTATATAGAAAAATAATGTATAAGTACATCGTATTAAAATAATAATAAATAGGTATAAGGGCCTACCAAAATAAATTATTAAATTTAAAAAATATTAAATCTTAGAGCTCTCAAAAGTGTTTTTTTCCACAAATATAAGAAAAAATAAATGAATAAACTTAAAACACAAACAAAACAAAAAAAAGTATATAAAAGCGCATAATCAAAACAATATGTAGTTATACGGTATAACTGTGTACTTAGTTAGTATGTAATTCTAATTTGAAGATTCTACAAAGATTCCAAAACCTTCTGTTACGTTCAATCACAAAATTATTCTGATACATAATCAGTTAACGAAAAATTTAATGGATAGTAGTGGAGACTCAACACGGCTCGCAGAAACTGCGCAATCGACAGCACAAATAATTTAAAGAGTGTGTGTTATTTTAATTCACACTGTGACATTAATACACTTGAAAACATTTAATTATAGTTGGAATAATCAACGACAAATAAACTTCATTAACAAAAAACTATTTATTTTATTCCTTCCTCAAACAATTTTGGTTTTGGTTAGCGCATATATCTTTAGATTTAGGCCTTTATTGTGAAGTATCAGTTTTCAGTAAATATCTGAGAAGTGTCAGCAGATATTCAAAATCAGTATTATCAGTTGTCAGCAAACTACCGATAAATTCACGATAGTTGGTATGTGAATGTCAGCAGGAGTCAGTTTTTCTGACATTTTAAAGCATTTTTTTGTCAGTTGTAAATTTTAGCGTGACAAAATATATTGTGGTTAAAGAAAAACTTGTTTTTTTACTTAAATTGTTTGTCTATTTTTTTATTAAAATTTTAAATGTTTAATATTGCTTTAAAGGTAATAAAAATATATACTTTTTTAGTAGAATGTCGAAAACCTACAGCAATAAAATTCGATTAAAGCGATTAGTTGAATTATTGGACAATAGACAAATTATTATACAAAAAAATTCGACATATTTTGTATTTTATTAATAAAATTTTAACTGTAAAAAAAAACGTCAATATTCTCAGTATTCACAATAGAACAAAATTTTGTCAGTATCACTTCACAATACCAAATAAAATCTCAAATGACAAAATTTCTCAGTTGTCAGTCAACTGAACATCGCAATAAGGGCCTTAATTTGTCAGTGTTACCTGAAATTAATTAAAAATCCAACGAATTGTATTACCTTAATAAATTTTAATTCAATTCAAATCCAATTTATAAAATTAAGTTGTTCAAAAGATTTTGGTAATCATTGTATTTATGTATGCATATACATAGGTGTGAATGCAAGTTTTATTCCTTTTAGTTTTTTTCATTGTAATAAAACACTCTAAATCAGTTAATAATAGGATATAATACATAATATACAGGATATTTTTTTTGAAAGAAAGCATGTATTTTTAATTTATTTGGTTGAAAACATTTTTTTTTGTTAGCTGCTAACTGACTGACGTATCTTCATTACCAGAAAAAAAAATCACACTTTTAACCTTCCAAAAATACGGAAATGAGTAGTTAGTAGTAAATATTTCGAAATTGTTGAAAAAAAAAAAAATAATTAAACACGAAAAAAAAACTTGTTAAAGATAAAAGTTATTAAGAAAAAAAAACATCACAATTTTAAGAAAAGGTTGCACATAGAAATTTTATTTTTAGAATTCATTAATTATATAAAAAGGGAAAAACAAAACTAAAAAAAATTTGTTTTAATTTAAATTTGTGATTTAGTTGTTGTTGTTGTTTACTTCTCTTGCAAATATAGGACTTTCATATCCTTTTATGTTATTAATATAGTGTTTTTATAAGTTCATTGGTTGTACCTGGAATTATAGTTGTTATTGTATTAATTTCAATTGCAATATTGCTAAAAATATTGTGAATTGTCAAAATAAAAATTCTATATTTTTTTGTGTTGTGATACTTGCTATTTTGTGAATTATGTTGAAATGGTGACTTCTAAAATGCATTTTAAAAAGTTTTAATACAATTTAAATATAGTTCTACAACCGTTGAAAGCAAATTCATTGTAAGATATATAATAAAAATTTTGCTACATTTTGGAATACCATTTTGACAATTTAAATACCCACATATACATTTTGACGTTTAAATTATAATATTGTGTTTTTGTCAGTAATAATCTAACTTTTTGTTTATGCTTCGATAAAATTACTTTTTGTTTTTATTTCGTTAAATCAAAATTAATATTGCCAGATAGGTTAGCACATATTTGCGGTGGGAAAATATATTTTGGTATATTTTGCTAAAATTTGGCAAATTAATTTATTTTTCTGCTGAAAATATATGCTAACCTATAACTAAATTAATTCTGGCAGCTTTATATATGACATTTTGATATTATTATTATAACTGAAATGCTCGTAAATTTATAATTTGTTTTTTTTTTTCATAAATGTAACAATTTTTCAACTCATATCGAAAATACGAAAAACATACTATCACTGAATAGAGTCGATCTTCGACTCCACACCAACATGTGCACAGGACATCTTTTACTAAGTGAATATGTTGTAAGAATAAATTGTCGACATTGGTATTTGTATAGACCATACATATATGGATAGGAAATGGAAACAGTTATGTATGTACTTTATGTCTGTTTCTTGCACTGTGAGTCAACATGAAAATTTCCCAATTGATAGAAACACAAAAGTGATTGAAATACTTTAGTTCATCGAGGATGTTAGTTGGATTGGAAATAAATTCTGATAGAAATTAGAAGTGAGAGGATATTGTACAACGGATCGGAAGACCTAACGATGCTGATGATAAGCCAATCTAATCTACACATTACACCAATCAAGAAGAGATGGTACAACGGATCTGAAGATCTAACGATGCGTATAAGCCAATCTAATTTACACATTACTAAACTAAAAATTTGAAAATATTGTTAGATACAAAACGAAGAGCGGTTTCGTTGAAACCAAGTTTGCTTACATTTATTAAAATATATTGGAAATTTAGCTTGAGAATTGTTCGTTAATCGGCATAGTCGTGTGTTATTTAATTGCCAAACAAAGTTATAGTTAAACCCTCTTTTCTATAAATGTTTAGTTTATCTGGGGGAACGATTGAGTTAACAAAATATCCCTATAACTTTTACGTATTTTTTTGTTTTATCAATTTTTATATTTATTAGTTAAATATGTATATATGTCAGATTACAAGATTGTTCTTGGAATTTAACTAAATATTTTTGAAATTTTAATCAAGTGAAAAATTTTTGATAATTTAACCTTGAAAATTTTTGTTAGCTTAAACTATTTAATTTAAATTACAATATTTTCCATTAAGCACTCATGCAGAAAAATTAATTTTAAAAAGTTTAAAACTTACAAAGTATAAAAATTAAATTATTGAAAAATTATATAGAATAAAAACTATTTTTATAATTTAATAACTTTAATTTTACTATTTTTTTTTAGTAAGTAAATAAAATTAATAAATCCAATTTATTTACTATCAAAATTTTTTTTCCTTAGTCCAACCCTACTATACCACCTACTGATGAGCTGTAGTAGTGAAAGAAAAATTATCACTCAAATGCTTTCTTGAATTATGCTTCAATTCAAAGTCTAAACGGCTTATGTGATGTATGATGTATGATGTATGATGTATGATGTATGATGTATGATGTATGATGTATGATGTATGATGTATGATGTATGATGTATGATGTATGATGTATGATGTATGATGTTTTATGTATGATGCATGACGCATTATTGTGATTTGTATAATGTATTTATATCAGTTTTTATATCAGTTGATGGCTATTATTAATATTTTTATATAAGTTGATGGCTAAATTTATGCTTTAAGCTAAAAAAAATAATTCACATGAATGTTTTTTGTTTAAAAATGACCCAAAATAAACTGATCCACAATGATATACCTCAACTAATATTAAATTTTGTAGGAGAACTACACTTTACTTTAGTGAGAAAAAAATCTTTCAATTGTAGTTTAAAATGGAGGTGAAATTTAAAATATTCATTTTATGTGTATAATTATAAGTTTGGATGTTTTTAAAGTTGACAATTAATTGTCAATTATAACAAATCCGATCTGATTCGATTCGAACAAACGTCAAATTTGCTTTTATTGTATTTTAATATAATCGGTTATATTAATCGAATTAGATCGAATCGAAACGGAATGGTTGAACAAATTTCAAATTTTTCCGAAAACATAACTTAAAAAGTGTAATGAAAAAAAATAAGATGAATCAAGATGAAATATAAAAAATATGAATTGAAATGATTTTTAATTTGCAAAATTTTTTTCAAATGCACATAAAAACGATAAAGAATTATCAATATTTATAATCAACTATTCGAAATGATATTTCGAATTGGAATGAATCGAACCGAATCAGATTGTTTTATTGTATCGGATTTGATTTATCGAATCGAATCGGATCAAATCAATTATAATTGACACTTCATATTTTCATTCACTCCAATATTTATAATTATGATATTGAAATGTTTTTAATTTTTTCATTCTGTCGATTTTGTAATTGCCTTGATCCCATAGGCTTTGGATATTAATCAGTCAGAATTAAATTTTTTAATGTTTTTGATTTTGTTAACGTCTTAGTATTTGTAACGTGCTAACAATATTATATATAAAAATAGGATAATGGTAGATATATGTACTATAAAAAAATCAAGATTTTCAGCCAATTTTCCTTTAATTTATAGCAAATAAATCTTATTTTTTAAAAGTTTATTGGATGTAAAAGTATAATTTTTGTTTTTATAAATTGGAACATCTGTCCTGAAAGGTTTATTCATATAATAAAATTTTTTTAACTTGGCATACTCTTTTATTTGGAAATCCAAACCACATTGAAAAACATTCCAAATTTGTTAGTGTTTTTGTGTTTTAAGAAAGAAAGCCAAACTAATCAAAGCTTTTTTTATTTTATTTTTATTCTCATTTTAATGTAATTAATCCCTTCCTTATTATTTAATACTTTTAAATGTACAGTGTCTGACAAAATATTTCATTATAATAAATTACAGACTTTATTATATAAAACATTGGAACAGTTGAATATTTTTATTTTATAGTTGTTTCACACTATAATGCATTAATTTTTTACTTATATATTGTTTAATATTAAAATGAAACTAATTGGAGCTTTGATGTATGACAGGATAAATAATAATAATGAATATTAAAGTAGAAAAAATTTTAAAATGCAAAACTGTAGATTTAATATTATCATTATTGTTAATATTAGTATTATCATATTTCACTATATTTTTTTTAACCTAACTATATAAAATTATTTAAATATTTTAAAACCTTTTTATATTTATATTTTTAAATCTGCAATAATTTGCAACAATGCATTATTTTCATAGCCGACCTGTTAATTGTTCATCTACTTTCAAAATTTCATTTAATTTTTAGTACATAACAGGCTATCTTTATTTTTTCCATCGTCATCAATTTGATTTAGTTTTTAATTTTATTTATTCAGTGTCCTATTTTTGGGATGTTTTCCATTTATTATTTATTTGAAACAAGATAAGGATTTGCTAATGAAATGAATTGTACTAATCTTAAATCTATTAAAAATTTATTTTTCACCTTTAAATCTTATATCGAAAATTTTCTGGATCATAGACTTCAATAGCCGAGCTAAATATATATATATATAAAATTTATGTACAGTAATTGAAAATTTTCCCAATAATATATAGACTGCAATAACTAAGCTAGATATATATAAAAGTTAGACTGTCATTTTAATCTTATCTAATTTTTATACACGAGTATAGAAATTTGAATCGAAATTTTTATTTGGGAGTAAAAAAAAATTGAATAGAATTACTTTTTTAATTAAATTAATTGAGTCAATGAAAAGGAATTAAATATCAAAAGAACTTAACAATAATAAAGGATATTCTACTAATTCCTAGTATGAAAGATTGTTTATAATTGTATATATATATATATATATTATAAGTGCATATTTTTTTTGTTTATCCTACATTAGTTTTATTAAATAGAATACCTAAATATTATTGTATCCGATTGCAATAATATTTTTGTATATAACTGTATATATGTGTATTTGATATATGTGGTGTATGCAAATATTGTTTAGATCAAAAAGCAACAAATTATTTCCAAAAAATTATTTTAAATTAAATTCCCTCGACTTGTTTTAATATCATTTTAATTGCCCAATGTGTCATATTTTATTAATTATTCAGTCAACTCTCTTTTTATACACAAATTCACCATACATAAAAAATACTGATTTTATATCTTATATACATATATACATTTTAATGAAAATGCATTTCTCAAATGCATTTCTTATAAACATTTATATATATATGTATATACAAATTGATTCAATGTGGCAATGTACAGTTGAAAGAAAAAATGAATGAACGATTTGGTTATCATGAAAATAAAAGGAAACGGTTCTATTCTGAAGGTGAAATTTACTTAATATATAAACTTATGGGTCTAATCAAACACTAATTCTAATTCTAATTCATTAAATATTCTCTTATTAATATTTTTATTTAAATACTCATATATGTATCAAAAATATTTATATTATTGTAATATTATTAAATTTTGATTGTAAATATGAGAGTAAAGAATTTTAAAAACTTAAAAAAAAAAAAAAAAAAAAATGTTATTCGTTAGACACCAAATGGACTATTTAAATAAATTGTAATGCAAAACTGTAAATTATTAATTAAAAAAGTATATTAATTAATTTTATTTTTGATTTATTTGTTTTCAATTAGAATTGAACTGTCATTTTAAGAATACACATTTCGAGTTGGCTAATTCCAAGACACAAACCAAAGAAATTTCAAATGATCAAATTCTAATGCAAATTCTAATTCATATATGAATATGTGTCACCACAATTACAATCAGTCATCATCTCATTAGGCACTTGCCCTAAGTATTTTAATATATTTAAAATTCAAATGAAAACTTATTCAAGTGATTATTAGTATGCCTGTAAAGCATTTGGGTGCTCATCCAATAATCTTATTAATTGCAAAAAATCTTGGCTGTAATCACATTTTAATATGAGTAACTACTGTTACATTAACTTTTTTTTTAAAATTATAGTCGTATATTTCCTGTTAGGCAAATTATGGTTAATATATTTCCTGCTAAGAAAATTAAAGTATAGTTAACTCTAATGTGAGTAATTTCTAAATTTAATATTGTATTTTCTATAATTTCATTAACATTTAGTTTTGGTTTTGCCAAGTCGGAATTTGGTTTGAATTTTTTAACTCACATATTGGTTTCTAGTAAATCTATAATAATTTTTTTTTCACTTGCAGTAATTTAGGTAGAATCAACTTTTCGTGCTTAACTATAACGGTACTGCAATTTTACACTATAATATCTACAATATTTCGAGTATTTATTTAACAAGTTACTCGTTTATCAACACATTAAATGTAGAAAACTACTGCTATTATTGCCAGGAACTAAGCCTTCTTAAATAGAATAGTTTCATTTTATTTAATTTGTTACCAGGTCAAAAAACCCATAAAACATTTTTTTTTTTTGCTTCATCGGGAATCGAACCTGGAACCGCTCTACCTACTGCGCCACCCATCGTATATATGAATGTTAAAATTTTTCAAATTCAAATATTATGATCTGTATAGGTAGTCTGACACTACTATACCTATACTTCTTTAATTTTATGTATTTCCCTGTTCACTATGCATTACAAATTGCATGTACTAAACGATTTTGTTGCGGTATACATTTGTTTTCTTGTGTAAATTTGATGTGGAGTATGATTTAGTGCTTAAGGATATCCCGACAATAACAAAATTAGATTTTTTTTTTATTTTTGGAAACAGAGAGATAATCTGTGGTAAAATGCGGAATTTTTAGGATTCCACGAAAGACGGGACTTTAAATCTAAAAATTAAAACCAAGACGTGGGGGGGGGGTATTGATTGGCCAGCTTTTTTTATATCTTATATCTCATGAATGTTGTTAATTATAACTAGTAGAAAATATAACTTTTTACTTTTTATACTTTTTTACACACCACTCAATCACTATAGGACTCCTTCATTCGGTTAACTTATAGTTATAACTAAAATAAAATGGTAGTACCACTGATTTGATGAATAAGTTCTACAAATAAAATTGAAAAAAAATGTTTTTGATAATAAAAGATAAATATTTTTTTGATTTTTTCAGTATTGAACATTGACAATGAAAATGTTCTACTCTATTTTTACATTTTTATCAATTGAATTGTTAATAAATTTTTGCCCGTTAGGTACTGACCATATTTAAAATCAAATCAAATTTCAGCATTGTCAATTTTCGTTTGTTACTGTATATATATGCATGATATGTGTCGGTGTATGAAAGGATTCTGATGATGATGATATTAATGATATTGATGATAATGATCATGATGATGATATATGGTAATATAATAAGTATGTAGAAAGGATGTTCTATTTTTCAAAAAGTATTTTTTAAGTATATAAAACAAGGAATGCATTTAATTGCGTAAAAACTTTATTATGATGCAATGTATATGAAATATATATATATATATATATATAAGTAAGTATACATTATACAATGTGTATAATATATTATAAATATGGTTGAAATCGGGTTCGTTCTGGATAAACTTAAATAGATTCGACAAAGAACTAACTATTAAAAAAGTTTTTCTCTTCTTTTTGTTTTATTAAAATTGAAGAGAAAAAAAATTCGAAGAAAATTCTTAAGAAACTTGTCACGTATCCTAGTATAGCTTATGGCAATTTTATACTGTAATATTAATTGAAAATTAAAATTTATCCTTAACACATATACGTATATATATTATTTATGTACCTACATGTACATATATATGTACTTGTTAGTTAAATAATATTAAAGAGAGAAAAAAAAAAAAAACAAAAACAACCTATGTTAATCAAGATTTTACAAGATTTTGGAATCTTGCCCTAAAGGAATATTAACAAGAAATTAAAAAAAAAAACAAAAACAAAAACAAAAATAAATAAAAAAAATATATATATTTTAAGGATAATTTTACCACTTAAGCTTGTAACGTTGTAGATTTAATAACGCGCACTTTATCATATTATAAACTAAAGGAAATTATGTTATAAGAAGAGGGGAAAACAATTTTTTCATTGAAAATTAAATGAAAGTTTTATAGAACCCTACATAATTTTCTTATATTCGGTTTTTTTTTGTTTTATCTCTATTTTTAGATATTCTATATTTTAAAGTGTTGAAATATATTTTAATTATAAAACTTTTCAATATAGAAAAAAAAATTTATTTGAATTATATGAATATTTTTTATTTATTATATTATGTATATATATATATGTATATATATATATATTTACAAAATTATTTAATTATCAATTATGCCTATATGGCAAGAATAGTGAATTTAATTTAAAATGGTTGCTGCATAAAATAATGTTATAAAGTAGTTGTCTTAGATGTCAACGGTCATTCAATTTCCTCCCTTGTAGTAGATGACGTTTTGTATTTTGAATCATTCATATAGCTATATAAAAATAAATGAGTGATTCAAAATTGATTGACAAAAGCAATTTTAACTGAATCATTTTAACTAAATGTCGATCTAATTTAGTCAATTGTAATTCGTTTTTGGGTATAAAGTCAAAAAGCCAGTATTTTAAACAATTTTTCATAGCCATTTGATAACTTAAATATTGGTATAACATTATGGGGAACTACAGCTATAAAATGACATTGGAATATAGGTACAATAAAGCCTGAAGTCCAATGAAAATAACACAACATTGTCATTTTAGATTGTCGACATAGAATGTCGTATTTCAAGTCCAATGAATGTGACATTTCCATTTTCAAATAACTATTCAAAAAACAACAAGAAAAATATTTTTAATTTAATTTTTTTTTTTATTGATTTAGAACTGTCAAAATGAATTTTAGTATTACAACAACGACAAATTTTGAATTTTGATAAATTTTTTGTCGGCGACTTTGTCGTTTCGTACTATTTGCTATAATGCCATTTAAACACATGTATTCAAAACATAATTTGACGTATTTTTTCGACATGCAGTGTCGTGTCGTTTTCATTGGACTTCAAGCTTTACGTGTCTATTATGTATTTCGATCGATTTTATTCGAATCGTTCATCGTTATCATTAAAATTATTCGATTGTAATCATTAGTGCCATTATGTATTTCGATGAAAATTTGATCGAAAGTGTTTAAAAATGCTGCCATTGTTAAATTCAAATCTACAATGAAAATAATATATATTTGATTCTTTGACTGTCAAATTCAAATTATTATACCAAAAAAAAAAACCAAACAAAAGTGTTATATTTGAAATTTTTAAGTTAGAAGTGTTTAAATAAAAATTATAATTTCTATTTTTAATATTTAAATTGTAAGGTTTTAAAAATAAAAAGATTTCAACAGAGTTAAATTTTTCAATTTTTGATAGCGCTGAAAAACAATATCAAATTGCAGAATAAAAAAACAAGCGAAGATTATATTCGTGATTATTCTAATCCACTGGATTTGGAATTATTTACATTATTAACATTTTCTGTTAAACAACATTATTACCTTTATGGATTTATTAGAAAAATTAGGGCAAGAATAGAAATAGCCAATAATAAGTAACACTTCGATTCCAAATATATAATTAAATTGGCCAGCGTATTAAGATTCTGTGCGGCTTGTACCCAGGAAATGATTTGCAGCATAGGAAATGATTTTCATGTCGCAGTAGCACAGCTAACTTTTTCTGTTGTGCTTATGGAAGTTGTATGTATTTCTGTATTTGCAGTTTATACTCGTCCAAAATTTATCAAATTCCATTACGCACTAGAATTAAAAATTCATACAACCATTATTTTTATGATTAAAGTAGAATTACTGAAATAATTTATTTACACTATCTTTCATATTACAGTTTATTTGTAACTGGCCTTTCATTCCTATTAAAATTTATTTCAATAAAATATAAATATGAAGAATAAAGTAAAATACCTACTTTCATTTCAATTTTTAAATTTATTTTTATTCCAAAAAATATCGCAAATATAAAACAAAACACCAAGTGTCCAAATGTCACTCTTTTATTTTATCCGTTCAATTCAAAATTAAAATAATTTGTACAAAATCTCTCTTTCGATGTCTCTTTCGTGATAAAAATTTACATTGATTAACTTTCGACAATCTCTGAACGATATCGAAATACATAAATGACAATTTTGCATTTTGACATTTCGTTCGATCAAATCGTAATCGTTATCGAAATACATAATACGCACCTTATTGTATATATTTTAATGTCATTTTATAGCTGTATTTCTCCAAAATGTTATACCAACATTTAAGTTATCAAATGACTATGAAAAATTGTTTGAAATACTGGCTTTTTGACATTGTACGGAAAAACGAATTACACATGTCGGTATTATTAGTTAGCCTTTTCAGTTGATCTTTTGAAATAACGAAAAAAAAAATATTTTCGCGATTGTTTTTGTGTTAGAAGAGTTTTAGGAACAAGAAAATATATTTTTTAAATCGGCCACATGGCTAGGACGTCACTGAGAGTATGTGTACAGTTGTACAGAAATATAGTAAAAGGTTGGGAAAATTGTAATAATTACTTCATAAATATTGTACGAAATTTTAACTAAAAAATTAACTTTTTGATGTTTTTATTTAATTGGGAATTAAATAAGAGTGGAAAAACTTCTAAATTTTATATCATATGTAACATAAGAGTTAAATAATTAAATATATAACTGATTAATGATCAAAATATTTTTTATATTGACGTAAAAAAAAGAAACATATTGATAAAGTTAATTATAAAAGGAAATAAAGGTAAATAAAACATATTAATGTTTTGAGTATAAAGCTATGAAGAAAGCTTAGCTTTGCTGAAGCTTAGATGGAAATTCTATTTGCAGTAGCGAGCTCTAGACTTTGATTTGCAATTTTAATTTTTACATCTATCTGGTATTTTAATTTATTTTGCATCGATCAATGTTCCACATTATCATACCTAATTTCCTTAATCGACCGATGTTCATATCACTGAACCAAAAAGGTACGTAAATACAATAAAAAAATTCGTTGAAACAATTAAAAATTTATTAATATTTGTCCGATTGTCCGAACTTGCTCATTGAGCCAATGAATAGCTATTTATTAATTTAATAACCTCCTCGTTAATACAATGAACAGTTATTAAATGTGTTTATTAAAATAAATTTTTGTTTTAATAAACACGTTTGTTGAAATAATAAAACATTTCATTGATTTAATAAATATTTTTATTAATTTAATAACATAAATTTTTGTTCAAATATTTCATTGAAAATTTCATTTCATTTTGTCGGCATTTTGTCGGTTGTGTCTTCCACTTCTATCCTTTATTTGAGCGTTGTCCCCGCTTTCTGAACTCTCCTCTTACTTCCCACTCTCCGCCACTTATCCACTCACTTCTTTAAATAAAAAATACAATGTATTTTTATTTTAATTATTTGGATTTTATCTTTTTAAACAATTCTTATTTTATACTAAATTTTTGTTGATAACTTATTTTCTTTTGTATCTCTTAGTTTAGTTTTAAATTTTCATTAATTTCAAATATGAAATGATTTTTTATTCATTTTTTAAATTATATGCTTAAGTAATTTATAAGATTCTATTTAATTATTATTTTCTTTACTTGTTATATTTATTTTGGTTTTTCGTTTATATTCTCACAATAAATATACTTCTTAATGATTGTAAATAATGTTTTTTTTTATGTGGTATTTAACACTACTTTTTAAATAAAAAATGTCACTAACTATTCTCTTTTTTGCACATTTGATTTTTAATTTTAATTTTTTATATTTTATTTTTGGGTATGATAGAACCATCTAATTATTGTAAGTTTTTTTGTATTTATTTTAATATAATTCTTTGTAATTTTGCTTTCTTATATTTAATTAAACATTTAAAAAAAAAAATAAGTTTAAAATTACGCAAATTTATAAGACATTATAATAATTATAAATTCTTGTTTACACTGAAAAATTCTGTTAAAATACGACATAATTACATAAATTGTACATAAATGTACATAAATTAAAAATAACATGCTTCGCGTCATTAAGTAAGTAAACAAAAAAATTATTAGTTTTAATAAACTAATTCGTTGAAATAAAGAATAAATTCCGAATTTTAAAGTATGAGTTCGTTGAAATAACGAAATATTTTATATTTTGTTGACATTATGCTAGTAACAAATATAAACGTATACATATATAATATTGAACGCATTACTAATCAAAGAAGAAATTATTGATTTTAACAAACGAATTTGTTAAAACAACGAACACTGTTATTAATTTAATTTTAATTAAAGTGTTCGTACTATTAATGAATTAATTGTTCAATTATTGTATTAAAAACTGCATATTTGTGTCAATAAATCCTAATTCGTTGAATCAATAAACAGTTTATTAAGAAAAAAAATTAGAGATGCTATATTTTCGTAATATTAATGAACTAGCTTTGTAACCCGTCATAAATGACGGAAGCAAAATAAATCCTAGTTTCTTTTTTTCTTTCATTAGATTCTTTATTCCGAAATTACAGTACTTATGTTTATATCACTTTTTATTTATTTTTATTTATGTTTATATTGGCCTAACACTAATCTTTTTTTTTTTTATATAACAGAAAAAGAAGTACCATACCAACAAATTTGTATAAAATGTTTGTATTTTTGTATGGTATACTCGTACTCACTTCCATTTAGTTATAATTCGTTAGTTGGGTTCCATTTAGTATAAATTATACCGTATAAGCATTATTGTGGCCTCTGGGAGAGCAAATTTAAAAATGGGATCTTATTTTCATATAAATTTTGTCTTTTGTATAATGTATAGGGATCTTATTTTGCTATATGAATAAACTGTTATTATGGTATTGTGTTATTTTTAAAAAAATATTCAAAATTTTGTATCTAAATTGGTAAAATTTACAAAAAATACAAAAACATTTTCATCAATAATTTTCAATTTAAAAAAAACAATGTTTTATTATCCGGCGTAGAAGTAGAGTTAATTATCCTACTCTACTTCTATCAAGTTCTATTGATTGAACAGTGAACCTGAACAGTGAAGTGAAAAGTGAACACTTAACACTGAAAATAAAATAATATTTTTGGAATGGAGCATGCAAAACATACAGAATACAGATACAGCAAATAATAAAAAAAAAACAAAAAAAAACAAAAAAAGAACAAAAATAATGTTTTTTGAGTGAAGTGAGTTACGCACACAATAATGACAAAAATAAAAGGTAGAAGCAATAAAGTAGTATAATGTATAATATTATACAATACAAATATGCTGATACACATGTATATTATTGTGTATAATTTTAAGTAATAAGAATAACCTTTGAGTGAATTATTATTTTTTTTGTGTTAAATGCTGTTTGCCTTTTGGTTATTATACCATATTAAACTATTGATTAAATTTCTATTAGTCCTTATTATTATAAATCAAAAAAATTGTTTGTTTTATTTATATTATTATTATTATTTTTCCTTATTATTTGCGAAGAACACTAACATTAAATTAAAAAAATATAGTTCATGCAATTAATTTTTCCTGCAAAGGTTCAGCATGGTAGACAGGGGTTAAAAAAAAGCACCAAAGCAATTTGTATATATATGCATTTGTATACATATGCAATTTGTATATGTGTTGGAGCGTTCTAGGGGCAACCATTTGAAAGAGGTATTCCTCGTCTTTTTGTTTCTGTTGTAATCAATAAAACTTTATTTAAGTTCAACCTAAATACTAATAGGCCTTTTATTTGCCTTTGATGTTAGCATTTTTTCGCGGTATTTAAGCCAAGCAGCTGTAATTGCAAAATCTAACAAGTGATTGGTCAAATTTATAAACTCCACCCATTGACTGATTGTATTCATTTACAACTTTTGGTCTATCTATTTCATCATAATGTTTTTGTTATCTTGCTAAAACGTTTAACCTTTTCTTCTGAACTTCTGATCTTTGCCAACATAATTGGATGCAGATAAACAGATTTATCATAATATATCCATTTGACTACAGTCATTTTTTCATCAATAGAAATAATTTCATCTAAAGAGCCTTTCTTATTCTATCTATTCATATTCATATCTGGCAAAATGGTTGTTTAGCAAAATTATTAACACGGATTGTTCCAACTGAATTAATTTTCGTTTAGGTTGAATTTTTCAAAAAAAAAAATAAAAGTGGAGAAGAAATTATCGAAGTAAAGTTAGAATGAAAACTTTTGCGTTCCAAATTATTTACGTCACCATTGAAAACAATTTTTTATATATAAATGTTTTTGCGAGTCTCTACCTTTTTAGTGTACAGTTGCACACACCAATTTTTGTTTATAATTTTTCAAAAGCTAAAGTTGTAATTTGTTTCAAATATCATTTATGCTAAATAACTGCATCTTTAATAATTAAAAAATCACTTACTGGTTGTTATAAATATTAATTGCTAACTATTTAAGTTAATTTCTTTATAACTACTTTTCAACAATTACTTTTTTTTACAAATTGAGCCACAATTAAATTGATTGCTACAACGTACCTGAAAGCAAAATTCTGCTAATTTATCTTTGAAAGGCAAAGGTATAATGGATAAAATCGAATTCAAAAAATCAAATGTTACTGTTTTACGTCAGTTAAAAAAATAACAGTGAAAATCATGTGTATAATTGTACACAAATTTACTGAAAGGGTTAGAGTGGTTTAGTTAAAATCGCTTCAGTAAATCAATTTTGAATCACTCATTTATTTTTATATAGCTATATGAATGATTTAAAATACAAAACGTCATTTACTGCAAGGGAGGAAATTGAATAACCGTTGCCATCTAAGATAACATCCTAGTATGTCTAATCTAAGTCTAGATTAGATATACATATAGTTGATCTAAATAAATAATTAAAAAAAATTAATAAGTTATTCCTGATGTAATTTTGAGTTAATATATATAATATTAAAATCAATTTCAGAGTTAAATTGAGTTGATCCGAATCTCTGAATATTTGAAATGAATTTGTGAAGAGACAAAAAATAATTTTTATATTTCATTTCTTGTTCAAACTTCCATCATTAAATTAATTTCTTTATTGACATTTATCCCTATTTTTAAATTTTGAATTTGAAATACAAACGTGGTTATCATACCACAAATAGTAATTATTTTTTTTTTTTTAAATACTTATTTGCAATTAATACATTTTCTATGAATCCAAGCACAAATCAGATATAATGTACGTATATATGTATATATAAATCAAACACAATTCTCTATAACCACAGTTTAGCCACAATTAACATGTAGGACACACAAATTGTATTAAAAAAAAAATAATATAAATAAACAGAATTTTTTTTTTCTTTTAAATTTAATTGTATCACATTTTTAAACTACATACATAACTATTTATTAATTGATAAAAAATTTAAATTCAGTAATTTTTTTTTTTTATATTCAATAACCATTTTTTTTTAAATCCAAAACTTTAACATATCCGCGTATTTTATTTTTTTGTATATGGTTTAAATTTTAAATCAAATTTTTTTTGTAATAAAAATTTTATTGATATTTATTTTGATAAAAAAAAAATTTAATTTAATAAAAAAAAACTGTACATAATAATTTAAAGAGAAAAATTTAATGAAACAATCACCCATCTCTTAGAAGTGACAATGAAGCGATATTTTTCTATTAGTTATGTTTAAGTTTTTATACGATGTGAACCCCATTTTTTATAACTTCAGAATTTGTAATCGATGGGGCATCGCGTCAAATTATTCTCAATTGTTTGTTAAATAAGTTAAATATAAATGGATAATAAATTTAGTAAGGATTAGTAAACAATTTTTTATTAATTTTTTAGTCTTTTTTTATTAAAAATTGTGTTTTTGTTTTGAAAAGTTAAGAGAAAAAAAATAATTTTTATTATTACTATCTTTCAACTATTATGTATTACTAGCTATTCCCGATGCAACATTTGTCGGTCAATCGTTAAAAAAATATATCTTTCCTCTTCATTTAAATATTTAACTCAAAATGAAGTTTTCTATTTCCGCAAAACAATTAAATTGTCCAATTTCAGCATAACATTTAGGTTAATTTTTTCTTTCTCTAATCTCCTTGTTGCTACCTTCGTGGTATCACCGATGTACAACTGTCCATTCTGGCTTAAAATTTTCTTTTGCAAACAACGAAGACAGCATCTAGGAATGAAGAAGATGGTATTTTGTAATTTCAACACCAATTTGCAGAAATAATGGCCTTAATATGTTCTCTGGCCTAATATCTTGTGGTGTTAGATTTTTAACAAATATAGTGAATTTTTAAAGGTGGCGAAGCAAGATGGCACCCATTACAAAAATTGGAATATTTTTTTTCTGCTTGTCAATATTTTGATTTATAAACATTCATTTGAACTTGCAGATTTGAACTGGTTAATTACAAACATTTTTAAATGGCAATTCAAAGACACAAACCACGGAAATTTAAAACTTTTAATAGATACTTTATTTATTTGTTGGGTAATTTCAATTGTTTTGATGATTTTAAAAAATACTTCTAATTCGAAAAGGCTTCATATTTTATTGATTTTATGATATTTTGCTTATGGTTCTTGTATTTAATATACAGTTTTCCTATGTTGGTGGAGAACTTGGATATGTTTTTCTGTTTATTTGAAAGATGAGTACGCAAATTAGTTATTTTTTAATCGGTAATTTTTTTGGGGTAATATTTTGAAAAAGCTTCACATTTAAAATGTTGACTTCCTGTCCCCCATTTTTTGTTGTTTGATAGTTATGTTAGGATTCACTTTAACAGTTCTTATTATTTCTTTTGTTGTCTTACATTTTCGGTTTCTCTAATTAATATTTAGAACAGGTCCATTATATTTTCTTCATGACTTGATATCTACCTAATAATAATTTTATGAATATTATATTTTCGTGACAGTTTTCTTAACAACAGTTTTCTAATAACAGAAATCTTTACTACAATTGCACTTCTAATTTCAACCGATAATTCAAGCGTTTTAGCCTATTCTAGCCATAAGAGACTAGAAACAACTGAAATGTTTACTATTCAAAATTTAATATATTACGCTTTAAAATTATCTTAAGAAAATAATGTGTCCCGCCACCTTAGATATACTCAAATGAACGCGTGCAATAATTTTTTGAAAAATAATTTACAGCACATAAATATTTTGTTTTGGCAGTTACCATTTTGAATATTTTTTTTTGTTTTTGTTAATATTTTAAGTTTAAAAATTTATAAAAACTGCTTAATTATTTTTAATTATTTAACAAATTACAGCCCAATTTTGTTTGTATTACGTAAAAAAATTGTTCTATGCACAAATAATTTAATTTAATATTTATTAAAACGGCCGGAATAAATTCGGTCCGCTAATATTAGAGCCCGCTGCCTTTGGCATTTGGGCCATTTTACATTCTTAACCTAGGTACTTATCTACTAACAAAAATATAAAATATTTTACAATTCAGTTTTTTTTTTATAAAGAAGTTAACAATTACTATTTATGGCTTAGTCTAGGTGTTTATATAATGGCAAAAATTAAAGATAGACATTTTCTATAATCAAAAAAAAAAAAAAAACAAAAACAAAAATTAGTTAATTCAAATTTTACTTATTCTAATGTGATTCTAAAATTAAAGAGTGACAATATTTTAAATTTAAAGGGACGATATTGATAGAAATAATATGGATTGGATACGAAATCTCGTTTTTGAAAATCCTTTTTTTAAAATACCCCGTATCAAAATCCTTTTTTTTAAAATCTCCCGTATCAAAATCCCTCGTTCTTAAAATTATTTTAAAAAGTTAAATGAAACATAAATGTAGTATTTTTATATTATTAAGAATTTAATTAGAGTGTAGTTTTTATGAAAGACGCTAATAAAAATAAAATGAATTTAATATTGGCAATTGTCATTCATTATAATTAAAAATAGGACATACATATAACTTAAATAATTAAAAATTATAAATAATTAAGATAATCAAAATTATATATGTAATTAAAAAAATGAAGGTTGAAACAGTCAAATCAAATAAGGGGAATGACAAATTATTTGTAGATGGGTACGATTACCACTTAAGTAGTAAAACTATCAAAGCTTTTAGGTGGTCGTGTGCGCAACGCAAGTCCTTATTGTGCTCAGGTCGAGTTCTAACAGTTTTGGTAGATGGAAAACATTTAGTCAAGAAGAAGCCATCTGCTCATTCACATGATCCGCAGGCTTTTGAAAGAACCATTTGCCAAATTAATACGAAAGTAAAAAGTATTGCTAAAACATCTACTTCAAAGCCTTCACAAATTATTAGAAGTAGTATAGTAGAATGTAATGAAGAATGTAGAATATATTTACCTTCTAATTCAGCGTAGAAACAAAAAATTTCAAGACAACGATCAAATACTTTGAAATAATCCAAAAAATTAGACGAAATACAGATACCAGGAAATTTGAAATTTGTGGAGGGCGAACAGTTTGTTCTTGCAGAAAAAAATTTGAATAATGAAAAAATTATAATTTTGGGCACATTTTCAAGTTTGAAGCTATTGGAGGAATCAAAATCAATTTTCATTTAAAATTCCAAAATTCTTCAAGTTTGAAGCTGGTTGATGGATGGAACGTTTGATGTAGTTCCAAATATCACGAGACAACTATTTACAATTCATGGTCAAGTCAATAACCAAATAGTTCCATTGGTATTTTGCTTAATGAGCTCCAAAAGTAAGGCAGCTTATCAAGAATTCTTTTATGAACTCTTTTACACAGCTGGTCAATGGAATATAAACTTGAATCCTATACGAATTATTTCAGATTTCGAAAAAGCTAGTGTAGCTGCCGCAAACGATTTTTTTCCATCAGCTATATATAAGGGATGTCTATTTTACTTTGGACAAATTATTTGGCGAAAAGTGTAATCTGAAGGGCTGGTCGCTAAATATGGAAATGATGAAAAATTAAGCCTACAGATTCGAATGATCAAGAGTTTGGAATTTGTTACGGCAGAAAAAATTCCTGATTATTTTTCAGATTTATTTAAAACTCTTAATAATGACGCCAGAAAAATTGCAAATTGGTTTAAAATAAATTATATAACAGGTAATACAGGAAAATCTAAAAATCCATTCAAACCAAGATATCATCCAAATTTTTGGTCTATTGCTAATGCGGAAAAATTTCATTTCCCCAGAACACAAAATAATGCAGAAGTTTGGCACAGACGCTTGAATACCATTGTAGACAAATCACATGTGGATGTATACAAGCTCATTTCTGAATTAACACAAGATCATGTTGTTGTTAAAACTAGGATGGCCAAAACTCGTTCGGGTGTAAAATTTTTCAAAAGCGGGAGATTTCGAAAGCAGGGGATTTTGTTACGAACCCATTAAAACATGGGATTTTTAAAAAGCGTATTACAAAACAATGTATTTTAATACGATGGATTATGAAACGGGGGATTTTGATACGGTGGATTTTTGAAAACTGAGAGATTTTAAAAACAGGGTGATTTTGTTACGATCCCAAATAATATTTGAGACGATTGTATATCTATGTTTAGGGAAACTATGAGTGTGTTAAGGAAATAAAAATTATTATTATATTGAATATCAACTTGATATATATTTTTTTATAATATTTTATCACCAGGCCTACATGCTCAGCGAATCCAAGGGTCTCTCTTGTAGAGTAGACTTCGTTATTTTCGGTACAGCGTTCCCAAAACAATGAAAGGTACACAGTATACAATTAAAGAACGTTCTTTTATGAGTGTAATTACGAAATAGTAATTGCTAAATCAGGCATCTTCAATGATGCTTAATTTGCATTATGCATAAGGGTAATCAAAATAAGCTAATTTACATACAAATATGCAGACCGACTATACATATATTGGGAATTTATCTTTTTTTTAACAATAGCAAGCCATCCACACAAATGCTTGCGCGAAAGTAATCGTGTACATTCCTAATGCGTGCGCGAAAGAACGTTTGTGTTTGAGTAAACATATGGAGAAGATTGTATGCTCGTATTTTGTACTTAAAACTGTACAATTTTACTACCATACAAATACAAGATTAACCGTGCTCAATCAAGTAGGTGTGGAGTTTACGTTTTTTGTTTTTACAGTTAATTTTTGCAATTTGTTTTTTTTTTATGTATGTCATTTGTGTATTTTGTTTTTGGATGTACGGTTTGACCAAATTTAAAAGAGTATCAAATATTTCCGCATCCATTCTGAAATAATTGTATAAATCTTTTGGAATATTTTGTCTTAACTCCTTAAGTAATTTCGTCACTATAATTTTTTTAACTGTGCACAACTGTGTGATGGAAACTGTGTTTCTCATGAAAACTGTTTTCAGTGCTATATTTTTTGAAACCTTATTCAAAAATTCACCAAATTGTGGAATCTACCATTTCAGAATTTCATTTTTTTCATATTTTGGTGCCCCTAAAAATTGCAACATTTTTCATCAACTTTATAGTCAAAACGAATCAAAACTTCATAGAATTAAATAAATATTATACTCTATCAGTCTTCTGATAATGATCTAATAACCGAAATCAAATTTTGAAATTAATATTGAAATTGTTGTGATTTTCTTATTTCTATCTTAGACTACTGCTAGTGCTTTCATAAATAGTACAATTTTTTCCATGTTATAATCGGATAAATCAAAGCTTATCTACCCTACTGTAGATATTTGTCTATCGAAACTGATACTACTAAACAAAACTGATCATGCCATCACGCTCGCTTGAGAAAACTAAAATTTCAACAGTTTCAATTTCTCAAATTTCAACAGAACCAGATGAGAATTCGTTATTTAGGTACAGCGCTCTCAAAACAATGCGATCTACCCAGTATGCAAAGAACGTCCTGAGTGTAGTTACTAAATCAGGCATCTTCAATGCCTCAGATGATGAATTAGTAAGGGTAATCTAAATAAACCAATGGCTACGGTGCGTGACCTGGTACTAGATATTTATCCGTTCATATAAATCTAATATAAGGTGAAGTACCCTATTACCGGCATGTTAAGAGTTTTTTACTTAATTTTCTTTGTAAAATTTTATTTTAATCTATATTTTAAATAAAAATTGGATTTTATTATATTTGTAATACAAACTATTAAATAAAAAATAATATTTTTTAATATTTATTAAATTTTAATAAATCAGTCAAATTGTTTTAAGTTTAATAAAACAAATTTTGATGCTTTAAACGAATTCATTATTTCCTATGACTTTTCTTCCATATTTAATTATATGGATACTAACCAAATGACGAATAGGTTTTATGAAATTATGTTTGATGGTTTTAGGCAATTTGTTCCAATATCTAAAGACCGGAACCCTTTTTCGAGTCCACCATGGTTCACTTCGGATTTGGGGAAACTTAGAAATAAAAAAGATAAAGCCTGGCGTTGTTATGTTAAATCAAAGAATCCTTACGATTACAATATATTTAAAAGCCTTTTTGATGAATTCAAAGCATTTTCGGAATTACTTTAAAACGATTTTGTTCGTGGAATGTCTTCTAAATTAATATCAAATCCAAAACATTTCTGGAGATTCGTCAATTCCAAAGGGAAATGTGATGAGTTTCCTACTCATATGATATACAATGGAATTTCTAGTAATGATTCAGAAATAATATCTAATTTCTTTCGCGAATATTTTAGTTCAGCGTACACTAGTCACTAACTCAATTTTCGCACAAAATAATGATGATTTTTCTCAATTAAATGTCTTTCCTAAAACTACTTGGTCTAATATTGATATTAATGAAACTTTAATAAAAAAATATATGGACAATCTTGAGACTAATAACTTTCCTGGACCAGATGGCATTCCCGAAATTATACTTAATAAATGTTCAAGTGCCTTAACAATTCCACTGTCATTAATGTTCCATTCTTTTTTAAAATCAGGAGTTTTTCCCTCTATTTGGAAGCATTCATTTATTAGACCAGTTCATAAAAAGAACGCCAAAAATGAAATCACTAATTATAGACCAATCGCGAAACTTTCATCCATTCCTAAACTTTTTGAGTTAATATTGTATGGTTCCATTTATTATCACTGTAAATCTTTTTTTAGTTCAAAACCAACATGGATTTGTGGATCAAAAATCCACAGTTACTAATCTAGTTGAGTCAGTTTCAACGTTTACGAGAAATATGGAAGCAGGTTTTCAAACGGATGTAATCTATACCAATTACAGTAAAGCCTTTGATGTTTTACCACATGCAATAATACTTTTAAAATTAAGGATACTTGGTTTCCCAGAATTCTTTCTGAAATGGGTTAAATCATATCTAACCGATAGATCTTATAGTATTTTATTTAGAAAAAATACTTCTAAGTCTTTTTATGCTAATTCAGGAGTCCCACAAGGCAGTCGTCATTTAGGGCCGCATTTTTTTATAATCTCGGTTAATGATGTCTGTTCAGTAATTCTTAATAGTGAACTGAAAATTTATGCGGATGACATGGAAATTTTAAAAAAAATTACTTCTTTAGAAGACGCTTTACTCCTACAAGGCGATTTAGATAACTTTTTTAAATGGTGTACAGCTAATAATCTTCTTTTGAATGTGAATAAATATGCACTTATGTGTTACACACGTCGACGTAATCCGCTTTGTTTTAATTATTCGTTAAATGGTATGAGCCTTTCCAAAACGTGCTCAATTAAAGACTTAGGAGTTTACTTTGACGACAAGCTTAACTTTAAATCACATTTTTATAATATTATCAGTAAAGCTAATTCTATGCTAGATTTTGTTAAACGTTGGTCAAAGGAATTTAACGATCCCTATGTTCTCAAATCTTTGTATTCTAGTCTCGTTAGACCAAATTTGGAGTATGCTAGTCAAGTTTGGACACCTTTCTATGATGTTCATATTAACAGGATTGAAGCAGTGCAAAAAAAAAATTTTAAGATTTGCTTTGCGTAATTTTCAATGGTCAAATCCATTAATTTTACCTCCATATGAACATAGATTGAACTTAATTCATTTGAAAACTTTGAAATTAAGACGAGAAGTGGCGGATGTTATTTTTCTTACTGATATTATCAAAGGAAACATTGCTTCTCCTCAGATTTTGAATAACATCAACATTAATTCAAATAATCGCCTACGAAAGGAGTTTGTATCTTTACCTTAAGTTTCCATAGGACAAATTATGGCAATTATTAGCCAATTCATAGAATGTTACTTATTGGTAATAAACACAAACTATATTGACTTCACACTTTCGAAACTGACTCAAAAACTTAAATTATATAAGTAATCTGTAGTAATTAAAATATGTGTGCAATTTATTTCAATGTATTTTAATTAGTTCTAAGTTAGATATAATTTTAATTTGTAAATTGAATGTGTTATGTTGTATTGTAAAAAAAAAAAAATAATAATAATTGTAATGAAGTTTGAGCTTAACTAAATAAATAAATAAATAAATAAATAAATTACCAGCGCATGAAATTTCAAAATATTTTATTGCCGGCGATTCCATTCCTATTACCGTCATATATGATTTATTGAACATTAAAAGACACTATTTATAATATAAGTTCTTTATTGTTTTAATTTAATACAAGATTCATTAAATAGGTTTTTAACCTTAAATAAATAAATAATATTCAATTTCAATAACAGATGGACGGAATCAGGCACTTCATTAATTGAACAGTACCCTGATTCCGTCCACTTTTATATTTTTCATCAACTTTATAGTCAAAATGAATCAAAACTTCATAGAATTAAATAAATATTAAACTCTGTCGGTCTGCTGATGATGGTGTAATAACTGAAATCGATTGTCAATAAAATTGTGAAACAGAGTTTTAATATTTATTTACTTTTAATAACGTTTCATCTACAGCAACCATCGGCAACCTTTTCAACCGATGGGCCAAAATAAATTTTCTGGATAAGAGCATGGGCCGCAGGGGCTTTATACTTACTATTACATTTTCAATTGTCACAAATAATTTAATTTTAATTAAAATAAGTTTTCAAAAATAAACTTTTTTATTTTTTTACACAATTTTGTAAATCCATTTAACAAAAACGTAAACAAAAAAACAAAATAGTGAATTGTGATTAATGAGAAATTTGGTATTGTTTAAAAGTTTTGACCAACTCGTTGTAGTTCACCTCAAAGTTGGTTCCACCTGCTCTTAATATTGCATGCAATTCAAATTCAGCATGTAATTCAACTTTGGAAATGTTTTGTTCGCAGATATATGATGTGCTTGCAAAAAACTATTATCATCCCAGCAGAAATTTTTTTTAATAAGCCGAAAAGCATAGTCTGGTAGATTAGAATAAGATGTTTTCAGCTGCGATGGGTCAAAAGTTGATTTTAAAACATCATTGGATTGTAGGTCAATTAATTCCATTTCCAAGTAATTGGAAACATCTTCAAGTTTAATTGCAAATAGATTTTGAAGAAGATCAATTTCTTTGGAACCGCTGTAAAAGTCAAAAAACTGTGTCGAAAACTCATTTTTCAAGATTTCGATATAATCGTGAAATTTGCTATTTGATAAAGAAAGATTTGATTCATGTTCTAACATTATTGCACAAAAAGGCAAAGCATGTGATTTATTTTTAAAAATATTGTATTTAAGTAGTTTTAGTTTAAACTGAAAAGCTTTTATATTTGAATATGCTTCATTAATCAAAACTCAATTTATTTGAAGCTTTCGGTTTAGTTCATTCATTAAAGAAGTCATGTCTATTAAGAATGCTAAATCAAAAACCATTTTGGATCCGATCATTTTAATACTTCCCTTTTGCTTTCAACCATAAATCTATGTATAGCTTCTTTCAACTGTAAAAACCTTTAAGTGCCTTTCCTGCACTAAGCCACCGTACTTCGCAATACTAGATATTGGAACAGACAAATTAATAATAGTTCAGTTTTTTAATTAAGAATTTTAATAGTGGTGAACGAATAAAACTAATATAGTAAAAAATACACAATGGGCCGCATTTAAAAACCGAATGGGCCGCATTTAGCCCATGGGCCGCACGTTGTCGGTGGCTGATCTAAAGCCTACAGCATATTCAATAAATTATATTAAAACTTCATAGCTTTTTCATTTAAAGAACAGCATGTTAAGTCCCAGAATAATTTAGAGTAATTTTCATTTTCTTTATTACGTGCATATTAGACACGTTTTGTTTTTGATTTACAACCATCGCACCACTTAGACAGTGTGCCCTGACTAAGAATGGATCACCTTGTATACATTTTTTCACTATACATACATACGCATTTGTGTTTTGCCATTTGAAAAGTTAATCCAATTCAATAGTATACTTTTTTTTTTTGAATACCCACTGTAACTATGGAACCTCCAAATTAATTTAGTTCAAATCAAACTTTAATTAGAAAAAACCAATTATCAAAAAAAAAAAAAAACAAAAAAAAATTTCTTTTAATTTTAATTCAACACACAATTCAGCATCATTAATATCAAAACTAAAATTTTCTATTTTTTGTTTCTTTAAAAATTTATTTTCTCTTTCCTTTTTCATATTTTATATTTTTGTTTTTAATATTTCTTCCCCTTTCTATTAAACAACAAGTAATTGAATTATTTGGCACCAAACAAAAACAAGAAAACAAAAACATTCAAAAATCAAAAATTTAATATAGATATATTTTAACGCATACACACACCTACACAAAATATAAAGACTTTAACCTCATCTGGTATTGAAATTCCTTCAAAAAAAAAAAAAAAAAAAAAAAACAAAAACAAAAAAAAAAAATAGTAAGTAAAAAAACAAAACAAAATTTTCAAATATCATCATTATTTGATAAAATGAAAGTCAGTCAACAAAGAAATCCTTTCAAGAAAAACTTCAATTCTATCTTAATCTGGTTTAGGTTTAACGCGTAAAATTATGACAAAAAAAAAAAAAAAAAAAAAAAAAAAATTAAAAGAAAATGAAACAGCAAAGTTTTTCTTTTCAAATAAAATTTTTAATATAAAAAGGATTTTATATTTCTCAATGAAGAAAAGGAGCAAAAAAAAAAAAATCCTTTTTCTATTACTTTATTTTGTTTTTTTTTTTGTTTTTTTTTTTTTTTTTTGTATACACATAGAAACAATTTTTTTTTTCAATGAAAATATCATTCAGGGTCGAAAGAACTTATTTTTTATTTTATTTTGTTTCAACTCCTAGCTTCCTTCCTGTTTTAGAAATTGGATCGGTTACAAATAAAAAACTACGAATATTTCAACTATTTTGATTTAAAAAAAAAAGAAAAAGAAAAAAAGAAAACAAAAATAAAAATGAAACTGTGTAATAATTGTAAATTGGACTTTTTGAAGTTGAATTGATTAAAATGAGAAAGAAAGAAATGAAAGGGAAAGAAATAATAAAATATTTCCTTTAAATTACATAATTTTACATTTTATTTGCTTATATTTTATTCATACGTTTATAGTCATATTTATACATATATAATCATATACAAATGTGTTAGTAAATGTAGACAGATTTTTATTTTTATTATTAAACTTTAACTTTTCTTTAATACGCAAGTATAAATATATATATATATAAATATATATATAGTTAGTTTATGTTGCTATTAATTCAACTTAGATTTTTGCTTTAGTTATTTTTGAAAACGGGGTAAAACCGCAAATTACATTTACCACACTACTAAATTTCTTATGTGGTTCATTGCGATCCTCTACAACTCTCTATGTATCACAAATATAAGATATCGTATAGAAGTATCAGACGATAAGAATATTTTTTTTTATTTTGGACATAAAAACAATTTGACAGATTCGACATCAAGTCGCTTAACATAATTTTAAAATTTAGTAGTTAGTCATTATTGTCCTACAACCCCATCGTGGTTTTTGCAGTAAATCAGATAAATATTCGCCTCATATAATAATTTTGACTGAAATGGAGTCAAATGATGGCGTAAGAATATTTCTTTGTTTCTGTGATGGTTGTTTAATCCAATTTCAAAGGTTTGTAAACGTTTGTAGGATTACCTTCCAAGGAGCTCGGTTTTAGCTTCTACGAATTTTAGATGCAGCACGTAGGGATTACTTGTTGTTTTATCATTTTGCCTTTCTATAGTAGATACTTTTGTTATATGATAATTTTGTTATTTTTGAATTGATTTTATTTGCTAATTTCAAAGTATTGTTTAAATTAGAAAGAAGTCCTGCTAAAACAATATTTTTTTTTTTATTTTATTTTGTTTTTCTATATAATCTGACTGCTCTAATTTATTTATTTTTTTTCCATAGCAGAGTTTCTATTCTCAGTTGATTCATATCGCTCTTCCAGAATTATAATTTTTTCTTCTAGGGTTTGGTTCTTTTCAATTAAACCCTGATACTGTGACGATTGAAATTGTTGTGACTTTCTTATTTCTATTTATTATGACTACTGCTAGTGTTTTGATAAATAGTCCCATCTTTTCCATGTTACAATCGGATAAATAAAAGCTTATCTACTCTACTATAGATACTTGTCTATTGACAAAAATCGACAAAAATTAGCATGCCATCATGCTCAAATCATCTCAAATTTCAACAGAAAGCAGATACGCATCATGGCAAAGATAATAACTGTTCATTTTCTAATAAAGAAACATTTACATAGAATCGAATTTACCGTAAACAACTTCTGCAAAATATGTGAAGTATAGGAAAAATCTATTAAACATCTGTTCTGTCTTAAAGTAGATTTAAATATCTTCCACATTCATTTTAGTTGTAAATTTATGTACAGCTGAAAAAAATAAATTAAATTAAATCTGCTCTGCTCTGTTCTGCGCATGAGGCTCTCTTTCGTAGTAGAATTCGTTATTTGGGTATAGCGTTCCCGAAACAATCCCAGTATGCAATTGAAAAACGTCCTGAGTATAATTACTAAATCAGGCATCTTCAATGACTCAGATGCTTTATTTTAACTAGTAAGGCTAATCAAAATAAACGAATTGCTACAGTGTGTGACCTGGCACTAGATCCGTTCATATAAATCTAATATAATCTTCCCTACTGTAAATCTAAATTTTTTTTGTCATTTATTTAAAAACAGATCTAATATGTACGTAATAAAGTAAATCAAAATTACTCGAAAGTGAGGCTTCACATGTGCATGTCCATTAAATTAAAAGTTAGGAAGTTCTGATTCGATTTGACAAAAATTTATGAAAAAATATTTGAAAATCTAGTTGTGGAGTAGCGTAGAGAAAAGTAAATATTTAAATGGTCGACATTTCATCATAATTTTTCTTTCTACTTTGAGAGAATATGGCTTCGGCACAGGTCACATATTGTGCCTCAATTTCTTGTAATCATTATTATTACAAGTTAGTCGATTAGTTTATTGTTTTTATTTTTGCTTGTCTGCGGCACCTTTCTTAAGTGGGAAATATTAATATTCCAGCGAATTTGAACCAGGGGTTCCTGCCACACTATTAAATTTGATTTTTCTGTTATCCTATCGATTAAGCTGTATAAAAAACACTGTTTGCTCAGTCTGTAACAGGCTATTTTTGGACACTTGTCATATTCATAAAAAATTAATTTTTGTTTGTTTGAAAAATCTTAGTTACTGATGCCTGTTTTAATCTTTGAACTTTGAATCACATTTCAAACTAGATTTAGTGAATGGTTCGCTAAAAGGAATAAAAAAATTAAATCCAAATTGACTTTTGTATGTATGTATGTATAGTAGATTTACTACAACATTAATAATAAAGTAATGTAGTAAAAAAAGTGTAGATATAGTGAAGGATTTTCCTTTTATGAAGTTACAAAATTTATTTGATCATCTCGTTGTTAAGAGAAAATCAAAAGCCGGAAGTAAAGAATTGTTTATTATTTTTTTTTTTTTGTATTTTAATAAAAAGTTAAATTTTTGTTTCAGTTTTTTTAGTTTCCATTGAAGTGATTTTCTTCTCAGTTAAAATTATCATGGCGTCATTGTACTGAGTCATAATCAAATATTTTTATTTTCATTGATTTTTTTTTTTTAGTTTTGTTATATCTTTGTCAATTTATTTCTAAATCTGTGGTGTGGTGGTTTGAAAATATGATAAAAAGAAGTATCTATGTACATGTCGTACTCTTCAAGCTTTGTGGAAATTTGTTTTATTTTATTTTTGTTAGATTTTCGTTTTTATTTTATTTAGGTTAGTAAAGTCGCAATTTATTTTTGAATTTTTCTTATTTTATTTGTTTTTTTTTTTTTTTTTTTTTTTTAAATGTGTATGTGTATTCAAAATTGAGTTTTAATTAAATTAATTAAAATTTTTGGTTTTCAAATACATTTTAAATTGTTAAAGAATTTCTAAAAATATACTATTGAAAGAAAGAAAATTAAAATTTTATTTAAGTTGATTAAGTTTTTAATTTGTTTTATGAACTTCGGATTTACTGTAATGTTTTATGCAAATTCGATTATTTCTTTGTGTGTGTCCATGACATCGTAAATGTCAAAGTTGAATACAACGTTTGCACGTTTAAATGTCAACCAAAGCTCACAAAAGCGATTGTTTGAGAGATTGTTTCATGATCAAAGTGTTTGTTGATGATGTCTTCGCAACCGGTTTGACACGAATTTGGTTATCTATATTTAGATATTAGGTATTGGGTAGGTATTTGGGTATCTAAACATTTTTTAAAAACCCATTGTTTTTGCATTTTGGTTTTTTTTTTAAAAAAGTTTTTACCTGAATAATGGAGAAAGGAATGAGCTACGTTACGGTTAAAACCAAATTAAAACAAACAATCAACATATTCGAGGTTTGATAATCCATCATGTTCATAATCAATTATTTATTTAAAATAATGCAAGCTATGGTTATATATTTAGCAAGTTTAATATTCTGAAAATCTACAAGGTATAAAATTATAAATTTTGGTTTGTGCTATATGTATACGTAATGAACTTAGTATAGTATTGTGACGTGATTCTTCTGAAGAAAGAAGAAAGCCATTATTTTTGTGGGGCATCATTAGAAAATTTTCAAGGGGATAAGCTGAATTCCTAATTAGGGGGCTTTTTATGAAAAAAAAATGTATTTAATATTTGTAATAGCTTTGCTCAAGGGATTGTCATTCCGCACCGCAACTTCGTGACATCTCCTTGGATACCCTATAAGCAGGGTTTAAAAAACTTCGCAGTTATTTCAAGCTTTTACTATTTTTTTACTCTTGCTTTCTAACATCGATTCAGCAAAGGCATAGCAAAAGCTTTTTTTTCGTAGTTGTTTTGCTTTCGCTTTGCTGGGCATTTTTATTTCAAAAAATAATATGCAGGAAAAGCTTTTTCATTATTTTTTTAAATAGCTACAGCAAAATGAGTTGAATACAGCTAAACAGCATTTGCTGTTGCTTTGAATTACTATTCAGCATTTACAGCACTTTACAATACACTGTTTTACATAGAGTTACTGTCCTTTTTTGTTCCTTGTTCGTTATCTTGTTGTGTTGTGATTTGATTTTGTAAAATATATAATAAATATATAATATTAATTTTGTTAACAATAAAAAGTAAAAATGTCACGAAGAAAAACTAATTGTATTTGGAGATATTTTGATGAGAATGTTGATTTTGGTAATACGTCCTGTAAAATATGTAAAGCTATCCTTAAAAAACAATAGAAATTTTAATTTAAAACAGCATATGATAAACATCCACAATTATAATAGAAATCAGTTATCAGAAGGAAACGTTATTATTAAGTAGTAAAACAAAAACAAAAAGTATTAAAATAGAAATAAGTAAAAATGTACTTTTTTTTTATTTACCACGAAATTTAAATTCATTCAACACAACCACTCTGCATGAATAAATCAGAATACTAATACGCTAATACTATACAATGTATTTGCTTAGAGATTAGAGAAACCAACACAGTATAGCTTTAATAGTTTACTCAGCACAGCAAATAGCTTTTTTTTTACTTTGACTTAAAATATTTAAAAGCATTCAGCAAAATTCTACTATTACTATTATGTTTTGAAAAGCAAAAGCACATGCGTAGTATTTGTATGTGTAAAAAGCATAAAACTATTACTTTACTTCGGTTAAGTTGAAACAGCAAAGCGCAGTAATAGTTTTTTTTTTTAATTTGAAATGCTGTTATAGTCAGCAACAGCAATAATTTAAGTGCTTTTACTATTTCTGCTGTAGTTTTTTAAACCCTGCCTATAAGGACATCTGTAAACTTAAACTACAACTGTATGGAAAAAATTAAATTATATACAAAATTTTACAAAATAAATTATAAATAAATTTACTTGGGTATTTATTGAGTGGAAACCCTTACGATTGTAATAGCTCACACTATCTTTGACTGATTTTGAAATTTTGATATGCATTTCATCAATGCAGCAACTATATGTTATATTTCTTTTATGGATAGGGATGTGAATATATCGTCCCCGCAATGACAAACTATCGAATCTGCAAAATCAGCGAATTTGAGCTGACATCGTAGTTTTACATGTTTATTTAAGTTCTTTACTGTGTCAAAGTCCCGAATCTCTATCTTGTCTCTAAATCGATGTAATTGACTGTTTTAATTTGGTGAAAGTACATATCTAACATTTATCATTACAACAAACTGTCGAATGTGTTTTTGCGTTAACTTATTTTTGTCATTATTTTTTAAAATGCTAATGTTCACTTTGAAAAAGTAGCGAAAGTGTCAGATTAGTGTCTTTGTCGTTGTTAATTTTTGATTTAAACATAAAATTTACTTCTTAAATTTACAGTCAGTAAAGTGACGAATCTTATAATAATCCCTATTTATGCATAATAAATAGCTATTATCTCTTTGATCTTATTTATGTATTTAAAAATTGTTTTAAAATGTTTAATTGGTTTTGAATAGAGAACCAGAATGAAAAAATTTTGTTACAGCATGAAAAATGTCGCGTTAAAAATTGTGATTTGCAAAGAATAATGAATATTATAAATAGATGTTGTGGGTGTTCTTTCGGTATTCAGTTTATAAAATTGAATTGTGATCAATTGTGATCGAGTTATAATTAAATGTCAAGTGAAAATTTATAAATTTTAAAAGTTTGAGTGAAATGTATTCGGTGAAAATTTTTAGAAATTTTCATTCATTAAGTTTACCAAATTCAGGTAACGAAAAAATTATTATTAATTAAAAATCCTATAATGTAAGGTTGTAATAAATGTTATGTAACATAATATAAGGAAAAACAAAAAACAAGTGAACTGTCAGCTAAAGAAAAATACCAACTTGACATTCACATAAAAAGAAAAGAAGCTGCTCGTAACTTAAAAAATATTCAAGAGGAAATGGCTCAAAAATATAATTCATTTTTGGCGTTTGAGTTTGATTTACAAGCCCTTTTGAGTACCCCTAAGGGAGCTACTAGTCCATTTTTCTACGTCAGAAAGTATAGCAGTATATAATTTAACAGTATATAATCCCCTTCAGTAGAATGCTTTTTCTGGGATGAGACCGAAGGAGAAAGAGGAAGCATTGAAATTTCTACTAGCATATATAAATATATTATGCAGTATCCTGAAGTAGTAACTTTATTTATGAATTCTGATAATTGTGGAGAACAATAGAAGAATACCAAATTTGTATGTATGTGTTTAAAGTTAGTTAAGAGACACCCACGTTACCTTAAAATAACGGACACAGCTTCATACAATGCGATTCAATACATCAAAAAAATTGTATGACGGCAAAATGACTTCCGGTGTATACTCCAGAAGAATGGGTTCAGCAAATAAGAAATGCACGGAAAAATACATCTCCGTATAGCGTTTCGTCGCTAACACACACATATTTTATAGACTATGTATAATTCAGAGAAAGTTTTTTTTTATAGGAGAAGGAAACAACACATTCCCTTTCAAAATTTTTTGTTTGGTTTCAGTATTCGAAAATCACTCCCGGATAAATTGCATATAAAAACTGATTATGAGTAAGTTTTTAGACAATACAGTTTAAAGCAAAGGAGAGGTTACCCTTCGAACTTACAACAAGTACGAGCCTATTCGATAAGATTTTCAATACCTGATGGTAAAAAATGTGATTTAGAAAAACTGTGCGTCGAATTGCAAATTCCTGGAGCCTATCACGCATTTTATGAAAATTTGACGCAGATATTTCTGATGAATCTGATTATGAACAGCTTCAAAATTGAAGCCTTTTCATAAATAAACTTATTTAACTTGTATACTTAATAAAATGAATTGTTATGTTTTGTTTATTATTCGTTATTAGAGATAGAAATTTGAATTGTTGTTTTTATTTAAAATGTTTTGCAAATTTATTGTGTATTTTCTATTACATAAATTTTTTTACTACATTTTTTAAATATTCATTTCAAGTTTTTCAAAAATTACATACAGATTCGCCACTTTATGCAAAAAATTTTGCTCGAAATTTTTAGGAGTTCTGACAAACACTACAGCAAAACTAACGAAATTGCAATTTCTTTGCTTTACCCAAATATTTTTCAGATTTCAAAAATAAATTAATAAACAACTATTAATAATGAAGCCTATGCCGAAAAAATTAGAGCGAGCTTGCCATTGAGGGGACGATATATGTGTAACATATCTCCTTTTTTCTGTTAATAATTTAAGTAATTTTAATTAAATTTAAATTCTGAACACTTCTATAATCATCAATCACTTAGTTTAAAAGTAAATTAAATAAGAACTTTTTGTTCAATTTTTTTTGTTCACAAATGTATTACAATACAATGTCTCACAAAGCTCTCATTACACAATGTTGCCAACTTATTTGTACGCCTATTGTTGGAAAATTAGATTTTCGACATTGTATCAGGTTTAAATTTTTTTTCAAGACATTTACGATGTCATCGTGTAATTGGTATATGTGTATTCAGGGACGGGGCGTGGAATTTTCAACTCGGGAAGTACTATAAAAGGAAACATCAGTTTGCTTTGGCTTTCCTTTTCTATTAAAATTTTTGCTAAATTCGACAGTTAAAATTGTTCACATCTATTTCTCAAAGTAGTTTTAATTCTGTTTAGGCAGAAAAACGATCACTCAACTGAAATAGTTGTTATAGAGGAAGTGTTATTATCAATTAACAAAGTTAAGACTATTCATTAAAAGAGTTGTTTAATTCTGTTTCAATTAAAAATGTTAATATTTCGGAAATACTGTTTTTGTTATTAAAATTTTCATCTGAAAATATAACTTTAATTTAAGCTCTGACTTTAAGAAAACAATGTAAAAAAAGTGTAAATATGAATTTTCTATATTAATGTTGGAAAATACCTCGTTTATGAATAATAAGATTTTATTGAAAAATGCTGACTACACCGTTTTATTGTTGTTGTTATTAGTAGAGCAAGCATTGGTAAGATATTGCAAAGATTTACCATCTTTAACAATTAATCATTTTTCCTCAAAACTTCTAACAGAAAATGATTTTTTCTTTAGCTTTCAGTAACACAATTACAATTTTCTATTTTAATTATTTATAAATAATAAAAAAAAAAACTGTTTTCAATTTTTACATTTGTTAACAAATTAATTGTTTCAAAACTGCATAAAACAAAATTATGGCTGAAAATAAACAATGTAGCATTCAATAACAAAAAACTACAGAATAACTTAACACAAATCAATACTACTCTCTAAAAAAAACCCAAAACTACATACATTATTTATAAAAATATTAATTCTCATTTAACAACCACAATAATACACAAAATTAATTCATTCCTTGCTACTTTTTTTGTTAGCAAATTCATTTTGTGTCATGCGATATTTTGTTGTTGTTTCGGTAGATTTTGGTAGATTTGGAATGAATATCAGCGACTCATTCACTCATTCAATTTTTTTTCCTTGTAAGATTTTATTTTATTGTCGCTTCATTTATTATTTTGTTGCTGTTGCTAGGAAAAGAGACAGTGTGTTTGAGTGTATGTATATTGTAATTGTAAATAAGGAGAATGATATTTAATTTGTCATTATATTTCCATGAAATGTATAATTATTATAGCTAAATTGGTAAGGGAATAATGATTTTTAATAATTGACAAGCATTTAAGGTCCTGCGCAGTAGACACCTTTTCATTATATTTCGATTCTCCTACTCCTTAATGAACTTCTAATATACATAATATATAAGATTATATATAAAACAAAAATGCGCACACAGTTGAAAATTTTGTACTCATATGATTTTATTATTCAGCAAATACATTATGCATATCTGAGAACTTATTAAAATAATAAACAAAAGCAAACAATTCAGTTTTTATAATTTACATTATATACTTGCAAATGAATCTATGTGCATATGCAAAAAAAAAAAAAAACAAAAAAACAAATTCATCTAAAATAAAAAATATAAAAACAACAAAAAAACAAATCACTTGAATTCTTCATTTTTATCTTTTTAAGTAACTGTTTCTAAATTTTGGTTATTTGTAGTAATAATATACTTTTATTAAACACGAGTGGTTTCTGCTATATCGTGCGAAGTCTATGTTAGTACGTAAATTACTGCTTTTTTAAAAACTTTAAATTTGACTTCAACTTGAAATATAATTACTCAACAGGGGCCCCTAGTAATGATTTTTAATAGGCATTATTTTCAAATATTTTAAATTTGTGGTTGTTGAATATCTCTTGTTGTCTTGTATGATTGAAAGAATAATAGAAAATAATGATGTTTATATACGCATTATTTTCTAAACATATATATAATATAATTAATATCAATGCATATAATTTTTGCTTGAAATTTCGATTTCATTCGATTTGAATTTTTGTAGTTAAGTAATTTTATATTAAATTAAATATATATTTTATATTAAGTTGTAAAAAATAATAAATGATATTTTATTTGGGGAAGTATTCATTCAACTCAATATATGGACGCTTCGTGCATGGTATAGATGTATATTTACTCAATCTATAAATATTTAAATTTAATATATGTGTATAGGTTATAATGATTTTTAAAACCTTTGATTTGTGTTCTATATATAAACATGTTTAAATCAATTTCTCCAGTTATTTACTATTAATATTATTTTATACAAATTAAAAATTATTGACGTTTCCTATATTGTTAATCCTATATCGAAGTATCGAACTAAGATGCGATAAAGACAATAGTTTTATAATAAAAAGTTGAACATTTTTATGTTATTATTTTTTTTTATTATTCATATTATTATTATCATTATTATTAATTGGCAAGAATTTAAATTATGGGCAATTATGAGCACTAGCATCAGAAGCTTATGTTATTTTTTGTATTTATTTATAAATTTCTCAAGGTGGGCCACAAATTGCAATATATTACAAAATTAAAATTATTCTTTTAACTTTCATTTAAAATTACGTAAATTGGTTATTTTTTTTTTAGTTTAGTCGGCAATTCATTGTATGTAATTTTGAAATTCAATATAATGTAAATTGAAATCCAAATTAACTATTTACTATATAATTTGAGATGAGACAATTCTGATATTTGTTGTACTTCCAGTACTGCAGGTGTGATGTTCATCATATATAGTGAATATTTCACTTTGATTTTATTATTTAAAATTTGATAAATATGTATGGCTGTTTTTGAGGTGATCTAGCGATGATAAAATTTCATACTTGTTCTATATATATTTTTTGTAAATGTTCTAAGATGGTAATGTCAATGTATATTTTTTATTGTTTTATTTTGCAGTTTTTACAAAGTATTCAAAATAATGTATGTTTTAAGTGTTACCTCGTATTTGTAAAACATAGACTTTGTTTCGTACTGAAGGGTATTTTTATTTTGAATAATTTTAATAATCTATAATAAGCATTTTTTTTTATCTTTGGTTTTTGGTTATTTATTTGGAAATTCCATTTTAGATAATTTTCTATGATGACAACACCTGAATATTTGTATCAATCAACTTCATCCAGAATACTGCCATAACATTTTTATTATAATAACTAAAAGTTAATTCATTTAAAAGGTCTTATGTAGCAAAATTGTGACAAAGTATTCTGAAGAATTACTTGTGCTATGTTAGAATGTGTTAGAACTATTACTTGTGCTTTGATGAGTTATGTTGAAATGTATCCATCTTAAATGTGGTAGTGTGGGTGAATATATAATTACTATCGGGATCTATAATTAATATTGTACTATTTAATTAAGAATGTCAAGCATTTGCTTAACATTTCTTATAAAATGGAATATAGATTGGATCTTTAATGTTTAAATTAATCATTGTCATTTAATTTCTAAATGAAAACGATGTTCAGTTCAAAATTTACCAAAATATATTGATTTGTATTTGCTATTTGAATATTTCACTTTATTGATCTTTAAAACACAACCTTTGCTTGATTTTTTTTCAAATAAGAATTTTTTTTGAAAAATCTTGACCTTAAGTTATTCATATTTTTGGATTTTACCCGCTATTGGTTTTTGTAATTGTATTACAATCGCATTAGTAGGTATAAAGCACCTGGCGAGAGCCCATGGAAGCCAAAACAAAACAAAATGCTTTATGAGTTCGACCTGGTACCCAGTATGGGTATAAAATAGTATGACCAAAAATAGTTGAGAGTTTTGGTTATCAATCACTAATAAAATGGAGCTATGCTATTATAAAGGCGAAGATATAGTATTGAACATTTAAATTAGTAGATATAAGTATAATAAAAATTAAGAAAAACCTATTGTATGTAATTGTGTATGCCAAATCTCTGTCAGTTCGTATTTATAGATTTGGAATTATATAAAAAAAGAAAATTCCGTCATAAAGTCATCATTTTTGTAGAAAAATCCAATTTAATTTTTTGCATTGATTTAGCTTCTAGATCTCGGAACAAATATAAAATTTTTGTTTAAATTACTTATATATAAGTTTTATTTAATTTTCTGGTTTTTACTGCTTTGATGTAAAAATAATACTGATCGTACTGGTGAATAAGAAAACTTTAATTTTTATTTTATTAAATTTGTCTGAAATCTTTATCAAATCTGATCAATTTTAGATAGATTATTTACCAGATACATATTTTGATTCTATATTTAAATAAAAAGATTACAATTTCCATTTAAATTGTCATTTATTACCATTTATTGTCATTTTGAACACATAATTCTTAATAAATTATTTGGATTATGAAAATTTATTGTGGTTCTCATTAATAAAAACAGATGAAGATGAAGACAAATAGTTAGAATTCTTATATATACCAAACCAAAATATTTTTTAACGATAACTTGTTAATTAATTTTGATTTCTTGAATATATTTCAATTATTAAAATTAACAATAATTTTAAAATAAAATTGAATTCTTTGTGTAGGTATATGTATTATTAAAAAAAATAATGAAAAATTTTACGAAAATCTAATAAATTGAATTTTTTAATTTCTTAACAATCAACATTATTATTTAATCAATTTTAATTTTATTATTATTAATTTTACTTTATATGTAAATTATAAAAAAATATTTAAATCATTTATTATTGAATTCAATTAACCTACAAACACAATAAATAAATTTTTAGCATATATTTTTAATAAAGATTATATAAATTTTACTTTAATTATTTGATTTATTATTTTTGAATATGTATCAATATCTAAGTTATTATTATCTATATTTATGTATTTGAACAGAGTCAGATGAGAGTGTTTTTGAATTAAAGTAATTTTTATTACAAATATGATCGAATTGGGGTTTGAATCTGAACCTGAAGTCCAATGAAAACTGACATGACATTGTCGTCCTAGGATTATCGACCTAAAATGTCGCATAACCAATTAATGCGACATTTTCATTTTGATTTTCAAACAAAAATTCAAAAACAACAACATTTTTCTGATTTAGAACTGCCAAAATTAAATGTCACAGTGTGACAACAACAAATTTTAAATTTTGATCAAACTTTTGTTTGACTGTCATTTAAAGACATTTGTTGAAAACATAATATTATGACATATTTTGTCAACGACAATGTCGTGTCGCTTTCATTGGCTTAAGTGGAGTTAAAACCTCTGAGGTCAATTGGAACATTGAAGTAAATTTATTTAGCTGAGTAACTGGATGTGGCTGAATTTTAGATCAGTTCACACATAGCTTAATTATATTTTATCGTCTTGTGAACTGATTAGTTTTATTTAAGTTTTTCTTACAGCTCGGTATTATATAAATTAAGTACGCACTTAATGATATAACTGACAAAAACCTATATCTATAATAATTTACTCGTCTAATAAGTTTAATAATTCTCCATTGAAAATTATTCAATCAGAAATTTATCGGTTCAATGTACAGTAAATGGTGAGTTTATAAAATCAGCGTTATTACAAAGGTATCATGATTTAAGTTACACATTCATTTTATTATCACGTTGTTAATATTGATAAAATGTTAAGCTAACATTATCGGTAAAAATAATAGACTTCATAAATGCATCTTAATTATTGTTGTCAAATTTGTGTAAAATTACTTTGGTTGATGGCAAGCCGTGACTTACAAAATACAGTGAAATCGTAAAATTTACAATTTAACATCTTCCAAAATGTGTATCAAAAGCTCTTGAATTTGCATACTATTCCAAAATGTTTAAAATACGTAGTAGAAACGTTAATAATATGTTGTCAATGGTATTCCAAAATGTAGCAAAAGTTTTATTATATATTTTGCAATAAATTGACTGTAAAAGTTTTAAACGGTAGTAGAACTATAATTAAACTTTATGAAAACTTTTTGTGCTGAATTTGGAATGTTACCCATATTATGCTCAACTATAATAGATTTAAGTAATCTTAGGGAATCCTAAGAAATTATTAAAGTTAATGAAATATCTGGAAATATCTAGGAATTTTTTAAATTTATTGTTCTGAAAATATTTTGCTTTTCACTACGCAAATTATCTTTCTAAGTTTACTTATGTTTTCGACGCTCAGAGTAGAAAAAATGTGTTTTAACGAAAAATTTCATTAAATAAACGAAAAATTTATTAAGTTTATTATATTTCAGCTTAGATGTAGCCCAAGCTTTTGATAAAGTTTGGCATGAAGGACTCTTTAAAAAGTTAAGTTGTTTGCTCCCTAAAAATTATGTTGAATTATTTTCATCATATCTCTCAAATAGAGTTTTTCGAGTTAAAAATGAGAATGAATACCCCTCTCTAAGAGATATAAAAGCTGGAGTACCGCAAGGTAGTATACTGGGTCCAATTTTATATTTGTTATACACCTGCGATATACCCGAAGTTGAAAATATAAAAATAGCAACCTTTGCAGATGACACAACGTTGGTGGCAGTTGGTTCTACTATAGAAGAAGCTACAAGCAAACTGAAAAAAGCTAATGACAAAATTTCCAACTGGTGCAAAAAATGGAAAATTAAATTAAATAAAGCCAAATCTAGTCATGTAGTTATACTTCACCTACAAAAACATAGTAACTCTTCTCTCAGTTAAAATTAATGATGCCGTGATTCCATTCGAGAATAAAGCTAAATATTTTGGCATAACCTTGGATGCAAAACTGAAATGGAAAGGGAATGTGAAAAACAAAACACAAGAACTCCAGTTCAAATATAGAGAAATATACTGGCTGATTGGGCGGAATTTTACGGTCTAGACCTATAATAAAGTTTTGATGTATAATCAAATATTGAAGCCAGTCTGGGCATACGGTATTCAAATATGAGGATGTGCTAAACAAATCCATATTTAAACTATCCAAACGTTCCAAAATAAGGTACTGCGCAACATGGTCAATACCGAAGCTTTTAGCTTAATTGACAATCAAAACTTTGTGAAGCGACTAAAACGAACAAGACCACTTGAGTTAGGTCAAAACCTTATTGGATTTTAGTAGATCAAAGGTATTTTAGTTTCTTTGAGTTAAATGTAAATTAGTGGTTAGTCTATAGGACTAGTTTTAATGTTGCAATAATGATAGGAGTTTTTAGTGGGTTAAAGTCCCACAGTCCTTCAAACTGCCTTCCCCGGTAATAGGTAGTCTCTGAAGCCTCTTTCGATGACTTACTACTATCTGGTAAAAAAAAAAAAAAAAAATTATATATGTCAATATAAAACTTCATACAGTCGTACAAAAACTTAATTTGTATCTAGTTTCGTTTATTGATAATCAAGCCTTATGCTTAACAGCAAAATTGATAATTAAATTTGTGATAAGTTCTGAATTTATATGGTTCTTGTGTTTTACGTTGTGCTTTCTTATTTTTTTTTTATTTTATGATGAATGAAGGAAACAATGAGACTGAGACTAGAGGCACCACATAGTAAACATTTTGTTATTTTTATAAAAATTTTACCTGTATAAATTAATATTTAATTAATTTTAATTTAATTTAATTTGTTTATTCCAAAATATAGTTGGCATTATACTGACATTATCGACTTATATTAAATCATATTATCAACTACAATATACATTTTTTTTTTACATATTGTTACATTGCCTGCTTAATTATGGATTACAAAATACTTTTACTTGGTGAAAAGGAAAATTGGAGAAAAAAAACCTTTTTGATTATTTTTATTTTTATTTAAAAAAAACTTAGAACTAAAACTAAAAAAAAACTTAGGAAACTATAACTATAATTATAACTATACACCTATCCCCCGATTTACATGGTACTTTTTTTACACGTTTTCGCTTTTACACGGTTTCAAAAATTATATATTTTTTTTTTTATTTTTTGACTTTGGTTTCATAAGTTGGCTGCATTTAATGTTTCTTCACTTCTAGCAGCATTTATATCAATATCTATACATATTAAAAAATACAAATAGCTTAAACAGGGAATTCCCCGAATTAAATATTTCCGGTTATTGTTGAAATTATTTTTTTATTTCCTGCATTACGTTCAATTGTGTCAATCTCGTAACTCATATATCGCGTTTAATTTATACAGCATTTGTGTTAAGTAAAACTTTATTTTGAATTTTAAGATACAATTTTCGATAATTAGCATAACTTACCATTATTAAGAAATAAAATTTCTATTATTACATACGTCATTTTTTTAAAGGTCTTATAATGTCGAAAGAAATTCCGAAAAAAAACAATTAAAAGAAAAGTTATATCGTTGGACACAAAAATAAAAATACTAGATCGACTTAGCCTATAAGCAGGTGTCACAGCAGTTTTTTGGTCTATTTTTCAGTTTCTATTGATTTCTGGGTCCGGTTTTCGAGTTTATTACTATGTTGAAACCAATCCCTTACAAATGCACTTTGCCTTTGTTCCCATTTAAACGGTTCGATTTACACGGAATTCTCAGGAATCAATCTAGCGTGTAAATCGGGGGATAGGTGTATATAACTATCACTATAACTATAACTATAACTTAAAAGCGAATGGTAAAACTAGACAAGCGCAGCCTGTCAATGATCAAGAATTAACCAGACTCCGAACTAAGCAATTATTTGAGTATTCACACTTATTGTTGAATTTTGTTTGCCTGTTTGTAATTTTATCAGCTATCGGCAGGCTTTTTGATTTCAAATGTATATCCGTCGTGCTGTGGTGTATAAATTAATAATTGTTCATTAAATGCTTCGTTCATCTAACACTACCTTAACTTATCAGTAGGGATTAGCACCTGATTCTTAATTGTGATTAATTCTATAACTTATATCAACATACTGTTAAAAATATCTGTGGGTTATAAAAATTAATCAAAACATTTCAAAGTAAAACCAATTATAATTAAATAAAATTAAAGAAATTCAAAATTTCTTCTAGTTTTAATAATTTAAAAAATAAATAAAAAGGACTATAATTTGTTAAAAATGTATTTAGTGACATAAGAGTTATTTGGCACAAGATTTATATAAATTTTATATTAAATTAAATTTTTTTAATTGGACGAATAATATTTTCTATTAATTAACCGACACAAAGTGAAAAAAATGGCCTTTAAAATAATCCCGAATGTCAGTTAAACTTATATAAGCCAATCGTAATACTTAATCTGTTCATGGCAAATATGTTACCTAATATATATATGTCAAATTCGATTTCGAATAAATGTTACTAAATTTTCTTGTGCTTAACGAAAACTTTACGAATTTTCTTATGTTGTCGTTTATGGACAGATACATGTATTTTGTATATATATATCATAATTCATGACATATAATATGTAATTCTATGTTATTATGATTATTTTATTTTATACAACTACACAAATTGGTGTGTATTGCGCTTACAACTCCTTATATTGATGTGTATACGTCATAAAAACTGATTCAAGAGAAGTTATGTATGAAATTAATTTTCAAACCCTGAAAAGATCTCAGGTTCGATTCCCGATGAAAGCAAAAACTGCTTTAGGTTTTTCGACCTGGTCCAGTACCAAGGTAAAAGGGTACATGGTCTAGTACCATTGTCATTGGAAAAACTTAATGAATAACTAACAAATAAATTTTAATTGAGTTTATTTATAATAAAATAGAATTGCGGTATTTAAGAAGAAACTGTCTTAAAGATGAATTCGTTCTTGAAAAACTAAGCCTGCTTGACAACAGTAATAGTTTTCCATATTTAATAAGTTGATATGCAAGACGTATAGGTATAAGTGGACGTATAACATTAATAGCAAACATTTCAGTGTCGAAAGGTGGTAAGTACTGTCAAGAAGATAAAAAAAAAACAGAGTTATAATCAAATTGGTTATATGAACGCCAAATCTATGTTTAGGGACTTAAAAAGAGAACAACAGGATGAAACTATAATGAAATTGTATATTTTTTGAAATGAATAAAAAATTTAAATTATTTTCGATCTTTATAAACGGTACTTTGTGTGATGATAAGTATGATCGATTAATCAAAATTTATTGAAAACAACTGATGAAATCCTTACCCTCTAAAGCCTCATAAACTGTATGTACATTCTATTGTTTATATTGTCTAAATCCGACTATGTTTAAGTAAATAAAGAATTTTAATTTTAAATTCAGCATTCATATTCAAATTTTACACATAGTTATTCAATATTTTAATATTGTTGTACAATGCAGTAAAGAAAATATTTTATTATTTACAAATTTGTATGCTAATCCTAAAATAATATCCTTGAAATTATGTACATTTATACATATGTATAATATGTAATGTATAATTATATCATTTAAGATAGAATTTGTTATATTGAAATTTTAGGTGCATGAAACACTAAAAAAGATTTGTTATTAATTTAAACAAAAAATTGATATTTCAAGAATTCATGAAAGATTAGAAAGAGTAGGAAGTCATGTTAATGTGTGTATTTTGAAGAATTGTTATTTTTACTCGTAACTTTGAAATATTGAAATATTTTTATTTATTTTATTTATTTGTAGATTAGATAAAATTTTAAAGAGAATTGAGTTAAAAATATTTTACATCATTCCTCTATAAATTTCGATGAATGCAAAAATTGATCTTTTATGATAAATTTTGAAACATATTTCAGTATTCTATGCAATAATCTTCGCATTAAGCTTTCTTTACTGTAAAATTTACAAGCTCGTCAACTTATATAATTATAACAAAATTAGGAATAATTTAAGGGCGTTTACGAACCTCTCGCACTTGCAGTTGATACTCGCACTAAACCTGTCAAATAAATTTTTTTTTTATTTTCACTTTTAATAAATTTAATTTTGCGATATCTAGTATACTTCAGACTACACTAAAATTTTGACAACAAATCAAGTGCTGCGATTTGACTGATTTAGTGCGAGTATCAAGTGCAAGTGCGTGAGATTCAGAAACGCCCTAAATCTCTTTCAATTAAAAACCCGAACTTTTGCATGTAATGTTTTGGATTAAATGAGGACAGTAATTGAAATACTTCACTGACTGGAGTCGGTTAAACCAATTGAAGAAAATACACTTTGCTAAAATATTTTCTAAGTGAAATATGAAGGTATTAAATATCTTATGATTTTATTAATGGTCGTTTGAATTTACTTACTTACTTGTTGGGTGTTACAGACCTTGTAGGTCCTGGGCCTGACGTAAAATTGTCCTCCACTGACTTCGGTCACGAGTGGAATCTCTCCAGTTGATGATTTGAAGTTTTTTCATATCTGCCGATACTTCATCTCTCCAACGAAATTGCGGCCTCTCTCGATAACGCGTTTATATAGCTCATACGGGGCTTATATAGGTCATAAATATAGAATTGATCATGTGTGGGGAACACAAGGTGGAATTTAATTCCAAATTCGGGATGTTTTTGTTATAAATGAATTTCCATAAATTATGTTGAGCAATCTAGAGATTTGTACGGTGCAGGAATGATCAAATACTGTTCTTCGTGTTTCACGAGGGAAATGCTTAAGTAAAGGTAATACAGATTTAATTTCCATTGAGTATGTACCCGTGCTTATATGAGATATCTATAAAAAAGGGAGATAGCTTGAATTTTGGATTCGATTAAGGATTATGGATAAAAAAATAAGAACAATTTCAATAATTTTTTTTTGCATGTAATCACTTTCATGCTCATCCCTTACTCCTTGTCTTTTTAAATTAACTTTTCCAGGATCTTTAGGTATACTGTACTGATTTATCAATAACTTATTTCCTATTTTGAGATTTGATATCTTTAATTACATATCAATATTTTGTCTATTAAACAGAGGTTTGTCGCGATGTCTAATACGTTTAGATCAGATAGGTTGATAGAAGTGACCATTTCAGTTGTTTTTGTAAAATCAATTGGCAGTTAATTGAGAATTTTTGATACGGTTACTCTCCCGTTATCCATCTTTCAAAGTTCGGTTCGGTTTTCAATAAAAATAGTTTTGCAGAAATATTGTTTTTTTTTTTAATTATGTAGATTTTTGATTGCATAATTTCAGGAGTAATTTCATTTCTGTCCCATATATCACAGCACCGCAGCCGCAAATGGGTTTATTGTGATAACCCGTGTTTGTTAGTTAGTCTCCTAGCTCTTGATTGCACTCAAAATATTCTTCAATGGTATGTTGGATAGCTCCGATTGTTTGGGGAACGCTGTTGACGAAGTCTGCTACGAGTAAGCCCTTCGCATTCACAGAGCAGATGTTCGGTAGCAATAGATTCTTCGTCTATTTCACATATTTTACATAAGTTGTTTTCGGTTTGACCCATTTTATAAAGATGTTTCTTTATTAGGCAGTGGCCTGTTATTGTCTCTGCCAAGATACGTACATGTTTCCTATTGAGACTTAGAAGAGTTTAGGTTTTCTTGAGCGATCGTTTAGACATTTTTGCGTGATGTTGTCACGGAACGTTGGCCCAGAAATCATCCGCTTTTTGTTTTGCTTTTAATTGTATCTTAACTGTGCTCAGGGGAACCCCACAGAACGGACTTGGTCATATGAAAGGCGTATCCGATGCTTTTCTTGCTAGATAATCTGCAGCTTCGTTTCCTGCTATGAATGCCCTGGTAAAACGATGTTAGTTGAAAAGCTTGCAAATTTTTTTAATAGAATAGGTAAAGTAGGATGATATTCTAGAAAACTAAAACGCAATTCATTGATTTGAATTAATTTTTTCAAAGACGAGTCGAAAAAATTCAATTTGACATTTGCAAACATTGCTGTAGATTTTATAAGATTGGTTGAAGGGTTCTATATTTTTAAATTCTAACGATATATTTATATATTTTTGGGATACCCTGTATACCAAAACAATTAAATATTCAAAAATCAAAATTTATATAAATCTTAATACATATGTTTAAAATTATTTTAAATAAATTATTTTAAAGTGGTATATGTGTATAAAAAGAGAAACTATTATGTAATGTGTATTGCGTGTGTAATTAATGTGACTGATGATGAATGGTTGAATAGTTGAATGTTAAAAATGTAGAAATAATAATAATTGTGAGATGCATTTAATTCAATTTCTTGAAAATATTTTATCTAAAATAATTTATGTATTGTATGTGAAAAATATATTTCACTTGGTGTAAATGTGTTTTTAAATTAAAAAACTTATATATATATATATATTTTAATTGTATTTGTGTAGATAATAATGATTTATTATTTTTACAGTAATAATTAATGTAGGATAAAAAAGTTTTCATTTTGTATTTTAGAAGGATATATGCAGAAATATTTTTATGAAAATAAAACATTGTTTTTGAAAAGAATTTTCTTTGACGTGAGCTTTTTTTTTTTTTTTAATTGTTTTCTAAGATTTTAAAGAATTTCAAAATTAATAGATATGGAAAAGAATTCATAATAATTATTATAATATGTATTTTATTTAAATTAATATTAAATATGATATCTGTGTAATTAGTTATGTATTTTGATTCTTTGATATTTGAGTTTTTTTTGTTGTTCTTATTGTTGAAATGAGAATGAAAGAATGTTTAGGATGAAATTAATCTTTTAGATATTATCTTCAAATTTGTTTTTGTAATTTGATACAAATTTAAGTATGTAATTTTATATTTTATTTGATAATGAAGATAAATTATTTATATTGTGTGTATACACATATATGTTTTCTCTATTAAATTTTTTTGATATTTAATTTTTTTATATATACTTATGGATGTATGACATTATCCTTGCAAGTGTGATGGTTCTTTGATATAGGGAATACTTTGAAATCACTTATTAATAAAAAATGAAAACTGTCCGATTATGATTACAGTAATAGGAAATGTATTATTAGAAGAGGTAATGTTACACTTTTATTTTTTATAATAAGCTATAGCAATTCGTAAAATGAACACGTATATTTTTGTACTCAATTTTATTGCAGCGGTGTAGACACCAAATTTTAGTATAAAGTTATAGGAATGATAAAAAACGATCTGAAAAATAAATTAAGTATGTATTCATTTTACGAATCACTATAACTGCAACTGCGCATTTTGGTTTTTGATGATAACACTTCATCAAAAGACCCTGATTTTTGACGAAATTCTTAGGTGGATCAAAATTTAAATCTCAATAACTACTTATAAAAAAACTTATTCAATATACGCTACATAATTTACATATAGTGGAATAGCGCTAACCTAATTATGGTTAAATTTTTTTTATTTATAGTGACTAAAATGGATAAAATATATCTTCTTTTCTTCTTGACCACAAACAGATTGTTGTGCAAACTATGATATAAATTTTAAATAGATAAGATTTAAAACCTAAGTATTTCGGACGCATTCAAAATATAATTTAGACATAAATAGTTTACCTAAATCACTAACAATTCCATTGCATTGTACATAACTATAATGTGCAAGTTTTCTCAACAACATCTACTCCCTACACTTCTTACTTCACTAATTTTTGGATTAGGAGAGCGCCATAATTTTTTTTGTAATTAACCATTGCAGTATTAGTGACCATGAGTCAAATCAAAAATTTTAATAATTATATTAAATTTGAATTCTCTGAATTGTTAATTTTTTTTTTATTAAAATTAAAATAATGAAAATTTTAAGATGTAAAGATAATAACAGTAATGTCAATATTCTACTAGTCGTTTTTAATATGAATTTTATTGTGCTTAAGAATTTACCATTCTCTTTTGTTTGATATTTCAATATTTTTTGATCTTTTCAAATTTAATTTTTATTTACCATTTTAATTTTTTGTTAAATACATATTTTGTAAAAATATTTAAAAATATACATACATATATACATATAGATAATATTAATTTACTTATTTATTTATTTTTTTTTTTGTTCAATAGGATTATTTAATTGAAGAAAAAATAGAAGAATTAAAAGAAAAACTAAAAGAGGCAGCCTGAAAATGATATTGAATTGCTAACGGAAAGTACCGTTTTAGAAAATTTTTTTAGTGATTTTTTTTTTCTTTCACATAAAACAACAAAACCATATTTTAAATACAGTTTTAAAAAAAAAAAATCACATTTCAATGAACCATACAATTGATATTTAATGTTAAACTAAAAAAAAAAGAAGAAAAAAAAAACATACATTTTTTCAGAAGTATAAAATTATGCCAATATCGGTTATCAATTTTAACAACAAAAACAATAATATAAAATCAGAAAAAAATAATTGCCAAGCTGCCATTATTATCGAAAAATCACCTGACAAAATATTATTATCAGAATTAATAACAGGTACAGTAATTACTGCAACAAAACCAACATCAACAACAACAATCAATAGTCTAGAATTAAATAAATCATTAAAAATTTTCAAAAGCAGTATGTTGACTGCTTCAACTGCCTCATCAGTTTTAACATCATCATCATCACCGACACCATCAATTGCGGCAACAGCATTAAATTCTTCATCATCAGCATCAACAACAACACCGACTAATACAGTTACAATTGGATTTAATGATGAAAATTCAAAAAATATTAGTTCAACATCATCAATTATTAATCAACAACAATCGCAGCATGCAATATCAACTAGTTCACTTTCTGATACAACAATTACACCTTCATCATCATCAACATCAACATCTGCTGCAGTAGTCGCAGCTGCAGCAGCAGCGGCAGCAGCAGCAGCAGCATCAGTTCAAAATTCATCATTAGCAGTAACATCAGATTGTTTTAGTTTATCATCACCATTAACACCTTCGTCATTATCAACATCAATTTCAGCTGTAGCTGCTGCATCATCAATAGTCTCATCAGTTGTATCAACATCAATTGATACAATTGACGCAGCTGGTCAATGTAATAATATAATGGTGTCATCACCACCCTCAATACATATTGGTGGGCAACAAAATTGTACAGCAGATGATATATTGGCAGGTGAGTTTCATTCAATCCAAATATATATATGAAAAAAAATAATTTTTTTTTTAGAAACATTTTCACTTCCCTTAAAATGAAATTTGTTGTAAATTGTAATTTGTAATTTAGATGTGATTATTTTAGAAAATAACAATTAATCTTACAAGAGATTAAATGTCTACATAAAAAAAAAAAAATATGTGTAGCTATTAATAATACTCTTCTTAATTCCCTATTCTTAAAAAAAAAAAATAAAAAATTAATTAACTTAATAAATCTTATTTTTGTTACTATTGCAGCTACTTCATCCATATTAAATGGTGGTGGTAATTCAAGCATGTTAACCAATACAAATTCATCAAGTATTGCTGGTCTCTTGGATATAAATAATAAACAACAAAATCATCAACAACAGCAATCTCAATCTCCACAACCACAATTAATGACAATGCAACAACAACATTCACCAATTGAACAAGCTGTTGCAAAAGCAATTGGTGATTTAAATAATTTAAATTCATCAAATGGCACTTTAGCAAATATATTAAATGGTACCGCTACCGGTGGTGTTGGATTTTTAGATCATCATAGTAATCCAATAAATAATTCTAATTTAGGTCCAATGTGGCCAGCTGGAAATGATGATAATAATCATATGCCACCAGGTCCATTAAATGGTTATGGTGCTAATAATTATCAAAATTTTTCAAATCAATCAATGTATAATGGTAGCGGTAGTTCAGGAATGCCACATCATCAACATCGACGTGTTATGTTAAATCAACAGCATCAGCAACCTGGTGGTGGAAACGTTAGTGGTGGTGGTAATAATTATACACATGGCCTTTCACCAAATCGTTCAATGTCTGGTAATGGCAATTCAAGTGGTAATGGTGGTCAAATGTTATCGAATAGTCCATCACCACAAAACATGCAACATCATCAACATCATCAACAACAACAGCAACAGCAGCAACAACAACAGCAACAGCAACAACAACAACAACAGCAACAACAACAGCAACAGCAGCAACAACAACAAAATATGTATCACAAAAATCCATATCCGGCATGGGCAAATTCAGCTGCGGCTGCAGCAGCAGTTGCTGCAGCATCAAATCAAAATATACCTTGGTCACCACAACAGCAACAGCAACAACAACAGCAGCAACAGCAACAACAGCAACAACAGCAACAACAACAACAGCAGCAACAGCAACAATCATCACATCCACAACATAATCAACATTTAAATCAAAATCATATGACAGCACAATGGAATCGGGGTAGATCTGTTCCAAATTTAAATCCAATGGGTGGTGGTAATACAAGCGGTTGTATGCCACCTATGAATCGTAAACAAATGTCACCGAATCCACCTGGTGGTGGTGGTCCTGGTGGACCCCATTCACCATTTGGTAATGCATCAAATGCTGGCGGTGGTGGTATGCCTGGTATTTCACCAAGTAAATATCGTCGTAGTACATCATTTCCTGGTAAAGGATCATCACCATCTGGTGCTGGTTATACATTAGATGTTCCAAATTTAGATGACGGTAGAGGTGATCCTTTTCTAGGTGGAAATGGGGGTGGTAACGGAGGTGGTGGCGGTAGCAGCGGTGGAAATAATGCTTTTCAGGTAAATAAGAATTTATCAATAAAATTAATTAGAAAAAATAAAAATAAGTGTTTAATGGTTAATTATAATTTAGTATATTAAGATAAAGTTTAGCTAAAAAGTTATACATATATATATTTTTTTTTTTAAAATTTAATGTTAAAAATTTACATATTTTAAAATTTAGAGTTTATGAATCAAATTTTATCAATATATTTGCATACATATTCTCCTAAAATTATGCAACGAAATTTCATCAGCGAACGTCATAATGAAACGAATTTGTTGAGATATTTTGGCCATAAATGACTATAGAATTGTGTCAAAGACAGTGAAAATATATTATATTTACTGTCTTTTATCAATTATATCTTTAGTTTTTTTCTAATTTCATCCAACCTCAATAATTAATTCTAATTAAATATAATTTTTTTTTATGATTATCATGAAAATTATTTTTGTATTTTATATTTATTGCTTTCTTTGTCGGTTCTCTTTCTGTATCTCACATTTTTTTAAATTATATTTTCATTTGTCATTTGTATTTTCTTTTTTTTGAACAATTCAAAAGTTATAAACTAAATGTGTATATTTTAAGAATTATGACATTTTTCAGTTTTTTTTTTGTATTTAATTTTCCAAGGATAATGGCAAGGATAATATTTTGTATATATTTAACGAAATTTGAATAAAACAAAAATACAAAAACAAATATAAAGAAAAATTTACACCGTATCAACACAATTGTTACATAATATCGCTTTTGCTTTTTATATAGAAAGCACAAAAAAACAAGCAAACCTTGATTCATTAATCTTTTTATGTTGCTTTATCTCTCTACATATACATATTATATACTACCTTCTACATATACGTATGACTGTGAAGACAAATGTACAAAAAACAGAAAAGGAGAAGAAAAAAACAAAGAACAGTTTTTTATACCTCCTAATACCTTGTGTACATTCTAAGCTTACTATATTTTACTATTTAAAAGAAGCGTACAATGTAAAATTACGCGCTTTCATCATCATCTACCCTAGTGTGCTATTATTATAATAATCATTGCCCAAAAATTTAAGTACTCAAAGGAATGAACTGCTGAACGCAATGGTCGTATTTTTAATATTCGAAAAAAAAACCAAAATAACAAAAAATTCACATAAGAATTTTTTTTATACATTTTTTCTTGTAGAATGTAAAAGGACCTAAATAGCATAACATAAACACAAGGTGTTTCCGTTGAAAATAGTTATCAACCAGTTAAAATTTATTTTATTTTTTAAAAAGCCGAAAAGCAAAGGTTTGCCCTTTATGAATTGTTTACAGCCATGGCGGCCGAAATATTTTATCATTGATTCATCATAAGACAAATGTTTTTCACAATGAACATTTTTTTGGAAGTTTTGCTTCAATTTGTCACTTTCCATATTTTATCGTTCGAATTGGTAGCAGTTGTTTGTGTGTTTTTATGTTTTTTTTTAAATGTTTTATTTATTGTCAATTAATATTTTAAATAATTCTTAAATAAAACTAAATAGAATATTATATTATTGTCTTATCAATATATGACTGAAGTTTCAGCTCTCGTATTAATTTTTTTTTTGTATGTATTGTACTTGTTATTTCTAAACAATTTATTTATTATATCATCAAATGCTTACTCTAAAATGTGGTTTAATAATTATTGTTACTTATATTATATGTTTTGGTAAAAAATGTTTTGAAAAAAAAAAACCCATTATTTATTGTTTATTTTAAATATAGAATTAAACCTACTTAACCTAACCTAAAATTAATTAACCTATAGACTTAGACTACATTTTTCCAGAAATAAGGAGTTTTATATTTCAAGTTATTTTTGTTAGGTATATATTTATTAAACTGGTAAATTTGATTATTGAATATGAGTTTACTATAATGTTTTTGTGCGAAGCATTTCTTTTGTAGTGATATATTTTTGGTATAAAGTTATTGTCTTCCACGTATCCGTTTTTATCAAGAAATACGAATCCTTCAGGAGGAATAAAACCTGATATTAAGGTATTTTTTTTAAATATTCTTCGTTTTCATACCATGGATGATTGATTAGAGAATTACTAGTTACATTTGTGCTTCTTTGAATGTGGTTGCGAATCAGGCGAATTATAAAATTATTTATTCGAATTATCCCTGCAGTATCGTAAAGCTTTTTATTTGAATAAAATTTAACATAGTTAGATTCTGGTGTTCTTTTTAAATTTGTACAATGTCTTAGATATTTTCGTTGGACCAATCTAAGTTTTTCCATAACCGATGCACTAACATTAAATCAAATTGGGCACCCATAAGTTAATATTGGACGCATAAAACTTTTATAGCACAACAATTTTACTTTTGCACCCGGAAATAATCAAAATACAAATAAAAATTTTTAATTCATTTTTTATTACATTAGGGTTTTTTGTGTTGTTAAAACACCATAATTATTGGTTTCGTTGCAAATCATTTGTAATAATTCATCATCAAAGAATCTTTTAAATAGTTCGGGTTCTGCTGAACAATCTAAATAAATTGGATTTGGAAATAATGATTTTAAACTATATACAATTTAGCTCTCGACCATTCAAATTTATCTTTCAAATTTGGTACAGATGATGGAACATTAATACCAGGTCCGTTGTAAGAGCAAGATTCTATTTCTACGATTTGATCGCTTTCAGGGAAATTTCAAGTTCATATATTTCGCTATCGTTAACTCTTCCATCAAATTCTATTTCAGCTATTTTATGTAGTTGATTATGATGCAAGCCTATGATTTTACCGCCTTTGTTCTCATCGAAATCAGTCTTCAGCTGAATCGTATGCTGGATCTGATGGTTATAGATAAATTCCAAATGGCTCTCCTAATCTTCATCGATTAATGATTTTAAACAATCAGCCACTTCATGGAGTTTTATATTACAAATTTATGTAAAACAAAAAATATTTTATGGATTGACATAAAAATGCACATAATAAACCATTCATATGTTTGTATCGTATAAACGCTACGGTATCATATGGGACCACTTTTTTTTTAAATATGAAGATTTAATATATTAATGGCAATCATTTAATTAACGGAGTCATAGATATATAAAATATAGATTGGCAGTTAGAATAAAAATTTTCAGCCACTTTTGGTCAGCTGTTTTTGAAAAATCTGAGTTCAAATAATTCAGTTTCTACTGCAAATAATTCCCTTGAAAGTGGAAACTTCGCACCAAAATAATATGAAAAGATTTAGAGTAAAAAAAATATAAAATTACAATTTTAATAATTGGATTATTTTTAACGTAAAATCTCAATTAATTTAAAATAATTATTTTTAAATTTTCTTTTAAAACCATGTATATGTATGTGTATATTCATATAAAATTCACAATAATATATAATTAACAAATCAAAAAGTAAAGTTAAAACAATATGTTTTGATACGTATATACATATTTATATTCTTGATAAGAATTATATAAACATAATTAATTAAATTTATACATGGGCTGATACAGTTTGATGTTAAACTAATAAAAATAACCATGAGTGTGAAGAAATTCTTTTACTTTATCGTATACAATATTAATATACATTATATATTATTTTATAAAACAATTCACATAGATTCTATTATTTATACATCCCGTGAAATTTTATGTCTACATATATATTGATAATATTAAAACATATGATCAGCGATGGGCACGTCTACAATTTGAAGTCAACAATATTAATTTTTTACTCGTCAACAGTGTCAAGTCAACAATTCGATAATTAACTTGATGTGTCAATAATGTCAAAAGTATAAAGAATAAAAATATAAAAACAAAATAAAATACACGTTTTTTAAGGGCAAAATAAATCTTTATTAAATAAATTAAATAATTCAATAACAGCGACTAATGAAAAGCAAATAATTCTATAAAATAAAAAAAAACCTAATATTCGTCAGTTACATTTCGATCACAAAACTTTAAAGAATAATAAACATGAATAAGTTTTTTTGATTTTTCAAAACTTAGCCTATTTCTTGAATTTGAGTGTACATATGACCAATTTGAAAATACTCTTTCAAGCTGCGCTGAAAAAGCTGGAATTTTCAATAATCGTAAAGCTATAGTTGCTAGCATAGGGTGTTTTATTCGTACTGCTTTCCAATAAAAAAGGTTTTCGATATTTTTTTCATTTAATTTTTTAAAAAAATGCAGATCCTTCCGCAAATTCTGCCCAATCACTTATGCCAGAACTATCGAGCTCATTTACAAAAAATTCCTCTACTTTTTCAATTTCCCTCTGTGATAAGTTTTTATAATTGTACTTAGGATGTTAACAAAATACTGCTAAATCATATATATTTAAAGCATTTTCCTTGCGGTAATTAATTTTGCCTTCATATTTATTATACAATGGATTATTTGCCAAATCAATCCATAATTGAACAGCATCTGACAACAAACAATTGGGATTTTGAGCGGTATTGTTAAATTTACAAAGAGGATCAAATAATTCAATATTATGTTGACATCGGTCTAAAAATTCATCATCAATTCAAGAGTTGCAACCACTTTTTTCATATAGCCCAAATTGAAGAGGTAACAGGATAAAGAATCCCTGTAAGAACACCATCGTGTATCGCAAGGAACTCTCATTCTATGACCACCATAGTTTACCACAGCTTTTTCTTTTACAAAAATTGCATGTTGCAAAATATTTTTTGTTTTGTTTTTTCAAAATAAATCCAAGATTTTCAAAATTTCGATTTTTTTTTTCTACCAGCCATTATTACCTATTACTTAGTATAGCCTTATACTTAGTAATATAACAAATAATAGTAATAATTAATATTATTTTCTAAATAAATCTAATTAATTTTAATTTTTTTATAATTTAACTTTGTAGCAAATTCAAATTCAACACTGAACTGAATTTAGAATGAAACTTTATTGTTTACATTCTTGACAAATTATTGACATTGTCGTCATTGATTACGTTGATGACTTAAAGTTGACGGTGTCATGTCCACAATAAAAGTTGACGCGTCGATGCCCATCACTGCATATGATGATATGTATATAAATTTATATTATTTATAAGTATTATTATTATTATTATTATTATTATTATTTAATCATCAATTTATATCTAATCACATTATATGCATATATATAATATTTATCATTCCCATCAAATTTAAAGTGTTCCTCTCTATTTTTCTTTGAAAACGTTTTCCAATGCTCTACACTAAAAAAAAAAGGCAGTAGATTTGACAAAAAAGCATGTTAATTTGACGAAACGGTGATTAATATAGGGTCAACAGAAACAGACCTTTGAATTGAATAAATATTTTTTTCAATATGAATATTTTTTTCCCTTCTTCAAATTAACAAATTATTTGTCAAATTAACAAAAGTTTTCATCAAATCTTCGTTTCGTTATTTCAACGAAAATTTTTGTCAAATTAACAAAAGTTTTGTTAAGCATTTAATTGTTGATTTGAATAATTTTTTGTTAAATGGACTAAAAAATTTAATTTTTATTATTCCTTGCGACAAAAGACTTTATCGAATTGAATGTAATTATCAATTCATTTTTATTGTAGGTAATGATATTACAATTAAAACTTCAATTTACAGTTTATCATTGTTTTGTTTATTTAAGGTCTACTATAGATTATTATAACAATTAATATTTAAAAAAAAGGAAAATAAATAAGAAAGTTTTTTTAAAAAAAAAATATTAAATAAAATTTATTATTTTCCATGTTTTAGTAATTAAAAAGTATTTATTTAGAATATTTTACGAATTTAATTTACTTAAATTATCAAATCTTAATTTTAATACTATTTATGTTAATATTTACAAAAAAAAAAAAGAATTAATAAGAAAATTATTTTTAAAGTAAAATATTAAACGAAATTTTTAGTTATTTTTAATTCAAGTTTTAGTAATTATTTTAGAAAATGCTTACACAAATATATAGTTTAACAAAATCACCGATTTTTCGAAGAAGAAATCAAGCATTTTAGATGAAGTTTTTCAGAATTGTATTTAGTTTTAATTTTATGAAAATATTTTTGTATAAATTTCGAGATTAAAATAGAAGTTACTGGATATTCTAAATTAAATAGATTACAAATTATAGAAACAAATGTATGTCTATTGCATTAATAAGAGAATTTATTCTGCATTTTATCCCATCAAAATATACAATTATAAGTCTTTCGTTCCAACATTGTGCCAGCAATAAGAGTTTAGCTCTATGGACTCTGTATTGGAGCCTTTTTTTCTGTTCGCCTCTTTAATTCGTCCTCGCAGGCTTCAATACTAGTGGCGTTTATAGTGAAACTGCATTGTGAGTCTTTTATAGTAAATTTTGTATTTACTTTTTATTATTTTTCATGGTTACTACTTTTGTTGTTGGTATTAATATCCCATTAAGCATAAAAAAAAACAGCTAAGCATCGTTCATCTAAAAAATTAAAAATTATGAAATTTTATTTCAAATTACTTAAGTTCAAGTTACTTAAAAAACTTACTTCTTACCTTCTGGAATAATTTGATTTCATTCTTATATTTAATGATTAATAATATTTTAATTTTAAAAATGTTATTATATTTTATAATAAAAATACTTTTTAATTTCCTTTTTTTAACTTTAAACAACAACCGTTTTAAAAAAGTTTTTATACACCTTCGCTGAGCACTTGACAAATACAACTAAAAATATTCTCTAATAGATTACTAGAATATTTTTTTAGTATAGGTTTTTTGTTAATAGTTTAATACACAAAACAACATTTCAATAAAATAACGGTATTTTACTATTTGCTTTTTGTTAATTTGAATAAATTTCGTCAAATTGAAGAACAATTTAAAAAATTGCCGAATATGCCTTCAATTTTAATAAAAAAAATACAATTTTTCTTCGTAAGTTTGAAGAAAGTATTTGTCAATATGACGATATTTTCGTTAAATTCCAAAATTTTTAAGTGTTGAAGAAATTTGTTATTTTGAAGAATTTTTGTTAATATGAATAATTTTTTTGTTGTATTGAAGAAATTCTTTATGTATCTATAATTATAATTGACAAGCATTTAAGGTCCTGTAGACACTTTTTTATTTTATTTCGATTCTCCTACTCCATAATGAATTTCTAATATAATATATAAGTTGTATATAAAACAAAAATGCGCACACAGTTGAAAATTTTGTACTCATAAGATTTTATTATTTAGCAAATACATTATGCATAAGTGAGATCTTATGAAAGTAATAAACAAAAGCAAACAAATCAGTTATTATAATTTACATTATGCACTATCTACATATTCCAAAAAAAAAAACAAAAAGACAAATTCATCTAAAATAAAAAATATAAAAACAACAAAAAAACAAATCATTTGAATTCTTCATTTTTATCTTTTTAAGTAACTGTTTCTAAATTTTGGTTATTTGTAGTAATAATATAGTTTTTATTAAAATTATGTATTATGTAGGTATATATATACATACCTCTTTAATGACAAAATTTTTTATTTTTAGTAATTTTATCCACTAAATGCCACTTACTATAGGGAATATATCGGAAACGAAGCAGTATATGAGGGACGTGTATTTGTAATGTGTCCTAAATAAAACTTACTAAACACAAAACTTTTTATTAGACACGAGTGGTTTCTGCTATATCGTGCGAAGTCTATGTCAGTACGTAAATTATTGTTTTTTTAAAAACTTTAAATTTGACTTCAACTTGAAATATAATTACTCAACAGGGGCCACTAGTATGATGTAGATTTGATTAAAAAAGTACTTCAAATCAACAAAACCAAATTTGTTTATTTGAAGATAAGTTAGTTGTTGATTTGATGATTTTTTTGTTGAATTGACGTACATTATTCATTTTGACAAAAAAAGTGAAAAACATTTCTTCAAACTGACAAATTCAATCTTCAAAATTTAACGAAATTTTTTTGTGAATTCTACATACAGTTTTTGGTTCAGTGTAAAATTGCAATTAATAAAATGAAATGAAATGATTTTCAAATTATCGTATTAGCGTAAATAATATATTTAAAATAGAAAAACTATAAAAAATAAATAGTTAGTAAATATGTGTAGTGTGTAGATAAAAATGTTAAAAAACAAAACTAATTTTAAATTCAATAAGAAAAAATTGAAAAGAATTTATTCTACAAAGCCATCAAAATATTAAGAAATGACTGTTAAATTTATAAAATCAGCTGAGTTGAAATATTGAAGAACATATGCTCATTTTTGGCTGAATCTGACATTTAATAATTAATATGATAATGTATTAGAGAGAAAGAGAAAGCAATACGGGCGGAACGGAGTATATTAAAATATAGAATAAAATGTGTACTTTTAATATACTTGTTATTGAATTATAATTTTTTAAAGGAGATATTCTAATAATAATCTTTATAATTTCCTCATGCTCATATTTGGTACTTTTTAACACATAAAAAAACATAGTTTTTAACTTGATATCATTAAATCAGATAAAATGCCACTGACTAATTACACAAATTAAATTGAAGAGAAAGTATTCCAAAAATAAATTCTAAATGGTACTTTTGAATTCCCTCTGATAATCATGAGAAATCATATTTTTGAGAAACGCTATATAGCTGATACCATATATGGTACCATTGCATAGAATGGGTTAAGCGTTTGATATATTCTACAACACAATGTTGTTACTAAGAAGCTTGCTAAGCTTAATTTTCCACCAACCTTCATAAATTGTAATAATTTCCATATAAATTAAAATGAAACACTCTCCTTCATATGATTTAAATCATTTTTGTAATTCCTTATGTTTAAGATAAGAAAAAAAGATATAGGAAAATATATTAAGTATGTATAAGATAAAAGAAAAAGAACCTTAGAAAAATATTATTAAGAAAATTTTGAAAAAAAAACAAAAACACAACGAAGTGTACTCACCATAGAATAACATTATAATAATACAAAGCAACTAAATAAAAAATAAAAAAAAAAATAAAAAAAAAATGAAAAAAAGAGAAAAAAAATATTTAAAACAAAAATATCAAACCACACACACACACTTATACTTAATGTTATAAGCATATTTCATATATTTAAAGCATACACGATATTTACGGAAGAAATAAAAGGCAATAGCAACAAGAGTTGAACCACACACAATACACGCACATATGACTGTCGAAGGACATACATATTTCTATATACATTTTTCGCTTCTTTTTTTTTTGTATTTTTTTTTTGGTTTTACTGTTTATTGTGTGCGCTTTTAATGTTCGTTTCGCATCTATGAATTTTCGGGTTTTGCCTATAATTTAAAGCTTTTTTGTTTGTTTGATTTTTTTTTTTTTAAGGATTTATGTCTAGTTTATTTTTCTATATATTTTTCTTTTCAAATATAATATAATGATAACAAAACCAAATTTTATGTCCGAATTTGAATCCACTAAGGACACACTCAAGTTAACTTCTTGAAGTTGTTTTAATGTAAATTTTCAAGTTTTGTTACAGTTCTTTGTTATTTATTTTTTTCGGGGGTATTCAGTGTATCGGGTTAGCTTTAGTTTCATATTTTTTATTTTTTTATACATATGTATCTAATCCACTCTAAACAAAATAAAGATAAATATTATGATCATATATGAATTCGAAAAGGATTTAAATTGCTAGAAGCAGAAGCAAAAAAAAAAAAAATCAAAAAATCGTTTGAAACAATTTTTACTAAAAAAAAAGGAAATAGAATGAAAGAATCTTAAAATTTCCTTATAAAGCCAGGATGAATTTTAAAATAAAAAAAAAAATGATACAATCTAAGAAAATTTAAGAAGAAAAAAAAAATTTAGATAAGAAAAAACAAATATACAAAAGAAAAATCCCATGTAAAAAAAGAAACCATAAATGTCATTAATTTTGAGTATGAGTTCAACAATCAGCAGCTCATATTATCACTAGTTTTTAACACTATTTTGTGTGTTAATGTGTGTGTAGTTAAAAGAAAATTTTTGAATGGTTTTTTTTCTCTTGCTTTCTTTCCCTTTTTCAAATTTTTCTATTTTTATATCAATTATTAGTTCATTTTGATGTCCAATTTCAATGTATTTTTTGTTGGTCTGTCCGGTGTGAACTCTTTTAACTTCGAATTGAAATGTTGTAAAAAGTTAAAAATCGTGGCCGTTTTTTTTATCTCAATTGTTTTTTTTCTTTATTGTTGGTTTTGATTAAAAACTTCAGTATTCTTCAGTAAAAACTTTGCAACTGTAGAAATTTTCGGACTGATTTTATCAATTGGTAATGAAGTTTTAAAAATTAGATATACAGTAATGAAATAACATTGGTTTGACTACCATTAATTTCATTATATTTGATGTCATCAAGTCTTTTTATACATTTTTTTGAATTCCATTTTAATTTTCTATTATTTCTGATTCATAAACAGGGAGGTTAAGTTTAATCAATATTCCCTGAGTTCCGTATTGTAAAAAAATCGAAAACTTTGACAATGTTTCGAGTTCCATATTGTATGTCAAAAATATTTTACAATGTTCCAAATTCCGAATTGTAAAATATTGGTTTTTGAAACGCCAAAAAAAAATTAATCGCACATTCAAAAATTTTTGGATGCTTTCGTAAAACTTTTACACGCTATCGCTATATAAATTTATTTCTATTATAATTTAAAAAAATCATTATTATTAAATTTATTTACATATATTATTAAGTTTAATTTTTACCTAATAACCAAACAAAAATTTATTATAAAATTTAAAAAATTATAAAATAACTAAAAAAAAAAAAATGGCGGAATCAGTGTAAGCAATTGACAAATATACCTAAGTACATATTTTAATAATGTTTATGTATGAATGAATGTAGGTACCTAATATATATATATACGTATATATATTAATGTTATAAATTTTATTTTTTGGTAGACACCGGCAAAAAAAATTATTAATTATAGTACGGTTGGAATTTGAACGCGATTGAACATCAAAAATTTGCGTTCGGAAATATAAAAAAAAACTTTGTTTTACTTAATATTGTAATGGTTTTCAATTTTAAATTTCATTTCGGCTTAAAGGCGGTTTAAAAACATGTTTTTTTACAATACGGAACTCGCCAATTGCTTTCGGTATTTCTAAGATAAGACAATTCTCTGCTGCTGCGTTTGCGTGGAACGTTTACAAAAAATTGAACGTTTGCAAAACATTTCTTTCACGGTCATATTAAGTCATGACTCAAGAGTGTGTTTTTTTTTTGTTTGTGAATATTCGAACTGAATAAACGAACGAAAACAAAACAACTGAAATATAAACAATCAAATTGTCACTTTGGTACAATTATTGTGAAAGCATTATTTCAGAGGCTTAAAAACACTAACTTCCGCTGGGTGTATTATGTGTGTAGAATTCGGTGGGACAAAATTATATGTTCTCTACTACATAACCCATTCAATATCAGATGTGATTTGTGCCCACCGACAAACAAAATAACTGGACTGTCCACATTATCTTCCATGTAAGCGTCTATATGTACAGTTAGCGATGTATTCAAAATATGTTCAAATGCATCCCCTTTCACTTTTTCCAAAAAATTAGGCTTTTGGCATTCTTTTAACAATGTAGTTTGGTCGACGTAAATAGGGTAAAAAAAATAATTAATTAGCTTTTCTTTTTCTTTTTCAGCACAGACTTAACCATAATAAGACCTTAAATATTGTTTAAGCTTTTTGGCGTTATAATCTTTACAGTTTTTGTACAAAGACAAAAGTTGGGTCATTCATAATATGTCCCTGATTAATACTCTTTAGGTACTGGTCAAGATCTTTGAACGATTTCAATATGGTTTCCAGACCTCCCTTTGCTAATATGTTCAACTTTCTTCATTGCCAAATACAGATTTCTTTTCATAAATGATCGCATCCATGTTTTTCTTGGCCGATCATTTTTAAATGGCGATTCTTTTTTGTTGCAGGTACTTTACTTGTATTCATGATTGAAATGACAGAAAGAATGTTGCATTTGATATTCAAGTGTTAGTTGAATTTATAATTAGTATTTTGAGTTCTACCTCCATATAAAAAAAAAATGGACAATTTTCTTTTATTTTACCTTTTAATTTATAGTTTTAACTCAATTTAGTGTTTTTTTTCTTCTAAGTTAAGCCAAACACTAGGTTTCACACGAATATATAGCTTGGACTAATTAAGGATTGGAGAAAGAAAAACATCCCTTTGATCAAATTAGACTTTTGACAAGTTAGACTTTTTATAGTTCTGACTCAATTTATTTTTCTTTTCTCGTTTTTCTAATCGTACAACATGCTTTCAAAACGATCTATTGAAAAAGTTGTAGGAATGAAGGCAATAGGTAAGAGGCAAAAATCGGAGTAAGAAAGAATGCGACGTTTCAGTTTTACAAAAACACAAAGAGAGTATAATCGTCTTCGATAACCTGTTATAAATATGACTCTTGAACAATGTCAGTTAAGCTTGCAAAATTGCAATTAAAAGTTAAGATCTTAAACAAAAAGCACAACATCGGTATCGTCATCCCTACCTTTTTTTTTATATAAATAATTAAAGTATAATGTTAGTTTTTCATTCAAAAAAATAATTTTCTGTTGATTTCAGTTTTTCGGAACATATCAAATTTGATCCGAACAGTCGGAATAATATCATAGTAATTATTTTTTTTTAGCTGCTTTCATGACTTTAGTTTTAGTTTCTATGTTACTAAATTTAACAATAATTTTAGATGGCTCACCTGATTTTGATGTTGAATTATTATTTCTATAAATGTGTTTGATATCGTTATCTCCTAGTTAAGTTCCTACCTTAGCTCAAGTTTGTTTTTATTTTTTTTTTTAATTCATTTATTAATAATTAATATTATTTTAAAGTCTTAAATCTATTTATTTTCAAATTACATAAAATAAAATTAGTTCAATATGTTTATTACAATATTAAAAAAATTTAGAAACAATAATTTACCAAAATAATTCATAAAAAATTTAAAATATAAAATCAGAATATAATAAGATAAAAATTTATTAATATTCAAATAGGCAACATACAAATTTCATAACTCTTTATACTTTATAAAAGTTATCAAAATTGTTTTGAAAAAATCTAAATTTTCTGCCTTTCTGACTTCCACTGGTAAGTGATTAAATAATTGAAAATCTTTATGAAATGTTTGCAATATTGCTTGCGATTATGCCTTCACCCACTTTATCAACCTTTGGGTCTTACTTTGATAAAAGTAGCACTGGTTGATTTTATTTTCTCATATTGGTTGATTTGCTTTTCTTACGCTTCTTTGCACTGTGCGGAAAACTAACATTTTTCAATATCCTGAGTGATATTACTGGTGACTTCTTTTTCTAGTCCTGTACATTGATCACAGAACCATTTTTTACAAAACACCATCACACTGAAGACCAATACAAAAATTCTTTCGTTAACCAAACCTATAAATTATGGAACACTCTACCACCACACTCTAGGGTGTTTATCCCATTATTTTGGCCATTAAAAAAAAAAAAAAAAAAATATTACTCCTTAAATTAGTTTTTCTGTTGCACTTAATACAATTTGCACCATTTTCGTTTGACATCTTGTTTGACATCCCCTTGACAACATCCTTTTCACCTTGTTTGACATCATTTGTGATGTAGAATTACACGACGTTGAGTCAACTAAAGTTAGAATGGTAATTATTTTAAATTGCGAATCCGATGTTCGGCGATTCAATGCAGCAAAAAATAGTGATGGAGTAACTTAGAGCGAGACTTGTTAATTTATTGTCATTCACACGAAATTTCTGCAAATGACCGCCAGACAGAAAGAATTAATATTTCAGATATGAATCTAGAACTCTTATATATCTATTTATTTCTTTGAAATGCCTTTTGGCCAGTCAAAATCCCTCTTCACTCTACTAAATCCCTACTAATAACTTCAGGTTACGAGTTTCCTAAATACAGTTCTATATTAGTACGCAACTTCAATCATTTCCTCTCTGCCGGAAAACTAACTCAACAATATTTAGTTGATGTTTATGCTGTTGGGAAAAATGAATAAAAACTCAATTATTTATTGAAGTGCAATAGAGCTAATTTTTCTTTTTTATTCTATTTTTATTTAGCTCTCACTATATTTCTTTTCTATCTCAGCTGAGTTAGGTCACTCATGAAATATAGTGAGAGCTGCGATAAACACATTAATGTTCTTCTAATTTAACATTGCGTGGTAAAGATTGTAACGGAAATTGTATTTTTAATAATGTACAATTCGTTGGACTACAGAATAACACTAGATGTGCTTGTTTTCGTTTGGTTCAGGGACTAGATTTAATTGTTTGTAGTTTATTTTCATTTTTTTTATATTTAATTCTGGTGTTATGAGTAGAAAAGTTATTTTTAAATTTATTTTTATTATTGACACCACAAACACAAGACAATTTGGATCATTTATAGCTGAAAGGTTTTTCTTCAAAAAATATTTGTCTTGCTCATTATTGACTTGAGTTTTGTAGATACACATATACATATTTAGTTATACCGTTATAATATGTATTTTAAAAATGATTATAATAAATATCATCTACAAACAAAAAGAAAAACAATTAAAATCATCATTGAATCTTGACTGAAAACAATTTGAAAATAAACACTTTTTAACCAAATATTTTTTTTTATTTTTTTACACACCTTTAGTGTCGTTCTAATGATCAAAAAACGAAAAGAAAACAAAAAACCGAAAAACAACAATAATTATTGAATGTCAAAAAAGTTCATATGCAAATGAAAATGTCAAATTAATGGCAACTACCTTTGAGATTGAAATTTTCTTGTTTTTTGTTTTCTAATTTTTATTTTTGCTTAAACAATACAAAAAAAAAAACAAAAAAACATAAAAATAAACAATAAAACAAGAAACTTTGCCCATAAACATGTGAAAATGATACACGCATGTACAAGAAAAGCAATTTTTGTTTTTTTCAAATCCTTGTGTGTTGTCAGCAAGCAGCAAGCACAGCATCTTCATCATCACTAACAAAAAAAAAAACAAAAAACAAAGCAAAATAATAAAACCGAAGAGTTTTTCTTTTGAAAATGACAAAAACAAAACAAAAAAATAAAAAAATCGAGAATTAAAAAAGAACAAAATTTTTGTTTTTTTAAATTCATTTTTTTTTTTTAATATGAAATATTTACTTTTATAATAAACGTATATGTCAGGGACGAAGCGTTAATAATCGCTTAGGGAATAAGAAAATAAATGTGAAGAAATTTTGTAACTAATAACATAGGTAGGCTCAGTATTTTATATATCACGATAAATATGTATATGTGTATATATATTGTATATTCTATTATATATATATATAAGAGTGTGCCAAAATCAATACTATTAGGATACATAAAGTTGAAATGAAAAAATATTATTATTATTGAATTGACCATAATTTAAATTATGGCCATTTTTATAAGCACTAGCTGCAGAAGCTTTCGGCTTTGCAATAAAATATAAAAATCACATGAGTAAGGTCCTTTTTTCAATTTTATTTTCAGAATAATGGGCATATTTAATTTTATATAAATATTGAGTTTTCAAGTTTATTTTAGTCAATTTTTAAAAACTAATCACAAATCATTATTTTAGATGTCTTTTTTTTTTTTTTTTTTTTATATTACTTCTACGTTTATTTACAATTTTAGTTGTGTTTTTTTAATGATTCAGATCTATATAGATTTCAGATCATTAAAAAAACGACTAGGGAAATATTTTTTTGACATAACCAAAATTTCAATTTTGAAGCTTTATTACAATTCAAAATAGCTTTTTTAGTAAGTTTTATATAAAAAAGAATAAAGAATAAAATATTTACAATAGAAAAAGAAATCTGATTTGCATGCATAATTATAGATTGAGAAAATAAATAATTAATAAATAATTAAGAATATAAAAAATAGGCAAAAAACAAAAAGAAATAAAACTAGTGAGCTATTTATTCCAAATTAGTTAATGGTTAGATCTAGATGGGTTAGTTACAGTAGTTCTAGTTACAGTTCCTTTTCCTTTTCTTGTCCTCACAAGACATGTACATATATAGGGATTTTAAGGTGTAAGCACGTATAAGGGTCGTCGAATTCCTTAGACCATCTAAAAAATTATAAATAGCTTAATAAAACCTAAATCTTCTCTGTAGTATAAAATAAATCCATTTTCACTATAGTAGTTTTTATCTTTTTTTATTAAGCTCAGCTGAAAATAAACTTAAATACAAGCTGTAAATTTAAATTTTAACTCAGTGCAGCATATTAAATTATTATGTTTAAGAAACTATGTATGTTAAGGGAATAAACTTTATTGCTCTTATAACTGATTTACATTATACATTTTTACATTTCTGATTTGTATTTTATGTTATTGTATTTGTAATTGATTTTAAAATCGATGTACATTCTATTGTTTTTTTGGTTGTGTTATATCACGTTCTTTTTTATTTCAACTGTCAAACTTAAAACTACTGTTACATATAGCAATATCTTAAACTATGTTTACATGTAGTAATATACTTAAACTACGTTTACATATAGTAATCTACTTAAACTACGTTTACATATGTAACATCTCCCTTTTATAAAAATTTAAAATTTTAATCTAATCGATATATACATATTTTTCTCATATTTTTGGAAAGCCTCCGGAGCTATATTAACTCCAAATGGTAATCTGCAAAATGTATAACATCCATACGGTGAATTAAATGTACACAGACTACTTGATTTTTCGTCTAATTTAATTTGAAAAAATCCTTCCTTATTATCTAACACACTGAAATATTTTTTTCCAGAGATTTTTACAATTATTTCCTCAAATTTAGGAATTAGAAAACACTCATCACTAATATTTTTATTTAAATTTTGCGGATCTAAGCAAACTCTGATTTTCCCATTCGATTTTTCCACGATAACTAGATTAGAAACCGAATCCGACGGTTTATCAATTTTCTCTATTATTTTTTGGCTTTGTAATCTATCCAATTCCATTTTTAAAGGTTTTAGTAAACTTAGTGGTACCCGTCTAGGCGGATTCACTACCGGTGTACCATCCTTTTTCAAATTAATTTTGAAATTGTTCACAAAACAACCTAATCCTATAAAATTATCTTTATATTTAGTTAAAACCTTTTCTTTACTTAACTCTATCTCATCAAGCCTATTAATTAATTTCAGTCTTAAACAACTATTCAAACCTAAGATTGGTAATGAATCACCTTTAATTATAACAAATTTTTCAACACTAATTTCATTTTTAATACAGCATTCAAGCTCAATTTCACCCATCAGATCCAATTTGCTACCACCGTAAGCCACTAATCTCAAATCAGTTCTTTTTATTCTTACATCTTTAAAAAATTTCAAAAAAGAAACCGGCAAAACATTAATTACCGCGCCTGTATCTAATTTAAATTTAATAGTATTTTTATTTACTAATATATTTGCAAACCAGGCTCTATTTGATTGGAAACTAGAATTAATACTGTTTATATAAAAAATTTCTTCTTCACTATTATTTTTCCGTATTTCATTTACTCTTCTAGACTTACAACAAATTGCAAAATGATTATTCTTGCCACATTTTTTGCATGATTTCCCAAAAGCTGGGCATTTACCATAAGTATGGTTTTGACCACAAAACTTACATCGAATTTGTTTATCTTTATTGTCAAATTTCACATAATTCTTATTATTATTTTTATTATAGCCATATTTATTATTTTCAACATACGACTTACCACCACTTGAATTTCTTTTTTCTATTGCACAAACTTCGGATGTTATCATTGACTCACCTTTTCTTAATTGAAGGTTCTTAGATTGTAGATTAGTAATTTCATCAGCACATGCCATTTCTATCGCCTTTGAAACTGTTAAACTATCCGTCTCTAACATTCGTTTTTGTAACTTTTTATTAACTACTCCTAATACAATTCTATCTCTTAGCATCCTATCCTCTAAATCAGCATAACCACATGTTTTTACTAATTTTTTTATATCCATTAAAAACGTATCAAATTTTTCTGCTGGATGCTGCTCTCTGCTCCAAAAGATAAAACTTTCATACATTTGATTTTTCTTTGGAAGACATTAATCTTCAAAAGCTTTAAACACCTTTTGTAATTCCTTCTTTTCAGCCTCTGTTAGATTTAGTGATGTGTGAAATACATCCGTGGCCTGGACACCTGCCGCATTCAAAAATATTCCAATCTTAGGTCCATTTTCTTTTTTATTAAATTCTATTGCTGCTGCAAATTGCTCCCAGCTTTGTTTAGTTCCCGTCCAGTTTTAAATCCTCAATTTTTTTTTAAAAAATCCATTCTTTCCTTTTCAACATATACATATATATTGAATTTTCCTTGGTCGGCCACGTGGTTTTTTAATTTTTTCCAATTTAGTAACACTCACTATCCCCATGTATTTTATGACAAAACTTTATTTATTTTGTTTTCAATTCCATTAAATAGTTAATTGAAATTTTTTTTTTTTTTTTTTTTTAATTTATTTTATAATTATAACCTTGTAAATTTAGAAAATTATTATTTATTTTTTTTTTTAATTTATTTTATATTCGTCTCTGCCGCAGCGCCATGTTATATCACGTTCTTCTTTATTTCAACTGTCAAACTTAAAACTACTGTTACATATAGCAATATCTTAAACTATGTTTACATGTAGTAATATACTTAAACTATGTTTACATGTAGTAATATACTTAAACTACGTTTACATATGTAACAGGTTGAAAGGTACATGTCTTTAATAGATTATTTTACTGTTCATTGGATCTACAGAAATTCAATTGTAATTGTTAAATTTTTTATCGTATATTATTGTAAATGCATCAGCATCTCGTATCATGATAAAACTAATTTCCTGATGCATTTGCTAATTAAAGTTTTAGAATAATTGGATTAATTTAATAAATAACTAATCAATTTTATTAAATTTAAATGAATAGTAATTTCAGAAATGAATTTTTTGCATCATGAAATTTTATGATGATACATTTTTGAATTTACCTAATTTACGTTTTTCAGCTGGTAAAAATATACTAATAGTAATTACACTTACACTACACGCCACATTACGATTATTGTTTTTTTTTTTCATTTTTTTTTATGTTCCCGAAATCAAAATTCAGCTTATTTAATTTATTTCAAATTACATTTATTTAAATAAAATGTAAGCATTTTGATTAAGCAATAAACAATTTACTTGGACGTTTTATTTTGTCAAATATTATTGTCAAAAAAAGGGAAATTTATAAATTTCCCATAATCTGTATATAGATCCTGATAAAAATTTTAACAAAAACTAATAGATATTCGATAAATTTTTATAACATACGTATACAATTTTGAATAGTGTATTGGTTTGGTAAGGATAGATGCGAACAAATGTACTCCCAGGATTTACATTATATTAGGCAGCATTAAGTGGTAAACACAGACGTAAGGTCCGTTGTTGAGAAGCGTCTGAATCTTCTATATTGACTATCTGGTTGTTTCAGCAGTTTTTTCACCAGTGAATGTGCGTGGTTTCCTAACCGGATCTCTAATTTCTTTTGGTTTTGTAGCAGTTATTTCCTCTTTTACAGATCCCACTTGTAAGTCATTTCTTATGACTGAGTTTCGAACATATCAAGGCGCGTTGGCAATTACTGTAAGTACTTTTGCTTGAAAATGTTCAATAATTTCTATGTTTGAAATGATTGTCATACCCCACAGTTCGATACTATAAGTCCATATTGGTTTCAATATACTTTGATAGACTTGAAACTTGCTTTGTCGAGAGAGAGTTGTAAATTTTTGCCAATTAGTCAGTATAAGTTGGGAAATTTTAGACGTTTAATTTTTGCTAGATATTATTTCTTGTTTTTGTTTTACAAAAAAAGTTTATTTTAGACTCATGAAAAAGGTGAAAATGCTTAATGCCTGAAATGCATGTGCAGAACTATGCATGCATTGCATCAAAAATAAATTAGAATGTATATGTATACATGTAATTCTGCACGCAGTGCGTTTTAATGCAACATATCTCTAATTTTTGCTGCGCAGCGGCAGAGCTACCAACACGAAACATTGTAAAAATTGTCATTTTACTAATATTAATAAAAAAATAATGACAAACGTCATAAAACTTATTTAATATTTACATATTTATTATTGTTTTTTTTTTTGTGGTAAATAGGTAAAGGTTAAATAGATAAAGGTTGTAAAAATTTATTTTAAATGGAAGAAAAACTAATTAATTCAATAAAATCTAATAATAATTTTATTTACAGAACAATATTTTTGTACTAAAATTAAAAAGAATAAATATTATTTATAGTTAGTTACAAATTATAGTTAGATGCTGTTATTTAAAAAATATTTAAGCAAATCTCTTAAATGAGAAGGTGTCTCATGTTGAATTAAATCTAGTAAATAATCTGTGTTGTGATAATGAATTGTCTACTTCTTGTCGCCAAATTCCACTAGATCTCTCTTGATCGTTTTAATGATTCACGTAGTTCGCAGGACAATAATTTGTATCATTTAGCTTAACAAAATTGTGAATTACTAATGTAGCTTTCACAATTTTTCCATCATTTGACGGTAAGCAGTTCAAAGAATTCAAGATTATTCACTCAAAATTCCAAAAGTATTTTCAATTCTAACTCTAGCTCTAGAAAGTTGTTCGTTGAATTTTTGTTTATCTTCTGGCAGCTGGATATGGTCGCATTATATTCCTTTTCAATGGAAAATCTGCATTTCCCACAAAATAATATGGAAATTCCACTGTGGAGTTGGGTAGTGGTTCAAATTCACTCATTTGTAATGTTTCTCCATTACTTTGGCTTCCCTAACCACCTACATTTACAGCTGTAAATAAGTATCCGCAAGCAGATGCAGCTAACAAAACAATACTAAAGTATTATAATACTAATGTTTGTTTTTCATCTTATATTTTTGCTATTTATTGTATCTTATAATTTTGCTTAACTCGGTAATATGGCAATTTACTGAGCTGCTTGCTATTTTAACATCTATTGCTAGGTTCAGTACATCCTTTTTATTTGGTTGCATGGTCGGAGCGTAAAACAAAACATTGCATAAACATTTTTGTGAAAAGTTTGCACTTGAAAAATTTATTAGCCTTGGCTAAAATTGTTTGCTTCTATTAATATTAGTTTTAATGTTGCTATTAGCTCCAATTGCTATTTGTTAGCTTTTACAGTTTTTGATGTACTGATGGCCCAGATGATCTATTTCGGCTTTAATTTGGTTATCTAATTCATCAAAGATGTGTTTTAAATGCCAGTTCCGATTGTATCAGTTTTAAATAAACATTGAGGTAATATCCCTTGTAGGGTTTCCAGTTTTTCGAAATTCTTCTATCGGCACTTTGAAAAATAGTATGTACTTGAAATCTTTTTTATAATCTTTAAAATGGTAAAATAATAATAAAAAATAAACGCAATGCAATATAGAGTACTAATTTGTAACTATAATTGTGTTTCAGCCCGTGGTCAGAGGAAGTTACCTCGTCTACGTTCCTTTGTATTTCCTTTGGCAAATTATTTTGACAACAAATTTTCTTGACGAGCAGCAGCACTTTTAGATTTAAGATTTTTCGAATTGCTATGGTTTTTTACTGCTTTTATACCGTCGACTTTCAGTAGAAAAATCACATCACCTTCAACTTTTGACAGCCAGTATTTCCAATCATGTTCCATTAACCATCTATCATTAAAAACACAATTCCTACTTCTAATTTTTTGCCTTTGGAGTGTTTGCTTTATCATCATTGTTCATTATACTTACTAAATTAAAAAGAATAATTTTTTATTTTTATTTATAATAAAATTTAACAAAAATAATTAATCTATGCTGCTATGCAATTAAATTTAAACTTTAACTGGAATGGAAGCCGTTTTAATTATTCAAGACCGCATACAATGCACTATTGATTTGAAATTAGTTACTGTTACCCAATTAACAATTATTGACGTTTCTGATTTGAAATTTTATAAGGTCACCCCATAAACAATTTATCTACTTTTCCTAAGTTGTATTCGAAGCTACGAAAATTTGTTTGAAATCTTCAAAATTATTGTAAATTATTTAATTTTATTTGAAACCGGTCATTTAGGAACCCTAATCCCTTGATATATTATTGGCTGTTATTTTATTGTTTTTTTATTTTATTTATTTATTTATTATGCTCCATATATTGTACAATTAATTCTTTTAAAACTATTTACTTAGATACAGATATATAATTATCTTTACTACAGTTGATTTGTATTTTTTTATTTTTATTTAGAAGTTTTCTTGTTTAATACTATAAATTTAAAGGAAAATTGGAGATGAGAAACCTTTTTGAATTTTTGTTTTGTAAAACTTAACGCTAACTTAAACAGTAAAACCTATCTATAGTAAAATCTATACGTACGAACTAAACTAGCCTAATTTTTTTTTAACTTAATTTAAATTTCTGATCAGAGGATTTTCTGACATGAACAGTTCCGAGTGGAACTTTACAGTTAAATAACTTATTTTTTCTAAAATTGTATTCATGCTGGCTTTATCATGCAGCTTTTTGGTTGAATACCATCTGGGAAGATTGAATACAAGTTTCAAAAGTTTATTTTGCGCAATTTGCAATTTTTTGGTATGACTAGCTGCACAATCTCCCCAGACTGGTGCCGCATATAACATTATTGGTTGAAAAATTACCTTAATAAGTATCAATTTGTTTTCTGTGGATAAGATTGATTTTCTGTTAATAAGGGGATACAACATGCGAGTACATTTGTTAATTTTATCAATAGTGTTAGAAGTTTGCTTTTGAAAGGTTATCCTTTTATCTAAGGTAATGCCTAGGTATTTAATAGTATCGGCCCAGTTAATTTCGTCATTTTGCAGTTTTAATGGTGTAGAAGGTAAAAGAGAGGCTTTCCTTTTTTTCGTAAAATAAATTGATATTGTTTTGGAAGCATTAATTTTTACTCTCCATTTTGCATAATAACTAGAGAGCTTATTGAGTGAATTTTGTAGGTTTGTTAATATGTGATTGGGTTTAGTGCCAGCAGAGTAAATTGCAGTGTCATCAGCAAATACTGATGTTTTTGTAAACTCTAGCCTAGGGATATCTGCAGTGTAAGTGTTGTACAAAATTGGGCCAAGTACCGAGCCTTGTGGAACTCCTGCTTTAATTTCATACAAATTGGAGCATGTATTATTCAATATCACACGAAATAGTCTTTGATGAAGAAAGTTTTGTATGATTTTAATTAAATATGTAGGAAATTTATACACTTCTAATTTATGAAGCAAGCCAGAGTGCCACACAGTGTCAAAGGCGGAATTTATGTCAAGCGCTACTAGGCCAATAGATTTGCGTTCTTCTAACTTGGATTTAATGTAATTTTTGACACGTAGAAGAGTGTGAATGGTACTATGCTTTACCCTAAATCCAAACTGTTCGTTTCGAAGAATTTTTTTAGCTGAAATAAACTTTTCCAGTCTAATTTTTATGAGTTTGTCAAATATTTTTGAGAAACTGCATAGTAAGCTGATAGGCCGAAAACTACTTAATTCCTCCATCGGTTTTCCAGGCTTAAGAATCGGAATAATATGAGCTTCTTTCCATATATTCGGGAAATAACCTAGTTTTAAACAAGAATTGTAAATCAAAATTAGATATCTTTTTGCGTTTAATGGTAATTTTTTGATACATAGATTAGATATGTGATCTGAACCTGCAGATTTTTTAGTCTTTAATTGGGCAAATATTTCATTGACAGATTTCAGTTCAATTTGTTCAAAGGATTCTATTTCAGCTTGATCAATTTTGCTTACAGATTCCTCCACCATAAGATTTGTATCATGGTCGCTTGTGTTGTTGTTCACGGCGTGTTTGTTATAAAAATTTTTAGCTAATGCATTTGCTTTATCAATATTCGTGTAAAATGTGTTACTGTCATCCTTTAGAGTACCTATAAATTTATTTTTATTTTTTAAAACTTTTGAAATTTTCCAAAAAGGTTTTGACGATTTTTTCAAGTGCTTAAGAGTATTAGACCATTTCATATTTCGAAACTCACTTATTTTATGTTTTAAAAAATTGTTGAAGTGTTGTAATTGAGCATAAAAAATTACATTACGACTACGCATCCACTTTCTCCTAACAGTGTTTCTATATGCCTGATTATATTTATTATATAGTCAGGTAATTTTTCGGTGTATTGCTTGACTATTTTCATGGGTACAGCCAATTCAGTTGCTCTTTTAATTTTGTTGTTTAAATTAGATATCATATTGTCTATTTGGTAACAATAGTCAACAGAATCATTATTATTGGTATTTAGTTCCATTTTAAGAAACTTCTGATACAGATACCAATTTGCATTGTTAAAATCCAAATAAGTACGATCATGTGATATAGTTTGTTTGCTAACGTTTAAAGTAACCGGCAAGTGGTCAGATGACAGATCATTAATTGTAATAGGTTGGGAGCAATATTCTGGTATGTTAGTTAAAAATATATCTAGTGTAGAAGGTAGTGAATTATTATTATAAGGAATATAGGTATGGTCAAAAGGATATAATAATGTGAACCTATCACTTAGTAATAACTGATATAAAATATTTCCCCAACTATTAGCCCGGGCACATCTCCACATTCTGTGCCTGCAATTTATATCGCCTCCTATAATGAAGTCACCTGTAGTTCTTGAAATTTTTAGTAGATCTTTTTTGAAGTCATTTTTATTTAGATTTCTTACGTTCAGGCTACTTATGTAATTTTTAGTGCCGGAAAAATAGACAGAAAAAAGTTTAATTTTCTTGTTATCATTTAATGTTACCTCTATACCAATATTTTCTATTAAATCCAACTTTAAAGGTTCAATTAGTTTATGCTTAATATCTTTTCTAATAATTATTGCTACACCCCCACCACTTGTTGTAAGACGATCTTTCCTATATATATTAAAGTTCGAGTTTTTTACGATAATATTATTGTTAAGCCATGTTTCACATATCAAGCCAACATGAATACCATTTTGTAACATAAAATTGAACAATTCATGGTTTTTGTTCTGAATAGATCTAGCATTCCATGTTAAAATATTTAGTTTATTACTAACATTCATTTTGAATATAAGTATTTAACCGAAAGTTCAGTTATAACCGAAAATTGTTCAGCCTTATTTTTGCAATTACTTAATTTATTTAATAATTCATTAGTTAAATTTAATATTTCATCAACAGAAAAAAGATCTGAATTATTTCTTATATTATTACTACTATTACTATTGAAATTATTATTACTATTACTACTAATACTACCTGCTGGAATTTTATTGTTATGACAGCTTATACTTGCAGCAGTGTTACTATTGTTGTTCTCCCAAAAAGAGTTTGATCTACATACAACATTGTACGGTAATGAATATGTGCTTCTATTATTGTTGTTGTTGTTGTTACTATTGCTGTTACTATTGCTGTTTGTCTTGTAGTAAAGAGTGTTTGGAAAAAGTACATTGTAATTACTTTTACTCATAGTTGCATTGTTGTTGTTGTTTGACACTGAGGTATTTTGTCTTACTTTATTGTTGCGACCCAAAAGAGAGATATATGTTTTCTTATTATCACAAATACTATCAGTGGAATGATGTTCACCGTGACAATTAGCACATTTTTTAATTTCTTTGTTTGTACAGTCAGTAGTTGAATGAATGCCGGCGCAGAAAGCACATTTTGTATTTACGCTGCAGTTACGTGATCCGTGGCCAAACATCTGGCAATTGTAACATTGTGTGATTTTTTTATTGGTGGTTTTACGTTCCCATCTAACTTTAGTGTTGAATATATAAGTAAACTTATTACGTAATTCGTTTAACTTAATTGAATTTTTTTCTAAATATACAATATATAGTTGTAAATCATTATATAAATTAGTGTTTTTATTTATTGATTTGATATCCAAACATTTTAAACCTTTTTCCAATAAGTTATTCTTCAAATCAGTGCAATTGTAGTTGTCCAATCCAGATAATACAAATTTTAGTGGCTTAGTGCTTTTCGATTCATATGTAAAAAACTCTAGATTGTTTATTTTTAGTTCGTCAAGTGCTTTTGTGTAAGATTCATTTGTGTTACAATACAGTTTTATACCAATTGGTTATTTTATTGTAAATTTTTAATTTAGTTTATTTTAATACTTCTTCCTTTCATCAACTTACAAATTGAACTGAACTGTTTCGCTTTTTTCTGTTCAATTTCAAACTGTTCCAAATAATAATTGCGTGTAAAATTAAACAAGTGTTGAACCATAAATGATTATTTGTGTACTTATATTTCTTTAATACTTTTTTGTATAGTACAGCTAGTTTTGCTTCACTTGCATTTTGAATATATTTTATAGAAATAGTTTAATTATCTGGAATGGCCAATATTAGTTAATTCGTTATGGTATGTCATCATTAAATAAAAAAATGTCTATACCAGTGTTGATTAAGAGAAAAATTATAATTTTGAGTGATTCGTGTTAGTACCTCTATCGTGTATCTAATACTTTAGGAACGGTGTCTTCTGGCGATGATCCAAATTCTTTGATCGAGTGATAACAAAATAATAACCTTGTGTAGGTATGTAGAGGTTTTGGGAAGCATTGGAAAAAATTTAGAATAAATTTCAAATGGTTTTTTTTTTTTTTTTAATTTTGATAAAAGCAATTATCAATTTAATACAGAAAGTGTAGGATTAATTTTTAACAATTGAATTTGTGCTTGTTTAATAAATAAATTCGTGAATTAATATTTGAAATTCATATTCGAACAGAGAAAAATTGAAATTAACTGTCAAGCTTTTTTTATTGTTTTACTTTTTTTTTACATATTAACTTTTGCTCAGTAACCCAATCACTGTCAAAATGAATGAAATGATTTAATGAAAGGGAATCATGTATGACATTTGCAATAATTATATTTTATTGAATATATGCATTTACTTTTTTAAATTTCCTTTATTTTTATATTTTAATTTTTTTTTTTTTCAAAATGAATTTAATCTATCTTAAGTTACATTTTAATTACACTTTACTATAATATATAAGTTTTTTTTTTTGTTTTTATTGTTGTTTATTAATTCACAAAACAAACAAAAATAAATCAATAATGCAATTGTGATATAGGTATTAAGCATTAAATATGTGTAAATGTTTTATTTTTTATTTATGTATGTATGTATTTAAAAAAAACACAGCTATATTTTATTTTATTTTAAACATATAATATTACATTACAAAAAGAACACCACTTACATATTGTTAATTAATTTATTATTTGTTATTCTTAACGCATTTTCTGATTTAAATTCTTAAAATTATTCAAAAAAAAAAAAAAGTTGAAAATATTAATTTTATAACTGTAAATAGTTTAAATATAGTTAGTTATTTTATTGATTAATTCAAATTAATCATTAGTTTTTTAAACAAACAAACACTAAATCTAATCTTATTTTTGACGTTTGCAGTTGCCTACATAATTTTTTTTACTGCGTTAAATACTTAAAATATCAAGTAGTGAAACTTTACAACTGCATTTAAGATTACAATATTTTGTATAAATTTTTTCGATTTTCATTTAGAATTAAGATATTTGATATTGATAGCACAATAATATTTTATTGATTAATTAATATATAATAACATATAATCATATTATGTTATATTAATATATTGTTCATCAAAAAATCTAAAGATTTTTTGGTTGACACTTGGTGAAACATAATTTTTAGAAATTAATAAAATTTTTTTTAATTATTTATTTATATTTAATTAAATTAATTAAATCACTTGTTATTGCTCTCTACTCATCATTCATCACTCAAGAGTCTTGATAATGTCTTAGAAGGACGAAACATGTCGGTTCGAATTTTATTTTTATGAAAATGTTAAAATAAAATAAAATATATAAGAAAACTTTAATAATTTCTTAATCAATGAAACAATAACAAGTGATTTATTTAATTTAATTAAATATTAATAAATAATTAAAATTTTTTTTATTAATTTCTAAAAATTATGTTTCACCAAGTGCCAACCAAATCTTTAGATTTTTTGATGAACAATATATTAAAATAACATAATATAATATATAATAATAATAATAAATTTTTTTTTATTAATTTCTAATATATTGTATTATATTATATGATATAAAACGGTAAGTCAAATAATAATAAAAATATTTTTGTAAAAAAAAAAATTAAGGTGATTTGAACTTAGGTAATTTTTGATACGGCAAAATCGGATATAATCAAAGTTATACAGTTATAAATTTAATATAATAATCAATTTTAACGGTATTTTTATAAAATCTTAAGATACAAAAAAATAATGCTAAATTAATATAGTAATATAAAAAAAATCTACAACTGTTATAAGTTATAATAAATAATAAACAAAAGCACAAAAAACAGTAAAAAAATATAACAGTTTCATTGTCAAAAATGCGTTAAAATATATTCTTAATTTTTCAAATGTCATTTAATTTAATTTTTATTTATTAATTATTAATTTTTAAATTCCATAATATGTGTTTTTTCCTGTTCATTCATTATTTTATACATAAATGTTTGTTTTATTTTAATGATTTTATTTTTATTTTAATTTTTGTTTTTTTTTGTTTTTGTTAATACTATTTATAAATAATCCTGTGTGTAATAATTAAAAAAAAAAAAAAAAAAAAAAAATTCAATCATTTTTGTTTTCAAATATATAAATCAAAAATAAATAATTTGAAACAAAAAAAAAAAAAGTTAATAAAAAATAAATTAAAAATTTGCTTATAAATTTTGTGTTTTAATTTTATCATTACATTTTTTGTTTTTTAATTTTAATTTAATTTTAATTTTTTTTTTATTATTTTTAATTAATATTTTTCTTTATTCCATTTAGCATATATATATTTTTTTAATTATAATACTTAAAAATGTTTTTATGTGTTATAATGTTTATGCTTTCAAAAATCACCATTTTTGTGTTAATTTTAATTTCATTTCCTTCAAAAATTCACTTAAATTTATATTAAAGTATTAGATACATGTACAGTCATGTGCAAAAAAAATTGAACAGTAGTAATTTCGAAAATTTTGTCAACTCTAAAATAATGATTTTCCTATCATCAATTTTTCTGGTAATTTAATATAAAATTTGTAGAAAAATAATTTGACATATTATGTGAAGAATGTAAACTTGGGTAAAAAAATATTTTGTAATAAAAAAAAAACAGTTATGATTTATACCAAAATGACTACTTGCAATACAACCTACAGTTAAATTAAAAAAAAAAAAATAACTCATTTTTACATTTCTGGTTTTATGATCGTAATTTTGAAAAAATTAAGTCTTCAAAAAGCTGAAATACAGAAGATAGTATCTAATAAAGCTTTGTTTGTTTATGAACTAGAAAAATATTTCGATGCCGTTATACTTTTGTGAAGTAGAACTTTGATTCTAAAGCGGTCATTTTGACATCATCAAAAAAATTAAGGTTCCAAAATATCTTATCTATCTATAGAAAAAAATTGCAATTTTATTGTAAAGGTTTCAAATTTTAAATTCAAATTTAAAGACTGTTTAAAAACATTTTTCTTTTCAATATGGAACTCCCCAGTTGTTTTATGAGATGGTTTTGGGTCCTTTTTTCGGCGTTGCTACCTCATTTCATAATTATTGTTTTTTTTTGTTTTCAAATTGTTTTAATTAAAACCACTGGTCATTACCACACCCCTTTTTTGTGTTGGATATGTCCATTCTCATTTTTCTTATATGAATACCAGGAGTTAGCGACAAATAAATTACAAATTAAGCACCGAAATTCTACAAAAAACTCATGAAAAAAGTAACTGTTCATTTTTTTTTGCAAATGTGTTCATCTTGTTATTACTTAGTAAATAAAAATTACTGCTATTTACTACTATTATATACTACTATTACAAAGCACTATCATCCACCATATATGGGTTTAAGGTAAACAAAAGAGAAAAAACAAGCAGGTGAATAATCTTGTTTAATCATGTTCTGTTGAAAAACAAAAAAAAACAAAAAAAAAAAAAAACAATTCATTTGCATTTTGTGCACTAATTATTTGTTTTTATTTTTATTATATTTTTTTTTGTTGGTTTGTGTTTATGTATGTGTGTGTTTTCTGTGTAAATTTAAATTTGTAAAATTTTATTAATACAAACAACACAAAAAATATTATTAAAAAAAAAAAAGAAAAACAATTCAGTTTAAGAAAAAAGTAGAAAAGTGTTAGGATATTTCAGGTCTTCTACAGCCATCCTTACTCAAATTTTTTTTATAATAATAATGTTTGATGTATTTCAGGGTTTTTCAATTGATATGGGGATTTTTTCAAAATATTTCACCTATCAGTATATGAGGAAGTTTCGAATACGATATCGAATTTAATTTTGTATGAAAAAAAAAGTGAATGATTTGAAAAGCTACTGCGGTGATACCCATTTTGATTTTAATCATATTTAATTTTTTTTTTAAGTTAAGATATGTAATTAAAATTAATTGTGGTCATGTGATTGTGACTTGTCTTGCAGTCACTTCAAAAACATTAGTCACGTTGTCAATTGTAAAATAACTGAATCAACATATTTGGTTATGGAATAAAAGTCGAGTTTCCTTTCATTAATCATTTGTATTTATTTTGTCGAAAGTCGCAAAGCACTGATGAAGGAAGTAAGTTGCTTCCGAAATATCGATATTTGCAAAATAAATACAAATGATTAGTGAAAGTCAACTCGACTTTCTATAAATCTAAATATATCACTAAAAACAAATCTGATTATCAAAAACAATATTTGGTTGTATTTGTTTGTGGTTTGTGCATTGGGTGTGTGTATCGGGTTTGTGTATTGGGTTAAGTTAAAGGATTATTTTTGTGTTATTTTCAAAAGTCATTGTCATGAATGATTTTCTAAATTTCGTATAAAACGAAGCATTATCTAAACACAAAAATAATTCAAATATTTCAAAAATTTACCGATGGTAATAATTTTCATGTTGATAGCTATCTGGATTTCATCTTTGATGTAATTTAGTGTATTTAGTTTGAATATTTGTCACAAACAAAACATAAAAACAACAATTATTGTTATTGATAGCTGTTTTGACATCTTCTCGTCTCACCAATTTAAAAATTTATTATAAAAAAGTTCGTATAATTTGTCATCATAACAAGATTTTCAAATTTGTCAAATTGTCCAAATAACCAAATTTATTTGTCTTGTTTTATCAGTGATTGAATTGAGTTAGTTAGGGTATATTCGGAAATGCAGCATGCAAAATCTGAACTAAAACAAAAATATTATTTTTTTTGTATACTACAAAAACTAGTAAGAACTACTACAACTTCTGTTAAACCAATTGAGAAAAAGTACGCAATTCTGCAAACGTCAAAATTTGTTTTAATTTAAATAAAAAATGTATTGATTTTAAACAATTCGTTTTGTTTTAACTTTCTTCAATAAATCTTCAACACAACAGTTTGTCACTTTTTTAAGAAAATCTAAGTCGCAGCTTATGATTTTCAAACGCTCTTCTTTTTCAGAATATGTAGTTTACAAAATTCAAACGTGCTGCTTTTCCAAGACAACAATTATTTTTTATTAACACCACATTCTGTTATTTTACATCAAAAGTACTTAGAACATGGAGAAATTTTAGTGAGAAAATACAATTTCTAAGAGCGTAAAAATATTTGAGAACCTTTGGTTTATATGAATTAATTTCCATGAAATTTAATTGATATACAAATACAAGTATATATGTACTGTACATTACAGTTAGAAAAATGTTGATATCCATTTAGAAAATTTTTCTTCTGCATGATTTCAACAAGGTGGATTTTCAAATTGATTTCATCGGTATGAGTATATGTCTGTAATATGTATGAATGTATAATGCAAATTGAAATATAACGAGAAGAGAAATATAATAGAAAAATAAAAGAAGAATTCTTATTTTTGAAATTTTGTTAGACAAAAGCAAAAAATGGAAAAAAGGGAAATTTACAACACGTGGTGTATAGTGCAAAAATAATGTTACAAAATGAATGGATATAGTATTTGTAATCTTGTGCAATATAACGGAATTAATGAATGTTATTTTATTTTTTCGGGTTCTAATTTTTATTATTTTTACTATTCATGTAATAGGAAAAATAATCTACCTGTGAATACTGTTATAATAATCACAAAAAAAAAAAAATAGAAATTAAAATAACACAAAAAGAAAATAAAAAAGAATGTATAAAAATATATATATATATAAACACAAATAATAATTATAAAATGGAATGGAACAATAATATTGTGTCGGTGAGAAGCAAGAAAATCAAGAAAAATACTCGTTAAATTAAATTGAAGTATTAAAATGTTGTTAAAGGATTATCAGGAACAGTTATGTAGTGGTTTAATATATCTTATGTATGTATTTATATACATATTCCATATACATATATATATATTATTTGAAAAAAAAAAAAACATTTTTTTGGTAATCTTTTTTTTTAAAGAAAATAGTTTCTACGTGTGAATTACAAATTATAGAAAATCGAATTGTTAATTTCTTAATAGAATTTTTCTGGTTTCTTTAATCGTTCAAGGTAAGTAAAATAAATCTATTTTGGATACTATTTTAGATAATTCCCGAATGTTTGAAATTTATTATATTGAAGGTAAGTATATAGCTGAAATTGGGCATTATTAAAAGAAGGGAGTTTAATATTCCTTATTTATTTACATGTAGCCCTCTACTTTAATTATATAATGTAGGGACATGATTTTGGTTTTGAACCATTTTTATCCAAAAAGATAAAGTGCTGAAGGGCTATAAAACCAGGGAGCATAGTCTTTTTAATGTGCTCCTAATTGTGGTTATATTGTACCGATATATGGGGTTTTTTTATGCCCAATCAACGCTTCATTGATATGAACCGTGACTTTCGAAACGTCTAAAAAACACAATGGGTGAAAGGTAAGGTGAAATACAATGTCTTGTGTTTACATTCGTCAAATCAAAATTGTAACACAATGTGTTGAGTTTATAAACACCCAAATTATGTATTCGCGACGCCTCGAATGTGCCAAGAAGGTATCGAGAATTTCTGAAACATATTTATTTGACGTTCATAATTGGAAAATTTAAATGTCGCAGAAAATAAGAAAATGAGTGAGTGTTTTTATTTGTTTTAAAAACAAAAATAATTTTTGTTTTCATAACTAACTGACATTTTTTAATAGAGAAAAGAAATAAACACACGAAAGAAATATTTTCCATGTTTAAATTTTATTTTTTAAATGCAAAACAATCATCAAATTTAATATTAATTAATATGTTTGCTATATTATTATTAATTTTTCTGTCTTATGACATTGAAAAAACAAATTTTCGTAAAATTGTAAAAAGTGTTTATTAACGTCAAAAAAGACATTGTATAGACATTGCAAACCAAGCTCATTGATATTGTGATAATAAAAGTTTAACAACCCGTCTCACAATCGTATTTTTTGACGTTTCAAAAGTCACCGGAAATATCAAGTGAAAATTAAATGAACGTTAAAATTTGACTACTATTCCGAATAGATTTTTGTCTAAATCGAATTAAGTCAAAAAGTTTGTATGGCGAAAGTCGATTATATTTTTTTTTTGCCATTTGATATACTTTTAAAGTCGATATATTTGTATGCGATTTTTAGAATTTCAATGTATACATAATAATATATAAATATGAAAATGTTATTTCTATTATTTCATTATAGTTAACATTTTAAAAAATTAAAATTCCAAAGCTAGTAAAAAATTTTCAAGTCCAAAAAAAAAAAACAAAATAATGGATATTTTTTAAAAATTTATAACTGTTCGTTTTATGTAAAAGTTAAAGAAAAAAATTCAAACACGTAACCTGGTAGATTATTTTTGGAGTAAAATATTACATTTTATTAATGCAATTTACATAATTCCAAAATACAAAATTCAATAGTATCGTAATTTCATGGCAGCCAAACAGTTTTTTAGTTGTTTTTTTACATTTATTTTATTTTATTTCCCAAGCCTCAATTTTGCTTTGCATAACAGTAGAAAATGTATTTTTTTTTTTGGGTTGTTGTCACCAAACCCCGACATCTATTTATTTGATTCTGTTCTTTCTAATGGTAGATGACAAAAAATTAAAGTATTCACATCCTTTGAATAATATCAATATCGCAATATTAATGTCAGTATTTTGCAATTTTAAAGTGTTCGTCCTTAAAATCCACAAAAAACATAATCCATTATGGCTCTTGCGACAAAAAAAAAAATCCACAAAAAACAATCATGCTATTGCTTTTACGCGTTTCACTTTATGCGAAATTCTGAGTTATGAGAGATTTTAGAGTTGGATTCAAAATCAAATTCTACGCCTTTTACAGAATATTTATATAAATTATTTTTATACATAACCACTGTTGGATATAGTGAGGATATCTCCTTTTTCCAGGATTAACTTGATACAATATTATGGATTTTGTATTTGTTGATGTTTTTTTTGTGGATTTCGGTTTGTGGATTTGCTCACTAACCCATTTTAAATTGTTGAATTTTTTAACGTGGAACAATTTTAATGATATAATTATAACATCATCCTCTATGATTATTTATTTTAGTATATGTTTTCACCCGTTACTTGTTTGAAAGGTTTGTTTTTTTTTTAGATATATTCTGTTCGATATTTTGGCGAAAGATGTTTGAAGTGTTGCTGGTAACTACTATTTGTATCCCAGATTTATTATCTTGACGTTATATCCATAAACACGACAATAGAGTTTAGTGAAATGTACTTTCCCAAAACGTCATTTGCGTGCAATTTGCAAAAGTAATGAATTCCAATACTCATTGCTATTATGCAAGAGATCGTCAATTTTTGATTTTTTTCCATTCTTTTGTATGCTGCTGCGTTTGTTCAAAATAAAATCAGTTTGCAAAAATTTCAAAAATGAATGATGTAGAATGCAGGTACGAAGTAATGAAATAATAACACTTTTAATAAGAAAAAGATTAAAATATGAAAATGAATTATAAAATATGAGATTTTCTGCTGTTTTAAAATTCCAAAACTTCAATGAAGACAATAGCTTTAATTGCATATGACTGTCATTTGCAAATGAAAATGATAGACGTGATTGACATGATCGTCAACAAATTGTTGATGTTCTGGGAAAGTGGCATAGTTGCAAACAATAGACCCTAGTCTAGTATATCTGATATCATGTCATAGTTTTCCTAATAGGCTCCTAAGATTCTAAACCAATATAAGGTTTTGTGTAAGGCAGCGTTTACACTTCAATATATACTGACAGTATTTATTGATGAGAGAGAGTATTGAAGAAAAAAATAGGATTTGTTATTTAGAAGACAAAATTAAATATGGCGAATAATGAAATGATTAGCAACATTCATATGTTGATTTTTATTATATTTTTTGGTTTGACATTCGCTTTATATTCAAAAGGTTCTTGATTAAAAAAGTTTTTTTTGTTTATATTAGTTTTGGTGAATACGTGAAATAAATAAATAAAAAAACTGACAACTAGTTTGATTGTTTAGAAATTGATGTGTAAACACAAATGTCTCTTCTTCAATCTGAAATCGTCAATAAATATTGAAGATTATTGAAGTGTAAACGCTGCCTAAATAAATCATTTTTTAGATTAATAAAAAAAACGAAATCGTAAAAACTTAACAGTAACTTGTGTTGGATATATAGTATCGAATGATTGGGGCATTTTTTGTTTTAAGTACCAAAGATTGGTATTAATTTCGAGCTCAAATTTTTCGGCTTACAATCCAGGAAATGATTAAAGCTGAGTTAATGGCTTACAGTGTCCTCTGTTAATTTTATGCAACTAGTATATAGAAAATTGTATTTTAAGGAAACAAAAATTGCATAAAACATTTGCAGAGTTTTCATTTCTTCGAAAATTCTTTGAAAAGTAGATAAAATTAATTATCAATTCAAATTGTCGATACATTTCAATCGATATAAATTTAATTTTTTTCAATACAATGTCAAGCAATATTTTCGAACATAATACATTGTCAAAATTATTTGTTTTTTCAAAACATTTTGTGGTGACACAAAACAGAGATAGAGACGTGTCTGATATGTTTTAGATGCATTTCCGAAGAGACGATTTATATTCTTTTATAACCCTTTGACTGGGTATAACGCTTTTATCATACATGAGAACTTCTTTAAAAAAGTACTTCAGGATCATTGCAAAAACTTACAGTGAATATCAGGATATAATATGTTAAAGGTAAAAAAAAGAGATTGCCCATAAACTTGAAATTGGAAATAATTTTTAATTTGGTTCTGTTAATTTTATCCTTAAAGTAACTGACATATTTGTGTTTATAAAAAGAACATTTTACAAAGTGAAAAGAAAAATAAGAAAATGAAGAAAATAAAAAACAAAAATATACAATTTAGGGTTGCCAGATTTTTGAAGGTCTCAAGAGGGATTTTTATTATTGTTATTGGTTTGTTATTTTTTTTTTTTTTACGTTTATTATCTTATTATTTTGCGATAAGAGAAAGACAGAAATGTTTAATGAAAATTATATTTGTGTTTATCCTTTTTCTACTTTTTGTTTTTTATTATTATTTTTCCTTGTTGCGTTCATTCGTTTTAATAAATGTACAAGAAGTATATATTTTTTTTTTTTTTAAATAGTTAAACGAGTAATTAACATGTGTTCTTTTTAATTTTTGATTTTTTGTTGTTGTTTTTAAAGAATTAAATTTATTTTTAATTTTTACAACAAAAACTGATAATACATACTTGTGTACAATATCTATGTATATATATCTACGTGTATATAGAATATGATTGTATAAGAGAAAAAGTTATGGTGAATTAAAGGGTGGCGGTAAAAGTTAATTTTTTTTTTATTTCAACAAAAAAAAAGCAAAAAAAACGAGAAGGAAAGGTTAATTTAATTTACAATAATATAAATACAAAAAAAGTATGAATGAAACGGATGTTTGGCCGTCATTTACGGAAGTTATTTTGAAACAATGAACTTAAAACAAATAATAACAACAACAACAACAAATAGCAGAGGAGTATATTCAAGTGTGTACACGTGGGAATTTTAATGTAAAATTTGAAATGAATTGAAATTTTAATTATACCGTTATACTGTTATACAGTAAATACATTAAAATGTTTTATCTTACGGTCCTTCCAGAAAAACACCATAAACAAAGTAAATGAAGAAAAAAATAAAATGCTATGAATTTTAAGGATTTTAAAAAAGTCCGGAAAGGATTTAAATTTTCTTGTTTAATTCTCATTAATTAGTTACCAAAATAAAAACAAGAATTAACCAACCGGAATTTTTTGGTATTAAAGATATATTTATATGTAGATATATATACCTACATTTTTAACATATATATAAGGCTTGTGTAAAATTTTAATTCATTTAAAATTGAATTAAAAAATCAGATCAAACCGTAGGGTCTGCATACCTACACTACAATTGAAAATAATTAATTTGACTTTAAAAGAGATAATAAGATATGGTCTTGAATATTTTATTAAAGATATTTATTATAGAGAATATAGAGTCCATTTAATGGTAAGGATATTTTGAAAATTGAAATTATTGACAAAAAAAAAAAAAAAAACAAAATTAATATAACAGAAATAGAGATTTTATTTAGATTTTTATTATAGCGTTTCAGATAGTTAAATTCGTAGTATGAATGTATATGTTAAATGTCTTATTATTCAATTATAAGGAGCACTGGCTGTCCAGCTAATATTTTGCGGTATATCTATATATATAAAATTCTAAGCACTTTTGTTTGTGACCATGTAACTTTTAAACCACTAGACGTTTCGTAAACATATTTACATAATTGGTTGAGTTGATACTCCGCTTGGTTTATGTATTATTTTTTGTATTCTGAATGGTTTGTATAGCTGTCAATCAGCAATATTTTAGAATCTAAAGATGTTACAGACCTGAAAATCGCTACTTCGATACTCCCTCCAAAATGACCGAACATATCTAAAAACTAGAACATGGTCAAAGTACTCCAAAAATGTGAAATTATTATGTGGGATGAATGCACAATGGCCCATAAATATTCCTTAGAAGCATTTAACAGAAAACTTAAAAGATTTAAATGACAACGACATACTTTTAGGTGGTGCTATAATTTTATTATCTGATGGTGATTTCAGGCAAACGTTACCAATTATTATGCACTCAATGTATGCGGACGAAATCAACGTATTCTTAAAGTCATCGTTTTTGTGGCGAAGCATCCATAAATTTCAACTTAATACAAACATGCGTGTTACACTACAAAACGATTTATCTGCTGAAGTATTTTCAAGAAGGAATGGAAAGATTGCTTTCCAAAGAAATACACTCATGATAAAATTGTCAGCAAATTTCTGCAACATTGTTGATTTACGTTTGGCGTTTGCAATAACCAACAATAAATCGCAAGGACAAACAATGAACATTGGAAAACGTACATTTCCCAATATAAGCAACAATTATCGTAACCATCAATGGCTTAGCAAACGAGCGATTTTGGTTGCTAAAAATGTTGATGTTAATGAGATCAATTTTAAAATACAGGAAGCACTGCTTGTCGAATTGATTTCGTTTAAATCAATTGACACCGCGTTAGAATGAGATCAAGTCGTAAATTTACGCCTGAAAATTGGTTCACCATAATTATTTTGCTTCGGGTTCTAAATGCACCAAGACTTTGCAACGAAAAAAATGAGTTATTTTTAATAAATATGGAAATCTCTTTGAATTTACGATGTTGAGCGGTGATTTCCAAGGAGAAAATGTTATGTTGCTACATACTCCAATGATACCCAATGATGTTTGGCGTTTGCGATAACCAATAATAAATCGCAAGGACAAACAATGAACATATACGGATGGGTTCTAGAAAATCCGTGTTTTTCTCATATGTAGCGTGTTCACGAGTCGGAAAACCATCACATCTTTTCGTTCATGCACATGATGGTATCATCAACAATTTTGTTCATGATGTAGTATTAAGATCACAAAAATAAATATTTTAAAATATGAAAATAATTCTATTTATTTGTTATTCAAGTTTTACACTAAATCAGAATTTTCGAGTCAGTATTTTGGCAGAACGAAGTGTGCCGAGTTGACTAGTTATTGTATAAATATTCTTAGCTTTAGATATAGGTTCTTTGTACAAAACGGTATAGCTTGGACTAAGATAGGTTTGTTTGTTAATTGTGTTAATTGAAAAAGTAATAAAATTTAATCGAAACTCATTGAATTGATGTAAATTTTTGTTAATCTAAGTAATGGGATAAAGATATAATTCTTTACTATTTTGATTTTGTTACACTTTAAATGCACTGCCAAAATTTTGATTTATTAAATTTTTAATATTTTACGTGCTCAAAAAGAGAGGGTTTTGAAAAGAAAAAGAAAAATACAAAAAAGTTTCGACGGAAAATAATAAAGAAAGACGGAAAATTTAACTTTTTACAAATCAATCACATAAAATTTTAATTTCTTTAGAAATAACGGTAATGTAATGTAAATCAAAATATTTCAACTAATCTGACCATGCTTATGACTATGTTTAATTATTAAACTTCCTTGCCTTTACAATTGTATCATCGAGATATTCTTACTGTGGTGAATAGCTGGGGTGGCATTGTGTAATTTGAAACGTCGTTTTGTTTTGACTATTTTCAAAAAGTGGCATTGCATAATTTTGTTTCGACCATTTTTATTTTGTTTCAATATTTTCAAAATTGGTACGACATATTTTGGTATTGCGTATTGTTGAAATGCTACTTTGTTTTACATTTGATACGACCAAATTTTGGCGATTGAAAAATAGTTGACGCTTTTAGGTAAATTTTAAAAAAAAATAATAAATTAATACATGATTTTTATTGGAATATTTATTTTAGAAACGCACAGAAATAAAAATTCCAATAAAATGAAAAGTTAAGTAAATTTATAATGATTTTCTGTCAAGAAAAAAAATTTTCAGAATAAAAAAAAAAAAAAAAATGTTGGTATTATTATTAGCTTCTTTTACTTGTATCTAGTTGCAATTTCTTTTAGCTCCATTTTTTTTATTTCAATATTATTTTCTAGCAGTAATTGTTGAAATTTTAACGAAACAAATCAAAAATGGAATTATGTAAAATGTTTCACTGTTTTTTCGAGTGTTTCAAAATGAATTAACGTTTCAAATTACGTAATGTCATACAAATTTTGTTTCGACCGAAATGTTTGAAACAAATTTACAAAATGCCACCCCTGTTATACAGTGGTGAATATATATATAATCTGAAGGTGGCATAGTACAGATTATTTAATTTACAAAGCTACCAAACCGAAATTAAATTACTAGCATGCTAAGCAATTTCTCATTCAAAATATCGATTAATGGTTATATACTTAGTAGCTAGACAAAAAAATTAGATATCTGATTTTAAATTCTGTATACTCACTGTATACCTGCACCTTTATTCTTTAACCTATACATTTACGACAACTTACGATTTAACACTGACAGTATATACAACACAAATTAATTAAGAAAACTAAAGAGATGCAAGAATTTTTTTTAGATAAGTTATTTATTCCAAAATTAATTTAAAACATTGACGGATTAAATTTTAATATCAATAGCTTGCAAATTTTCCATTTATAGAATGTTTTTCAATATGCTACTGACTTTGAAAGATTATCGAGCTGCCATACTTAAATCATTATACAAATCATACATAACGTAAGTGCATATTGCCACGCTGTGAATAAATGTTGTGACGAACCGAAATCTTCGTTTTTTGTGCCTTTTTGTGCCATTTGAGCATTTCGCCTTATCACATGGTCCTCAAACCTAACCGTTTTTTTTATTTTAAGTTTCAAGTACTAAGTAAATCCTTTACGCAAGTGAATTTCACACTATTTTATTTGCAGTAATTAGAAATTCACTTGTTGTAAATATGATCGCTTGTAGCAAGTATATTCACTAGTAGTTTGAAAGTACCTTAGGTTTATAAATTCAGTTTTATAACAGTATATATACAAATCATTCTACAACAACCATTATGGTCATACAGATCATTGATTTTTCTTCATCGTAAATATAAAAATTGTCATAGGAAATAAATAGAAATTTTCAGAATGTTAGGATGAATACTAAAGAAAGCTTCATACGATGTATTTCTTATCAGAAGTTCTTAAAAGATGGATTTAATTTTAATGACCATTTTTATATTCCTTTACAGAACTGCATTTTTTTTAAGCATCACCATTAAAAACAGTAACACTGTAAGTTTTTATTTTAATGCAGTGAATGTTGATTAAGATTTCACACTTCATCTATAATTATAATTGACAAGCATTTAAGGTCCTGCGCAGTAGACACCTTTTCATTTTATTTCGATTCTCCTACTCCTTAATGAACTTCTAATATAATATATAAGTTGTATATAAAACAAAAATGCGCACCCAGTTGAAAATTTTGTACTCATATGATTTTATTATTTAGTAAATACATTGTGCATATGGGAGAACTTATTAAAATAATAAACAAAAGCAAACAAATCAGTTATTATAATTTACATTATGCACTATGTACATATTCCAAAAAAAAACAAAAAGACAAATTCATCTAAAATAAAAAATATAAAAACAACAAAAAAACAAATCACTTGAATTCTTCATTTTTACCTTTTTAAGTAACTGTTTCTAAATGTTGGTTATTTGTAGTAATAATATAGTTTTTATTAAAGTTATGTATTATGTAGGTATATATATATACATACCTCTTTAATGACAAAATTTTTTATTTTTAGTAATTTTATCCACTAAATCCCACTTACTATAGGGAATATATCGAAAACGAAGCAGTATATGAGGGACGCGTATTTATGTGTCCTAAATACTAACCACAAAACTTTTTATTAAACAAGAGTGGTTTCTGCTATATCGTGCGAAGTCTATGTCAGTACGTAAATTATTTTTTTTTTTCTTAAAACTTTAAATTTGACTTCAACATGAAATATAATTACTCAACAGGGGCCACTAGTCTGTATATAACAAATTGCAATCACTGTTAAATTCCGTTTTCATATGATCATAAAAAAAATCTTAAATTAATGTTTCAGAAATATCTAATATACTCATTCCAATATATATTGGTTTGTTAAAAAATATTTCAGTTTTATTTAATTCAAGTGCTGCTAAATTTTCATTAAAAATTGTGAATTGTTTAAAATATGGAGAAGCAATAATTGAATTTGCTCCATAGCGTCCATAAAAATAATTTATCAATTTTATAATAGAACGTTTACGTACATTTTCTATTGTTTTTCCAAATATTGAATTGTTCATTAGTTAAAAATTGTCTTTTTCGAAATTATTAGTACTCAGTTTACGAAGTCTAGTCTTTATATATTTCACAATGGAATAGACATACAAGATTGGCGTAGAAATGAAATACAATAGAAAAATAAGCGAGAAGAGCCGCAGTATTGAAAATATTTTTTTATTACTTTTTTTGGGCAGAAAAAATTTGTTACTTTTCGACCTGATCAATATTTAGCGCCAGCTCGGCGTTGGACTAATTTATTAAAATTAAAAAAAAAATATATTTTATAATAATAAATATTTCATATTATGTATTTGTCAAATCCAATTTTGAGTAGTTTACAGATAATTCACGTCAGTTTTCAGAGACCTTATACGACTTTAATTAGTTGCTTATTTGATTATAGTATTATCGTGCATAACTCATATTTTAAATCTCTGATAACTTCTTACTTCCATACCTGACTGATTTGCATGTGAGAATATGATAAAAAAAAAATGAAAAATTGTACCAAAAATACAAACACTGTAAAAAATTTGATATCTTTAAATTTCACTTTAATAAGAATAAAATTATTTCATCAGTATTACCTATACCAACTAACTACGTACAGATCACGTGATGTTACAATCAACTTTTTATTTCTTTTGATAAATCTTTTCAAGAAAATTATCAACTGAATTACATCTAAATGATTATTAATTGTAAACATCATTTTGATTTATTTTCACTTTTTATTTTTTATTTTTAACTAAGAGTACTCCTTATTATATCAATCCATCAAAGTCATTTAAAGCATCTGGCAACCGTAATCATATAAAAACATTATTATAACCATATTATATATATAATACATAATGTACATTTGAAATTCTAGTTATTTTTTTTTTTTTAAACATATTTAAATCTTTTATTGCTATATACAACGTATGTATATGTATATATAACTTTCCATTTCTATAATAAAAATAATACATTGAAAACACCACATATCTGACTATAAAGGACATATTTTGTAAGGAAAGAACGAAAAAAACTATTAAATTAATTGAAAATTTTATGTAGATTAGATTTTAAAAAATTAATTTAAAAATACAATTATTTTTATGGGATATTCGAGTAGTTTATTTCAAAAAAACAAAATGGACATTTTAAAAAGGGTATTAGTAAGGATATAGTAACTATACCCTTTTGATTTAAATTCTTTAATTGATCTCGATTTGAATTCAATGATTATTGGATTATTTTAAAGTATTGTTGTTAATATGGTATAATTAAGTTAACGATAGTCAGCAATGGTTTACAATGGGTCTCATTCTGAGAAAAGAATCATTTTTTCGCTACGTATCGATAGAGCATCACAATGCATCATGCCTTACAAATAATTTGGTATTCTGGTGAACCGAATTATGTTATAGTTTATAAAAGTGGCAGCATTGTACGTTGAGCTTTTTAAATTTACATTGAAGTTGTCAACAATTTTAATTTTGACATTTTTTTAGTATTATATCATACACTTTTTGTTGGTATTCAGTCGGCTGAGATTTTTTTTGTGATGTTTTTAGATGAAAAAAATAATACGAAAAAATAAAATTGTTTTATATATAATTTTATGGAAACAAAATTAGCCCCCTAAAAAGTAGTAAAATAAAATGGATGGTGGTCGATCCTGAGATTCTACAAATTATAAGATAAATTAAATTTGCTGGAATATTGTTGATGGAAATTTGGAATATTTGAGGCTTAAAAAATCATAAACGTCCATGCTAAGCTTTTAAGCTTCTGTATTTTGATCACATTAACAGAACCTGAAAAGCTTAATATGGTTCTTTTAACGTTCATGATTTTATTTTATTAGACATAAATTTGCACGTGTATTAAGCGTGTTGTAAAGTTGTAATGGAGAATACTCGTAGAATCAAGTTTATTAAGAATTAATAAATAATTTTGTATTCTTCGTAGTAGCTAATCTTTCCTAAAATTTATTCAAGTCCAATTACAACTTACTATCATTGTTGATATTAAATATTGAAAAAATACCAATTCAATATAAAATTATTACTAAATAGCCATTAAAATATAGATTTTTGAGTAAAACTACTTTTATCGTTAAAAATTTATTGTTTTTATTGATAACAAATTTACCAGTACCATTTACCAATAATGTATTCTAACTTCAAAAGTCATGTAACAGTATCGAATATTAAAAACATGTTCATTTGTTTTAAAATCTCTGTAATCAATTTAAATGATATAATTATTATATATAAATTATTAGATTCATATAAATTTTAACAATATTAAATAGATTTTGTAATTTAAACATCATTATATTATATCACATCTCTTTTTAGATACTTACATACTATATGTAACGTACAAGCTGTAAATCCTATTTTTTAATGTTATAGTTACAAAAAAAAAAAAAACGAAAAAAAAAAACAAATACAAATGTTCTCCATAAAACAAACAATTTGAATATATCACTTTTAAAATAACAATTTTGTAAAATACTTAGTAAATGGTATACAATGATTACAATTTATTATTTAATATTATATGAAAGAGAGAGATTTATAGGTACTACCTACCTATATTATTATTATTTTTTTTTTTTTTTAAAGATTTTATCAAAATTTCTCCACTAATAAAATAAAAAATACAAAAACACCCTAGTATAATTTAAAAACGTTTAACCTATTTTCATTTTTCTTCTCATTGAATACAAAAAAGCAATAATTGTAAATTCAGGAGGTGATTTTGAAAAAAAAAAAGTAATAATAATAATAATAATAGTCAAACATAAATAACTACCTATTTTCCGATTTTATTATTTTCTCAATTTTTCTATTTTATTATTTTTGTTATTTTCTCTCTCATTCAATATTCTAATAATATGGTATCATAAAATAATAGGCCACCTCTTTTAACTCCTCTTCATTCGCCTAATTTCATTTAAATAATAGTTTAACATTTAAATGACTACTTGTTTTTTTTTGTTGATTTTTTTTTTTTTTTTTAGTATTTGATATCGAATAGTAGTTAAATTGAACTTTTAAATATCACCTTTAAAATTTTTTACAATGTTCTGAAAATCCTTTAACTAAGAAGGATTTTTTAGTTTTTTTAAGGACATTTACAATGTAGAACCTTGTAATAAAAAGTTTTTTTTGTGAAGAAAAAAAAAAAAAAAATAAGAAGAAAAATAAAAATAAATTGCGATCTAAAATAAACTTTTGCGCCAGATGTATTTATATCTATAGTTGTAGTATGTGTTAAGAGTTCGAAATGAAAGGAAACAATATTACATAGATTAAGTTTTTTTGGGCATTTATAATTTGAAGTTGACAAAAATCCTTTAGAACCACTGTTTCATTTTATCTGATGTTAAAATTTTGATTTCATATACTGTGCATTAAAAGTGGTTACCAATTTTGCAGAGTTGAATTCTGTCTTGAAATGAATTTTTTTAGTTTATTTGAGAGATAGATAAATACCATTGGTTTACTTTAAATTAGAAATTAATGTGAGAGGTGCATGATTTGAGACATCAATTTTTTTTTTGTTTTAAATTAAACTTTGATTATGTGCCTTTAATATACAAACTTAAAACTATCTTAGCCTATAAAAAGTTGAAGAAAAACGGTTATAATGGAACTAGATACTATTAATTAATTTTAAATATTTATGTTAATTCTAATTGCTTAATAATTTGTTTTTTGTACATTCATAATTATTATTGTATGCTTAGACATACTATTTTCTTATATGGATAATAAATTGTAAAAAAAAGTCTGAAAAAATCAATATTATTTCTTGTTATTTTAAATAAAATCTAACACTCTAGCTAACCTAACTTAACCTAATAATTAACCGTATCTAAACTAACTTAAACTAATTCTTAAACCTAGAATGTACATGTTTAATACCTATTACTAATTGAATGTGCTTTCTAACCACCAATATGCTCTTTTAATGTTTTTGTCTCTATCTGGTATGGACATATTAAATTGAAAATTGTTTCCGTTACTGTTGCCCAGTCCATATTCTATCGCTTTACATATGGCCCGTCTACTATAGTAATATAGTATGGGGACATGATTTTGGTTTTGGATAAAACCATTTTGATCAAGAAATATAAAATGCTCAGGGGCTATGAATCCTGTGCGCAAAATTTTTTTATGTACTCCTCATTGTTGTAAAATATATGCGATATCAAACCATTTTTCTGGAGTATTTTGTGCTCTTACATAATGTTTTCGAACGAGATTTATCATAAAACTGTAGATTCTATTTATGTTTGATTCCTTGCACAAATATTTATTTGAATAAAAATGTTTGCAATCGGATTCGGTCTTGCGGTTTTTATTAATACAAACTTTTATGCACCTTCTTTCAAGCTTACGGATTTTTTCCATTAAACTTGCGCTGATATTATGCCATACAGGTATCACATACATTAAGATATAAATGAACACCGCTAGTTTACTTTAGAAATTAATGTGAGAAGTGCAAATTTGTTAATTTATCTGAAAGATACATGAACACCGTCGGTTTACTTTGAATTATAATTTAATTTGAGAGTTGCAAATTTCCTAATTGATTTGAGAGATAGATGAACACCATTAGGTTACTTTAAATTAAAATTCAATGTGAGAGGTGCAAATAATTTTAATTGATCATTTTGATCGTGAGATAATCGTAAATAGTCGAGTGACATATCGTCCGACGAAGATAAATTCCTCCAATCATCACTTTTTCACTAAATGACATTTTGATGTCATTCGATAGATTTTTTGATTCTGCATCGTTTAAAAGCATTGTGTTTATGCCAGCAAATCTCCAAATGTGTTATTTTTAAGAAATAAAAATTCCTCGTATCAATTTCGAGCCAAAAATACCTTCTAACAGCAATTTTTGTTCGATAATTGTCAGTGGTAACAAGTACTCGTGAAAGTTTGATGATTTTGATTGGTAAAAAATATTTTGAAGCAAATATTCAATCGGTATTTGTTTAAAAAGATTATGCATAGAATGAATATAATTTAGAAAAGGAAAATAGGAAACTTTAAATTAGAAATTCTTAGAAATTCAAATATATAATGATCAACAGACAGCCAAAAATAGAGCCAAGAGTGAGATGCAAATAGATAAGGAAATGGCAAATACGGGTTTGTGCATTGTGTTAACTATTGATTTACAAGCCGTAAAAATTTGTCCATATTGTCCAAGACAGCTCTGTGTACTACAAAACAAAATAATCTTGCCACAATTTTTATATTTATAATCATAAGTCTCGAAATGGGACATGTTATTGGTTCACAGAAGTGGACGCGGAACTTGTAGCATCAACCTTTGTTTCTTGCCTCGTCGATTTTATGGAGAAATATTGCTTACAGAATCCTGTACCTATCATAATTTATTCTGATGGATGCACCATTGCACCTATCAAAACCGAAATATTACTATGTCGAATGGCTTGCATCACTTTTCTGCGAAACATCAGGTGTTGATAACTCAAAAAATACTTGAAAAAGGACATACTCAAAATGATTACGATTAGGTTCACAGTTGTATTGAACGAAAAATAAAAAATCGTGATATTTATTTACCCTCAGACTATTTTCGCTTTTGTAAGGAAGCCAGGAAGAATATTTTTCCTTATGAAGCTATTCCTGTAAAATACGATTTTTTCAAAGACTATACGAAGGACATGGTGTATAATTCAGGGAAAAGGGCTGGAGATCCAACCGTCACAAATTTAAGGGCACTACAATATGAAAATGGAGAAATTAAAATTAAAATAAATTATGATGATGAATTGAATTGAAGGACTGTGCAATTTTTGTTCCTATATATTTTATTATTTTTTTTAAATAAACAATATTTTTAATTATTAGTCTATAAGTTTCTTAATTAATTAATTCACCTGAAAATTACCTATGAAAGGCTGTGTAACTTTTGATTCTATATTAATTCATTGTAAAATGTAAGACTAAATGGATTATATTAATTAATATGTTTAATAATAATATTAAGTATTTTATAACAAAATACTCATAAAAATAACTTAAGGATTTTTATTTCATCGTTTTGAATTCTTATGAAATACCTCTTAACATCACTTCGTAAAAATGAGAATACCTCCTATGTGTTTTATTTTGCTCAATAGTGAAATAATTTTCGAAAATATTTTTTGAATGCTAAAGAAAACTAAACTACATCATTTCGTAGAAGAAAGTTATTGCGAAATCGGTAAATTAAAAATATTATAAAGTTTTTTTGTCCTCCTGCACAATTTATGTTTTGGCTGATTGGAGGTATTTATCTTCGTCGGACGATATGTAACATTAACAAGGCAAATATAATTGTAAGAAACAGATCTATTGGGCGTGTATATAACTTCAAATAAATTTGTTTGCAATCGAATTGAAAGTTGGAATATGGAGATAAGATGCAGAATTAAAATTGGTGCAAAATGATGAAAATTCCTGGAAGTATTTTGAAACAGGGACATAAATATTTTTAAAGTGTTGTGAAATATATGAAAGTGTAATATTGACGTTAATAAAATGAAATGAAATGCTTTTTATAATGTTAATATTAGGTTGAAGCTCGTTTTGTCATATGATCCGTTCTGAATTGTATGGTATGTGCTTTTTGACATTTAACTTGAATCTATTAAAAATTTTATAAGCCAATAAGATTTAGAAGAAGATGTAACGTTCTTTCTTTATATAAATAGCATTAAGAGTGAGTAGCAATTTTTAATTTTTCAAATATTGGTGGTGGGAGCATTGAAAGAGTGAACATCATGAAATCAAAAAAGACAAATATGCTGATTTCATAAGTAATAAAATTTCTAAAAAAAGTAGGTTACTTAGGAAGAAATCGTTGTTAACTCACGCAGAAATGTACAATAATGATGTATAATACTATGATTTTACCGCATTTGGACTACTGTTCATCATTGTTGTTTCTATGTAGTGAAGGGGAAAATGATAGGATGCAAATTTTACAAAACAAGGCTATGAGAATCATTAAGATAGATAGTAGAAGAACTAACCGAAATTACATGCTCGGACAATTAAAACGAATGTCAGTACGCCAAAGAACCAGTTTCAATATTATGGTCTTTATTTTTAAAATGAAAAATAATATGCTTCCAGACTATTTAGGAAATTTACTAACATATGCTGAGATCGGCAAATTTGTTCAGGTTATCATTGTTTCGTAGGAGTAATACAAAAAAAAATTTATTTCATAAAGGTCTTCAATTATTTAATCACTTACCAGTGGAAGTTAGAAACGCAGAAAATTTAGATTTTTTCAAAACAATTTTTATAATTTTTATAAAGTATAACAAATTATGAAATTTGTATGTTGTCTATTCAATATTCATAAATTTTTATCTTATTATATTTTGATTTTGTATTTTGAATTTTCTAGTTATTTTAAATTTTTTATGAATTATTTTGGTAAATTATTGTTTATAATTTTTTTTATATTGCGCAATAACCATATTGAACTAATTTTATTTTATGTAATTTGAAAATAAATAGATTTAAGGCTTTAAAATAGTATTAAGTACTAATAAATGAATTAAACAAAAAATAAAATTATATTTATATTTATATTTTTTAATAATTTATAATATAAGAAAATACCGTTGTTTTGAAAGAAAAAAGTCTGTCATGTATGTAGGAAATGTAGGAATAGTTTATAACAGTTTAATTTTTATTTTGTTGCATTGCCACTGATTTTACATTGTTAAATAATTTTTGTATATTTGAATATTTTAATGTGACCTTTAAAAACTTATCAGTGACAAGAATTTTGTTTTACATTTTTTTATATGCCAAAATATCTTTTGCATGGCAAACTTAAGCTCACCACTTGTTTTTTCTTTTAATTGTTATTCGAGCTTGATTTGAATGCATTCAACTTAATTCGTTATTTGTGTTTTTCAATGTGTTTTTCATTGTGTTTTAGCTTTGATAGATTATTTGTGTTTAACTGAATTTCTATTAAAGCTGAAACACAATTTTGCGCCAGATTCACTAATGTGCCTATCGCAACATTCACTTTGTTTTTTCACTTCATTTTTCACCGGTCTGAGGAATGGAATCGATATCGCAAGTTTCATTTAACAAAAAAAAAATGTTGAGCAACATTTAAAAAATGTTCTTTAGTTTTGAGTAGTTATCTCTTTTTTTTTTCTTATGTTAATGATAAGAAATTATGTTAATATAAATTTTCTAACTCTTTTATTCCAGTATGTTAAATATAAATATTGCTAGTTTTTAACATAATTGAGTAAAGTTCTTATATTTACCATAAGAAAGAGAGTTAAAAGATTTTCACTCTTTTGCTCTAGTAAAAGTAAAAAAGTGAAAAAAAAATGATCCGGATGAATTCTATACAGCTCCATTTTTGAAGTGAATAACATAAAAAAGTTGAAATTTGCAAGAAAATTTGTTTGGTGTTTTAAACAAAGTGGAAAAAGATAGTTAAAGAATATATTAAAATTATTAATAATGTAGGATTTTGTATAAGTCCATTTATAAATTTTATTTTATTTCAATTAAAAATGTTTTATTTAATTTACTTAATATTACGTTAAATAAAATTATAATGAGTTTTAATTAATTTACAATTTGTGTCCGAGCTTAACGGCTGCTGCAACAAAAAAGAACTCTCCTTTCTTTTAATTTTTACAATTACTTCCTGCTAAGCTTTTATATAGAAGTGAGAACTTTTGATTAGAAATTAACAAGTACAGTTTAAAGCTTAATCCATTCAGAATAGTTAAAGTAAATCATGCATATTAGTTCAAATAAAAGTGATTCAAGCTAAAGTTTAAAAATAAAGTAGATAATTCATATTATTTCAAGTTAAGGTTTAATAATTGTGACCACTTCTAGTGGTACGATTTCCCACAATAATATATAATATAATTGTAAATTTAACTGTTATTGATAAGAGCTTAGTAGCTTAATAGCGTTTATAGCGAAATTATATAAATAGAAACAGTTAAAATTTACTTTTACCTACATATTATGTATGTCAACATTAATTTTTCACTTTATTCACTTTGCATTCACTTTTTGAGTTGGAAAGTGAATGCTGCGATACCCAAATTGTTATCCGGACGGAAAAAGAGTGAAGTGAATGGAAAATTGAAGGTATTCTTCAGCAGAAAATTCAACTTTCATTGTTATTGTGTCGATTGTGGAAGTTTAATTGCTATTTTACTTTAATTTCAAAATCACAAAAATCGTATACAAAAAAACGTATTAATTACGAGAATAAAGTAGTCAAGAAAGTAATGATTACGGTCGTCTTAAAATTAAAAAACAAAATTAAATGTGAAATAAATTATTAGTCCTGTAATTTATAAATGATAAGTTGGAAAATAAAGTAGACCGTAAAAATTAATTTTGCCGTCTAAACAGTGTATAGAACTTACAAGAACAAACTAGATGGTGAAGGTGACCGTTGTTGTCCTATAGAGCGGCAAATATGTTGTGAATAAACACATTAAAGTATAGGATCGAGGACATTAACTTAAAGTGTTGCACACTGATTTTATTTTTTGAGGAATATGTCAATGTACCTATCCGAATTTGACTTGAAAAACTTGACTTGAACACCTTGATTTTTCAGTTATGGCATTAGTGTCTTCTAAAGCTTCCAGTACAAATTTTGACAAAATTATTATAGTTACTTAAATAATTTTTAAATTATAATTCCTAATAGTTGTATAAATAGTTGAGATGAAATTGATTTCTATTCTTTTATGATCGCATATAAAAAAAATTATATTCCTGTAAAATGTCCAAAAAATGTTATATCTGAAGATCTTTTGACTTGAATGTGGGTATAATTATTTTAAAACTTTATTTTTTTAATAATAACCAATTTATTTTTACCACTCACTGTGTTGTCTCTTCTTCTTTAGTTGTTAGATACATCCCTAGTCCTGCATAATATCAAATTTCATTCTTTATTTCTTCATTTTTCTTTCCTGTAAATTTAAAAAAGTTTTTTTTTTTTTATTTTTTAAAAATTTATTAAATCCATTAATTTTGTATTTTTATGTTACTTTTAGTTTTTTATTTTTTGTTTGTTTTTTTTTTCTGTTCGATTCGACCCAAATTTAATTCTTTTCTCTCTGGCTGCTGATAAAAATACTCAACAGGAAAATAATAAATTACAGTAAGAGAACGAAAAAAAAACTAAATGAGTTAAATAATACGAAAAAGTAAAAAAAAAAAAAGGAAAGAAAAAAAAAATACAAAATAAATAAAATAAACGGAAGTGTTTTGCAATTCCTGATAATACTTTTCAGTTTCAGTTCAATTCAGTTCGGAAAATACATAACAACAACAACATTTATCTGTACATGCATTATATTAAAAAAGAAAAAAAACTGACGTTCAACACTTTCACATTTATACTATTTATATCAATTCTCTACACATACGGTACATACATGCATTCAATTAAATTTGATTCCATGTCTCTACAATCAAAGAACAAACTTCAAAATTTGAACCAATCCAACCACACCCCACATTTAAGCGTGGTAACATAAATTTATGACCTGGTAACATAAAAAAGAAAAATAACCGTTTTTATATACCGTTTATGTTATATGCGATGCGAATATACGATGTTGGTTGCGGATGATGTTATTTTCCTTGAGAGAAGAAATATTATTATTTCAGAGAGAGCTAAAGAGTAAACAAACATATTAGAATGAAAAGAGGTTTCATAAATGAGACAAAAGAATGGGATTATATGAGCTTATTGTCTTCTGCTTTTCTGTTTTATTATTATTGTTATTTATTTATCGTTTCATCTTTTCGATGATGCTTTCGAATATTTTACAAAATGTTTTAATATTTTTTTTTGATAATAAGAAATCCTATAATCAATCATTTGGATTATTTCTCATCGTTAAAAAAAAAAAAAAAAACAAAAACAAAATACTTGTGTGGAAGTACAATTAAATGCATTTCATTTAATTTCAATGGACTTTTAATCCATCAGGCTGTAGAGAAATATTTTTACTGTAGAGATAATTTTGCAAAAAAAAAAAAAAAAAAAATGCGACAGGCTTGAAATAAGAAATAAAAAATTTCGCTAGATTTTACTAATAAGCTCCATCTCATTCAATTATTTCTTGGGAAGTATAATAGCAATTAATGGTGGAGCTAAGGAAGATGTAGAAAATAGATTAAAGAAAGCAAGAACAGAATTTGGAAAATTGCAACCGATATGAAAGAACAGCAACAAAACAACTAAACTTAGAATATTTCGGTCTTGTGTAAAATCAATCCTGACATACGGCAGTAAAACTTGGTTAACCTAAAAAAATTATCAACCAGAAATTACAAGTATTAATTAATAAATGTCTAAGGATAATATGCCGAACATTGTGGCCAAACACAATAAGCAACAAGGACCTTTGGATACTAACCGGCGAAGAATCCCTAGCGAAACAAATTAGAAGAAGCAAATGGAGATGGATAAGCCACACTCTGAGACAGCCATCAAACAACATCGCGCGAATGAGCTTAGAATGAAACCCACAAGGCACAAGAAGACCCGGTCCCCCAAAGAACACCTGGCGGAGGATCATAAAACAAGAGCTTGTAAAGACAAACATAACGTGGGAACAAGTTAAATTAGCAGTTAGAAATCGAGTCAATATGAAGCCCTATGCTCCCAAGAAGAGTAAAGGGGAAAAAAAACAAACAAATTAAATTATTTATGAACAATCACAAGATTGTGTTGGCTTCTACTTTGCCAGAGAATACAAAGCATCAAATTAGATACACGAATAACTAAATTATTTTAAGGCAGAACATGTGTGCTTATACGCACAGATAAGCATAATTCAAATCTAATTTCTTCTAGTGTAAAAATTTAAATTGGACAAATGATGAATAAAGGCAAGTATTTCGTCATCTTCCTGAATATCTTTGTTCTTTGATAAGGATGACTTTTGAATCGTGGACTCGATTTGTAAAATTTGTATAGGTTTATACAATAGTTAGCTTGTTTAAAAATTTGTGGTTTGAAAATTGAATCTAACACGATTCGAAAATCATCCTGGCCAAAGAACGGAGAAATTTTAAGAAGATGGTGGAAACATGTAAGCTATGTGGAGAGGAAATAATTTACTAAGTGGCGACTAAAATAACACACTGGGTTGCGCAGTAGGTTGAGCGTTTGCCTTTGAACCAAATGGTCCTAGATTCGATTCCCCATGAAGCAAAAAAAAAAACGCCAAGTCCCTTCGACCAGGTCCAGTAGCCTTTGTCATTGATGTGATATGTAGAGAAACTGTACATAAATTGTACTACAATATGTAATAAAACTAAACTGCAATAATGTACTTTATTAAGTACGAAAAGGTAATCCTACCTATACTATATAAAGGACATAAAAAAAGTAAAAAACAGACTACTAGAAGCGATTAGAAACTTCCTTTACATCTGTCTGCCTTAAGTTGATTCAGAATTAGGACTTTACGTAAAGCCTTTTTTCTTTGTCTTTCTCTGCTTCCAAGAACAGTACAAGAAATATATCGGGGAAAAAAATTAGTAATCTAATTTATTTTATCAAGTGTGCAAGTTGACGATAGATCGAATTAAAGCGAATAATAACAACAAATGAATTATTTGATTTGTGGGACAACAATAGCCACAATACATATCTACCTAAACGTTAACAAAATCTGCACAATTGCAAAAATATTTAAGCGGATTAACTGCTCGCTAATTTTACTAAGACAATTGAAATATTTTCTTCTGAATTGTTATTTGACCAAACTCTGATGAGTTGGTTATGTTGCTTTTATATATTGAAAAATTGTTTGGAGGTTTTTTTTTTAAATTTTGCTTCCTTGTTGTTATTAAATTGTTGTCTTAAAGCCTCTTAAACCATATAAGTGAGTATGTAATTTGGTGATATAAAGCTTACTGTTGAATAGTCTTTGACCCCGCTCTGTCAATTCGGAAAGCAATTTGGAGGCTATTCAATTGTTGCAATTCAAATTCAATACTTCATATTATTTCATGAGATCTTGGCGACATTATTTCAAGAATCTCTAATAGCATGTCCCTACTAAATTTTAGTCTTTACATTTTTATTCTATGTACTTGATATTGCTTGCTATCTCGTTTTATACTATACTCATTTTTTAGTTTTGATTGGGTAAGGCAAAATATTAATCAAAGTAAAAAATAATAATACACGTACAAAGGCAGATTAAAATACATTTTTTAATTTTGAATTCGTATTTCCCACCAAAATCCGCTATTTTGAATCACATTTCCTCAGTCTTAAAAGAATTTAAGCGGTGCTAAAATAATTGAAAAGAATAACCTCTGTAATCACTGACAAAAAAAAATATGCATTTTGAGATTGAGAGTATGAGAGAAGTAAAATGGCGGTATATTATCTGTAATAGTGAAAGTACGATACGAAAAAACGAACAAACGAATAAGAGATTTACAATTTCGTGAATTAAGTTAACAAAATATTTTTTCGGATGTGAAAATTTATTGACGACATCAAAAGCAAAACAAAAAAAATTAAAACAAAATAAATAAAAAAATATTAAAATAAAAACGACAATTCCTGTGCCTTTTACATATCCTTTTCTATTCCTCTCTCGCTCTATTTCTCTCTCTATGTTTTCTCTGTCTCTTACTCTCTCATATTTTCAATACAAAAACAAAAAAAAAAAAAGTTAAAAGTCATTATCGAAAGAAACAGAAAACAACCTTCCAACCATTTTATTCAGATTTTTTTTTTTTTATTTGTTTATTTTCGAAGATGGTGTGTAAAATTTTTCTGATGACAGTGGAATAAATTTCTTTGTTTTATACAATGTTTAATAAAAAACAAAAAAAAAACAAAAAAATGCATAACAACCATAAAGATAACGGTTTATTTACATATTTATGTACTTTTCATGGTAAAACCAAAAATATCACAAAAGTTGGAAAAATTCGTATTAATAAAAAAAAAAAAAAAAAAAAATGTAAAATTTTAAGTCGTGAATTTGCGAACATGAATTGGTGAGTAACAAGTTTTTGGTTTGGTATTTGTTTTCGTTTTTTTTTTTTTTTTTTTGTTTTGGGAAATGACTTTGAAATGGTATTTTTTTTTTTTCATTTTTGATGGCATTTATTTTACTTTAGTATCCATAGATTTCCCGGATTAAATTATGAAAGGTATATGAACGATATTAGGGAATACTTACGTCGTCGGTTTTACGTACCTAAGTAGATACAATTTAAAAAACAAAAAAAAAAAAATTTATATTTTATTTAATAAAAGGATTATGAACATTTGAAATACAGTTCTAAAATATTTAGAATTTGAATATTTGAAAGTTTTATGATATTAAGTTATAATAGTTGGTGGTATGGGAAGGAAATAATCTTGGAGATAATATTATAACGGAAATTACAAATAATGAATATTTTAAATTTATATAACAGTTATTTAAATTTTTTATTAAATAGGTACGTAAGTAAGTTTAAGTACCTACAGTTATTTTGTTGATAACGTCGTTTTCATGGGTAACTTATCTTTGTATATTGTAAACATGTAGTGATTTAAACTGATTTCTTTTTATATGTATATATATAAGTTTTTAAAATCAAGTGTGATGTCTTGATTTTTAAAATTGAAATTTTAAATCTTGGACAAAATTCTACACAGATGCTAATAGAAGGAACAAAATGAATGTTAGAGGGAATAATACAGGCTAACATAATGTGAAATTACTACAATAATGTTGAAAATGGTCGAATATTTTCCGTTGAATATTACTAAATGTCATAATCATGCAGATACCCATATTTCCTCTATTATTTGCATACTTCAATTGCTTGTACTCAAGTAAGGAAAGAAATCTAAAATCGTTTTATTTCCGTTTACTGGAAAGGACAGTATTGCAATTGACTCTTCTTGCAGCTGGATTGTGGAATTGACCGTTATGGGTTATTTTTTGACCAAGTACTACAATGTGTATGATACACAAAATTAAAGTTAATTTTACTTCATTAAAAGAATGTTTGGAATCTTCTCATGAGGTCAAATGAAACAAAAAAAAAAGATTATTTTATTATTATATATATATATAATTTTCTGCATTTGTCTGGATGTTTGTTTGTCCGACGGAATACTCCAACACATATACAAATTGCAATATGTATACAAATTGCTTTGGTGTTCTTTTGTTAACCCCTGTCTACCATGTTGAACCCTTCCAGGAAAAAATACCATTGCATAAAATATATTTTTTTAATTTAATGTTAGTCTTCTTCGCAAATAATAAGGAAAAATAAAAATAATAATAATAATATAAATATAACAAACCATTTTTTTGATTTATAATAATAAGGACTAATCGAAATACGGTGTAATAACCAAAAGGCAAACAGGATTTAACACAAACAAAAATAATACACTTAAAGGTTATTCTTATTACTTAAAATTATACACAATACGCGTATGTGTCTACATATTTTAAATTTTTTGTATATACAATTTTATATATTTTTGTTTTTAAAATTGTTTTCGTTCAAAGTTGTGGCTCATTATAAAATATTATTTGTTCGCTATAAACTTTGACGCTATCTTACGCAGCGAATGTTATTGAATTTTAACAGGATTAACTTGATTCTGAGTTATACGATAAATTTTCAATGTTGGCAAAAAGGATGTCGCTAAAATGATCGAGTAAATCATCCTTAGGGAATAGAAAATTTTGCACCTTACTACAAATATTCTGTTTATATGGTAATTAAAAGCGTTATAATACAAAAATAAAGGTATGATAAATTAGTAAGCAAATACGTATATTTTTCTCAAGCTTGAAATAAAAACTATAATGAAGGAAATAAATGCAAGAATTTAGTTAGTTATAGAAGCTAGATATTTATATTATCCTTGATTATATAACTCGGATCGAAATGAATTTTTATTTTAGCTCAGTTGAGTTGCTCAGCGTCATATAAGAAACTTTTGAGTTCAATTCTCTTTTGAGTTATATTTTTTTCTTTATTGTTTTTGGATTATCGCATTTGGTTTTTTGCACTTTTAGTAGGAAAAAAAATTAATTAGTAGGATAACATTAATATAGGTTTTAAAGGAAAATTTATAAAATATAGGTATTTTCTTTTCAGATACACGAAATTTATAGGACTATATATAATTTTACAGATTAACACATTTTAAAGAGTCGTATATTCACCAATACAGAAAAGAGATAATTGAAATGATGTGATATATTATTATGTTTATCGAACCTATATTAAAATTCTATTTGGTAATGTATGGTGGTAAGCCATAGTTATGATTAATTTTGTAATAAAATTTTCGAAAACTATTTTTTAAATAAAAACACTCAACACTTAGAAAATAATTTAATAGCAAAAAATAATTTAATCGTTCAATAATATCAGTTATGATAAAGGGTTTCGGTGACTTTATTGGGTTAGAGTCCCACATAGCTAAGTGGCTACGTATCCGGTCTGCTTGGTATGTTTCGATACTTTCACCTTCCCTTGATAAATAAAAAAAAATAATAAAAACAAATTAAATCTTATAAAAAATGTTTAATTATATTTAATAGTTTTGATATTTTATTTTATAAATAAAAGAGTTTATTTAATAAAGATTAATTTTGAACATTTTTAATGTTTTTTATGGTGTGCTATTGATATTACTATTCTATATATTGTTGTCAAATACTTTCAACATGTCAAATGTTTAATTATATGAAAAATCATTTTATTGTGCCGTTTCACAGAAAAATTGCTTTCTTTTGCTCGGCTCGGCCGGGTTTCCAGTAGTTTTATAATTTTCTAATAAAGAGAAAGGGCTTCTTCTAGTAGTTTTATATTTGGGTGAAAAATTTCTACTGATTGATTTTATTTGTCAGCTTTGTCCACTTTTAAAGATTTTTCAAATTTTGCAATGCTATCCACGATTGTTATTTATTTACTTTTTTTTTAAATAATTTTCGGATGTTTTTATCAGTTTTTCTTTTTTGATTGTGGTCACGAATTCAAACCAATTTCATTCCACTCTAAATATTACCTTAGATCGTTTACACTATTTTTTTTTTTTACACAAGTTCTGTACAAGTTTAAATCGGATGGACATCTATCTTTTAGTACATATATTGTGATTTTTATACTTGTGGTATTTTAACTGCTTTAATGTTTGAAATCCCATCAGTTCTATGAATTGATATTTCAAATTTATATTCTTTTCCTCTCATTCTCACATGTAATGTTAATGTTAAGTTCACAATTCATATCAGGGAGATTTTGAGGGAGATGTTGTATCGGCGTAGGACCTAATGACCATATCCCAAGGATAGCTGGAAAAATATAATCTTTAGTGGCGCATCTTATCCTTTAAGGACGAAAAGGACATTTGAAGGTATCTTTGCTATTTGGATGTTTTTGTATAAAAACCGTTATATCTGTTGATCCATTAGATATATATATATATATTCAGATATATATGCTAGAAAGATAACGGTTTGGAGCATGTTTTAATATTTATTGATGATGGTTGATGCTGCCGTTATGGAGATATTGTAGTTTAAAGTAAAAAATTTTGGAAAAAAAACAATCTTTATTTGGTTTCTTGAAAAACCGACTACCTCAAGATTTTACCTTAAAAACCCTCCCAATGTTTGTATACTGTTGGAAAGGCATCGTTTTTTTCTATAACTCATACTCCATTTTTTTATAACTTTATGTTTGCGTCGAATAGTTTTTTTTTTTTTTCTCCTATTACTCCGCGTGGTAGCATAGGGCTTCGATAGTGAACCTCCATTCCTCTCTGTAGAGTACTACTTCTTTAATATCGTCCCAGGTATAATTATTGATTGTTAATTGCTGATCGATTGTGCGTCTCCATGTGTTGTATGGTCTGCCAGGTCTCCTTTGACCTAGTGGATTCCACTCTAGATATTTGCATTGTCTCTGTTTCTTATGTCTGCTTCATTATTTGTACTTTCTTCAATGCTCAGTTCTTGGAAATGTTCTCTCCATCTCTTTAATTGATCCTCTAAGTTTGTGATGAGCGCACCATTTTTATCTTTAATTGGTTTGTTTTGTTGTTCCGAATAGTTTAGAAGATATAATCATTTATATTAAAAAAAAGTTTTTTTACCCTTTTTCTATATAAAACTAGGCATGTGCCTTTGACGAAACAACAATTTTCCATGTGACAATGTGACTTATTAACTTCGCCAATTATTCTCTTGTTAAATTTATATTGGAATCAATGTGCATTGCTGAGGATATTAATTAAATTTGAAACTAAAATTCGATTCTCTAAACGAAAAAAATTAAGCTAACTTGTTCAGTTTTATTTTCTTAGTTTAGGGAATCGAATTTTAGTTTCGATAAAACACTCGGTTTCGTATACTAATAAATTTTTATAGTTTTTTTTTTTTTTTAATACTACAGACAAACCGTTGTAAAGCTACGTTTTTAATCATTAACGTTATTATATAAACTATTATATAATATTTAGTAGCCTGATAAAATAACTACTATGTAGTATAAGAGTATACAGCATGCCATTTGTAATAATCTACAAAGTTTATTACAAAATATTGCTTTTAATGTCACTATTGAAATATTTATTAACGTTCGCATTGCATTACAATAACAAAATCGTCAAGTTTTTTCTAATTTCTGATCATATTTATGTGTATTCGATTTTCATGTTATAGGAAAAAAACTTTGAATGCCGAATCTATTGCTCTTATCCCATTCATTGAATGCTTTTATCATTATACATCCTCAAAAAAAATTCCTTTAAAAATATCAACCATATTTTTTCTTTCAGTCATTTTCATTTTTTCAATACAGAAATTTTTAGTTCAACTATAGAATTTAAAACAAAAACAAAAAAAAAAAACATTAAAAAAAAAAGTGAACAATTTAATAAGTTTAAGTATAAAAGTTTTTTTTTTCTTTCTCTTTCATATTTTTTATAACCTAATAATGGTAATAATTGATAAGATAATACTAATAATAATAAGAATAATAATCATAATAGTTAGCACATTTATAATAATATCAATTTTAAACTATTTCATTACTCATAATCATATTTTTAGAGAAAACAAAAAAAAATTTGTTTTTTTTTTTTGTTTTTTAAATCGTGTAAACATAAAAGCCATTAGCAGGACACTGAAATTCCAATAGCAGCAGCACAGCAGTAGTCTGCATCTTTTCGTATTCTATTTCTCTTATAATGATAAATTATTGTTATCTGATATTAATTTTTAATTGAATGAAAACTAAAAAAAAAAAAAAAAAAACAACAACAATAATAATAAAAAAAACTTAAAACTTTTCCACTTAAAAATTAAAAAAAAAAAAAAAAAAAAAAAAAAACTTATTTACAAAACTTTGGGTTATAAAAATGTTTTATAGTGATGACCCATTAAACTACTTATCTCGATAAAAAAAAAAATTTAATTTTTATTGTAGTTTTGTAGTTGTGTAGTTTGGTATTTGTATATAAGTAAGTGCATCAATGAATACTAGAGAAGAAACTAAAAAAAAAAGTCATAAATATCGTCTTAAATCATCATTTTATTTTCCTCGTTGCATTGTTATTTTACTCTTTCTCTCTCTCTCTCTCTCTCTCTCACCTTATCTAACTTTATGTTTACAACAGCAGCAATTACTTAGAACACAGTATTGCAGTAGAAAGATAGAACGGATTAAATAGCGAAAAGAAATAATTGAAGTTGTTCCGTTCAACTTTAAGGTATTTTGCAAAAATTGAAATTATTCATAAAGAAACTAAAGGTTACCAAGGACCAGTGTAGTCTAAAATTTTTTTTAAATTCAATACTAATCGATTTAATTAGATAATTAGGGAGAGTAAATCTAAAGTCCACACGTTGGGTGGCGTAGTAGGTAGAACGCCTGCTTTTCAATCGGAAGGTTCCAGGTTCGATTCCGGATGAAGCAAAAAAAAAATGCTTTATTGGTTTTTCGACTGGACCACAGTACCCTTTGTCATTGGGATATAATAAATGACAAAAAATAATTAAGAGTATAATCTGGTAACAAAATAAAATAAAATGAGACTATTCTATTTAAGAAGGCTTAGTTTCTGACAATAGCAGTAGTTTTCCACATTTAATGAGTAGAGCCAGTAATTTGTTAAAATAAATACTCGAAATTTTGTAGATATTTTAGTGTAAAATTGCAGTACCGTACTTAATTAAAGTTACTATCAAAAGGGTAAAAAACAAAAAAGTCAGAACACTGACATGATTTATCACAAAACACTGTCACTTACCAAATATCTGTTTAAAATTGATAAGTCCGGAATAAATATATGCAGATTCTGTTTATGGGAATAAGAAGCCTCCTCTCACCTTCTGTTCGAATACCTCAAAAAAGGTAAAAATATTTCTAGGTACACATCACGCCTGATTCAGAAATTGAGGTTAATATGGCGTTCGACAGGGGCTTGAATTTGCAATTTTAAATAACCAATCAGAGAAGTGGAATAGATTTGAAATCGGTTGGGTATTCATAAAACCCTTCACAGATAATAAAAACAGGAAATTTTTTAAAATATTAAAAAACATTTATTTTTGATATTTTCTGTTACAATTTATGGACTAGAAATTGTGGAGTTGGATACTACGAATGATAAGACTCATGCGATTAAACAACTGAAGAGTTGATTTTGTTAATGTTTAAAAATTGAAAAAATTAAATTTGGGATTGTGTGAAACTTGGTGTGTATCTTCTTTGACCAGTATCAGAATTGGTTCACACTTTTTGGGATTGCGTATAGCAACTAATATTATTAGCAACATTTCATTTCAAGTGTTCTTATTTTTAGTTTTTACTTTTTTCTTTTATAAATTCTAAGCGGATGTGGATGCTTTGAAATATTTCTTTGAAAACTGAATTTATTTCAGTTTTTTTGCCCTATGACGGTAAAAAATGCCCAAGATTTACTAAATGAGAAGTTTCAAAAAACTTGAAATCAATGAAATTTGTTTGATTGATTGGTTAATGTTGTTTATTTCGAGTTTATGATATCTCTCTATTAATATAAAAGTCGTTGAAGGTAGTCTACCGGTGGCATGCTGCTGTGCTATGACTTTTATTTACAATATTTTTGAAAAATTATTATATAATTTTTTATTTTCAATTAAATAACTATAAATTAACAATAGCCCGATGACTTTCTGCGTATTGGAACTTTGATATACAATAAACGATAATAGACCTTCGATAAACCCTATTTAAGTGTAGCTAGAAAATTAAAATCATATTAACTATTGAAATGTCTATATTGGAATAAAGGATGTCGATAATTTGTACTTACATTTTCATTGTTCTTATCGTTTACATTTACTGATTTTTACTAATCGTTATCGGTATATAAAATACCAGACACAAATACCACATAAAAGAATAGACAAAACACTTTTGTGAACTTCAAAGTGACTTCCCATTGCTTATTTTTATCTTTGGAAGTTCATAGTGGACAATAAACCAGTAGTGAATTTTTGTAAGGTTGTATTGATAAAGACTGTGACGAAAAATAAAAGCGATCAGAAATGTACCTCTAAATGTTCGGTATCTTGTAAAAGGTAATCATTTTTAAAACTAGCAACATTAAGCAACATCTAAAAATGTATATTAAAATCCAAGGAAAACATTTAATTATAACAAAGACTAAATGCAAATAATTTTATGACAAATATATAAAACTATAGTTATGTATGTAAGAAGAGAAAAAATAATATTAAAGGGATCAATTATGAAAGTCTACAAAAAAGGAATAGAATAGACTTTCAAAAGTCAATAAAATAAAGTCACGTAAGAATGAAAGTTTATTGAAATGAATAGACTTGACTGTAAAAATGTTGCCATTGCAAGACAAAGTTTCGGTGTTAAAAACGTATGAGTGATTCAAAAAGTATTGAACTGAATAGACTTGACTATAAAATAAAAATGTTGTCATTGCAGGACAAAGTTTCACTGTCAAAAACGTATGAGTGATTCAAAATCATACTTATTTTGTGTTTTGAATTGATTGGTATTTGTATGTGTGCATTTTTAATTAATAAAAATTGAAAATCGTTTTCTAATTTAATTTTTTAAAACTTTGGAAAAAATAATATTTTTGTAAATTTTTTTCCATTTTTATTGTTGAATGTTGAAAATCTACTACAAAATGGCGGTAGACTTTAAAAGTCTAAAATGTTGAAATATCTGAACTCAATAGACTTGTTTGATTGACCCCTTTGTGAGAAAAAATAATATTTTGTATGGCGATGAAAACGAAGTTGTTGCCACTATCACAGTGACTGTAATCTTACAAAATGCCAAAAATGAATTTGTTATTATTTTTTGTCACTATGATGACGATATCATAAAGAAGTATATCATAAAATAGTATACGAGTTATAAAAACATTGTGATCGGAAATTTAATTTTAGAATATTTGTTTTTTTTTTTTTTTAATATAAAAAATAATACGTATGGGTTATTAAAGTTTCGAATGTTCTCCCTAAATTATAAGTTTATAAATTGAATAAAAAAAAAAAAAATAAAACAAAAAAAACAAGCAAAATAGTTTTTCACTGAGATTTATTTTCTTATCCTTTTTTTTGTTTTGTTGTTTTTAAGTTCTTGTCTTTTGTTTTTTTTGTTTTTTTTTTTTTTAATTTTCAAAGATTTTCTTTCATTATATTGTGTATTTAAACATGTATATATACATACAAACTATGTTATAATATTTATGTTTATTATTAGTTTAATTTTTCCGAATAGAATTTACGTAAAGGATATAAAAGGATTTAATTTTTATATTATTGCGTATTTTTGTATATATGAATCATACATGTATTTGTATTGATTATATATATATATCATATAGTTATATATATGATATATATATATAATCATATATATATATATATATATGTATATATATATATAAATATATATATAAGTATAATTTTAATTTTTTGTACTATAGATATATATATATTGGTGTGTGTGTTTGTTTGGATGAATGAAAATCCTTTAGGTAGCAAATTAAAGCTTTTTTTTAGAATAATTTTTGATATTGCAGTTATGTAATATGATGCAATTATCAGTCCCTACAACCCTATAGAATACCTAATACTGCGAATTTGATACATATGAATGTATATATATTTCTATGTATATGTATAAATTTATATTTTTATAAGTATGTGAGTTTTTTTTTTGTAATTTCAAAACTATAATAATATTTAAAAGAAAAAATAAAAAAGAATTTCTGAAAAGAATTCCAGATTTATGGATAAAGGATTTATTTATAATATAATAAAATTAACTTTAGTTTTTTTTTTCTGTTTTTATTTTTAATATTTTCTTTTTAGAGAATTACGTAGAAAAAATTTTCCATTTGAAAACTAATTTCGCAAAATTAAAACATTTTGTGGAATGAGAAGAGATTGATTTTTTGCCGGCTTTTTTTTTTCTTTATTTTTTTGTTTTTAGTGTTTTTTTTTTAATTTTTAACAATAATAAAATTTGAAAAATTTATTGAAAAAATGTGTTAAAATTATGATGTTGTTTCAATTCAATGAAAATGGATAAATATAAAAATAAATTAATGTATTTTTGAATATGTAATATTAAGTATGTATGATGAGCTGTAGAAAATTTAATTTAACAGATATGTACGCAAGGATTTAATAATATTTCTTTAATTATGTGAAAAATAAAGTAAAGTATTGTTGCTTTTTTATTTTCTTTTAAGAAAATATATTTTTATGTATATATTACACATTATATATTACATTGTATATATGACTACTGTTGCTGGGAAGGTAAAGTACATATTTTATGGGGTTTGTGTAGACTTTTAGTATTTTGATTCATCTGCACGTCAATTTATAATCATCTACCGTTCGGTATTGCTAACTACTGCAAATGTCTTCTGTTCGGCATTGTCAAAATTGACGATGGTTTTTATGCAGATGGGGAACATTTTTTTCTATGTTAACCATTTGACGTTTGTTTTTTTTATGTTCATGAAATATTTACATTTTGCAGCGAAAGCAAAAAAATATTTAAGAAAACAATATTATTTATTAAAAATATATAAACAAAAAAAAATATTTATTAAATAATATTTATGTTTATAAAAGATGAGAAATAGAAAAAAAGCAATAATGAAAAATTAAGGGAAATGAAGTTGTAAATTTTAAAAAAATGTTGTTCATTTGAATTTTAAAAGTCACATGAACATAAAAATGACAACTAAGTTATCAAAAGCAGAGTTTTAGATACGGGGATTCGGGGAAAAATCAAGAAAAGTCAAAATTTGGAGGAAAATTTAAATAATTGAATTGTTGTCAGGTTTTCGTTGCCTAATAATTTTTAATATTTTATTGCAAATATCGATGTTTCGGAAGCAACACACTTCCTTTATTAGTGTTTGTGACTAACATTGTAAAAATTTTTTTTTGAAATTTTGAAAGTAGTTTGTAAAATTTTTATTTCAATATTGACCAATAATTATGAGACCTAATTCGAAAGTGTATCAGTATCAGTGTAAAGTATCATCATTAAATTAAGTTGTATAGGGTTTTCCAATAAGAGTGATATAATTTCTTTTAAAAAAAAAAACACACTAATTGTTAAGGAAATTCAAATGATTCTTATTTAATGTGAAGTACAATCGATAAAATTAAGTTCTGAATAAAACGTCATTCAAATGGCCTCCACGACTTCTTCTGCAGGAACGAATTCGATGAACCAAATTTTCCAGCACTTTTTCGACCAAATCCAGTCGTATATCATGAATAGCTCAATAGTTCAATATTGATTTGTAAAGCTTGAAAAGAGTCTGGTTTATTGCTAAAGACCAATGAAATAGTCTAATGGTGATAATCACAACTTCTTGGAGACCATTCAATATCATAATTTCTTGAAATAATCGAATCTCCAAAATTTTCTCGCAATAATTTAATTGTTGCACTTGCTGTGTAAGGCACGTAGCCGCGTCATGTTGGAACCAAATGTTTTCAAGATTAACTTCTTCCAATTTCGGCCATAAAAAGTTGGTTATCATCGATCTATACCGCTCTCCATTGATAGTAACGGTGTTACCAGCTTCATTTCGAAAGAAGTACGGACCGATGATTTCACCAGACCAAAAACCACACCAAACTATCAATTTAGGTGAATGTAATGGTTTTTCATGAATAATTTGTGGATTTTCTTCGCACCAAAATCGACAGTTGTGTTTATTTACCGCACCACTTAGATGAAAGTGAGCCTCATCGGAGAAGATGATTTTCTTAAAAAAATCGTTATCGTTTTCGAGTTGTTCCAAGTCAAAATCAGTCGAAACAGTATATGAGGTAATAGAATTTATGTTTCCTAAATAAAATTTGCTAGCCTCCAAATTTTTGTGAAAACAGAAGTGATTTCTACTTTATTGTGAGAAGTCTATGCCAGTACGAAAATTATTGTTCTCTTAAAAGCTTTAAATTTGGCTTCAACTTGAATTATAATTAATCAACAGAGGCCCCTAGTTTTCATATAATTTAGAACTTTTGGAATTTTAACTTGATATTGTGGTCTTACTATTTTTATATATAATGAATATGGCTTAAATGGCAATCCTTTAATTGTCATACGATGATAGCGTCATTTTTATTAAGTTAATTAAGTTAGTGCTTATTAAGGTAATAATTAAGGTAATAAAGAAGGGAATCGGAAAACAAAGAGGTATTCTTATTGAGACTTCATTCTTAGCATACAATAACTGTTAGTGCAGAAAGTGCAATGAACTTTATTTTTGTTTTTATTAATAGGGTTATGCTCAAGTCCATCGAAATGTTTCGATGAACAAAAATTTCACATGTGGTATGGTCTATTTTATTTCGAATTTTTTTGTTTTGTGTATGCTGTATTGAATCGGAATGAAAAATTAATAGAAATGAACAAAATTTCTTTCGATACAAAAAGTCATTCGTAAACACGTAAACATTGTGCATAGTGCAAAATAATTTTTATATTCCAAATATAAAGTACTTAAATTATAAAAAAAAATATTTTCAAAATGTAAAGTTTTTTGTATAAAATTTTAAAATGTTTTTTTTTTTTTTAAAATGGTGCATGGTTCAGCGTAAAATATTTTTAATTATTAATTAAATATTTAAATATTAGGAGTCCTCCTCCCATATTCTATTTGATTGCGACGCTGTAGCTCGCAAAAGATACAAACACTTCCAGGGATACAAAGCGCCTGATTCTGACTTTGACATCAAGGACATAGACCTGCACTTCTGAAATAAACCGGGAAGTACAATAGGTCGTAAGAGGTCGCGGCTACTTGGAACTCCTCAATTTAAAAAAAAAAAAAAAAAGATGTACCTACCTAAATGCATATCAACTTTACTAGACACAAAAAATATTTTACGAAACATATGATTGTGACATCTATAGCAAATAGTGTTTGCAGACGAATGGACTTCAGCATACCAATTTTTTCGAATGCGGAATGGAGTTTTCCATTCGAACAAAATTTCCGATGGACTTGAGCATAACCCTACAAATCTTTTATTTTTACATTTTTATCGCATTATTCAATGAAATAATTTAAAATATTAAAAAAAAAAACTATTTTTGAATAAATTTGTCGTTATTAGACTTTTTTATTCTCATTTTGCAACACGCGTTCGTTTAAATCAAATGACTAAATTTTGATTTCCAAAATAGACAATTTTCTTTAATGCAAATTGATTAGTAGATTTTGATAAATTTGACAATATCGAAAGAATGCTATACTTTCATAGATTAGTTTATCACACCATAATTTTTTTTAATTCAATCATAAATTTAACATTATTTTCCAGCTATTGGGGTATATATAGTATAGATATGTAGTTACAGAATTGGAAGACGATTTGATGTTAACTTTAAAGAAATATTTATATTTTCTATAATTTGTGGTAACTTTTGTTATGTAAATACGATTTTTTTGTTGTGTATAATCTATTTATAAGCAATTTAACCGAATTAATATTGAGAATAAAATTCTAGGTTTCCAATGGAATAAAATTTTTAATTTTATTTTTCAATAACGCGTATTCTTTTAGTGAATTTTGTTTTGTTAATGCCATTTGTCACCTCGTTACATCTTTTTTATTTTTTTTTTCAATATTGTACATTTTCCCGTCTTGCAGGAGCACAACTATTGATGTGTTGAACACATTATTTTCCAACATTTTTTAAATATAGTAAAACTCAGGCCTCCTACCGTGTATGAAATTCAGATTCGAACGATTATCCGAATTTGCGATTCGAATGTAAAATTAATTGGTATCGCGTATCAAATTCGTAAGGAAATAAACGTCATTTAAGTTGGTAGCGTAAGTTTCCGAATTTCTAATTGTCAGTAATGTTTTTGTATGTACTTTATTACTTTAAATTTATTTGAAAATGTGTGTTTAATATTTTGAAAAGTATTATTTTTTATTTTTTAAATTATATCAATTTTATTGTATTTGTATTTCGATTTGAAACTCCATCATAATTTTAAATTGTGATGGTTTTGTTTTGTGTTTAAACCTAATCTATAAAACATACAAATATGAAATAATATAAATTTTTTCAAATACCAAATTAAATATAAATGTATTTTTTTTATATTATGAATTAGTTATTGTAATTTTTAATATAGTTATATTTTTAAATAACTCACTTAATTTTAAAACACAAGCAAAGTTTTAACTCCATTCGAATAAAATATGTTAAAAAATATTCGAAAGTAGTATTACATGGTACGAATATTTTAATTCGGATTCGTATATACGATTTTCGAGTTGTCAAACTTATTTTAACTAGAATTTCGTATTACATAGTACCAATCTTTCGAATACGAAATTCGTTTTACGAAAATCGGAATACGCAGTAAAGGCCCAGTGTTATCGCAATTATTAGTTTTATGTATTTTGAATTTGGTTTACCTTGATAATAGGGTGGATTTAATTAAATTTTTAGTGGTTTTATTTAGATTTATGCACTGGATTTCAGATGACGAAGTCGGCGATGCAAAAAAAAAAATGCTTTAATAAGTGTTGATAAACCAGAAATTTGATAAATAAATATTCGAAAACATTGTATTAAAAATGTTTAGTAAGAACTTGCAGTACAGTTCTTAATTTAAGCGTGAAATGGTTTCTACCTAAGTTACTGTGTTAAGAACATAAAACAAAAAAAAAAAAAACTGTCATATCTTCGAAGGTTTTGGCGCTCAGAAAGACAGCAAACGTATCTTTTGTAACTGTTCTGTCTAGTGAAAACTAAACTTAGGTGATTGGTTCAAGGACATATGTTTGACAACCTGACAGAAAGTTTAAAGATTTCTTTCATAGATTTGTCACAACTACGCGTCTCGGAGAATAGGTAAAGATTCATTTTGTGTTATGATGTGGTGAAGGGGATCGATATGAATGTGGCTACATGTGCTTTTAAATGGAACTTAAACTAAACTAATTATATTTTTATTTACACGCTGGGTGGCGCAGTAGGTAGACCGCCTGCCTTTCAACCGAAAGGTCCCAAGTTCGATTCCCGCTGAAGCAAAACAAGAAAAAAAGCTTTATGGTTTTTCGACCTGGTCCAGTACCATTTGTCATTGGGATATAATAAATGGCAAAAAATAATTGAGAGTATAATCTGGTAACAAATTAAATAAAAATGAAACTATTCTATTTAAGAAGGCTAAGTTCCTGACAATAGCAGTAGTTTTCCTCATTTAATGAGTAGAGCCAGTAATTTGTTAAAATAAATACTCGAAATATTGTAGATTGTAGTGTCAAATTGCAGTACCGTACTTAATTAAGCACGAAAAGGTGATTCTACCTAAGTTACTATAGAGTGTAAAAAAAAAAAAAAAACAAAAAATGTACATAACAGCATCTATTTTCAGTTATTTTGTTAGAAGTAATAATTTATTTTTTACAGTAATATTTTCGTAATTATTATTTCAATTATTCATTGTTGCTGTGTAGTCGATATTTTTTTTTTTTTTTTACCAGATAGTAGTAAGTCATCGAAAGAGGCTTCAGAGACTACCTATTACCGGGGAAGGCAGTTTGAAGGACTGTGGGACTTTAACCCACTAAAAACTCCTATCATTATTGCAACTAGTATATGCAAACTAGTCCTATAGACTAACCATTAATTTACATTTAACTCAAAGAAACTAAGATACCTTTGATCTACCAAAATCCAATAAGGTTTTAATAGATAAAAGGTTTTAACCTAACTCAAGTGGTCTTGTTCGTTTTAGTCGCTTCACAAAGTTTTGATTGTCAATTAAGCTAGAAGCTTCGGTATTGACATGTTGGATCAGACGAGTTTTATGCCGTGCAGCGCATTTAATATTTCGTTTTTTATAGATGAGATCTTCAGATCTCAATGAATATCGGCATTGCGAACATACCATGGACTATGTTGCGCAGTACCTTATTTTGGAACGTTTGGATATGGATTTGTTTAGCACATCCCCATATTTGAATACCGTATGCCCAGACTGGCTTCAATATTTGATTATACATCAAAATTTTGTTATAGGTCGAGACCGTAGAATTCCGCCCAATCAGCCAGTATATTTCTCTATATTTGAACTGGAGTTCTTGTGTTTTGATTTTCACATGCTCTTTCCATTTCAGTTTTGCATCCAAGGTCATGCCAAGATATTTAGCTTTATTCTCGTATGGAATCACGACATCATTAATTTTAACTGAGAGTGGAGTTACTATGTTTTTATAGGTTAAGTTTACATGACTAGATTTGGCTTCATTTAATTTAATTTTCCATTTTTCCAGCACCAGTTGGAAATTTCGTCATTAGCTTTTTGCAGTTTGTTTGTAGCTTCTTCTATAGTAGAACCAACTGCCATCAACGCTGTATCATCTGCAAAGGTTGCTATTTTTATATTTTCTGCATCGGGTATATCACAGGTGTATAACAAATATAAAATTGGACCCAGTATACTACCTTGCGGTACTCCAGCTTTTATATCTCTTAGAGAGGGGTATTCATTCTCATTTTTAACTCGAAAAACTCTATTTGAGAGATATGATGAAAATAATTGAACATAATTTTTAGGGAGCAAACAACTTAGCTTTTTGATGAGTCCTTCATGCCAAACTTTATCAAAAGCTTGGGCTACATCTAGAAATACTGAAGAACAAATTTGTTTATTTTCCAGTGCCCTTTCTATAATGTCTGTTATTCGATGTACTTGATCTATTGTTGAGTGTTTTTGCCTAAACCCAAATTGGTGATTAGGTATTATATTCCTGTTTTCTATGAGGGGTTGAATCCTTCTCAATAGTAACTTTTCAAACAACTTCGATATTGTAGGGAGCAAAGATATCGGCCTGTAGGATTTGGTGTCGTTAGCAGGCTTTCCTGGTTTTTGGATCATTATTATCTCGGCAACTTTCCATATACTAGGTACGTGTTTAAGCTTAATACAGGCATTCATTATATATACCAAGAGTGTGAGAACTTTGTTGGGTATATTTATTAGCACATTTGAAGTTATTAAATCAAAACCTGGGGCTTTATTTAATTTTAGGCTTTTTATTTCTTTAATTACTTCTTTTCGACTTATTAAGGGAATATTTATATCTTCATGGTTATATATTTCAGTTAGATCAATAACAGTGTTCATTTCATTGGGCTTAAAAATTTCAGCCAGATGATCTGCAAAAGTGTCAGCTTTTTCTTTATCGCTTCTTGCCCATGAGCCATCATTTTTCCTCAGTGGTGCAGAATGCACAATAGACTTCTTCATTTTACTCGTAGCTTTCCATAAAGAATAATTTGTTTCTTTAGTAGCTGTTAAATTTTCTAGGTAATAATTCAGAGATCTATCATTTAATTTCTTTATTTCTCTCTTTAGCTCCTGACTTTTATTATTAAGATCCGTTTTGCTGGATGGGTCACGCGTTTGTTGCCACCTCCTTCTCGCTTTTCGTTTCTCTTTTACCATGTTAAGGATATACGCCGGATATCTAGGGCTGATTTTTTTTTATTTTTTTGTCTTAGTACTACTCCAAGCTGCAAACTGGACAGCTTGCATAAGTTTTTCAGTAGCAGTTTCTAGTTGTTCCTCCTTGTCTAATGTTACTCTTAAGCTAATTTTTTCTAGCAGAATCTTTTTGAAGCTTAACCAATCTGTAGATGAGTTGGTTAAAAATGGTTTACAAGATTTTTTCACTATTGTTGTATTTAGTTTTAGGATGACATTTAGTGTAGTCGATATGAATGTATTATATCGATATCTTTATTATAATTTCCATAAGATATAGAATTTAAGGAATTTAAAAATTAAATTAAACTTCAACTGAATTTTTTTTTTTTTTTATAAACTTAGGTTATATTTATCGATTACCTACATACAAAATTTATATATATTAGAAAGCTTAAATATTTTAAGAGACTAAAAAAAATTAAAAAAAAAAAAAAAATTAATGGTTAAAAGGCAGGCATTCTCTTCTGCCTTTATTAATTTATTAATCCTGATGAAAAAAAATTAAATCAACTTGAAAATTTTATAGAATATTTTAATTCTTTATCTAAGAAATTGTCCTTTTCTTTTTTTGTTTTTATTTTTTTATTTTTACTATATTTAAAAAGGATTTAGTAAAAATATTAAAATTTACAATTTATGTTTAAACCCCAAATTGTAAAGAAATATTTAGTGGTATAGAAATTATTATTTTTAAATGAATTAAATCTAACAAGTTTTTTGTTCCTAAAATTATGTTCTTAGGAATGCTTACTGACTATATTTTTTGTTATTATATGCTGTTTGTTAAAAAATGTGATAAGCTATGAATATAGTTTCTGTAGCTTCATTATAGTATATCGAAAGGTATGATTAATTTCTAATATTCGGACTAAAGACTAATTGTAAATTTGTTTGACCAATTGAACTGAACAGTTTTAAGATTTAATTAGTTTGAAAACGTAGTGGTATTCGAGGTACTCTAATGATAAACACATTTCTATCTACACTATGTATTTGCCCATATAAAAATATTGATAATATTTGGAGGCGAGTGTGTGTTTAATATGGTGTCTCGTATTTCGTACATAACAGGTATAGTTTAAACTGAATATCTCTAATCTTCTGTCTACAAAATTTATATGTATATACTATATAGAATAGTTAAGAGTTGCAATTTTACAACCAAACAAAAAAAATTGGTTATTTTTCAAATTTATTCAGATTGTTTAAAGTACATATTTATTGACGTGCCAGTGGATTATCATCATAATTCTTGTAACCCTATCCGTGGAGCGTAGTGCGGAAATAAAATTCGTCTATCGGATCCTACCTGCGGCTAACCTCTTCAATTGTGGCCACGTTGTTTGCTTATGGGTACCTTCCGACGCAACGTGTACCCTAAGGATTTCATTTGAAACATTGCTCTAAGTTGCATATATCGTTCTTGAGGCACTAAAAATTTGTGAATCGAATATTTTTCAAATATCAGTATTAAGTTACAAAAAAAAATTTGCGATGTATTTTTTTTTTGCAACTGACACTGTTTCAACGTCGATTCAAAAAGTGTATTCCGTGTTATACAGATTATTACAGATTTATATAAAATTATCACCAGGGGGATAAAAAGTGTATCTGATAAGAAAATTTAGTACCAATATTTGTATACTTTAACAGTCCATTTTGGTGCTTGCATGTTTTTTTGTATCCGTATCCAACTTTTTTCACTTGTTAAATTTTCACTATGTAACTGATAAAATTTCTTATTGTTATTTTATTTTATTTTGTGCGCTACGCACTTGTCATTAAAAGAGACGAGTTTTACCTCCCACAAGATATTATAATTGTCGCATCGCCTGATTAAATTTTTTTCACCATTTCTACTTCGTAGAAACTACTACGTACTTCTAGATCAGTATTTCAAATAAAACCTTACTTTCGGTGTAGTTGAATTGACGATCAATCAATTAATTTTTGATTCCAACAATCAATTGTCAAATAGATATATGCGCACTTTTGACGTCATGTCTTCGCTATTACCGAACATAAATTTTTAATTTGTATGTATTTTGGGTTTTTATTTAATTTTTGCTTAAATTAAATTTTCATAAAGATATGAGGTAATAAAAATTAAAAACAGTAAATTCTCATGCTTTTTCCCATTTATCACAACACACTAACACAGAACAATAACGATCAACAAATCATATAATTGTTTGCTTTTTCTATGCTCAAATTTTACTGGCATCTTACATAAACAAAGCCATGGCGATCGTTAATTAACTGCGTAACGGAAAGCGTGATGATTTTTACAATTGTAGCGCAGACGACATAACCAAAAGTAGAGCAAGATTAATCTTACGCTAAATTATAACCTCAAACAGTGTTTACTAGGCTCGTAAACCAAACAAAAGTGTTTAAGTGAAGAAAACAAAATAGAAGATAATTTTTCTACTGTTGTGATTTATCTTTTGGATTTTTAAATTGCTACAAATTATTTAATTTTTGATCGGTATAGTATACATTTAATAACCTAGGACTTAAATATTTTATTTATCTATAGATTTGTCAAGGCTACTAGCCTTGGTATTCCTCGCTCAAATTTGTGTTACAGTTTATCGCTGTAAGCCCACGTACCCATCATCATATAGCATTACACCCTTCTTCACAATTTTCCTCCAATTATCTCTTTCTATTGCATTCGTATTCCCATTTACTAATTCCAGATTTTGGGCGTCTGCTTCAATATTGTTTTCCCTTCTATTTCTCGGTCTGTCTCTACCTCTTGTCGTCATGCGATCATCTTATCTCGGTTTTCTGGCATTTTTATTATGGCCCATCTTAGTTTTTAATGAATTTTATTTTATTACGGTCATTCGTCAGCTCATATAGTTCGTATGTTATATTTTCTTCTATACACTTATACCTCGATATAGCGGCTGTTTCGCAGTTACGGCCTTTTTGAATTGTTCCTTTGTTTCTTTATACGGCTTTAAATGTCAGCTGTATAGCGAGGTAAATTTGAAAAATTGTGACAAATTGATAATTAAAAAAAATAACAAATAAAAGAAAAAGGCACAGGATTAGTTACACTCCAAACCGCCCGCATACTCAAAAAATAAAAGGGTGATAAATTTGAATTTTAAACCGTTTTTCGGGACATTTTGGGAATACACATATACTTTTTTACGTTACATGTTCTTTTAGAGTAAAATTTAAAATCAAAGAATGTAGACGATACATATGTACAATTTTGCCGTACAATTTCATAGACATTACATTACATAAATATGTATGTGTGTATGCGACTTTCTCTACGGCCTACAATTCTTTTTTTACCCGTATATCGAGGTAGAAATTAATGTCAAAAAACTATCAGAACTGTCAAAAAACTTTTACTGGAACGAGTTATTTCCAATTACATGAATTTATAGGATATTAAATGCTTCGTTATACGGCATTTCGCTTTGCGGCCAATTTCTTTGGAGCGAGTAAGTGCCGTAGATCGTAGTATTAGTGTGTTGTCCATTTTCTAAACTAAAACCAACATAGATTTGTCGTATAATATTTTTCTTTTGAATCTTTATAAAACATTCTCGTCATTCAGTTTTGATATTCAAACTTCACATCCGTATGTGACTACCGGGCGGACCAATTGTATTCGTATATTTTGTATTTTATTTTCCTAGATTGAAGTGTGGATCTCATTAATTTTTTATTCTTGTATGCTGCTTTTCATATCATTGTCATTACATAAAAGAACACCTAGGTACAATTTTACACCTTCAATTTTATATTCGTCAATTTTTATATTTTCAGTTCTTCTTACTTCACTTCTGGGGCATCTTTAAATATTTTATCTTTTGTCCATTTATTTGCAGACCAACTTTCAAGATTTCCTTTTTTAGTATTTGAAACCCACTGGTAGCTTATTATTGTGGCAGGGACTATCCTTTTGTTTTTATTAGTCAATAATCCATTTTTTAGAATAATACAGTTTTTTATTTTTAATACTCACTGTATATAATTTTTTGTAACAAAAAAAATACAACTTTTATTATTTTTAGCCTACATTTTTTTTCCTTTTATTTTATCTATTTTTTTTTCATTTTTATTAAATTTAATTATTTCTCAACAATATCGAAACAAAAAAAAAAAACAAAAAAGATAAAAAAAAGGAAATTAAGTTTCAAAACAAAAAGAACAAAACAACAAAAAAAAAAAAATAATTTTCGGAAATTGTTTATAATTAAAAAGATAAAAAATGATTAATTTTAAATTAATTATATAAAATATAGAAAAACATGTTTTAAATTTACAAAATTTTCGATTTAAAATTTTTGAGGGTGAAAATTATTAATTTTTTTTTTTTTTTTTTTTTTTTTTTAAATTATTAAATCGGCTTCAGGGGTATGTGAGATTATTCTCCATTTTAAAGAATATAATCAATGATTTTGATTAATGAATGAATATTATGTCAAAATAATTTTTTTTTTTTTTACAAAAAATACAAAAACAAAAACCAGAAGAAGAAGAAGAAGTAGGAAATAATTTATAATGATGCCTTATAGAATTCCAGAGTATAAGCAAAAAAAAAAAATGATTTCCAAGAAATAAGATACTAAACAGTAAAAACTTTAATATTAATTAACATCATTAACCTAAACAATTTTTTAAATCCTGTTTATATGAAGGCCTGTCATAAATGTTATTTGCTATCAGAAAAAAATTAAAAATTAATTAAAAATGTTAATATTGTTAAAAATATATTTTATGTTTCAGTTAATTAATTGAAAATTTTTTCAAACTTTTTAATAAATAATTATATAAAATATCTGGTTAAGGCACAGGATTAGTTACACTCCAAACCACCCGCATACTCAAAAAATAAAAGTGCACATAGTAAGTTTTATATTTCTAAATTTAAGTTGTTGTTTGAATTTTAAGTGTTGTCCTGGAATTGATAAGATGGGAAAGGTCCTAAAATTGATGCCCGGTGAAGGAAAAGAAGGCTTTATTTCGACTTGATTTAGTACACGTTGCCATTAGGGATAAAATAAGTCAGAAAAAATATAATTTGGTGACAACTTAAATTGCAGCACCGTATTTAATAAATGAAAAAATATATTTTATTGCCGAAATTCACATTGCAAAAAATTATTTCGCGATAACATAATTTGATAAAAATCTCATTTTGTTAAAAATCTGCTTGTAAAGACTTTTTAAATATCTCAGTTTTCTTAGAAAGTTCTTATCTGTATATAAAAATATATTTTGTGCCACACGTGTTTATATTGCAGCACAGTTGCCATTCCAAAATGAAAGTCAAAACAACAGAACGTATATTACGAAATTTCTTTTTATTTATTTATTTTTTTAGTTTAGCTCAAACTTCATTACAATTATTATTATTATTTTTTTTTTTTACAATACAACATAACACATTCAATTTACAAATTAAAATTATATCTAATAATTGACAAGCATTTAGGGACCTGCGCAGTAGACACCTTTTCAATTTATTTCGATTCCCCTACTCCTTAATGAACTTCTAATATACATAATATATAAGATTGTATATAAAACAAAAATGCGCACACAGTTGAAAATTTTTTACTCATATGATTTTATTATTCAGCAAATACATTATGCATATGTGAAATCTTATTAAAATAATAAGCAAAGCAAACAACTCAGTTATTATAATTTACGTTATGTACTTGCAAATGAATCTATGTACATATGCCAAATATAAACAAAGAAACAAATTCATCTCAAATAAAATATATAAAAACAACAAAAAAACAAATCATTTGAATTCTTCATTTTTATCTTTTTAAGTAACTGTTTCTAAATTTTGGTTATTTGTAGTAATAATATAGTTATATTTAGTATATACATATATAGTATAGTGAAATATAATTACTCAACAGGGGTCCCTAGTTATATCTAACTTAGAACTAATTAAAATACATTGAATAAATTGCACACATATTTTAATTACTACAGATTACTTATATAATTTAAGTTTTTGAGTCAGTTTCGAAAGTGTGAAGTCAATATAGTTTGTGTTTATTACCAATAAGTAACATTCTATGAATTGGCTAATAATTGCCATAATTTGTCCTATGGAAACTTAATGTAAAGATACAAACTCCTTTCGTAGGCGATTATTTGAATTAATGTTGATGTTATTCAAAATCTGAGGAGAAGCAATGTTTCCTTTGATAATTTCAGTAAGAAAAATAACATCCGCCATTTCTCGTCTTAATTTCAAAGTTTTCAAATGAATTAAATTCAATCTATGTTCATATGGAGGTAAAATTAATGGATTTGACCATTGAAAATTACGCAAAGCAAATCTTAAAATTTTTTTTTTGCACTGCTTCAATCCTGTTAATATGAACATCATAGAAAGGTGACCAAACTTGACTAGCATACTCCAAATTTGGTCTAACGAGACTAGAATACAAAGATTTGAGAACATAGGGATCGTTAAATTCCTTTGACCAACGTTTAACAAAACCTAGCATAGAATTAGCTTTATTGATAATATTACAAAAATGTGATTTAAAGTTAAGCTTGTCGTCAAAGTAAGCCCCTAAGTCTTTAATTGAGCTCGTTTTGGAAAGGCTAATACCATTTAAAGAATAATTAAAACAAACCGGATTACGTCGACGTGAGTAACATATAAGTGCACATTTATTCACATTCAAAAGAAGATTATTAGCTGTACACCATTTAAAGAAGTTATCTAAATCGCCTTGTAGGAGTAAAGAGTCTTCTAAAGAAGTAATTTTTTTTTTAAATTTTCATGTCATCCGCATAAATTTTCAGTTCACTATTAAGAATTACTGAACAGACATCATTAACCGAGATTATAAAAAAATGCGGTCCTAAATAACTGCCTTGTGGGACTCCTGAATTAGCATAAAAAGACTTAGAAGTATTTTTTCTAAATAAAATACTATAAGATCTATCGGTTAGATATGATTTAACCCATTTCAGAAAGAATTCTGGGAAACGAAGTATCCTTAATTTTAGAATTATTATTGCATGTGGTAAAACATCAAAGGCTTTACTATAATCGGTATAGATAACATCCGGTTGAAAACCTGCTTCCATATTTCTCGTAAAAGTTGAAACTGACTCAACAAGATTTTTGATCCACAAATCCATGTTGGTTGTGAACTAAAAAACGATTTACAGTGATAATAAATGGAACCATACAATATTAACTCAAAAAGTTTAGGAATGGATGAAAGTTTCGCGATTGGTCTATAATTAGTGATTTCATTTTTGGCGTTCTTTTTATGAACTGGTCTAATAAATGAATGCTTCCAAATAGAGGGAAAAACTCCTGATTTTAAAGAAGAATTGAAGATGAATGACAGTGGAATTGCTAAGGCACTTGAGCATTTATTAAGTATAACTTCAACTTTACAGTTATTATATGATTGGTTACAGCATTCAGTATATTTAACCAATTCGCAAACAATAATGTTTAGTGTTAAACTTTCAATTGAAAAAATAAATAGTGCTTTGTGCTAGAAGCTATCCAATTTGTTCTAGCATCAAGTTCGAATTTGTCTTTGAGTTTTTGAAATATCTGTTTCAGATAAATTACATGTAACTCGGTTCTCACAGCCAAATTGTAAATACGGCAATTCAAAATCGTTTAATATACCTAATTTAATCATTCGATATTCCTTGCTGAATTCTAGAACAACTGTTTCAGATAAATTATGTATAACTAATATACAAGTTTTTCTGAAATCATAATTTCTTATAAGTATTAATTTTGATATGGTATGAATTATGGTACAAAACCATTCTGCCGACTAGATGTACTATATACCAAAACGAATAACGTTCAACTTCAACTTGATGATATAAAAAATGTTTTGGTCTTATTATTTAATTTATAGTAAATAAAAAAAATAATAAAAATAATAAAATTAAATCAAAATGCAGATCTATGGTATAGAATTTCCACACCCCTATTAATAGATTTCATGCTTTCGTGTAGTATCTATCACATGCTCCAATTGAGTTATCATATCCGTAGCAGTTGATCTTACAACTTCATATAGTGGTTGGTGCATCTTTGTATAGAGCTCTCATACCCATAAATTAATGCATTGTTTTAACAGCCGAACAAGACATTTTCTAAGCTCTAATTAGAAATTCTAACAACCTGGTATGTAGCGTGTTAGTACGATTTATACACAGTGTCATGATAATTGTAGTATTACAGCATTTTTTTATTTTTTTTATTTTCTTGTTTATTTTCTGTAAAAGAGCTCATAGCTCATACAGAGTATGGAATTCAAATATTTTTAAAAACGAAGTAATAGATATATATTAAATTTGGAGATTTTGATAACCTACTTGGTATTTGCCTTTTCATTTTGCAACATTTACTTTACAAAAATTTACATTCAATATGCTGTCTGTAATGTGATGTTTTACATTGTATTATAATTTATCTTTATATTTCATTTATCATTAATTTTTATTATCTTTCGGTAAATCTAATAATAGTTTCAAAGATTTTAATAACTTGACAGATTTTAACAAATAATTGAACTTGTTTATACAATGTTCAAAACATCTTCTTCTTTTGGCATATTAATATAAAATGTGCTTACCAGGTCTTCAATTGAAGCTCATCAAAAAAATAATTCAAAACGTTAAAAAATAGCACCATTGCAAAAATTGATCCAAAGATTGTGAAAAAAATCCATGACAGCTAACTTTGAGAACATAAAAACTGAAAATACCGATTATGAACAACAAAAGTAAAATATCTTGATTACAGAGAGGAAATATGGAAATTTGTGTGCTCCTGAAAATAATAAAAATAGAAAATTATGTAATAAATACCTGTAAAGAAGTTTTATTTGAAATCTTTTCATATATCATCTATCTACAATATAAGAATGATTTCTGGATATCCAGAATGAAGGTTTTGAAATACTGTATAAAAAGTTAAAAATCTAGATATCATGTTATACATCTCTTGATGTATCTATACTATATTAAAAGAACAAAAATACAAAAATTATATTACTTAATTACAGAAAAACTTTTTTAATGATTCAACCAGTAATAAATAAAATCCTTGGAAATTTTATTTTTTAAAATTAAAAATAAAGTTTATTTTTTTTTTTTTTAGATTTCCCTAATTTTTTTTTGTTTTTTTTTTTTGTTTTTGTTTATAAATAAAAATAAATTTTAAAGTTATTACTAAATTCCTTCCGGATAACTTATGATGATGATCAACACATGATGATAATCCAAAAACTATCCTTACTGAATAGAATACTTGTATTTTTTTTTTTTAATCCTTTTTAATACATATACAGTAATACACATTTAGCTGTACACATGTATAAATATTGTACACAGAGTACAGTACAGTATCTAAGGATGGTGTATTAAATTATTATATTCGCACAATCCGATGAAATTCCCTATAAGAAAATAAAGTAATTAAAGTTATTTTTTTTGTTTGTTTGTTTTTTTTTTTTTTAAGTTATTATGTTATTTATTGAAATAGCCTTGTAAGGATATGCGGAAATTAAAATGAAACTAAGTTAAACTGGTGAATATGTTTGAAGTTTTAATGTGTACAATTAAAATCATATGTATATGATTTTTGTAGGATTGTACGAGAGTATAATGATTTCAGGGGTGGTAAATACATTTCAAGTTTGTTAGAGTTGTGAAGTACCTAATCTTTTGAAAGCTGAATAGTACCAATTTTAGTTTTTAATACAATATTTTGTTTTTGAAATTTTTTCCCAATCTAGACTAATTTTAACATGATACATTTTGATACATTTTTGATACATTTTGACAAGTGGGTGTTTAATTTTTTTTTAATTTGACTAGATTTTACTATAAAAATACTAATTAGGGTATAAGAGGGAGTTTATTTTTCACATTTTGATTGTTTTTAAGTTTTGCTGGGACTCAATAAAACTTTTTTTGCTCGGTAATTTGATGATTGATTTGTAACAGATAAATATTTGAATTTCGCAATAATTACACAATAATAGTTTTCAAAAACTGTGTTAAATTGTAAATTGTTCTAAAAAAAAATAGGGTAGTTAAATTGTTTTCAAAATGTTCGTCACATTCAAAACAAACACGAACAACTTCTTAGCCTGTCTAAAGTTTCAAATTTTTGTTAAAATTTATGTTATGTTGAAAAGATCATTGTTTTTAAATATTTTTTTAATATTTGATTGTAAATATTGATATTTCGGAAGCAATATATTTCCTTCATCAGTGCTTTCGACTAACTGAAATATCGATATTTGCAATCAAATATTAAAAAATTATTAGTGAACGGAAACCTGACTGAAATTAAATTATTTAATTTAAATTATCACCAAAAGTAAGAAAATCCGATCATTGTTATGTTGAAAATGCTCTCAAAGCTGATTTAAGTTTTGAAATTTTTGTACTTTTTGTAATGTGCATACCACCAATAATGGATTTATATTATAAATGATTAAATTATAAATGTATAAACACTTTTTAAAAACTCAAATTAAATTAATTTTTATGTAAATGCTTCTTAATGTATTCTTTAATATTTTTATTTCCGTATATAAGATGCAATAATCAGTTTTTTGCCAATTAAATCATGTCAAAAAAATGTTCTCAATGTCAAATGGCTCAAAATCAAAAATTGATCACAAAATCAATGTTAAATTAAAAATTGTTGTCAAAATCAATGTTAATCAAATCAAATTTGACCTTAAAATATTTCTCAAAGTCTAATAATGTAATACAATTGGTATATATATATACCAATATATGTAATAAATTTTCATTGGGGTTCGAATTTGTTATTGTAAAACAATTTCAATTTCTAGCATTGAATGGTCCAAATAAATACCTACATTTAAATAGTCATCATCATCATCATCATCATTATCTATTGGTTCTACGGCTCAGGATGTGATGAGCTTGTGCAACTGTTCTTCATTTCTGGATTTCAGTTCTCTTGACTGTTGTCATTGATTTCGTACAGCCATTTTGATTTTGCTTTATCTATTGCTCTTGTGTTGTACTGCGTCTAATATTTTTTTATCCTTTGATCATTAATCCTGACCACACAAGTCGATGTAGAAATATTTAGGTTCATTGCAATGAAACACACTCTAATGCAATTTTTTATTTATTTATTTATTTATTTATTTCTACCAAGTAAACCTTTGCAGACTAACTCTTATAGAATAAGCAAAAATATTTAATGATTCAACAATAAAATTAGATATATATAAAGGAAGATCTTTAAATTGAGTTCTGTTAAATAAAAATACATTAATCTTATTATCTACAGCTAGAAAAGCATTTAGAATTTCTTGAAATCGGTTAATTTCTACCATAGTTGAGTAGTTCTATGATATTCAGTATTTCACAAGTTTTGCTATTTCAATAGCCAATGCGAAGGTACAACTAGAAAAAAATATTTTGTAATAAATTAGACGAATTGCGAGCATTTTCAGCCCTAATATTACTCGCATGATACATAGGGTTGATTTTTTCTGCAATTGGCGTACCGAGTGTTGTTGTCTTTATGGGATATTTGTTGGTTTAATTTAATTGTTCAAAAAATCGTAACACTAATCCTAACTAATTTATTTTCTATTGTATTATGCCCAATGAATGATTTGTACTTCTAATTAATGGTTATCAACATCAGAACATGGGTATCAACGCACAGAATATAATTTCAAATAAATAAGATTATTGAAGACGATAAAAATTTGGTAGGATCGTAAAATAATATGATGTTGTCTTCAAAAAATTATGGTGTATGTTTTGTGCATAATTTTTCATTGGAAAGTTATTAAACAAAATTTTTTTAATCAGAATTGTTCTCTCAATCGTCTAATCCGCTGTAAGAAGGCTTGATTAGAGTGTACAAATTGATATCACATTATATTACATCAGAATCTGTAAAGTAAAAACAGTACGGTACAAATATCTGAACCAATTAAAAACCGACTCTCATTATTATTCTTTAAACAATATATATTTAAAAGGAGACGTGGCGAATTCAAATATTTTTTCAAATTTTTGAATTTGCAATTTTAATTTAAAACTTCACCCCATGTATTCACATACATCTTAAAATACAAACATTTTAATTTATCAAATTGCTGCAGCTCAGACATGTATACAGAAGTTCTGTTTTTTTATCGGTACAATTGAATTTAAATTAAACTTTTTTTTTCAAATACATAATTACACATGCGGTTGTTGTCTAAGATAAATCAATAAAAAGAAATTATATAGTACCAGGAATAAAATGAAATTATGACAAACAATTCATAATGAAATTGAGTACGATTTTTTATCGAACTCCCTCAAATTTTGTGGAGCGTCGGAAACTAGTTTAGTTTTAAATAATAATTAAATAAGATACTTAACCCCGAAGTCGATCAAATTTTAATGTATTAGGACTACTATTTAAAAAATGTTTGATTTGATTTTGATATTCAGTTCCAAGTTCTTTACTTCCTACCTCTGACATATGAATACATATATATATATATTTTTTTTATGTCTATATGAAATTTTAATTTCTTACATAGCAGAGGTTAAAATATATAAAAAAAAATAAAAAATAAGATAATAAGAAACCCTTGAGGCTTATAAATTTTAAAAGAATATTTTTTTGTCTTTATCTTTATCCATAGTAGAAGTAGAAATTTTCTTCTAACTGCAATTTTTGGTTTCAATTTCTCTTTTCTATCATAAATTAAAAAAAAAAAAAAAAAACAAAACAAAAATTATAAATACACATACATATACATTTAAAATGTATCCTTTTTTTTGATATTGGATCTATGTATATATATATATATATATATATATTATATAAAATTTAATTTTTACGTCTACATAATTATATAATGTTAAATAAATATGTTTACATATTTATTTTATCCGATATGTATATGCAATTTAAAAATATAAGTATATATATAGGTGTATAAGCAAATTATATTCCCAGACTATGAACCACTTCAAAATGATATGCTTGAAATGCTCTCAAAAAAAAAAAGCAAAAAAAAAAATATGTACTCGAGGTGTCTGTAGTGTCAGCGTTGAATGAATAAGCCACTAAAAGATTTTTTGTTACTACTGCTGCTGCTGCTGCTGCATTGAATAAATCGCAACAATAACAGCAGCATACCATCGTCGCATAACACCATTACCATTGCCATCATCATCATCTCAATCCAACTAAAATCATATACATTCTGCATGTACATCAATTTAATATATATTATTATGTATATATTTGTATATTATATAAATAATATGTTAGAATAGAAGAGAGTTACAAAGTTACAAAATGAAGCCATTAGATTTTAAGGTATAGAAGAAGAATAAAGTATATTACAGTTATAAAATAAAGTTGGAGAAAAACATATTTGTTGTTGTTTTGTATGGCCCGCGTGTTTTATCACACGATATAATGGAAAAAAAAAACTTAAAAGTGTAAGAGGTAAAAGAAAAAAGAGGAAAAAAGGGAAGAAAAAAAAAAGCTCAGTCGTGTCATGAACTATATGTACTCTTCTTTCAAATCATTTCAATGAAAATATTTTCATTTACTGTTATCTTATGTACATATTTATTGTAGATGTATGTATATACATGTTATAGATTTAGAAAAATTGAAAATCCTTAGGGAAGATTTTTTTTTATTTTTTTTTTATATGGGGCTAGGTTTTAAAGTTATTATATATGCTGACATTTAAATATGAGTAGAGTGAGTATTAAAATTGAATGAATGAGTCTGATAGGGTTAGTTTTTATAATTCTGTATATATAGCACAGAAATGTGGCATGAAATGTAAACATTTTTTGGTAAAATCATAATTTTCTAATTGAATGAATTCACGTTACGATTATATGTTATAGACAGGGATGGCTCTACCATATAGGCAGCATAGGCGGTCGCCTAGGGCGCTGAACTGTTGAGGGTGTCAAAATTCGAGAGAAAAAATAAAAATATACTTTTTTTTTAGTTATACGTTTTTTAAAAACTGTTGAGGGCGCCAAAAAATTTTGACGATGACAGTTTGCGACTTACTAAACAACAAGAAAATTATTGGCAAGGAGTATTAGTACGTTTGATCTCTTTAGTTCGGATTCTAGGTTAACAACGGAAACCTTTTATATTTTGGAAATTCCTCAGCAACGATTTAAAGTGAATTTTTACTGCTATTAACTCCGTCATTGATAGATTTTAGTAAATGCAAAATCTTGAGTCAGTTTTTGGATTTATTTTTGACATTTATAGCCTACAAAATGTAACAGCACAACACCTATGTGCAGCATGTGCTAAGCTTGAGTCTGCAATAAGTCATGATGGCTCTAAAGATATCGAAGCAGTGGATTTGTGTAATGAGCTTTAATCTATTTCTACACGCATTGAACAGAGTTCGTCGCCGAAAGATGTCCTATATTTTATTTGTGAAAGACCGATATTTATCCAAATTTTTTATCATCTTAAGAATCTTTTTAACGTTACCTGTTACTGTAGGAAGTGGCAAGAGAAGTTTTTCGCAACTAAAATTAATTAAAACTTATGCTCGCTCAAAAATGGGTCAAGAACGGCTTGTAGGCTTGGCTTTCATGGAGCAAGATTATTTTTTGTACGTACTTGTTTTCATTAGTAAAAAGGGCGCCACAAAAAAGATTGCCTAGGGCGAACAAAAAAAATTTTTTTTGGAGCTACCGCTGGTTATAGAAGAGATAGATTGATGGACAATAGTTGTTATACTACATTTTTAGTCAGATCTGTGCTGTGGAGTGAAATAAGAAATTGTGGATTTCAGTTATAATTCTATGTAGTATATTTTTTATATATTTTGATGAGGTAATAATAAACAAAAAATTTGTAAATTTGTAATTTTTATATCCATGTTTAAAGTGGCCCAGGCAGCGCAATTTTAACAATTAATTTCGATGGATTAAATCAATTTGATTGAATAATGATGAGATTGTCTACCTATTATATGTAACAGAAATAATTTAGCTTTATTCGTAGCTATATTTTTTATGATTAGGATTTATTTATATGTTCCAATCACTACATTATTAATTTATTTCTTAAGACCGATAGCTCTGGCAACTATAGAGGTTGTAAATCAGTATATTATTTAATAAAAAATTATAATAATAATTTATTTTTTAATTTTATTATTGTATTTTTATGTTTCTTAATTTTTTTAATTATTGAACTGCAACGACTGTTCTCTTAAATTGCTTTTAAATAATTGATCAAAAGACCGAAATTTTGTAAATTTTGTTTATAACTAATGTCAATTATTAGATTTGTTTACTTATCTATCTTTTTCAATTATTATCAAATAAATTACCACTTTAAATTGGATCTCCCTGAAATGGTTTCTTAAACATTTCAACAGTCAAGCAAAACTAATAATTTAGTGAGTATTTTCTTAGATAACCAGCATTAGCTGGAGTCAGATTCCGGACTTTAGATGAGGTTTTCATTAACAATATAGGTATTATTGGTATAGGTATATTATATAGGTATTGTAAAGCAAAATTGGTGATATGATCAACTTTCTCAATCGCATAGGGTGGGTCTAGTACTATAGTTTGTTGAGAGATTGATCGTCTAAAACAATCAACAAATATAGTTTATGAATTTCTTAGTGAAAAGTCGAATTGCCTTTCACAAATCATTTATTTTTATTGTTGCAAATATCGACATTTCGGTACTTCCTTTATTAGTGCTTGCAATTAATCAAATTAAAACAACAAATAGGCCACTCGAGTTGTGGTATCAAAAATGGACAATTAAATGTTAATTAGTTTTCTAGTAGCAATTGGAATGGTCACTTCTACCTACCTACTTATAGATAACCAAGTTTTATACTTATTAAATAGAAATGTAAAATAAAGTATTTACATACTTAGATAGTGTTAGAATGGGTGAATATTGTTAAGAGAAAATTGTAATGGCTGACAAAACTAATTTAAAATTCACAACAGGCAAATCACAAAAATTATGGGGAATAGTGAATGTCAACATAGGAAAATTGTAAACGAATGAGATGTTGGATTAAGTCATATTTCATATTACAAGGAGAATTCGTCCTAGGTTATCGTTTTGTATCCGAATTTAATATATTTTTACCTTTATATTTTTCATTAATGTTAAGGCTCAGGAAATTTGTATACTCTAATCCATTTAATTAACTCAATATCTTCAAACAGCAGTTATTATAGATTGATATTTTTTCTAATATTAAACTGTTGTTATTTTAATGACTACTGATCAATACGAAGAGAGTCTGTCTGTTTCAAAACTATATACACTAAAAATAATTCCAGTTAGATAGGATTTGATTACTGAGATCAAAATATTTATTAATTTCACTAATCATTTATATTTATTTTACAAATATCGATATTTGGGAAGCACTGATGAAGGAAGTAAGTGGCTTCCGAAATATCCACATTTGCGAAATAAATATAAATGATTAGTGAAAAGAAACCAGACTTTTATTCCATCATTTAAATATATCACTAAAAACAAATCTGCTTATCAAAAACAATTTATTAATTGTTGACAAAAAAATAAGTCTAGATTGTGACCAGATGACAATGGAACAATTTTTGGGAAGTGATTGATGAATAGGACAATTCAATTGGGTAATTTTAAGGTTATGTTGGTACTTCTTGAAAACAGAACTGACATGTGTGCAACCAAATCTCGTTAGCTGAACAGATTTGCACTAAATAGCTTAGACAACAACCGTTATAGAATGTTCAGCTATCACATACACTTTTGTCACTCACTGCTGTTATTTGTGTACATATTTCTTTTACTAAGAGTAGTTTGATGTATTATTCAGAGCATTTTTTTTTCTAAGGAAAGTTTTTTTTTATCTGCTTATCATGGTTTTTAATTTTTAAAAAATTTTAAGCAATAAAAAATTTTTTTTTTTTTTCTTGATTTACTTAACACTTTCCTCATATTTAAGCAAGCCAACTTTTAACCCCAACCACCTTCTATTTCACTTTCTACTTCTCTCTCTTTGTATATCTGCGCCCCCCCCCCCCCCCCCCCCACCCTTCTCTCTAACATTGTTAATGCATCTTTCACTCAAAATCAATAAATTTCTTATTTTAGAGATTTTATATTTTGTTTTTTTTTCGTAGAAGAGCGGCAGTGATATGAGTTTCTTTAGAGGATAATAAATTGAAGTAGAATTTGAAAATTGTGAATATCTGAGACTTAGATTTTTATTTTGTATCACAGAAATGGAAAATTTAAACATTTTTTTTTGTTTTTATTTAATGCAATTGCAAGCAATTTTATTTTCTCTTTTCGTCCTTCGTCTCTTTTTATCTCTGTGTAAAAAATTTCAATTTAAAAAAAAAAATATTTTTATTTTTTGTGTTTTTTTTTTGTTTTTAAAAATTTATACAGAAACATAGAAGAATTTATAATCACCATATTTAATGTAATTAAAATAATTTTCTAGTTTTTCATATTTTCTTTTATAATTTTTTTTTTTTTTTTTGTAAAATAAAATTTTTTTAATTAGGTCTATACAAAAAAAAAAAAAATAAATCAGAAAAAAACATAGGTCTTCTGTCTGTATTAAGTGGTGCCTGCCTGCTGTTGCTATTGAATTACTTAGCATCCTGCTATGAATATGAGGAATGGGTTGGTAATTTTTGATTATAGAATTTTTTTTTTTTTTAAAACTGAAGAGAATTCATTATTGGAGAATAGGATCCAACCAACAATTCATTTAGAGAAGGAGAAATGTAAAATTATGCATTTTGAATAGAAAGTTTGTGGTGGTTTTTTTTTATGTTCCATAAATTAGGGAGAGATGAATATAGTACTGGAGATATTTTTATTATCTTTTTTTTTCTTTTCAAAATACTCAATTTATGTTTCCTTTTCATAAAATCCCTATTTATAAATTCACTGTTTATTTTATTTTGATATTTTTTTTTTTTTTTTTAATAATAAAGTGTGAAGTAAAGGAGTTTCATTTGGAAAAAAAAACAAAAAATTATAAATTTTTTTTTTTTTTTTTAAATTAAGTAAAAAGGTGTTAAAGTGCGGTAAAATGATCTGAGCTTTATGAAAAGATTTGAATTTTTTTTTTTTTTGCAAGGGTTAATTTTTGGGTTAAACATTTTTTTTTTGTTTTTTTTTTTTTAATTTTTTTGTTGTTGTTCTTATGTTCAAATAAATAAATTGAAATGTGTAGAAAGGATAATGATTTTGAATTGTTGATAATTAATTTTTGGTATTGCATTAATATAAAATTTAATTTTGAAAATTAGTAAGTACAGTTGATGTATTTTGGAAAATATGATATCCTTAAGGAATTTAATGAAACAGTTTCGTTATTGCTTTGTGGTTTAATTTAATAAAATTTACTTTGAAATTATTAAATTTAGATATTAATTATGAATTTCAATTGTTTTTAAATATTTATTTATACATTTTTTTTTTTTTTTTTTTTTTTGCGTGGATTGGTGGGAATCTTCATAGACACAATGAGCCCCGTACCTTCCATTGTGTGCCAGATTTTTACTGACTAAACCACACCCCTCCCATTAATACTAGTCCAACGGACTAACCATTAATTTATTGCTATTTTGATTTTCTTAAAGAAAAAGTTTACTAAATTCTATCGTATTAAATCTAGTGGCTTAGTTCTTTTAAGCCTTCTGACATCATTTTGATTATCTAGCAGTTGAGTGGCCTCAACGTTAACATGACGAGCTATATGCTTTGTTGCATATCTTTTTATTTCCTTTTCTATGCAAGTAATTTTTAGATCTCTGTGTAAATCACTGTTGCGAACATACCAGGGGGCATTTACCATGTTGCGCAAGACTTTATTTTGGAATTTTTGTATACCAAGTATATGTGTTCGTTTGGCACATCCCCATATTTGAATGCCGTACAACCATATCGGTTTGATTATCTGATTATATAACAAAATCTTGTTATGTATAGGTAATTTAGAATTACGACCTAAGAGCCAGTACATTTCTCTATATTTATTTTCAAGCTCAAATTTTTTCTTTTTAACGTGCTCTTTCCATCTAAGTTTGACATCTAATGTCATTCCTAGGTATTTAGCATTGTTTTCTTGGGGTATATTGACCCCATTCAGATTTACCAATGGTGGTTGATTTTCTAATTTTTTATTTGTAAAATTTACATGTACTGATTTTCGCTCATTGAGTTTAATTTTCCATTATTTTCCATATTTGATTCTACTGCCATCAACGCAGTATCGTCAGCGAATGTAGCTACAGTTATATTTTCCATTTGTGGTAAATCATTGGTGTTGAGCAAATACAGTATGGGACCCAGAATACTACCTTGAGGCACACCCGTTTTAATATCTCTAATAGTAGAATACTCTTCGTCTTGTTTTATTCTGAATAGTCTGTTTTCTAGCTATGATGATCTAGATATTTATTTATACATATTTGAATTTATAATATTGAATTTGACAATTTTTTGATTTAATTTTATATTTTTTCAATGGTTGGTAATAGGAACAAAATTGTTCAGATTCTGTTATTCATAAGAATAACAATAATAAAATTAAATTGAAGGAGATGTTTGTATTTAAATGTGATTAGAATTTTTGACGGAATAATTTTCTATTGCAAGGTAAATGTAATGGTTGGTTTTGTGGGTTGAGAATTTAATTTGTAAAATTTGGTGAATTGAACTGACCGAAATGGAGTAAGTGTTAATCCAATAGAATACGATTTAATTTTCATGGATAGAAAATTTAATGAAAATACTTTAGCTTTTATCCTTTCACTTGTACACTCTTGGTGAAATTTTATAAACATTTTTTAAAAAATAAAAGACTCTTGTAAATTTCACAAAATTATTTTATTCCGACACGTGTTTCGATCTTTCGGTCATAATCATGGATCATAAATGGATACAAAAGAAAATATTACAAGCATTAAATACAAAAATTTTTAATAAATTGAAAAAATTTAACCAGGTAAAGATTTACATAATTGAAATTTAAAGTGAACTTAGATTACAGGTAACAAATAATAAATTTATTGATAATTGAAAATACAATCATAAATAGCAAAAGAATTTAAATTATTAATTTCTATTTGATTATTAACAATGTTTTGTTTATTTTTTATTGATTTCTTAATTTCTAAGTCCCTTTTAACCTTTTAACCTTCACTTGGGCAGCATTAACGTATGTTAATATTCATTTTTTTACTTTTGCATAAAAACTTCATTATTTGGCCGATCTTAATGAACTCAAAGATCAATGGCTAATTTTTTGAGTAGATATTGAATATATAAAGAAAAGTTCGGATTAACGTGTCTATGTCCAATTTTTCGGCAATTTAATTTTTTTTCATCGTTGTTGGGCAAGATTAACCTATGTTGATAATATTTTTATTCATACAAAATGTATGGAATTATATAAAATTTTTGTAATTATTTCGATAAGAGTTGAAAAATAAGATAAAAGATTCTGAAATATTTTAAATTTAAATAGAAATATACTAAAATTAATATATTTTAAAATAATAAAATAAATAAAACATCAAAGGTTTTTTGAAAAAAATTTTGTTTTGAATTTTATTTTTGGTATTTTATAAAAAAGAAAAATTCTGTTACGAAGTTAAATTAAAAATTTATGTCAACCAAATTGATGTATTCAAAATTTGGCCGAATATTTCACAATCAGTTAAACTTTTTGTTAATGGATGCGGACTTATCGATTTTTCTCGGAAAATATTTTGTTGTCTAGCCCTTTGACATGTTGATGGAATTTTATTCCACTTTGTGCCATACTTTCCAATAAAATATTGATTTGAATCAACAATGTGATTATTTTCTTCTTGTACTTTTGATTCATCATCTAGTGACTCATCCTCAGAATCATGACCATCACTTACGTCTAAGATGCATTTTTTAAGTTTCTGACTATTCATTTTCATTTTGCGAAACACAATAATCTTCATTTTGATCATTATCATCACTTTCTAGTATTTAGGGGCCGGCAACTGATTCACATACTATTTCTTCCGATGGTCCTACATCAGAAAGTTCATCATCTAGCACATGTTCCACGAATCTAGAAAAATATGCTTGTTCTTTTTCAAACGATAACCTGTAAAATTAAGTTTTTTGTATCTTTAGTTTGCATGTTTTTTTTTTTTGGTTTTTTGTGTTTTTCATAGTAAAACTCAATAAAAAAAAAGTGTCATATACCTGTAAGGGCATTTTTTTTTTAAAATTTCATATATTTTGAATAGTTTTGCTTGATTTCGAAGAAATTTATTAATGTTTACAAAAAATATAGGAAATTGGAAAAATGGATTTTTCGAAGAAAAACACTAATTTTTTGTGTTTATTGCATTTTTACTAAAAATCAAAAAATTCACTTGAACGGCACATAAAATTTTAAACTCTTCCATATTATTGCAAATATTGAAAATTCAATAAATAATCTTACCAAAATATATATATTTTATTTAATTTTTTTTTTATTTCACTGAAATAGATACACTGTTGTTGTCGGAACTATACTAACTCTGTTATAAGTACCTTGTAACAAACAGAAGTCTCCAGTAGCACTTCCTTTTTCTAAAATACCGGTATTTCCAAAAAAATATCTTAGAGGATAGATATCCGTAGGTAATAAAAGCAAATATAAAATTAACAGTAATGCTCATATAAAAATAATCATAAAAACATAAAAATCAATTATTTTTGTCAAAAAATTCTCCATACAAAATGTATGGAAAAAACAAAAATATTAACATATGTTAATCTTGCCCGCTTACGTATATTTATTTGCCGCCGAAGCGAAGGTTAAATGTAAAGGTTTTAAATTACTTGAAATGTTGTGGTTTTCGGATATACAACGTTCACTTAATCCTGTTGTTGTTGTTTTTCCTAGTTGTATACACATTCTATGTTCTTTCATCCTAGTATTAAAACTACTACCTGGTTGACCTATGTAGATCGCATGACAATTATCACAATGAATTTGGTAAACCCCAATTTTTTGCAGTATTTGTTTATCTTCAATAGATTCCATAGCGAATATATCATGTTTTTTTAATGTAGCTGAAATTTTATTACTGACTTTCCCCATATAGTTAATCGAACAATAGTTCTTGTTTTCATCACACTTTCCATTGTAAACAAGGCTTCGCATTTTTTGGTATAATTTTCGTCTTAGAATAATATTCACAATTCATATGTCGTAGCTATTATTTTTAGCGATAATTTGAATTATTTACAATTCCTGCATGAAATCGTTCTCTGACAAAGGAATATTAATTAAACGATGAACAAAACTATTAAAAGCCACCAATTTTATATAGTAAGATTGTTTAGAGTCTGCAAGAATAACTGTATCAGTAGTCATTGGCTTTCTATATATTTTGTATGTTAGACAATATTGTTAGACACACCTAAGGTGAGATCTAAAAAGTTTAGTACATTTTGGTGTTGAATTTTCATTGTGAATTGAATATTGTTGTCGAATTTATTAAGATATGTTAAGAAATTTGATAATTGACGATTTGTACCTGTATATAGATACAAAAAACATCATCCACATACCTGTACCAAAAAATTATATTTTTGATGAAGTGATTATCACTTTGAAACAATATTTCTTCAAAATCACTCATAAAAATTTTGAGCCAACAATTCGGGGATAATGGTGACCCCATATGTAAACCTTCTTTTTGAGAATAAAATTTGTTGTTAAATCTAAAGTAATTTTAGTCGAGACAAATGTTTATATAAGTTGATTTTAAAATGATTTTTAGACGGTCTACTGGAATCGACTAGAATGAATTTTTCACATCAAAGGATACCAATAAAGAAGATTACATATAAGGAATTAATAGACCTTTCGATTTTGAAACAAATTCTAATGAGTTTTTGATAGAATATTTTGATGAACACATCATTAAATTCTGTAGTGCTTCATTTAGGTAAGCACAAAGTTTGTATGTTGGAGCATTACGATATGAGACTACTGGTGTAATAGGAATATTATTTTTATGAATTTTTGGCAAACCATAGTGAACTGGAGCTGAAGGGTTAATTAACTTATATTTGAATATTGAATAACAGTTCTATATTGGTATCAAATCATTGTATCCAATTATGTATTGGGATCGGTTAGAAAGGCTGGCAATAACAATCAAGCTTAACTTTGAAATTGGATGAAAAAATTAAATAATTCTTGTAGAAAACGATAAATAAACTAAAAAAATTATGAATGTGATAATTATTGTGAGCTAATCTGAACAAGAAGAATCACCTGAAGAAATTCAAAAACTGAGTACTAAATATAAAAGCATAAAAAATACACTCAAAGCCATTTATTTTGTTAATTTATATTTATTTATTTATTTCGCATTAATTGCATATTTTTATTTTTGCTAAACTTTGTTTTTAGTTAGAGCTTAGATTATGTATTTACATTTTGGATCATTTTAAATTCTACTATGTATATAGTTTTTCTTTTCTAATCCAATTTGTGACATCGGAGGACCATTTTGAGGTCTTTCAAACAGATAGCTGTGCATAAGCTTGGTACGCCTAATTTTGAGTCTCGTAAGAACATTTTCCCGCTGATTTTTTCTATATAATTCTATTTACTAATGGTTAACTTAATCCTATTCAATTTGTTCGAATCGGCAACATTTTGCCAGTTTTGGTTATGTTTGACCCATTAAACTTTATTAACTGCTTCTGTATAGTCCATGTTATATACTCTGATTTCATTATCGTGTTTTTCCAGTGTTACTACTTTTGTCAATTTTTTCATTCCCAGAGGTACCTGCATGCTCAGATATTCATATAGGAATATAAATTCGTTGCTACTCTATTGAACCAATTACTTGATTCTTATTACCGCTAAGTGTTTAAGGGTTATAGGTATTTATAGTCAGTATGGTGCTTATGGAGTCTCAGAATAGTATTTTTTATTACCACTAGTAGTTGAACATATTCATAAATTGTATTCTGTTGTATCTACTCTGTATTTTTGTTCATGTCTTGTACAAGTAAGGCTAGGCGCACACATGCAATTTTTAGTTTTGCAACTGTTTGATTGCAAAAACTTTTTGCGTTTACACATAAGAGAAAAAAGAGAAAAAAAATAAAGGAAAAGACGATGTTGGGTTCACTCTTTATGAAGCCAGAAATTAATAAAAACGCATTCTTTAAAGTTTGTGCAAATTTGAAGTGTAACCCAGAAAATGTTTTTGGATATTATAGAATGGGTATAGCTTCTTTCGATAATATTTTGTCTTTAGTTGAACTTTCAGTTACATATCAAAACACAAAATGAAAGAATGCCATTTCAACAGAAGAAAGACTATCCCATGAAACAAAAATAGTTTCGCTGACTTATGTCCACAACGCTGACACCAGATTTTTATTTGAATTTTCAAGATTTTATTTTAAATTGCAGGCCTTGAAGTCCTCGACAGCAATTAATTTTTCAGTTACATGTAAACATAAAACATTATATTTAGGAATAATTTTATTACTATTCAAAATTACAAACAATTGTATATAACAAGAAATAAATTGCAACTGGTTTTAATTTCAAGTGTGTACGTTTACATTTAAATACGTAATATACAAATCGCTTTATCGATTGCTTCAACTAAAAGTTGCCATCAGTTTGTAAAAAATTACAAACTTTTTAATTGCTTGATTAGATGCAATCAAATAGTTGCATGTGTGCGTGCTTTTGTATAAACTAATGGAACACAAACGTACAATCAAACAGTTGCTTAAAATTGCATGTGTGCGCCTAGCCTAAGGGCATATAGCTATAGCATGTATTAAGATTATCAGTAGATCTTCTTTTTAAAAAAAAATTTTTTTTTCTATGTAAGCACGAGATCTTAAAGTATTATCTTAGAATTGTAGGTTTATTTTCTTGAATGAATTCTATTACTGCTTTGATGTCGGTTTTAGAATCAGGCGATGTGGGTTCCTAAAAATATTACATAATTATTATATATATATATATATCTTTTGCGAGCTATGGCATCGCAAACAAATAGAATATGAGAGGAGGATTCGTCTTTTTCTAAGCAGAGTCGACACATGTCTATGTTCGATCCACCAATTTACCAATTTTGATGGAACAGATGTTTGTTGAATGGCCCATGACCTGTGATAAACCATGCCAGCCTTTTGAAATTGGATCTAGTCTTTTATCTAGAAAATTAAATACTTCGTTTTGATACAGTTCACGGCTAGCGTATATGATCATCCCCATCCACTTTTATTGAGATTGTAGAAAACAAGATAACATTTTTCTTTATAAAAATCATTTTTAAATATTAAAATTTCTTCTAAAAAAAAATTATATTCTTTTTTTAAATTTCAAATTGAACCACATTAAATAAATACCAATTTTTCATAATTAAAAATTTTCTAAATAAACCTTCATACCTTTTTAAGAAAAGAATCTTTCAAAAAAATGTTTTTTTACAAAGTAATTTAAAAACTTTATATTGCTGTCTTTAAATAAATAAAATAAATAGCAACAACAAAACAAAAAAAAAAAAAAAAAAAAAAACAAGACCCTGCAGAATTATCAGAAGATTTCGTAATTTATCTCATTTTTTGAAAAGAAAAACTTTAACAATTTCGCAACTTTAATTAAATAATAACGTCAAAATGTCATACTTAAAATCACAAAAATAAAAATATCAACAAAAAATAAAAAGAAAAAAGGAACAAAATAAAAAAAATATACCAATAATTCCCATTATCCTTTTTCATTTTTTATTTATTTATTATATTTTTTTTTTCTGGTCTATTTATAATAACTTGACCTTAATAATGATCATCCAAAAAAGGAAGAAAAAAAAAAAAAGAAAATTTTTATGTATCACCAATTTCCTAAATTTCCTGAAATTTTTTATTTTTAACTTTTTTATGAGTTATTTTTTTTTTTTTTTATACTTATTTTTTCTTATAGAAATTATTTATCAAACTTTTTTATATTCTTGAGATAATTTTCAGTTTAATTTGACATATGATATCGCATGTATCAAATTATTGTTCGAAATATACGAGTAAATTTGTTATGAATAAATCGTTATGCCTAATATGAAAAGCAACTAAGTCGAAAATTATTAATTTTTGGGAATTATTATTTTGGAAAATTTTAAATTAAGGGGTCAATCGCGGAAGTTAAATAATGTGTTCCTACAATACAAAAAATTTTATTGGACCTAATGGCTGAAGTTTATTGGGGAGATTTTTTTTATATTAATAGACATTTTCTTGATAGACTTTGGTGCGATTTTAAAAAAATTATGTTTAATTTTTTTTATTTTTAGGTTAAAGTGCAATTTTATTTTTTTATTTAAATAAATTATTACTACTTTTAAAATGTGCTTTTAAGCAGAATTTGTGTGGTTTTACGAAATGTGTATTTCTGCTCCCCTATATATTTTATTCTATTGCACTAGATCGTGTGGTTTAAGCCTTTTTAGCCCTATTATATCATAACATCTGTCTAATAGCTCAATCGCCTTAAGGTTGCTATGTTGAGTCAATCGATTTTCGTATTTAATCGTATAATCATTAATTACGTTACTAATCATAGCGATATGCGTTCGTCATATAGTTCTGAAAAATTTATTTTGGTAGTGTTGTGCAATGATTTATTTATTTATTTAAGAATTCTCAAATGAGCCCAATTGCTTGTACAGAGTGTATAATATATTCTAATCATATAGATCAGTGTAAACTAAAATTCAAAATATACAAAATACTAATATAATTCAATATAAATAGTGTAGAATAATAGAAAAACAAAACAATAACAATACCATTTAGATTCACTTATTATAAAATAATTCAATATTAAACATTAACAAAACAAAGATAAGATATGTCACTATAACTAAACGTACTGTACATACTTACCAACTATACTTAAACATATTCAATTTAATAATTAATAAATTAAATTTGTTTTTTGGATATCGTAAGTCAATATATTGGTTTGATTATACTTTTTTCTACTGATAACTTGGAGTATAAACTGATTTTAGATTGTATCCCTATTAGCCAGTTCATATATCTGATTTTCTGTTTGATTTGCAATGCTTTTTGCTTAATGTGATGATTCCAATAAAGTCAAGGTATAGTCCAAGATATTTTACTGTTTCCTCTTTTAGTACCTGATTATCATTTATATATATACAATGATGCGATGCTCTTCATCTGAATGCGTGTAAGTAATGTGAACCGATTTTTGCTCGTTCAGTTTAATTTTTCAGTTTTGGGTCCATTTGTTTACTTTATCCTGCTCTTCCTGAAGTTGTTCTGTTGCTTGTATTTGCGACTGGCTTATAACTATTACAGTCGTATCATCTGCAAATACCGCAATTTCAAACTGTGATGTTATCGGGATGTCGGCGATATATAACAAGTATAGGATGGGTCCTAGAATGCTTCGTTGAGGAACCCCTAATGAGTATACGTTGGATCTTGCTTCCCCATATGCTACTCTGCATTTCCTATTTTAAATATAAGACTCCTGGATCTTACAAATTTTTCCTTGGAAGGTTTTACGCATTATATGTATGAGAACTTTATGCCATACTCTATCGAGTGCTTGTGAAGCATCAAGAAATACTGCCGTAAAGTATTTTTTTCTTTAAAAGCCCATTGTATTAACGATGGAAAATAATATAGAAATTAGAAAAGGTGCCGGCAAAAAAAATTTTTTTTTTTGTCCCAACACACAACTAAAAACTATTGAGTTTTAGAAACAAAACTAAAGTAGTAACTATCAATATTCAGTATCATATAAACTACTTTGAACTTAAATTACTAAATTGATGCGATAGTGTCCATCAGTTTAGCAAATGTCCTTCATTACAACTAAAATTTGTGATAAATGGGTTTAGGCAAGTAATTATTAAGTTATTGTGTTTCCAAAATATTCCAAACTAAAAAATTTATATTTATGACAGCAAATAATTTGAACTACAGGTAGGAACATTTTTGACAAGTGTATTAGTTTCAATAGACTTCCACCATACCAAAATTGTTTTTGATAAGCTTTTATAAAAACGATTTAATTGAATATCAATATCAATATCATATATCATAATATCAATATCAATATACTTCCACGATTAACCCCTAAGTTTTCAATAAATATTTAATTTTTGAATATTTTTGTTTTCCGATAATGTATCAACTGGTCCGATATATTTTATTGATTTCTATTGACCCCAAAATACACACTTTTTTTATGGTTTTTAATGATATTTAATAGTTTATACTTAAAAAGTTATTGAAATAAATTTTAATTTTTATATTGCTAATTAATTCTGTCAAATTCTATATTTCGGTATACACTTGTACACCAACATCTAAAAATTATTAAATTTTCAATTTATGCGAATACAATTAATTTGGAATGCCATGAATTTCCTCCAACCAAAAAAAACCTCAATAATTTTAAAAGTTTGAAAAAAATCACAAAAAACAAAAAAATCGATTTACTCTGGTAACTGATACATAATACAAAAATATATATATATATATATTTTTATTACTTTGACATGTTAATATGCACACGAATACATATTAAATTCATATACTAAATTTACCGTTAACTACCAGTTACATTAAAATTTGACATGTCAATCAGTTTTCTATAAAATGTCATTATTATTACATATGAATACGAATATGTCAGTAGATTGAGTAGAAATCTGTCTCTTATAAACGTTATTATGTATATATAATGTACTTGTTATGAATGTGTGTGTGTATTTAATATGTTATAGGATGCTCAATAAAGGATAATGTAAGTGGAAAATATACAGTAAAGGAAATTGAAATTGTTTTTTTTTGTTTTAAAATGTGTTTACAATTCATTGATTGGTTAGTTTGTGGGTCGAGTGCAGTAAAATACTATCGGAAACTCTGATAAGTATGTTTGTATGTGGTCTATATTATATTAGACGCTGTAATAATTATGTTTTTGTGATTTATGCTAGAAAAGTTATGGAACATTAATAATTCTATTTGGAGCGTATAGATTTCCTTCAAATAAATCCATTATTGATGATATACAAATCAATTTTCAACACTTACTACTGAGATTAAATCAATGTGGTTGAATCAAAAAAATGCTGATTATACAGTTTTCATATAGCTCAACTGTTGAATTCTGTAGCGCAATTTCCATAATGCAAATAAAACGGACGAAAATTAAATACAAAATATGTGGTTGAAAGCAAGACACGGATATGCAATACAATTCTGGTTGCAAACGGATTAAATATTAGGGAAGAGTTCAGAGAATAGCATATTTGAGATGTCAATTAAATGAGTAATGAGACTTTTGAGGCAAAACCGGAGATTAAATTTAGGTTGTTCATAAAAATTAAAAAACATCACTCTGCACCTACAATTTAAACATAAAACTACGAACATAATATAGGCCTTCGAAATGTAGTGTTGCCAAAGAATGATGAAAATCAGTTGGATAGAGAGAGTAACTAATGTAGCAATATTGCTGCGGATCAACGTTCCCTGAAATTTTTTATTTAGCTGAGCAAAAGAAAAATAAATTGCGTTATGTTTAAAAAATTAAACAAAAATTTGGTAAATTAGATATTTTATTAAAAAAATAAAATTTTTTATTGCAGTTTTTTATTGTTTTTGAATTTTTTTTTAATTACATATTATATTATTTTTTTTTCTCTCCTATCTTTGCTTTTCTTCCAGTAATGGTATACTTAATCCAAGTTAATAATATTTTCCGCCTTTAACTGTGACTTTATTCTTATTAAGTGATACCCAAATTATTTACTTCCAATCCAACCTATTTCTAAATTTTGTTTTAATCAGCTAAATCCTCTTACACAATCAGCACTCTCCGTTTGAAAGGTTCCACAGATATCAAACAAAATTCTTATATTTTGAAAATTATCTTCACGAAGAACCAATTGAAGTAGATCATTGAAATTACGACTATTGTTTTTGAATTTTTCCGTAAATAAATATTTTAAATCTTTATACTCATCCATTATTATTTTATTATCCATGTTTGGGATGAGATTTCCATATTTCAAAATTAATGTTTTTAAGTTTTCATTGCCATAATTAAAATCAGATGAGTTGACAATAGCGTTTTGATTAAAGCAATCTACAGGTCCATGTCAGCATCAGGAAATCTTTTATACAAATGGTAGCATAATTTTTCAACAAATAAAATTATCCCAGATGACATTTTCATATTATTATTACCTTCATCTTGAAGAATTTTTTTCACATCTTCACTCCAATAAATTATATCACCATGATACCGACTTCTTAATTTTGTGATCATCGTTTTAGAATATTGATATCACAAAATATTTTGATAATATTGTTAATTCGGTAAAAATATCAATTAAGGCAATCAATGTCATACGGTTTACATTATTTTCTAAAGCTGTTAAGCAATATTTTGCGGTTGGATCAACTGAATTGGAACTATCAATATTTTCTTTGGGATATTCTATTAAGACATCAAAACTTGACAATCCATTAGACTTGCCATTTCTTCAAAATTATGTTTTTTAATAGATGAACAATAGAACCTGGTATATACTTGGGAAATCTTCTACCTCTGGGAAATAAGTGGCTGCCAGGTATAGCCTTCCAGGCATCATCGATTGTCAAATCCTCTCTATGTGCCAGACAATGCTAAGCTATTGCATTATACCAGCAAAAATAGTTTTGTAATTAAAATTAAAGCAAGGTTAACATTTTGTGAAAGGAAATATTAGCGTTTTCATGGAATTGCAATGAAAGGAAGCAACGGAATGGTGTCATTCTTATTCCATTTAATATTTCTTGTTGGATAACGTGGTAACTCAAGGAATTCAAAAGCATAATTTTTATTGCTCCAATTTTCTTGAATCTCTACATTTTTACAAAATGATTCTTTATTTCTTGGACTGAGGTCATTGAAACATTCATTTTAATGGCAAGAAAAACATTATCTATTAAAATGTTTTAAATCTATTAAACTGCTGATGTTATCTTTACCAGCTTTTGTTCTAGAAATGGTTTTATAAATCCATAACCATTTGCACAGCCCAGTTGCCTATTTGCAACTAAGAAATTTTTTATTTGAATTTTTGAATTTTTTATTTAAAAAAAATTTCTTGGGACTCTTTTTACATATTAAAATATTAACAAGCAAATTTCTAATACGCAATTCAAAAAAAATTCGTGCGCAGCTTAGAGGGAACGTTGCTGCGGATAATGAAAGATTCATAAACATTATCAAATCCATATATTGAATATTTGAATATTTTGGGCATATAAGTTGGCTTCCAGAGAAATATGAAGTAATTAAATCGAATTGAGGGAAACCTTGACTCCGGAGAAATAAAGATATTATGGTTGAAAAATATACATCAGTGGTTCAATAAAAGTATCAAATACTTGTTTCGAGGTGCATGTAGATAAAGTTAAAACTGCGATTATGGAAGCGAATGTCTGTAATGGATAAAGAACAGGAAAAAGAAGACTAGACATTGTTCTTCACCGTTATTTTGTTAAGCTCGTGTTTTGGTTTACTTATTGTATAAAATTTTTATACACTTTAAAAATTGTGACAAGGCAACTTATGCTTTCCAGTCATGGAGATGTGTTTTTTTTTTGTAACAGAAACTGTATAAAGAAACGTTGGGATAAAGAAATTCTTAATGCAGATTCTGTTAAAAAAAAAACTACAAAACACATTCTTGAAGTGGAGAGCATCGAATTCTAGTTTTTCTGTCCCCTTTTTTTACTAATTATTTTTTATGATCATGAATTACCTGTCATTTAGAGACTTATCCTGAATCTTTGATTGAGAGTAAGCCATTATGATTTTCTAATACGCTTTGAATTGGCAAAAGAACGAAGAAATAGAAAATCTGTAGTTCTTTGATGCTGTTTTTTTCCTTTCTCTATGAAACAGAACCATCAATTTTGTTTGCAAGAACAAGAAAAAAATCAATCAATCTTTTTTTAGATTGTAGCAAAGAAGTTTTGTTTCTTTGTAACACCATGATGGTGCTCTAAAGTGAATTGTCTGGCGATAAATCAATTATAGTGAAATTTGATGGAGCCAATTGGATTCCTTCTTTTAAATTTTTTCAATTATTTTCATACTTTTAAATCTTAAATTATATTTTAACTTCATTTTGGATTATTTTTTGGTTGACTAACTGATCAGTATAATATGAATGGATGTAAATTCAAATAAAATAATTATGTAAATAAGATCTCTAATTTTCTCAACAACAATTCGGAGTAGCAGACTTGAAATTTCATGTCTATACGAAACTGTGATAGTTGTATTGCACAGTGGAAGGTAACAATTACTTTGTTACACCCTCCACTTATTTGAAAGGCCTGATAAGCACTAGGCTTAACACTTTTATTTTTGATAACAAACGGATACGGGTTTAATCGTAGAATAATTAATATGTGTGATTTTTTTTGAAATTGGGGAGTTCGCGACCTCTTAAGATCTATTGTACTTCCCCGTCCATTTCAGAATTGCAGGTCTATGTCCTTAATGAATCTATATGATCTTATATGTCACTTAGTGATTTGTCTATTGCTGTAACAGCTTGTTGTTGCTATAATAACGATTGTAATTGAAGTTTATAAGAATTTCTTGAACGTTTAATAACTTAATTTCCCTGAAAAGATTCGACTTCAAATGAAATGGTCAAATTCAATGGCCGGATGTTAATACCCTTGTTTAGAAAATTCAGAGTGACAAGAACAAATGGAACAAATTAAACAAAATGACTTGAGTCTGTTAATTAAATTTCTTTAACGTAAATTATTAGACTTATGACTGATTCCATCCAATCAAACGTGTTTTCTAATCATATTAAGAAATAACGGTTTTAAGACATTTAAAAAAAAAAAAAAAATTTAGGTGAGATTATTTCCATTTTCTTTACTGTGTATAGTATTTTATTTGTATATGGTTCCAAATAGATTCGATTACATATTAAAACGAATATTTGAGCGGGGGAGGTGGAAGGGGTGCTTATTGAGATTGAACAAACAAAAAAAAAGAAAAGGGAAAAGAGTTAATTTATTTTCAAATAGAACAGAAACAGGGGAGGTTGTTTTTGTGGTATTTTTTTCCCCATTTTATTTTGCTACTGAAGCCAGTAAAGAAATTTAATTTTTTTTTTCATTTTGAGTCAATGAAAAGTGAAGCGTCGAATTCAATGCAATTTTTTGAAATTTCTCTAAAAGTGTCAGTAACATCAAGAGTTCTTTATTAGAAGAAAATATCGTTGTTTTTTATTTTTTTTTTGTTTTTTTTGTTTTTTTTTTTTGTTTTTGTTTATTAGAGTACTAAGAAGGAATCCGTATTTTTGATGCAAGTTTTTTAAGTTTCACATTAAGAATTTGGGTTGGTATTGGTGGCATAATAGTATTGAATAAATTGGAAAAAAAAAATGATATTTAGGGCAATCAGGTTTTAAGTTTCTTTTATATTTTTTTTTTTTGTTTTTATTTTGAGATTTGTATGGCAGTTTTTTTTTTCATATAGCAATTTAGTGTCTTTTTTTGTGAAAAGAGTGTTGTTGAAAAATAATTTTTAAAAAAAGAAAGATTAAAAAAAAAAAAAAAAAATGGAAAATGGAAAATAAGTGGAATTTAAAGAAAAAAAATATTTGTTATTTTCTTTTTAGTGAAAATTTAGTGAAATTTAATTGAAAGTGATTAAAGAGATGTTATTATTTACGTTATGTACTATGTAGTCAAACTATTACTTAATTTAGAAGTTTTCTTGACATAATTGTCAATTAGAGATAGATTGATTGAAGAAGAGAGAAAATAAAAATAGAATAATATAAAAAAAGTATTTATATGAACGTATCCTTCTTTCTATAGTTTTTTTTTTGCCAATTTTATTAGTTAAATTAAAGTGAAATATATTTCTAGAGGTAATAAGTATAATTAAATGTATTAGTAGTATGTATTTAGCTTGCATTGAAAAAATGTCACAACAGACAAATCGAAAATAGAATAAATAATATTGAATTTAAGTTTATCAGTTTATTGATTGGCTCTGATTGAATGGGTCTTTATCATTATAGTTAGGATATGATGTGTATTGTAAATATTATCGACTTAATATATTTTCTTAATTCCTGTCTGAATTTGGGTGCAATTAAAAATTTAACATGACAAGTAACACTAACTCAATGTTGTTGATCTACACTAAGGCGACCAGATATTGGAAATGAAAAAAGATGACATTTATATAACAAAATAAAAATTTATTTCAGTTCATTGTATATAAAAGTTTACATACATATCTTAATTTTTTTTACATTTAAATTGAAATTAAAATTAGGTAATACCTAAAATTAGTTAAAAATAATAAAAATTAAAAATAAATATTCAGTTCATTTCAGGCAATCAATATTTGAATTAAAAAATATATTTATTTGAATTATAAAAAAACTTCTATAGAAATAATTTAATAATTATAAATTAAGTTATTAAATTATTTAATTTATTTATTTTTGTTAAAAACGTATAACATAAGTAAATCATTTATGTTATACCTTATGTTATACTTTTTAACAAAACTAAACCAATTAAACAATTTAATAACTTAATTTATAATTATTAAATTATTTCTATAGAATTTGTTTATAATTCAAATAAAAATATTTTTAAATTCAAATATCTGGCGTCCAAATATCATCAATTAACGAAAACATTTTTTCCACTGATGCGTTTGTTCCTGGAAGACTAAAAAAAACAACATGCGGACACATAAAAGAACACAAATGTCCCAACTGACAACACAAAAATTTTACGAAAATAAAATTAGTATTTTAATTTATTTTTCAAAAGCTAAAGCCCTATATAGCAAAACAAAATATTGAGTAATTTTTTAAAATAGATGACAAATGATGACAGATTTTAAAAAAGATGATATAAAGAGGACACAAATTTTAAAGATGACAGTGAGTTCAAATAGATGACTGTCCTCTACAAAAAATGACGGATGGTCGCCTTAGCTACACTTGTGTAACATGTGTTTCAATACTTTAATGTTGCCATGGTTTCATTATTAATTTTACAACACTTCTGCATTTATTTTATTTAAAATAACAAAAAGGTTAAAATATTTGAAAAATTTTTAAAAATATTTTATTTAAATTTTTTATTGTATGAAAATTTGGAATTATGTGAAAGAAAATGTGTGTTAAGAAAATAAGACAAATTAATTAAATAAGAAAATTAAGCTTCGAAAATAAAAGACATAAAAAATTATTTGAAATTGTTAGATAAATATCCTAACAATGATTGCACTTAATTTTGATTTTAATAATTCTGGCCTTTTTCTATTCTGAATAATAACAATAAAATTTCATTGTCGAAAAAAAGTCAAATTACGTGAATACATAAAATTTCATATTACAACATTAATAATTATAAAATGTTGACTTAAATTTTGTTACAGTGTTACATAAATGACTGTGTTGTTTGTTGCATCACGATTAAGTTTTTAATTTTACCCTATATATTCTCACCACATGATGTATAGTCCTTGAATAGGTAGATTAGTAAATGTGGATGTTCTAGGACGTTTTTACAAACATAATTCTTCTTTTTCTATATTCGATTGCCCGTATCCAATTAATTCGTTCTTAAGTGATACTATAAACAATTTGTTTTGTCTTTTTGAAGTACTCTATTAATTGTTGTGTATAGATTATTTTTTAGAAGCTGCCAAATTTGATTTTATTTTTACAATGTAAAAAAAACTGATATGATTGGAATGTAATGAAAGCTATAATAAGCTTGATTAGTTATGTATCTAATTTTTGTCGTCGATTTAAGATAGTATTTGAATAAATAAAAATAAAAAAATATTATTTAATTTTTTTATTTTGTTTTCGATGAAAATTTCAATTAAATATAGACTTGGCGATCTTATTATATTGATGGATTTTAAATACATTAAAAAACAATCGAATTTTGTAGATGTTACATTTGAATTAAAGTGTATTTTTGATTTGTTTTGACTTCCAGTATCATCCTGGGATCTATTGGTCGATGCTGGTTTTACAAATTTACCAAAATAGCAAAATTGTAAATATCTTAACAATTCTAATTGAATTTGTAAAAATTTATAAATAAATTCTGCGAAGGCAGTTAGGGTGCTTATCCCATTATTTTGGCCTAATAAGAAAAAAAAAATCTAATAGATTATTTATTTATTTATTTCTTAATTCAACTTAAAATGCCTAAAGAGACAAGTCTCAAGATAAGGCTATATTAACAAAAATATAAAGTTTATAAAATATAGAAAAAATAACAAATGAAGTAAAATTAATAAGGGCAGCAAAAAAACAGTAAATAGAAATTACATAAATGCAATATTTCAAATTAAAAATCAAAAATTAAAAATCTAGTAAACAAAAACAATTATAATAACAGATCATAATGTAAGAGCAAAAAGAATTAAAAAAAATTCATTATAACAAAAAAAATTTTAGAAATTACACTTCACAGGTATAAAATATATAATATTCATTTTAATATTACTAAAAATTATTTTTATTAAAAACAAAAACAAAAGAAAGAAAAATAAAAAAAAAAACAAAAAATATGAAATAACTGCAGGTTGTAGTACTTTTGATTTATTACTATATTTGCTGATGTATAGTTTAGGTAATTCCATTTTCAACTTTGATTTAGTAAACAGTTTGAGATTATAATCAATGTTGTTATAAAGTTTAGTTGCTACATACAATGTTGTTGATGTGCCAAATTTAGATGTTCTTTTTTTTTATCCAGATGAATTGATTGTTTATTTCTTGTATTTATTTCATGTCTTCTAGTCGTCAAGTTTATCGCCGAATGAATATCACAATTCAATAAATCATAAATGTGAAGAATGAGCTTACAATTAATTAAATTCTTTATAAGCAATATATTATTTTGCCAATGGATATATTCTGTATGTTTATGTTCAAGCCTATTATATTTCTTCATTTTTTATCGCTTTGTTTTGAATGACCTATAGTTGATCAACAGTTTGTTTAGTTGACATACCCCATAACACAAATGACTATGGAAGAGTGCGTAAAATATTGATGTATGAACTTCAACAGGTATAAATTTTGAAACTTTTTTAAATACTCCCGCAACTGATGATAATTTACTACATAGTGATTATATGTGCGTTTTCCAACTTAAATTAGAATCAATCCATAATCCAAGGTATTTAAAATTTGTTAGTTGATCAAGCTTTGCGTTCGAAATTCTTATATTAAGAGTTGGGGCCGAGGGACAAATGATCATATATTTTGTTTTGCTTGTCTTGATTGTTAGTTTGTATGATCACTTATCCACCCTGCTAGCTTCTCTAATTCCATATTAATTTTGTTTTGTAAACCTGTATAATTATTATTATCAAATACTAGACAAATATCATCAGCGAACAGAAATATTTCAGCACTAAGTCCAATCTATTTTATGCCTTCAATATACAGAGAGAAAAGCAATGGTCCGAGAATACTACCCTGTGGTACTCCAAATTTTATATTATCTTTCAGACTTGAATTATTTATTTTTATTTTATTTAGTTTAGCTCAAACTTCATTACAATTATTATTATTATTTTTTTTTTTTTTTTACAATACAACATAACACATTCAATTTACAAATTAAAATTATATGTAGCTTAGAACTAGTTAAATACATTGAAATAAATTGCACACATATTTTAATTACTACAGATTACTTATATAATTTAAGTTTTTGAGTCAGTTTCGAAAGTGTGAAGTCAATATAGTTTGTGTTTATTACCAATAAGTAACATTCTATGAATTGGCTCATAATTGCCATAATTTGTCCTATGGAAACTTAATGTAAAGATACAAACTCCATTCGTAGGCGATTATTTGAATTAATGTTGATGTTATTCAAAATCTGAGGAGAAGCAATGTTTCCTTTGATAATTTCCGTAAGAAAAATAACATCCGCCACTTGTCGTCTTAATTTCAAAGTTTTCAAATGAATTAAGTTTAATCTATGTTCATATGGCGGTAAAATTAATGGATTTGACCATTGGAAATTACGCAAAGCAAATCTTAAAAAAAATTTTTGCACTGCTTCAATCCTGTTAATATGAACATCATAGAAAGGTGACCAAACTTGACTAGCATACTCCTAATTTGGTCTAACGAGACTAGAATACAAAGATTTGAGAACATAGGGATCGTTAAATTCCTTTGACCAACGTTTAACAAAATCTAGCATAGAATTAGCTTTATTGATAATATTACAAAAATGTGATTTAAAGTTAAGCTTGTCGTCAAAGTAAGCCCCTAAGTCTTTAATTGAGCACGTTTTGGAAAGGCTCATACCATTTAACGAATAATTAAAACAAAGCGGATTACGTCGACGTGTGTAACACATAAGTGCACATTTATTCACATTTAAAAGAAAATTATTAGCTGTACACCATTTAAAAAAGTTATCTAAATCGCCTTGTAGGAATAAAGCGTTTTCTAAAGAAGTAATTTTTTTTTAAATTTTCATGTCATCCGCATAAATTTTCAGGTCACTATTAAGAATTACTGAACAGACATCATTAACCGAGATTAAAAAAAAAGCGGTCCTAAATAACTGCCTTGTGGGACTCCTGAATTAGCATAAAAAGACTTAGAAGTATTTTTTCTAAATAAATTACTATAAGATCTATCGGTTAGATATGATTTAACCCATTTCAGAAAGAATTCTGGGAAACCAAGTATCCTTAATTTTAAAAGTATTATTGCATGTGGTAAAACATCAAAGGCTTTACTATAATCGGTATAGATAACATCCGTTTGAAAACCTGCTTCCATATTTCTCGTAAAAGTTGAAACTGACTCAACAAGATTAGTAACTGTGGATTTTTGATCCACAAATCCATGTTGGTTTTGAACTAAAAAACGATTTACAGTGATAATAAATGGAACCATACAATATTAACTCAAAAAGTTTAGGAATGGATGAAAGTTTCGCGATTGGGCTATAATTAGTGATTTCATTTTTGGCGTTCTTTTTATGAACTGGTCTAATAAATGAATGCTTCCAAATAGAGGGAAAAACTCCTGATTTTAAAGAAGAATTGAAGATGAATGACAGTGGAATTGCTAAGGCACTTGAGCATTTATTAAGTATAATTTCGGGAATGCCATCTGGTCCAGGAAAGTTATTAGTCTCAAGATTGTCCATATATTTTTTTATTAAAGTTTCATTAATATCAATATTAGACCAAGTAGTTTTAGGAAAGACATTTAATTGAGAAAAATCATCATTATTTTGTGCGAAAATTGAATTAGTGACTAGTGTACGCTGAACTAAAATATTCGCGAAAGAAATTGGATATTATTTCTGAATCATTACTAGAAATTCCATTGTATATCATATGAGTAGGAAACTCATCACATTTCCGTTTGGAATTGACGAATCTCCAGAAATGTTTTGGATTTGATATTAATTTAGAAGACATTCCACGAACAAAATCGTTTTAAAGTAATTCCGAAAATGCTTTGAATTCATCAAAAATGCTTTTAAATATATTATAATCGTAAGGATTCTTTGATTTAACATAACAACGCCAGGCTTTATCTTTTTTATTTCTAAGTCTCCTCAAATCCGAAGTGAACCATGGTGGACTCGAAAAAGGGTTCCGGTCTTTAGATATTGGAACAAATTGCCTAAAACCATCAAACATAATTTCATAAAACCTATTCGTCATTTGGTTAGTATCCATATAATTAAATATGGAAGAAAAGTCATAGGAAATAATGAATTCGTTTAAAGCATCAAAATTTGTTTTATTAAACTTAAAACAATAAGACTTAGTAACATTCGATTCGATTGGCGAATTTATACAAAACGTAAAACTTAAGGGAGGATGGAATTGATCAATACCCACAATAGGAAAGGTATTATCACAAAAAATCAAATTGTTCCATTCCGAGGTAAACACTAAATCAAGCTGTTTATGCTGAAAGTTACAAATTTCAGAGACTTGTTGTAAATAATTAGTATTTAATTTATCAATAAATACATATTCACATTCCGCCCTAATATGTTTCGGAATCATAAAATATCTCCTCGTCATGCCTTATCCATCTTAAGTTCGGAAGATTAAAATCGCCACATAAAATCAATTTGTCATTTGGTCCAAAATTGTTGCAAATTGAATCAATGGTTTCACCTACAGAAGTGTAAATATTAATGTTGGAAGCAGGAGGAATATAACAGTTAATAAGAAATAAATTTTTTGAATGAAAATCAATTTTTACAATAATTAATTCAATACTTTCAAAACAAGGAATATTAACTTGAGTTGCATTAAAAGAATTTTTTATAGCTATCAAAACACCAATCCCCTTTCGGAACTATACCATTAGAAAAATTGGAAAGATCAGAATGTCTATCCTTTCTAAAAACAGTATATGAGTTATGAAATAGCTCTAAGTCTAAAAAGGATGGATTTAGCCATGTCTCCGTTAAAGCAAATACGTCAAAATTTAAAATAGTTGAATTTAAAAATACATCCCTTATCTTCGTTCTAAGACCTCTTACGTTTTGATAATAAAAAGACATATTATAATTATTTAAATTAGAATTAATCGGCACATACAGAAGATTATTTCGTAGTGCTGGGGAGAAAAAACTTATTAAAACTTTCACGTGAGGAATTCAAGTGTTTGTAGTAATTACTTTCACAATGACTTCGATAAGATCGAAGATCGTCTTCTACTTCTTGTTCATTAACACCAATAGAATTATGAAATTTGATATACAGTTTATCTAGATCATCATATTTCGCCGGGTATTGTTAAAAACTTGTCACTGGATTTATTATTTATAGAGAAATTATAGATTATACCATGATTAAAATGTTAATTCGGAAAAGTAATCTGTTACAAAAACTATTGTGAAATTAAATAAAACAAATTTTAATATTTACCGCAATTTTAATTTGAATTTTACGAAAATTCATACTAATTTAGTTAAATTTAAATATTTTTATTAAAAAAAGAACTTTAATTTAATCTAATGTTCTAACACTGTCGTTCTATATACAGTAGATATACGATTATTATTTAGATCAATATCAATTCATTTATTTTTTAAATTGTTAATTGCATTAGTTTAATTTTTAATTATATTAAATTTAAGTTATTCAAAAGCATTCATTGTCCTCCAATTGAATTTGAAGTGTTCATGATTTGAATTTAAAATTAAAATGGTATTGTAGACTTGTTCCAATTGACGTATTTAACACGCATATTTCTTTTTTTCTTTCATTATATTAAAAATAAATTTTATTTTATGAGATAATTTTATTGCAATTTAGTTTTTCAACTGTTCAAGTTTTTTTTCTTTTTGTTTTTTTTTTTTTGTTTTAATTTAAAATATTTAATTTGAATAATATGTACAATATTATTTCATAAATAAATTAAATTATACAAATGTAGTTATTTTAACAATTAATTATGAAAATTCTGTATTTTATGTAGGTATATTTTTGTTTTTGTAAAAAAATATCATTTGAATAATTAGAAAAATTATATTTTGTATTTGAAACAGTACCTATACGAAAATATTAAATATGTATATATGTATATGCATAATTATATGAAAAAATATTTTTGTTAGATTTCAAGTTGTTATTGCACATTTACTTGTAATTGCATAATAGTAAGTACATAATATTATAATATTGTTAACGTGCAATAATTTTTCAGGTACTCATATAACTATGAAAATTGTTAAAAATTTTTAATTACAAAATTTGTATTAATAAATTATATTTTAGAAAAATGTATTCTTCTATTTGAGTTATTTTCGTAATATACCGAATTAGTGTAGGATTAGAAATTAGACATTTCCTGAAAGTTATGATACAAAACGAAGAACGCAATTCATACTTGAGAAAATATTTCTGTGTTAGTAAAATCGATTACATTGCTTAAAAATGAACAACATAATTTATGCATTTGAATATTACGTAATTTTGTATTAACTAAATTAAATTGATTTTAGTTTTGTTTTTTAGATGAGATTAAACTTTTAATTGGAAGTTATTTCGAATCCGAATGACATTTCCGGTAATATTTTGTAAAATAGTTATTATTGTATTTTTCTTTATTTCATCATGCAAATTGGCATTTATCAAATTAATAAAAAGTTTGACATTATTTAAATTGACAATTGTCTGGTCGTTTTTATTTTTTCTAATGAGATCAGAGTTGGGTCTGTTAAAAAATTAATTATACCTCTTTTTCTGCTCAGAGATCCATTTTGTATTTCTTTTTTTTTCTTTTGTCTCGGAGTGTCTCCAGAACTGCTCAGAACGTGATTTATTAGAACAGAAAAAAATGTTTTGAAATGTCACAGAGAAGTAAGAAGTAAAACGTCAAATTAATCAAAATAAAATATTATTTCAAATTGAAATCGTATTCATATACCTACAACCATAAAAAGTAATAACAGAAAAATATTTAATTCTGAAAATTTTTTTTTTAACTCACAGTTTTTCAGAGATAAAAAGTTGATCTGCCAAGATTCAATTTCAGTGGTCAAAATCTGTTCAGAGCATTGCTTTGATTTGAAAAAAAGATGTCGCCTTCTATCAACTGAAATTTACATTTATATTAACCTATAAGCGTTACCAAACTTATTTATGATTTTTATCTGACATATTATCTGTTTTTGACCAATTTGTAAACTAAAAAAGAACTGGTATTCGCCCACTCTTCGAAATTCGAACAAATTTGATAAAAAATCGTATTGAATTTCAGTATAAATTGTTTTCCATCATTTAAATTTATTTTTGGTACTATTAAATGTTTTTTTATTATTTTAGACGTATCTTAGACAACAACCATTTATTTATTTAAAAAAAGTTAAATCTAAATTTAATTCCGGCCAAAAAAAAAGAAACTTTGTACACATGGGTGAATTGCAACAAATATGATAAATTAAAATTTTTGTATATTAAAATTGCTTATACATAGGGTCAAATTTTAAATTAAAATTTCTAATTAAAAATTTGAAAAATATATAATTTCGCTATGTCTCTTTTTAAATATCTATCATTTAAATGAATAATAACGAAAATCGGTTAGGAAATGGTTCAGTTATTTGTACCGTACTTTTTTTCAATTTACAGATTAAATATATGTGATAATGATTAACTTGCAGTTTTTATTTCATTTTAAAAATTGAGGCGCTCCGAGCCAGAATGGACCATGTAAAAAAAAAATACTTTTGAGATAAAATTGCAATAGAAAAAACGTTAATCACTTCAGACAGCTTAGTCCATTTAGAAAAATAATTGTAATCATGTTCAAAATTCGTTCAATTTTACTTATTTTCTTTGCACGATGACAGAAAGCTTTATTTTCTGGCAATAGCTCATTTTTAAAAATTGGCACTTGGTCAACTCTGGCTGAGATTGCACTTTAGCTTTGCACAATGACAGAAAATTTTATTTTCTAATAGAAAATGGCAATAACTCATTGGCTGGGATCGCCTCAATGTTCCTATAAACAGACTAAGATAATGACTCTAGAAGTTATCTGTCGTGGTTGGCTCTTGTCTTGCACTGCCTGTAAAATTTTTTTAAAAGCTTAATTTATGGTTTGATGAATTCGGTGCTTCTTCACTTTCTACTAGATATTATATACTGGCCTAAATTTTGTTGTATTCATTGTGGTGCATTGCTATGTATAAAAATTATACTACGTGAAAAAATTAAAACCCTGTACGACCTATATAGCTCTTTTTGAGATATACTTAGTAATAATAATTAATTAATTGTTAAAAGAAAATCGATGATATTTGATATAATTATCCAGTTTTTAATGTTATGCATAGTCAACACTAAAGTGACCATACGTCCCGAATTATGCGGGACTTTCACGGATTCAAATCGTATGTCTTGCATGGAAAATTGTCCGGAAAGTGTCCCGTATTGTTCATCTGGTAGCCCCCGCCCCAAATGTTCGCCCCGATTGAATATAAAGGATTCGAACCCATGACTATGGAAAAATAAAAATAAAATTTAAAAAAAAATTAAAAAAAAAAAATTAAAAAAAAATATAATATATTAAATATAATATCATAAAAAAATAAAATAATATTTATAATAATAAAATAATATTTAATCTATACTGAAAAACAGTTGTAACATAAATTTTAAATTAGCATAATAATTTTAAAATAACATAAATAATTTAAGATGACTATCTATATTCTGCATTCCAACACCGCGTAATGATGATTTTAAAGACCTCCATGCCCGTTCTTTATTATTAGTATATATAGATCTGTTATTAGGGTCCACAAAATAATGTTTGTGTATCGCTGTTAACAGATTATACTCCTGGGGTTTTAGTACTATATAGTACTATCCTCCCCATCCATCACCATACTATGGTTGCTGGTAAAACATAATGTGCAAAGATAATACATAAAGTTTTAGAATCTCTACTATCAACACCTTGTACTATTAATTTTTTTGTACTTAGTTCTATTATTCGATAAATCCATATTGATTCAAATGCTAATGTTCTTCACCTGTAATATTTACTTTTAAATAGATGGCATTCATCTATCTCGACTTCTACTTGGTCTCCACCCAATTTTATATCTTCTTGTTCAAATTTCTTAACACATAATTGTCGGAACACATCATAATATTTGTAAACTGTTTTAGTATCATGTTCGCCTTCTTTGATTAAACTAGAGATATTTTTATCAATACAAAATGCACCCGATATTGTAAGAAATGGTATAATATTTACACCATGCATTTTTGTTCCTAGAAAAATAGAATGAGAACTACGGAAGGAGGGTAGCATGCATGCATGCATGCATGTGCAGCCTACGTGTGACTTACTCCAATTAACTACTTTTAAAAACCCATAGTTACATTTTGGGCAACGGTCTATAAAGCCATTTTACATATTCTCGTAAATTCTATTAAAATTCCGAAGAAATTCTTTAGTATAAATATTTCTTAAAAATTCATTTTGTGAAGATTTCATTAGTAATGAAGATTTATTAAAAAAAAATTCACTCAGCAGAAATATACGCTTAATTAACGTGTACTTTAAATATTTACACTTATTTATGAAATATTATTATTAGTTTATTTTTATTAAATTTATTTCTTGTAATAAAAAATTAAAAAAATAATAATTTTATTTTATTGTTATTTTTTTTTTTATTTTTATATTAATTAAATGAATAAAATGAAACGTCTATGATATTTTAATTCTGAACAATTAAATAAACTAAGAAAATTATGTCCTGAGGAATGCGTTAAGCTTTTTTTATATTTTTTTGAACTGGTCCCGGATTTCAGCATAATATATATGGTCACTTTAACCAACACATTTATTTTCTACAACAAATACTTTTTCTCCGATGAATTGAACAAATTTATATTTTTGAACACCACATCTCCAAAATATGCAACTCTGCAACAATTTATATTTGCAAGAAGCTCGCGGTTCATTCCATATTCATTTACTTTTATTACAATGAATTCAATGAATCTGTATATATTTATTATTATTAATCGAGAAATGATCGCCAATCTATAATTATAATTGACAAGCATTTATGACTGAGATCATATGAAAATAATAAACAAAAGTAAACAAATCAGTTATTATATTTTATATTATGTACTTGCAAATGAATCTATGTACATATGCCAAATATAAACAAAGAAACAAATTCATCTCAAATAAAAAATATAAAAAAGCAAAAACAAAAAAAATCAGTTGAATTGTTCATATGACTAGCAAATTTATTTTTATACAGTTGAGTTAGAGTACCTATCTATAATTATAATTGACAAGCATTTAAGGTCCTGCGCAGTAGACACCTTTTTATTTTATTTCGATTCTCCTACTCCTTAATGAATTTCTAATATATATAATATATAAGATTGTATATAAAACAAAAATGCGCACACAGTTGAAAATTTTGTACTCATATGATTTTATTATTTAGCAAATACATTGTGCATATATGGGAGAACTTATTAAAATAATAAACAAAAGCAAACAAATCAGTTATTATAATTTAGATATGGACTTGCAAATGAATCTATTTACATATGCAAAAAAAAAAACAAAAAAACAAATTCACCTAAAATAAAAAATATAAAAACAACAAAAAAACAAATCACTTGAAGTCTTCATTTTTATCTTTTTAAGTAACTGTTTCTAAATTTTGGTTATTTGTAGTAATAATATAGTTTTTATTAAAATTATGTTTTATGTAGGTATATATATACATACCTCTTTAATAACAAAACTTTTTATTTTTAGTAATTTTATCCACTAAATCCCACTTACTATAAGGAATATATCGGAAACGAAGCAGTATATGAAGACGTGTACTTATGTGTCCTAAACAAAACTTACTAACCAGAAAACTTTTTATTAAACACGAGTGGTTTCTGCTATATCGTGCGAAGTCTATGTCAGTACGTAAATTACTGTTTTTTTAAAAACTTTAAATTTCACTTCAACTTGAAATATAATTACTCAACAGGGGCCCCTAGTATATATTATATTTAGTAATGTTATGTGAATTTGTTTCCGATAAAAAAATTTAATTGAGTTGCATAAGTTTGATTTTACATTGAAAATTTTCTAAAAATAAATAAATTTAATTTTTATATCTATATATTAACTACAACCTCCAAAAAATCGGTAACTTGATTTTATTTTCCTTATTCCAAATATTTTTTTTCGATTTATAAATGTTCACGAAAATACACTCCTTTTATAATCCATTTAAAATTTCCTTTTTGGTAACAGTCAGTGGCTACAATTTTTATGTGAAATATTCTGTCTGCAAAATTCTGCTATTTTTGGTTCAATATACAGGGTGGTCCAGTTTAGAGCAAAAAGTTTTTAAGGGGTGATTCCGTGGAGTATTTTAGGAAAAAAATTGTTTTAGAAGAGGGGTCTATCTTTAAATTTACCTGGGCTATAGAGGGTTAAAGAAAATCGGATTAGATTATGTCTAAAGAATATCAACTGCAGCTCAGAAGAAATTGAAACTAGAGCAACATCTCCTTCATAGCTTTTTTTTAAAATTAATACACCTAATTAACGGTATATGTTGAATGAGTATAAGACTTACCGTTTTTGAATAATAACTGCGTAAACTTAAAATTTTGCTTTTAAAAACTGAAATTTTTGTAAAAAACGTTGATGATTTTTTTTGTTTTTTATTCTGTTGATGCGCTGCATCATCCCCTACAACTTTTTCCTACACAACTTTCATATCAAACTTGCCGTTTTTCAGGTAAAGTTATATAAAATATATAATTATTCCAGTAATTTTGACTAAAAAACAAGATTTTTACAATATTCAACTCTCATTTATTATTTTCTTAGTAAAACACGGGTTACTCAAATATTAAATATGAATTTAAACTGAAAAGCGGCAAGTCTGATATGAAAGTTGTGTTTGAAAAAGTTGCAGGGGATGATGTAGCGCATCAACACAATAAAAAAAAAAAAAACAATTAGCGAATTTTTTCGAGATAATCAACGTTTTTTACAAAATTTTTTTTAAAAGCAAAATTTTAAGTTTATGCAGTTATTATTCAAAACCTGTAAGTCTGATACTCATTCAACATACACCGTTAATTAGGTGTATTAATTCTAAAAAAAAGCTATGAAAGGATGTTGCTCTTGTTTCAATTTCTTCTGAGCTGCAGTTGATATTCTTTAGACATAATTTTTCTAATCCGATTTTCTTTAACCTTCTGTAGCCTAGGTAAAATTTAAGATAGACCCCTCTTCTAGAACAATTTTTTTCCTAAAGTACTCCAAGGAATCACCCCTTAAAAACTTTTTGCTCTAAACCGGACCACCCTGTATACGTATATCGTTTCTCATACGTCATATATTTTCTCATATCGATTAATAAAATAAATTTTGTAATACCCTGTACACAAACTTCTGAAATTATTCTATATAAATTATATTAATTAAATATAAATTTTTTTTTCTTCTATTCTTTTTGTATTTTTAATTTTTATATATGAATGTAAAGATAAAATTTTGTGGGTTGAATAAATTTTGTGTAGGTTTTGTGTAGATTGTGTAAGTGTAGGTTGGTTAAATTACATCTTTAAAAAAAAACAAAAAAAAAAATTTTTTCTATAAAATAAATTTATATGGATTTATCTCTATTCCTATATTGTACAAGAATAGTATAGTTCCTAGTATAAAATATAATTTTTTGTTCTCTTATTTTATTCCTCAATGAATTTAAAATTCTACTGTTTCTCGAAACTAATATTATGACCCTACAATTATAATTAAATTTTATATGAAAATAAATTGAAAAGTTGTACACACACAAAATGTAGTAAAGTCATGATTAACTAAGAATTAAAAGGATTTATATTTATAATTTGTTAGTGTGGGTGTATGTATTTGCTTTTTGAATATCAAATAAATCTCTTGCATTTTTGGTATTTATACTGAATTTCTTTATTTTAAAATAATTTTTTTTTTTTTAACATGAAATTGGATATCAAACCAAATTTTAAAAATGAATATATTTTGGTTCAGACTTTTAAAACATAGTAAAAATGAATCTTAATTAAAATTTTGTGAAAAGTTCAAGTTCAAAATGTAAATTTTATTTTTTTTACTATCAATGCATTCATAGTATATATTTTAATAAATGTTTGAATGTATGATAATATGAGTGAGTTTCTAGTTAACCTAAAGTTATTTTTTTGCTTTAAAATGTTGACTTAAATTTTATTTTCGTAATTTCTCTAATCCACGATTTGATGGTGATTCCTTTCGAAAATTCGGAATCAATTTTAAAACTTTTAATTAAATTTATGAAAACTACATTTGAATGTAAGCTGAAAGATAAGATGTTTTGAAAGTAAAATATATTTTAATGATGAAATTTACATAACTTATGTAAATTTGATACGATTAAATAGATAAGTAGTACCTTCTGCTATGATAATGAATTTTTCATACTATGATAGCTAATAATTCAGTGTAAATGTATGTATATATATAATATATATGAATGTATATATATACAGTTACTGATCTATATAATAACATAGAACGTTTTTCATTTGAAGTAAGACTAACTACGATACAATGTACCACCTTTGAAATATATTCGGAGTGGTACATTGAAAACAGGTCCATTGAACATAACTGTGAGGAATATTGAAAACAGTCTTAATATCTTATTTGATATATTACAATTATATATAAGTATTATATAATATATTAATTATTCTGCATTTATCTGGATGTTTGTAAGTTCGACGGAACGCTCCAACACATATACAAATTGCATATGAATACAAATGCATATATATACAAATTGCTTTGGTGCTTTTTTTTAACCCCTGTCTACCATGCTGAACCTTTGCAGGAAAAATTGATTGCATGAACTATATTTTTTTAATTTAATGTTAGTCTACTTCGCAAATAATAAGGAAAAATAATAAATAATAATAATAATATAAATAAAACAAACAATTTTTTTGATTTATAATAATAAGGACTAATAGAAATTTAATCAATAGTTTAATATGGTATAATAACCAAAAGGCAAACAGCATTTAACACAAAAAAAAACATAATTCACTCAAAGGTTATTCTTATTACTTAAAATTATACACAATAATATACATGTGTATCAGCATATTTGAATTGTATAATATTATACATTATACTACTTTATTGCTTATACGTTTTATTTTTGTCATTATTGTGTGCGTAACTCACTTCACTCAAAAAAAATTACTTATGTTTTTTTTTGTTTTTTTTTATTATTTGCTGTATCTGTATTCTGTATGTTCTGCATGCTCCATTCCAAAAATATTATTTTATTTTCAGTGTTAAGTGTTCACTGTTCAATCAATAGAACTTGATAGAAGTAGAGTACGATAATTAACTCTACTTCTACGCCGGATAATAAAACATTGTTTTTTTTTAAATTGAAAATTATTGATGAAAATGTTTTTGTATATTTTGTAAATTTTACCAATTTAGATACAAAATTTTGAATATATAAATTATGAATATTTTTTAGAAATAACACAATACCATAATAACAGTTTATTCATATAGCAAAATAAGATCCCTATACATTATGCAAAAGACAAAATTTATATGAAAATTAGATCCCACTTTTAAATTTGCTCTCCCGGAGGCCTCAATAACACTAATACGGTATAATTTATACTAAATGGAACCCAACTAACGAATTATAACTAAATGGAAGTGAGTACGAGTATACCATACAAAAATACAAACATTTTATACAAATTTGTTGGTATGGTACTTCTTTTTCTGTTATATAAAAAAAAAAAGATTAGTGTTAGGCCAATATAAACATAAATAAAAATAAATAAAAAGTGATATAAACATAAGTACTGTAATTTCGGAATAAAGAATCTAATGAAAGAAAAAAAGAAACTAGGATTTATTTTGCTTCCGTCATTTATGACGGGTTACAAAGCTAGTCATATAATATATTAATTATAGGTAATCGTATTATTACAAATGAAAAATAAAGACCAAATTCTTATAAACTATTTGATACTTCCTAACTAGAAAACATAAATTTTGTTTTCACACTTAGGAGAAATTTACAACTAAACGGTAACTCGGTCTACGTAAGTACTACTGTCAAATAATATATATTATAAGTCAAAAAAAATTATACTACGGGCTTATAAAAATTTATTATCTTGTATATTTTGTGTACACAACATAAGTTTTTCGTTAGTTTTACCCATGAATCAGCATACACGCAGTCATAACACGCGGAAATACTACTTACAAAAACATAAAACATATATGTAAACTAATACTGATGTGAAAGTATGCCATCAAGTATAGCTAAAATGTTTTATTTATAATGCTGCCTACACACAATATAACTGGGTTGTCAATTAATTAATTTGTCCAAATTGTATCGTGTGTGACGGCTATTTGACGGTTATAAGTTGGTTGACAAAGAATCAAAAAATTTTGATTTTTATGGGCGACGTTGGTTGTTGTTAAATGTTCGTATGTGTATGGGGAAGTTCTACAACCAAATGACATTTTTGATGTCATTTTGAAAATATTTGTCTGTTGTAAGTACCTATAAGTTGTACTTATTTATTTTTCCCGAAAAACAACTGTCCGATAGAATTAAGCTAGTCAAATTTAAAAAAAAAAAAAAATTTTTATGGCATACATTAATAACGGTTGTAAAATAAATTGAAATTATGTTGTTATGAGGATGGAGGTAATTGTACAATGTATTGTCAATTTAGTTAAAAACAAATTGTATTGTCTGTAGGCACCATTACGCAGGATTTTTACATACTTATTTTGACAATTAAATTCTAACTTTTCTTTAATCCTTTTTTTGTTCTTTTATTTTTTTTTATAAGATAAAAGGTGACATTGTACCCATTTTAATTTTGATTTTTCTTTATGAAATATTTCCCCAAATATGCCGAAATATTATTAAAATAAAATTTAAAATATTTTCTATCATAGAAACATTGTTTCAAACTTAAATTCGAAATTTTAAATATATTTTTTGTAAAGTCATCAATTTCAATTAACACTTGTGTGTTATGTTTTCATTGTGTTTAATGCAATTTGTGGGTTGCGTAATGTGAATTTTCATTCTGATTTAGTGGTTACTGTCAGGTCTAAATGTGTACTGACCTGCCAGTATTTTCTTTTTATGGTTCACTCCTTTTGGAAGCATAAGACTTCAACAAAACTCTTCCATCTTACTCTATTTTGCGCAAACTGTATCAGCCCATGTTCTGTTGCTATTTTCTATTTCATTATTGACTTATCTGTTCCATGTTACCCACTGTCTATACCTATAAAAGAGGAATTGCCCTACGAATTCCAATCTAATGCTTGCCTTTTCTATATTATTCATATACCTATTTTCTGTTGGTGTAGCATATTTACCTCGATATTAGTGCCTATCGGTTCTTGTTTGTTGTTTGGCCATTTCCCAGAGTTCATTGTTTCTAATTATTCTAAATATTTTGCATATAATTCGTAAGCAAACTGTCTGTACTAGTTTTATGTATAAACTGATTAAATTCAAAAATGTTCGATATTCGCACTGACATTAAGATTGACAAACTGATGATGAGATAATGTGTTTCATACTTTAATTAAATTTTATATTTTTATATTTCTTCTTTTATAATTTCAAGAATAAGAATAACAGTTATTTTAATAAAATTGTTATATTTGCTAATTAATAAAATATCGTTTCAAAGATTTAGATTTTTAAATCCATTTGCGGATGAACAACCCAATGGTAAGTCATCCATGCCAATCTAGTTATACTCTGTTGCGGTGTTGCAGAATATTGTGATGTTTAAGTCGACTAGCACTATTTGAAACGAACAAGTTGTTTTCTAGGGTATTTGAATGAGAATCTAATCTTGTTTGGTATTTGTAGCTTGCGCTTCTGATTTTCTCCTTTATGGTTTTCATCTGCAGTTCTTGATGTGTAAAATGTTGGTACTTACGAACCATGGTGCGCCGTGCTATTATTCTTAATATTTTTGACTGAAATCGCTGCAATATTTCAATATTTTAATTGTTGGCTACTCCCCAAAGTTGCAATCTGTATGTATATTTCGGCTTTAAAATAATTTATAAATTAGAAGCTTGTTCCAATACATAAATAAATTCCAATAATAATCCAATACATTTTATGTAATTTCAATATCCGTTGTTTTCTTTTGCTTTGGATATGGATTTTCCATGTAAGTCTTCTATCCAAACACATGTCAAGGTACTTTACTGTTACTTTTTGTGCGACAACTTCGTTATTTAGCCCGTCCGACGGGCACGTTTATCTCTACAGCGTAAATATTACATGTGCTGATTTTGCTCCATTCACTCTGATTCTTCACTTCTTTAGCCACTGCTGAATTTTATTTATGTTGTGTTGCAGAATTTCTGTAGTATTTGCTGGGTTATTATGGCATGCCAATATGGTCGTCATATTAGCTGGAGATGGTTATCTCATTTATTATTGGTAAATCCGCAGTATATAGATAAGGTATAAAACATACCTAGGATGCTGCTCTGTGGCACGCCTGACATAATTTATTGATGTACATACTGTCATAAAAACGAATTGCAATTCATTCAAAATAAATAATTTAGATTAACTCTTAATCCACCTTGGTTGATACCAATACGAAGGATGTTATTTGAAAGGTCAGAGTTTGAATATAAAATAATAATAAAGTCAAAACAAAATTAAGCAAGTTTGTTGCAATTCTAAAAACTGAATTAATTCAGAAATTACTCGATAACATCAAAAATGTAAATTAAATTGGTTTTGTTTTCTTTTGTGAAGGTTATTTAATAAAAAAAAAATTTTATTTCAAAATATGCAATTTTGTCTATAAAATTGTTGTTGTTGCTAAGCCTTGAAGTGATTACCAATAAAAGTTGGCTTGAATATTTAATTTCGACAACATGTGCTTATGCAGAAGGTTAAAAAAAAATACAAATTACCTAATGTTTCACATTCTGATAAATAATACATATGTATATACATATACATATATATTTATATTATTATATCAAATATGTACCAAATTTTTATTTAGACTACTCAATTATTGACAATTCAACCCTTTTGTAAAGATTTTCACAACCTTTTGATTTTAAATTTTTGTTTCCTTTTGATTTTCAACAATTTTTGATAGTCAAAACATGCTTAAACATACCTTCTATAAATTGATTTTTAAAATGCATTTGTATGTATATGTATACCTATGTATATGAATTAACAATAACATTTAATTTTTGATAATTTACCAAATTTGTATAAAAATTATATTACCCGAAAAAGAAACAAAATAATAAAATAAAAGAAGGTCCTCTATGTTCATTAATGTCAAAATCAAATCATTTTAAAATGTCAATTACATATTATCTCCTTCTCCTTCTCTGTAGAATATAAACAAGAATAAAAAGGAAAATTTTAATAATATTAACAATGGAAAGAAGGAAAGAGAACGCTATATGTATGTAGCATATTTATATGGAATGTCAGTTTACATATTTTTTTTTTGCTGATTTTCATTTTTTGTGCTTTTTTTTTTGTTCTTTTGTTTTTGTAAAAATATTTTCTGTGCATGGTCATAAAGAGAAGAAGGAAGGGAATAGCAAATGAACCTGTCTGTCATTTTGTTATTTGTTTTATTTTTATTTTTTATTTTTTTTTACCACTTATGAGTATACCTCTCCCCAATATCATAAAGTACACAAGATTTTTAAGGAAGTTATGTACATATTACACAAGTCTGTAGTGTATATTATTTTCAGTGTTGTTATTTTGTGTTTTTCTTTCAAAATTAACTTGGTAAACACATTAAGGAAAAAAGTCAGTGAAACGAAGTAAAATGAAACGAAAATAAAAATAAAAAATAAAATAAAAAAGTAAAACGTATGGGTGGGTGGGATTTTTGAGATTTTTGGTTTTGTTTTTGTGCTATTGACATTAGGGTGGGTTAAATAAAAAATTAAAAAGAAACACGCAAATAGTATTTTTTTTTAGTTTTCTGTTTTTGTTTTTTTTTGTTTTTGATGAATGAATGGATATTCTAAAGTGAAAATGGACTCATAAAATAAAATGGGTAAAAAAAAACAACAGTATTCTTTTTAGTAACAATGGTAATTATTATTATTATGATTTTTTGTTTATGGTTTTTTATTTGGAAAATGAAAATAATTTTCATGAATATTTAATCGTTTATTATGTATTGTGATTGTGAGTATGAATTAAAAGGGGAAAAAATGAAAGAAAGACGGAGACAGATAGCTTTATATTGTATAAAAATAAATTGTCCTGTTTTTTATTTTATTTTCTAGTAAATTTTGTATTGAATAAAAAAAGTAAGAAAAAAAAAAAAATTTCATTTTCATATTATTTTTCCTAATTTCATCTAAACATGGGCTTTATTAATATGTCAAATATCATATTTCAGAGTTGCCATACCATATGTTTTTGTTGGCTCTTTTGAAGTAAATGTTGTATCCATATATCTTTAATCCTTTTAGGACAAAAGATGACATTTGAAAGCATTCTTGTATTGCTTTAATATGTTTGTATATAAGTTACCGTTATTTTCTTATATAATGATGTGAAATGAAAATAAGTGGAATACAGGATTTTCTTCAAATTTCTGTCATATGGGGCATAAGTAGTAAAAGGGTTAATTTACTTGGATTCCGAGAATAGTTAATACTTCTATAGTCATTGTAAAACTAGTCATCTTGAAATCTAAATTTAGGTAATCTAGTTTCCGCTAAAAACTTAAAAATTAATTTTATTTCACTCTCATTTAGTTGTCGAGACACGTCACTGATCAAAAATTGTATATGCAAACTCAAATCAACAAATCAAACAAGCGATTAGCTTAAGCAATTAGATATCTACTAGCTATTCCCGGCGTAACATTCGCCAGTCTAGCATTAGCATTATAAATGAAACAATTTATTTTATTTATTTATTTTCTTTATTTTCTTAAAAAAAATCAATGTTTTAAATATTTATTTATTACATAATAAATAAGTTAAATTGAAAAACTTAAAACTAAAATTCACTTTATTTAATATCTTAAAAATAGTTTAACATTTTAATATGTATTAATAACTTATTAATACTTACAAATACTCGTCACGCATATTCGTATTTTCGTATTTTGCAAGTTTAGAAAGTGGATTTTGCATGAAGAAATATAGTATACTTTGCAACTATATTTGTTTATCTTTGAGATATTTAATTAAAATTTTTGAAATAAGATGTAATTGCAATAAAATTTGTAAATGTAATAAAAATAAGTAAAACAAAACTTTCATGAAACAAAATCTGATGTCTAAACGCTCCCTAACAAATACTATTAATAGAGACGTATATTTCAACAAAATGTGGCGAACAGAGATGTCGCTGGCGGTATAGATATGAAATTAAATGCATTTAAACTAAATACATACCACACCCACATTAAAAACACGTTAAAATAGTCATAGATACGTTTTTTGTGTTTTTTTTATTATCATAATAGCTCTAACTATTTCAAAACTCAAAATAAAAAACAAAACATTTATTTATAGAATTTATATTTTTATTTCACTTCTTCTAAATTTTGGCTTTGACGTTTTGGTATGATTAGGTAGGTATGACCATTATAGTAAAGGTTATGATTGGTTATGACTTTGTTAAATCATATCGAATCATATAGGCCATTTAAAGAAGTATCATATGACATCATATGACGTCTTATGACTATTATAGTTAGGGGTAAAGCCAATAATTATGCTTTTTCTCTTATTGTTCAGTTTTTATTGACGCTTTATGAATATTATAGTTAGAGGTAAAGCCAATAATTATGCTTTTTCTGTTATTCTTCAGTTTTTATTGTTATATTGTTATCCCGCTAGGGTCTCTGATGTAGGTAAGGGTAGTCTTTGATTTTTCTTTTTAAAGTTTTTTTAATTTTTATGTTTACTAAATTTGCCGTGTATTGAATTGGAACTGATAATAACGTCATAACATATTTTGTTTTTATTGTTCTTAGCAGATCGTAAATTTCGGTTTATGATTCTCCATGTACAATATAATATTTAGTCAATGCTACTGCGCATTTGAATTTATACTTTTGAATTATTTGTTAATAAAATAAATAAATTTCAATTTTTGGAATTTGTGAAGATGGTCTGGGTGAGGTAAAAAATATATATTCTAAATTTACTATTTATTTTACCGGTAAGTTTTTTTGCTGTAATATCATAATATCGTAATATTTTAGCAAAGCTATTTTAATTATTTATAAATCGATATAATAATAATATTCTGATAATTCGGTTCTTGTCTTTGCTACTTTGTTTTTTTTTTAAAAATTAATTCTTATAATCAGATAGTCAATGCTATTGCTCAATAGGTGAATTGTTTTTAGGTTAATTTTAATTTGTTTTTGGTTTTATTGGCTTTTATCGTTTTGTGGTTTATGTCTTTAAATAAAATTTTTCACACTATCGTTATTCGTAATAGTTCTAATAAAGTTGTCTAATCTAGTTATAGTATTTAACTTTTTCATCTAGTAAGATAACGATCTGATAAAATTTGTATCTTTCATGTGATGATGATAAGTGCTATCGTTGTGGAGATATTGTAGTTTAAAGTTAAAAATTGAAAAAAAAAACAATTTTGTGTACCTTTCTTTAAAAACCAAATTACTCAATATTTTGCAAACTGTCATATCTGTCAGGTCAGGTTCTATGATTTTGGTATGTTATATTATATCTACTTAATTCTTGATTTACCTACGTATGAATAAAATGTTATCATTGTTATATTTGTATTTGTGTTCTCATATTTTATTAATCTATTACAATCCATCTTAATGCATAGTGAATATTTTTCAAAATTTTTAGTTTTATACCGCTAAACTTGGAATTTTAACTACCCATGGTTATACTAATTAAGATAGTATGCTGTGTAAATAATAGTGTACAATAACCAATGAAATAACTATAACTGCAAGGTTATTTGTACTAATTCATAATTTTTATTTGCCTCTCTTTCTGATATATAATATTATTAAAATAAAAATATTTCTAAAGATACTTGGAGTTTTGGAATTTTGTTAACAGTAAATAGTCTTTTTCGCCCTATACCCTATTGGTATGTTCAATGTTATAGAACAATGATGATGATTATATTCAAAACAAATCTAAATTTTAGCATAAACTTACAGTATTACGGAATCCTTTTTAAGAGTTAAAACACTTAGTTGACAATTGACAAAAGACATGTAGAATTTGATTCACCTTCATTGAGTATTCTAGTGATTGGCTCAAATATGCCATATTCTATAGAATTGAATGGAATGTGGAACAACTAAACGTTTATGAGACTATTTCGATTAGTTCTTTCAACTAAATAATTTGAAATTTAAGGGGCTCTAGCATGTTGGTTCGAAATGATTTGGTGTGTAAAAAAATATCTGCAATCGACTATCTAGAAACGACTATAAGTCAGTACAGCCTGTAAATCAGTTTAAGTTGTAGGAAAACACCGTGTTATATTTAAGACGGTGGATAATAGGTCGTCTTAAATGTAAAATAGATTTATCGTTATAATAAGTTGTTTGAATATACTAAATACAAAAAAAAAGTAACATTTGTATCTATTTATTTAATAGCTTACCTGTAATTGAGTTATCTGTCGTGAAACTGAATTAAATGAGGTCAGCAGTATAAATTAATACAATTTATAAATCATTTGATGAAATGACAAAAATGACAAATTAGAGAATTTTATGAGAGCGTAGAACTATGCATAACAACAAATATTTCAATATTAGAGTGACCATATACTTACTATTAAATTATTAAAACAAATGGATTTTTAAAATTGTTGTGGATGGAATTACGAATAAAAAAAATACTAAAAAATTATAAAATAAAATATCATTTTTTTTTTTTATAAATATTTGACAACTCTAATTTTAACCGTAAATAAAATTGAATCAAAGTACGAAATTGTCAACAAATTTGTTATGAGAACATTGAATTAGGGAATAAAAAAGAAAATTATATTCTTGTACTCTGACTGCACAAAAGTAACATATAGGTACTACACACGCACACAAGTAATATGATATGAATATAATGAAAATATGTTTTAAAACTTAAGATTGTGAGGGTAGATGTGGTGGGATTGTATTTATACATGTTCTTTTTACGTTTTTCTTATTTATCTTTTGTTACTCAATGAAACTCACACTGTTATGTTGGTGGAAAAAAATAAAAAAAAAAAAAAAAATAAAACGGAAAAACATGATTGATATGAGGTGGAGAAAGTGGTATGGAGTATAGAATTATAACAGAGAGTAGAAAATTATTACTTCTGTTCTGTTTCTTTTTTAAATTTTCATTAACTTATTTTTTTTTTTGCATATATACACAAAAAAAAAACAAAATCTTACCATCATTTAACTTTTTTTTTTTTTGTTTTTTAATTTCGTATTTTGAATTTTTTTTTATTTTTATTTTCTTTTAATACGAATCTGAACTCAATAGTATAATGGTATATATATAATTCATCAACTAGCTTTAACAGTAGCAGAACAGTATTACAAAAATTTACAAAAAGAGTAAAGAAAATTAAAATTTTTTTTTGTTATTGTTATTTTTTTTTTGTATAATTCGCGCGCTTATTATGATGTGAATCCTGTGCATTTTTTATTTCTGTTATTCTTATTATTGTTATAATGTTGTTGTTATTTATTTTTCTGTTACTGTTATCATTGTTATTCTGTTTCTTTTGTAAAATTTATTCACACATAACGGTTTAAGATAAGTGAATCCATTTTACTTATACCTACCTAAAATATATTTTCTCTTTTTCTTTTCTTTTTTTATATTCATACTTCTAAACAAAAAAAAATATTTTTTTTTTTTTTTTTTTATAATTTACGTTATTATTTTTGTTTTGTGTTTTCCTTTTTGAGAAAATGGATAAAAAGGATTTAAATGGTTATGGTATTGTATAAACTAACTATTAAAGAGTGCATTGCATTTGATTAAGGATATTTTCTTTTATTCATTTTTATGATTTTTTTTTTTTAAATTTTTATTTTATGTTTCAAAGATTTTTCTCCATTGTTATGTGCATTTATATAAAATAGAAATTCCTTTGATTGAATGCAAAAAAAAAAGAAAAAAAAAATTAAAAAAAAGAAATGGTGTTTCATAAATGCAACTAGAATTACACTGCATTAGGGTGAAGGCTGCTGTATTTAAAAATGATGTTGAATAATTGTATGAAATTTAAAATCCTGGAAGTAGAATTTTTCTACCTGTTTTTATTATTTAACCCTAATGTATTGGACTGATCATAATTGACCATAGCTAATTTGGTATAGTGGTATTTAGTTAAGTGATTTCGATTTAGTTTATGTGTTTTTGTATGTTTACTCAGCTTCAGCTGAATTGTGTTAGGTTAGGTTTAATACATTTTTATTATTTTTCTAATTATAATATAAGTTATAGTTCATAATAATTAATTAACATACTATGTATATAAAAAGTAGACTATAATATTTTACAATGATAAATAGAGTGTGGTACAATCATTAATCTCTAAAAGATTAGTGGCTATTATAATAAATTAATATTGAATATTGAACAATAATTGAGTGTGAAATTGTAGTATTATATATGTGTATATACACCATTTTTTTTAAAGGAAGAAAAGAATGCAAGTGTCCAAAATATTATAAACATTTTTCAATGCATTTTGCACGGTAAAATAACTAACAATACTTAAATAAATTAAATACAATGCTTAAATTAAACAATCATAATGAATTAATTTTAAACAATAATAATATTAAGCAAATGGTGTATTATAGATTATAGTCCAAGTTCAAAAGTAATATTCGTACATGTCACAAAAATTGCGATTTTTACTGAAATTGGAAACTTATTAAACCATTTTTGGACTACAACATTCCGTTTTGATAAAAGATGGAATTGTATAAAAAAATAATTATTGAATACTTACTGTTAATTTTACGATCATGTGATTTGCGACATCAACATGCGGTCAAGCAACATCTGATTTTTTTTTAAATTTTTCCAAGCATCACCTGAATACATACTTTATAATATCAGAACTTAGGCTATGCAATGTCACATGGCAAAATGAAAAATATCATTGATGACGTTATGTCAAGTTAAGCCACTATGATTCCTCTATGACAAAATATAGACAAAATTATTGTAATAGACAATGAAGTATTAGGCAAAGATTAAAATTTTAAGTTTTTCTATTTATACCAACTAAACCACTAATCCTAGGAAGAAAAATGTTCGCTTTGAAGTTCAGAAATTTCTTCATGAAAGCTAAATTCCTACCTCGATATGATTAACCGCGGATTCAGCGTGCAATAATAATTTTCATGGGTATATTAGAAAAAGGGAAAAATTAAAAGAAGACATCTCCTACGATGGAGCATGCAAATGTTAATTAATAATTTTAAAGTAACTCGAAACAAATTAATTTGTAGCAAATACTTGGGTTAAATTTGGAGTCAAACGAAGTTTCTAAGCAATTTAAGAATTTTGTTCCTAACCAAGAATATTTAAATTATATCTAATTCTTAAAATGTTAATTCGTTATTCTCATATTTACAATCAAATTTTAAAAATATTATAGTTATAGTTGTTAAAAGCGACTAAATTATTTAACTATAGTTCTCAAGGGAGTATAAACGTGGTGTTATTATTTTTTGTGCTTTTATATGAAATTCAGAGTTCACTCTTATTGTAAAATTGTTTTATTATGTATATATAAAAATATATCTATATTATATATAATATAACATATATTTAGATCAAATATTTTCTAAAATCAGTGAAAAATATCGAGAATCACTTACTTAGGTGGTCAACAGATCATTATATGTTCAGGGCCTGACACAGGAACGTTCTACATTTTTGTAGATAACGACTGGCTTCTCTCCGGTTAAAGATTCGAAATTGTTTCATATCTATCTATACTTTGTCTCTCCAACGAAGGTTTGGTCTGCCGCAACCTTCTTGTACCAGCAGTTCTCTTGGCTGGATTATTTTCGTTCATCCGCTCTAGGTGTCCGAACCATTGTAGTCTATAGTTTTTTCGAGAATTATTAAATTCTATATCTCAAGTACCGAAAGTATTCTATTGAATATATATTCGCAATGACATATTCGCATGTTGTCGATAAAAAATTAAATAATTACTTGCTAATGACAGTGGCTGGCAAATGACTTCACATATTTTTGCAAATGATTTTAAATATTTCGTCCTCATATTTTAAATTTTATTATTAAACGTTTTCTGTTAAAAAATTGTAAAATGACTGTTTAAATTATTGTCACTAAATAAGGGTTAAGAAAATTCTATTAATGTTGTCCTGTTTTCTTTTATGCTTATTATACTTTATTATTTTAGTTCTTTTTATTTCAAAACTTTACTGAACACAATGCAATTTACAATGGAAATTGTTTACATGTCCTTTATACAAATTTCTTTCAATTAATAAGGAAAGTTTTTCTTTTATTTTAAAATATTCTGTCTGTTAGTTTTTTGTTTTTGTTTGTTTTTTTTTTTACAATTAATATTGCAAAAGAAATAAAAAAAACCTTTATATTTCAAAAATAAAAGAGTACGTACATTTTTAATTTACGTAATATATACATAATATATTTAAATAATTATGATTTTTTAAATAACTTTAATCAAGTGAAACAAACTGTATGTAAATTATATGTAATTTTAAAGTTTGTGCACAAGAAAATTGGTATAATTTTGACAAAAAAATAACAATAACACTAATACATTCATCATCATAATATCACATTAGTTTACTGTACATATATAAAATAATATATGCATATACATAAAGGTAAAAAAAGGTATATTAAAATGTATGCATGAGAATACGTGCATAAAATCTGGATATTTTTTTATATTGATATTTATATTGTATATATGTATATATATTCAAGGATAATTTTGAGATTAAATTATTAAATTTTTTTCTCTCATTTTTATTTTGTTATTGTTATTTTTTTTTTTTTTTAAAAAGAGAAATCAAATCTACTTATTAAATTTTTTTTTTTACTTATTATTTTCTCTTTACTTTCTCTGATGTATTGAATAATGATCATAAATTATATAAAAAAAAATTTATCTGAATTTATTCTTAATAAAATTATGCATTATACTTATACAGAGTGTTATAAAAATATATGTTACACCAATACCTCACTTTGCGTTGCGGTTACGTTTCAAAAAACCACGACGCAAATTGAAACAACGCAAAGTGAATTATGATTTTCTATAGCAAACCATGTAAAGATCGAAGATAGGTTCCAGGGTTACGAAAATACTACTTTTTAAGAAGAAAATTGCACAAAGTAAACATTTAAAAAAACAAAAATAATATAAAATTTTATTACATCCATACAAAAAACAAAAAAAAAAACAAATTCAATTAAAACAAAATAAAATATTCAATTAATTTATAAAAAACAAAATAAAAATTAATCACTGTCTGATGAGTTGCTCTTGTCGTTAGTGGCTGTTGTCGTTAGTCGGCTTTCTTTCACAAAAAATTGGTCCAATGTTTGCTGAACGTAAATAAAATTTTCTTGTAGCAATTGATACTCGTAGCTACCGCCTGGGACACTTTAAAACTCCTTCCGCTGTATTATCCTAAATAAAACTGTATTAAAATTGCGTTGATTGTCAGTTAGAAAGGGAATCCTCGAGTTTTGATGGCATGGCGCAATAAGAAACAAAAGTCGTGCGTGCCATCTTTTAGAAAAAAAAAAAAAATTAAAGGCTCGAACCAAAAGCAGCGCAACTTCGAAAATCTAACGACGCACAGTGAAAATTAGTATAATTCAGTAGCGACACAACTTCGAAAAAACGCAAAACGAAACGACGTAAAGCGAGGTATTGGTGTATTCTTATATCTGTTTTAATTAATGTGTATTCATCCAAGGTTAACGGAATGCTGCTAGATGGAAGTATTCTTAAGAAACGGTACATGTCTTCTCATTTCATTTCTTTATTGCTTCTGTTTTCATGTGGATATCCGCAAATTTCAATTTTTATTTGCGATTGTATTTACATAAAATTGTTTGCACTTGTTCATTTGATATTTCACAATCGACTGAAATACGAAGTTAAAAAATTATTATTAAACTAGCTTTGTAACCCGTCATAAATGACGGAAGCAAAATAAATCCTAGTTTCGTTTTTTCTTTCATTATTTTCTTTATTCCGAAATTACAGTACTTATGTTTATATCACTTTTTATTTATTTTTATATATGTTTATATTGGCCTAACACTAATCTTTTTTTTTTTATATAACAGAAAAAGAAGTACCATACCAACAAATTTGTATAAAATGTTTGTATTTTTGTATGGTATACTCGTACTCACTTCCATTTAGTTATAATCCGTTAGTTGAGTTCCATTTAGTATAAATTATACCGTATTAGCGTTATTGTGGCCTCTGGGAGAGCAAATTTAAAAATGGGATCTTATTTTCATATAAATTTTGTCTTTTGTATACTGTATAGGGATCTTATTTTGCTATATGAATAAACTGTTAATATGGTATTGTGTTATTTTTAAAAAAATATTCAAAATTTTGTATCTAAATTGGTAAAATTTACAAAAAATACAAAAACATTTTCATCAATAATTTTCAATTTAAAAAAAACAATGTTTTATTATCCGACGTAGAAGTATAGTTTATTATCCTACTCTACTTCTATCAAGTTCTATTGATTGAACAGTGAACACTTAACACTGAAAATAAAATAATATTTTTGGAATGGAGCATGCAGAACATACAGAATACAGATACAGCAAATAATAAAAAAAACAAAAAAAAACATAAATAATTTTTTTTGAGTGAAGTGAGTTACGCACACAATAATGACAAAAATAAAAGGTAGAAGCAATAAAGTAGTATAATGTATAATATTATACAATACAAATATGCTGATACACATGTATGTTATTGTGTATAATTTTAAGTAATAAGAATAACCTTTGAGTGAATTATGTTTTTTTTGTGTTAAATGCTGTTTGCCTTTTGGTTATTATACCATATTAAACTATTGATTAAATTTCTATTAGTCCTTATTATTATAAATCAAAAAAATTGTTTGTTTTATTTATATTATTATTATTATTATTTTTTATTTTTCCTTATTGTTTGCGAAGAAGACTAACATTAAATTTAAAAAATATAGTTCATGCAATTAATTTTTCCTGCAAAGGTTCAGCATGGTAGACAGGGGTTAAAAAAAGCACCAAAGCAATTTGTAAATATATGCATGTGTATACATATGCAATTTGTATATGTGTTGAAGCGTTCCGTCGAACTTACAAACATCCAGATAAATGCAGAATAATATATATATATATAATATTTAAAAAAATAATAATTATAATATTACAAATATTACAAAAACCTACCGAAAACTTGTAAAAACATGAAACCAATGAAAATATCAAGAAAAAATTTAAAAATTTTGGCCAGAACAAAATTTGGAGAAATTTGATTTAAAAGAGCTCATCAGCAGCAATGTAGAATGCATCATTAATTTTTTTAAGTTTGTGGCTTTGGTAGCCGAGTGGTAAAGCACTCGAGTGTAGTAAATGAACCGAAGGAGCACGGGTTCAAAACCGGTGAGAACCGACAATTTTTTCAAATGATGAAAATTACTGAAAATGTAATTTTCAATACAACCACATCGGTTCAAATATAATTTAATAATTAATAAAGATATAATATAACTAATAAAAAAAAATATAACTGTATAATATACAGAAATATATACCAAATAATTAATATAATTTGATAAAAAGTGTCACATTTCGAAAGGGAAAAGGACCTAGAAAGTTGGCCTACAGATTTATGTGTAGGATCAACTGTTGAAAATAAATAAATAATTTTTTTAAGTTTATACCTACTGCTACAAATATATTTGAGATTTAAAAATTTTAAGAAGACTCAGAATTCATATCGTAATATTATTGGTGAGATTAGATTAAACATTGAAATAAATTGACATTTTTTATATTCACCCTAAACAAAATTTAGGACTTTGAAAATTCAAATAATTAAAACATCTTTCGTTACACTAGAACTGATGGTCACGATGGTATGATGAGAAGTAACCCTCGTTTTAATCAAATTTTCAACACGTGGACCATTGGGTAAAATTTTCTTCCTCAAAGCACAATGCATAATCAGTGAATAATTTATTTTCTCATTTCTAAGGCCCGATGAGTCACCGGTGATACATTTCGAACTTAAATTTCAAAGGCATGTGACATGCAAGTTATTAGAAAAAATAATTACATCTTTCAAAATAAATGCTTTATTTCAATATTTATTTAATTTATTTATTAATAATATTTAATAATATTTATTTATTTCAATTTACTTTTTAAAAATGTTTTAAGCAAAGAAATATTTTAGTATCATATTGTCCACAATACGTATTGATAATTCTAAACCTTTTATGAGCTACACTAGATTCAGATTGATTTGATAAACCTTTAGAACATTCATTGCATCGAACTAGTTCAATTTGACTATCTTTTGCCCTTTCTTCGATAAATATTTATATTTCAGCATTCTCGTTTGTACATCACTGGTGATACACAAACTAAACAAATATCAAAATATCCTAAAATTATTAGCAATATGTATCACGGATGAACACGCATTTATTAACATCTGAAAACTCTTCTACTCAATATACGAAAGGCATTATGTAAATATTTTTGCGATACAATAACTATAATTGTTTTTTTTTTTTGTGCGTGGATTGGTGGGAATCTTCATAGACACAATGAGCTTCCATTGTGTGCCAAATTTTTACTGACTAAACCACACCCCTCCCATTAAAACTAGTCAAAGAAAAACTTTACCAAATTCTATCGTATTAAATCTAGTGGCTTAGTTCTTTTAAGCCTTCTGATATCATTTTGGTTATCTAGCAGTTGAGTGGCCTCAACGTTAACATGACCCTTCAGACGACACTATATGATTTGTTGCATATCTTTTTATTTCATTTTCTATGCAAGGAATTTTTAGATCTCTGTGCAAGTCACTGTTGCGAACATACCAAGGGGCATTTACCATGTTGCGCAAGACTTTATTTTGGAATTTTTGTATACCAAGTATATGTGTTCGTTTGGCACATTCCCATATTTGAATGACGTACAACCATATCGGTTTGATTATCTGATTATATAACAAAATCTTGTTATATATAGGTAATTTAGAATTTCGACCTAAGAGCCAGTACATTTCTCTATATTTATTTTTAAGCTCAATTTTTTTCTTTTTGACTTGCTCTTTCCATCTAAGTTTGACATCTAATGTCATTCCTAGGTATTTAGCATTGTTTTCTTGGGGTATATTGACCCCATTCAGATTTACCAATGGTGGTTGATTTTCTAATTTTTTATTTGTAAAATTTACATGTACTGATTTTAACTCATTGAGTTTAATTTTCTATTTCTTTGTCCAGAGGTATAGCTTGTCGCTTGCTCTTTGCAATTTATTTCTAGCCTCGTCAATATTTGATTCTACTGCCATCAATGCAGTATCGTCAGCGAATGTAGCTACAGTTATATTTTCCATTTCTGGTAAATCATTGGTGTAGAGCAAATACAGTATGGGACCCAGAATATTAACTTGAGGCACATCCGTTTTAATATCTCTAATAGTAGAATACTCTTCGTCTTGTTTTATTCTGTATAGTCTGTTTTCTACATATGATGGGAGTATATCTACGTATTGTTTTGGTAACATATTATTTAGTTTATTTATTCAGCTTCGATGCCATACTTTGACAAAAGGTTGAGCTACATCTAGAAATATGATAGAACATACTTCCTTTTCTTCTAAAGTTTTTTCTATGTATTTTATCGATTTTCGAGTGCTTAGATCTAAAGCCAAATTGATAATTTGGAATCAGATTACTATTTTCTATGATCGGACTCATTCGAATCAATAGTAGTTTTTCAAATAATTTTGAAATTATTGGTAGTAGTGATATTGGTCTGTAGGATTTGACCTCATTTAAAGGCTTACTTGGCTTTGGTATCATAATTATCTCTGCTATTTTCTATAATAACTAAATGATACAAACAGTGTGATCAGCGTGAATGGGTATCAGCGGTGATACACTGGAAGTCAACGTGTTAAAGAAATTTTACTCTATACAAAAAAACGATTAAAAACCAATTTTTTTTTATATCCATATAAAAATGTTCATTATTAAAATGTAGTTTTCGTATTAATTTATTTTTTTTTAAACACTCTGTACACAATATTGTATTATGAATTTATTTATATAAATTGAAATATTACACTATAAAATATAATTTTAAATAAATTAAAATAAATGAAATATATATGTAAGTGTTATGATATGTTAGAATGCATGTGTATCCTGTTATTTATAATTTTCTATACATGAATATAAATTTAACGTTAAAATATTTTTGTTAATTATTACACTGAATAACAATAGGTATATACCAATACAGTTACTTATTTTAAAATTTAATTTTAGATCTTAAAATTCTGCGGTTGAATAAAATATTTTGTGTAAATGATATGAATGAACAAATAATAATAATTTTTAAAAATATATTATTCTCTCTCTCTTCCTATCTACCCCACTCACTGATACTTTAAATTCCAATTTTAATTCGTCTCATCGCACCGCACCGTACCTTTTTTAATAGTTATATGAAAGAGAAAATTTTAGTGTAACTTAACGGTAAATTGTTATCCAAATTACTTTTGTGGTAATGATGAAAATATTTCGTAATTGATTTAAAATTTCAATTAAAAAAAAATATGTAGTTTTTTTCCCATTTTTTTGTATTCATGAATTTGAAATTAAAATGAATTCTTCAACATCCACCCACCTCTATTGAATTCATAAATTATACACATATACATATTTGTACACATACAAAAATATATATAACTATAAGTGTGTGATATATATGCATATATGAATTTATTTAAAGGTGCACAAGGTTAATATAAAAGTGAAGATAAAAAGTTGAATTCATTTAGGTAAGTATTTGAGAAATGATAAGGATGCACATAACGGTAAAATGAAAACAGATATTCAAAGATAGTTTAAAAAAGAAAAAAAAACTAATTTTATACTCAATTAACGAAATTAAAAATACGCAAAAAATGAAAAAAAAAAAAAAATTTATATTAAATTTGTAAGTTTGTGAGTTTGCATACGATTCACCTATAACAATTCAACTTTACACTTTTACAGTTATTAAATATTTCAGCTTTTGAAATATTAAAATGCTGGTCTTAGTTTTGATAACGATTTTTTTGTTCTGAATTTTGTTTTTTTTTTTTTGCAATTCTGTATGTTTTTTTTTTGATAAAATTTAAATTTTCAAAAATTGAGTATAAATTAATAACTTTTTTTTTTTTAAATTTTTAAAAGCCTAAAGAATTGAATAAAAGAAAGTATAAAAATTAATGAATTTATGTAATTCAAAGAGTTGAAATTTTTTTTTGAATGTTTAGTTTGCACAAATTAAACGCTTTACTCATAATTCGCCGGGTGAATTCTTAAGTGTCCAATATCATACATTAGGCACTTTTTGATTTTTTGGTTGATCTAAACTAAACTTGACGCGCTCTTTCTAAATTTTTAATCAGTTTTGTTCTATCTATAATAGTTTTTGAGATATTTACTTTTGCTTTTGTTCAATATCATACAAAGTGAATTTTTTTTTTTGAATTTATAGTGCTTAAGTGTCCAATCTGCAATTAATATGATATTGGACAAAAAATTTCAAAAAATATTTTACGCTTGAGTGAGTAATTAAAATTTTGTGCTTAAGTGTTCTATTTCAAATGAAGTTTTTGTATAGATCAAGGCAAAGGTTTGTTTTTCTTGAGAGAGTTTTATCAGTGTGAATGTGAATGAGAAAAGCCGGGGAGAGAGAATAAATTTGGTACGAAATACAGAGTGGTCGAAGCGCAAATGACCTGGCCAGTGCGTTAACTAAAATTTTACAAGTCATTCTTCTTGATATTCCTGATATTCAGAACTTTATTTTATGGTCAGACGCTTGTATTCCACAGAATAAAAACCGAATAATGTCATTAGCAATTTTAAAATTTATAGAAAAAAATAAAGAAATAAAAACTGTAGTTCAAAAGTTTTCTGAACCTGGACACTCTAGAATCAAGGAAATAGATGCTGTTCACTCAGTTATAGATCGCCATTTAAAACACATAAGTGTTTGTAGTCCACTAGCGTTACTTAAACAACTGACCTCAATGAATTATCCAAAGGTGAAGATTTTTGAAACTATAATGCAGCTAGTGTGGGGCTAAATTTTTCAGCTGTTTATAATATACTAGCTTTGTAACCCGTCATAAATGACGGAAGCAAAATAAATCCTAGTTTCGTTTTTTCTTTCATTAGCTTCTTTATTCCGAAATTACAGTACTTATGTTTGTATCCCTTTTTATTTATTTTTATTTATGTTTATATTGGCCTAACACTAATCTTTTTTTTTTTATATAACAAAAAAAGAAGTACCATACCAACATATTTGTATAAAATGTTTGTATTTTTGTATGGTATACTCGTACTCACTTCCATTTAGTTATAATTCGTTAGTTGGGTTCCATTTAGTATAAATTATACCTCATTAGCGTTATTGAGTCCTCCGGGAGAGCAAATTTAAAAATGGGATCTTATTTTCATATAAATTTTGTCTTTTGTATAATGTATAGGGATCTTATTTTGCTATATGAATAAACTGTTATTATGGTATTGTGTTATTTTTAAAAAATATTCATAATTTATATATTCAAAATTTTGTATCTAAATTGGTAAAATTTACAAAAAATACAAAAACATTTTCATATATAATTTTCAATTTAAAAAAAAACAATGTTTTATTATCCGACGTAGAAGTAGAGTTTATTATCCTACTCTACTTCTATCAAGTTCTATTGATTGAACAGTGAACCTGAACAGTGAAAATAAAATAATATTTTTGGAATGGAGCATACAGAACATACAGAATACAGATACAGCAAATATTAAAAAAAAAACAAAAAAAAACAAAAATAATTTTTTTTGAGTGAAGTGAGTTACGCACACAATAATGACAAAAATAAAACGTATAAGCAATAAAGTAGTATAATGTATAATATTATACAATACAAATATGCTGATACACATGTATATTATTGTGTATAATTTTAAGTAATAAGAATAACCTTTTTGTGTTAAATGCTGTTTGCCTTTTGGTTATTATACCCTATTAAACTATTGATTAAATTTCTATTAGTCCTTATTATTATAAATCAAAAAAATTGTTTGTTTTATTTAGATTATTATTATTATTATTTTTTATTTTTCCTTATTATTTGCGAACAACACTAACATTAAATTAAAAAAATATAGTTCATGCAATCAATTTTTCCTGCAAAGGTTCAGCATGGTAGACAGGGGTTAAAAAAAAGCACCAAAGCAATTTGTATATATATGCATTTGTATACATATGTAATTTGTATATGTGTTGGAGCGTTCCGTCGAACTTACAAACATCCAGATAAATGCAGAATAATATATTTATAATAACTCTGCAAAAGAAATAATTTACAATAGGAATCTTTTTCTTATAATATTTCAAGAAGATTATGGAGAATATGCGGAAAAAACTACCGTTTCAGTATTTAAACAAAATATTCGAAAGTTTTGGTAAGACAAATTCCTAAAGTAATACATTTAAAGTTCCATTACACAAAAAAAAATAAAAGATATTGTATCCATGTTTGATTACATGCCACCTGGGGACGTGTTATTTTATAAGACTATTTTCAAAATAAAATAAAAATAATATTATCCCAACGAAAATTTTAGAGGCTATAAGTACTACATTTTGTTATAACATAAAGCAAGAAAGGCTGTTTAGTTTTATTTTTTATGATTTATTTAATAGTTTTTTTAATACACATTGTGATTTGTTTTTTAGGTTTAGCACTTTAGTTTAGACTGTTTTGTTTTATTTTTATATTATTTAATTAAATGTGTTTGAATGAATAAAATAATGTTTCTCCTTAATATTGAAACTTTTTGTTAGTTTTATTTTTTGTTTCCAAAACTTGAGAAAAATGTTTAGTTTAAGTTCTTAAGTGTCCAATATCAAATGAAGTTTTATTAACTGTGTTAATTCTCCATAAGATATTGGACATTGAAAAAAATATTTTGGCATTTGGGCTATTTTTTCAAATTTCGAATATCAACAGATCAATATATAATTTTTTTAAGAAATCTAAACATAGTATTTCAAAGCTAACAAATTACAGATTATGTCACAAAAAGTTTGATTTTCTATATCCTTAAAAAAATACGTAAAAATTGCTTTGAAACTTAAAATGCGTTTTTTTCCCATTTCATTTTTCGGTATATTGGACACTTAAGAACTCACCCGGCGATATCAGTGTGTATTACATCAGTTTGAAAACCACCTTCCATTGTGTTGAAAAAAGAAGACCAACATTCTACTAAGTTAGTAACTGTTGACCTAATTTTTCATAAAACCATGTTGGCAAGAAGATAAAATTTTTTAATTAATTTTTGTTTATTCATTCCAAAATATAGTTAACATATTACTTAGGAAACTTAGAAAACTATAACTATAATTATAACTATAACTACCACTATAACTATGACTTTAGCTTAAAAGCGAACGGTACAAACAGTAAAACTAGACAAGCGCAGCCTGTCAATCATCAATAATTAACCAGACTCCGAACTAAGTAATTTTTTTTTTTTTTTTTTCCTTCTACGGAGTTGGCCCTAATATGTCAGAGCCGGCATGTAGGCTTTGTAGCCCTTTATGCCGTCCTCCACCCCTCAACTTAGTCGACCCTTTTGATAAAGGCCAATAGGTTTGGGGGATCTATCCTGCAGAAGTTTTCTGAGGTTATGTAGTGCGTTTCCAGCAGCCGGAGTCTCAGCCTTGTTGTTGAATTAAGTAATTACTTGAGTATTCGCACTTGTTGTTGAATTTTGTTTGCCTGTTTGTAATTTTATCAGCTATCGGCAGACTTTTTTGATTTCAAGTGTATATCCGTCGTGCTGTGATACCATGGAAGATTTAAGATCATTTTTATAAGCTTGTTTTGCGTAATTTGGAATTTTTTTTTGTGGTAATTGGCACAATCTCCCCATATTGGGGATCCATATAAATATAAACTTTGGAATATTGATTTAAAAATCAAAGTTTTATTTTGTATAAATAGGGGAGATCTTCTGTTTATTAAACCATAGAGAGATTTAATTAAAATTAGTTTTTTTTTTTGTTTTATCCTCAATGAGGGGTCCGAAAGTAAGTTTTGGATTTAGGATAATTCCTAGATATTTAATTCTGGAACTCCATTCGATAACAGTACCATTTAGGTTAAGGTTTCTGCTTGTTAAATTACATGGTTTTCTTTTCCTTGAGAAGAAGCAGGCGGCCGTTTTAGAAGCGTTGATCTTAATTTTCCATTTGTAATAGTATTGGTGAAGAGTATTGAACCCGCTTTCCAAATTTTGCATAATGACTGCAGGGTTTGCATCAGTACTATACAGGCTGTTATCATCGGCAAACAAACCAATGTAACATGAATCTGGGATGATAATATCAGATATAAAAATATTGTACAGAATAGGACTTAGAATTGATCCTTGGGGCACGCCTGCTGGCAACTGGAATTTTGAAGAGTGAGTGTCATTGATTTTGACACAGAAAGTTCTATTATATATAGAAAGTTTTTAATTATTTTGACTAAGTATAGGGGAAACTGCAGACAATGTACTTTGTAGATCAAAGCGTTGTGCCATACAGAGTCGAAAGCTTTTTCTATATCACAAATTAAAATACCCACAGACTTCTTTTCTTCAAATTTTTCTCTGATATATTTCGTTATGCGTACTAGTTGGTGATCAGCAGAGTGTTCAGGTCGAAAACCGAATTGTTCATTGGGTAAAATTTGATTGTTTTCGACAAAGTTTTGTACCCTAATTAGTCCCTTTTCAAAGACTTTTTTCAAGGAGTCCCTTTTCAAAGACTTTTCCGATCGAACTTAGTAGGCTAATTGGACGATAACTACTAATCTCATTTATAGGTTTGTTGGTTTTTGGAATGCATATAACTGTAGCATCTTTCCAGCTTTTTGGAAAATAACACAATTTAAGACATAGGTTGAAAATAGTTAGAAGCAGTTTTAGAGCCTTTTTTGGGAGCATTTTTAGGTCGGTGTTTAGGATACCGTCAGCACCAGGGGTTTTTCTGGATTTCAATTTACTGCAAATATTTTGTATTTCTTTCAATGTAAATTCGCCTTTTGGAAATACGTCAATATTATCTACTTCGGTGATACAATTATTTACTGCAGTTTCCGTTGCATTGTCTCTAAAATTTTGGCTAATCTTGTGTTGTTTTAGAAAATGTTCAGCTAAAGCCTCACTTTTTTCTGAGTTAGTTATTAATACATCGTCGCCAAGTTTTAAAGTGGGAATCGACTTGTTTTTTTTCCTGAGTATTTTAGAAACTTTCCAGAATGGACTGTCACCGTTCTTTCCGCCTTCCAATCTAGTTGACCAAGTCGTGTTTTTTAGTTTATTTATTTCGATTTTTATACGTTTTTGTGTTCTATTTATTTGATTTTTTATACTGGGATCTCTAGAGCGTTGCCATCGTCTGCGGAGAGTATTTCAGTTGAGTGTAGATCAGTTGTAGTATAAAAGGAGATAGTTTTACAATAGGGAAGACATTTCTTTTGGAAACTTTGGGAATTGCATGAGCTTTAGCTTCGTTTATTAGGATAATAAAATTGTTGATTAAGTTATCAATTTCGAAGTTATTTGAAATGGACTCTGTTTGAACGGTGGTGTTTTTGTGGTCGCTCAAATATTTTTGGTAAGATTTCCAATTAGCTCTTTTGTAGTTAAATGCAAGTGGTGGGTTATTTGTGATTGGGGTATCAAGAAGTTTAAATAGAACTGGGAGATGGTCAGAACCTAGTTCATTCAATGTAACCGGCTGGGAGACAAAGTTAGTACTGTTGGTTAAAATCAGGTCAAGTGTTGATGGTAACCCTCTATTTTTAGGGAAATATGATGGCGTAGATGGAAAGAGTATGTCAAATTGGTTGATGGAAATATTATTTTCGTTGCTTAGTATTTTTCTCCAATTGTTGTTTTTTGTACAGTTCCAGTTGGTGTGCCTACAATTTATGTCACCAGAAATAATGAAATTACCTGGAAGACTTACTAAGCGCCTCAGGTCATTCTTAAAATCAGTATTTTTACTAGCATTACTGTTGCCTTCTTTGAAATAGACAGAGACAATTTTAAATTCTCCGGCTGTAGTTTCAATTTTAACTTTCAACTTCAAGAAGATAAAAAGTTTGAACAGGTTTTATATATAGAATCATAAAAATTATATCTTTTCAAAAACTTTTGGGATACAAGATAATTTAGCAATAGGCCTGTAGTTAGTAATCATGTTTCTGGACTCTTTTTTGTGCACTGGTCTGATAAACGACTTTTTCCAGTAGTTTGAGAATATGTCAGATGCAAAAGAACGAGTGAAAAGAATTGACAATGGCAGAGTAAGTGATTCAGAACAATTTTTTAACACGATTTCAGGCACAAAATCTGGCCCGGGAAAACAATCATTATTTAATCGATCTTAGTACGATTTAATTTTTAAGCTTGAAAAATCAACTTCAGGTAATTCAATAATATGTGAATTTACAATCGTTAAAGAAACATAGCTAACAGACTCACAAGTGTTATCTTCAAAACAACTTAAAAAAAAAAAGGTTTTGAAGACTGTCGCCTCATTGGAGGAATTATTATTATAAGACATTGACGCCGGAAACTGATCTGATTTGCGTTTGTAATTTGCAAATTTCCAAAATATTTTAGGATCACGTTTTATCTGGGTAGATATGCCGGATAAATAATTTCTGTAGTTAAAATTCAGAGGACTTTTATATGAATTAAAAAGACTAACAAAATTATTATAATTTGAATCACTCCTATTTTTCATATATAAAATCCATGACCTGTTCCTTTTATTCTTCAGTTTTTTTTTAATTCCTGGTTAATTCAAGTGGGACTTGATTTTATATTTCTCTCACGAATTAAAGGAACAAATAAATTAAATCCGGTTAATAAGATCTCATAGAAATTGTTAATTGCAAGTTCGAGATCTACTTGAGATAGTATTGTTTCAAAATTAAGAGACAAAAAATAGTTATTGAGTGAAAGGTAATAAGCTTTTATAAAATTATATTTATAAGAGATATCAGAACTTGATATAAGAGGACTATTAAAACAATAGGAGAAGCAGAATGGGGTATGATAATTATCAATAATTGAAAGAGGCATATAAAATACAAATTAGACCAATCGAATGTAAAAACTAAATCCAATTGTCTGTTACAAGAATTTTTAATTTGTGAGACTTGTTGGAGATTTAAAGAATTAAAACTATCAATAATTTCCATTTCAGAAGCCGATGTAATTTGACTCGGTATTAAATATCCTTCTTCCTCATTAAAATTCCAACTTACATTTGACTTTAATCACCTAATATAATTATTTCATCAAATGAATTCATTTTAGATATAATAGAATTAATTGCTATTGACAATTTTGAATAAGTATCAAAATGAGAACTAGGGGGAATATAGCAACAAACAACAAAAATGTTTGCTGTATTGATCTTTGAGTCAGTTCAAAACTTTAATAGTTCTATTTTTGTTACATATTTATTTACTCTCTGAGTGCGGGAACCCTTAAACCCTGTACTGGTTCTGTCGAATTATTGCTGTTATGTGAATGCGGTTAGAATTGTATTTTTTCTGTTCGTTTGGGATGTGAAACCGACCAAATCCGTCGATATTTCAACTCTTTAAGGAACGTGTAGCATAGCTTGACGATTCGCTATTAAGGGCTTGGAATTAAAATATTTGTTTGGTTTGAACATTTTTATCTGATCGAGCATTCCATCCATCGACTCTATATGATTTAGTCAGTGAAAGCTTTTTGATTTGGCATTTTTGGTTCATGCAACTAATGTATTTCTACGTTATATCTTCCAGCCTATTCATTTGGCACAGGCCGGTAAATTTATTATAATTGTGTCAGCATTATTACTTAAGAGAGAGGTCATTTTTTTTTTATTTGTTCTTATGTTTTTCTTTTTAACAATATTTGGTCTAGTTTTGTCGCGATTTTTGCTTGCGTTTATTTTTCTAGATAGCTACTGCCCCCAAATGCACTCAGAACCTACGGCGACAATGTTCTAGAACAGAACTTTGTTGGTAGGATTGTATTTCAGTGTAAGATTTGTTTTGATGATGGAATAGGGTAAATTATATGATCAACCGGATACCAACGATCAACACATGCATTATCTTTAAGAATGATCAAATGTCGATATTTAGCTGTAGCGGCACAGAACCAATTTTTGTATTTGTGATTAAGAATTTTTTTTAAATTTTTATTTACAAAATATTTTTTAATTTAGAACAATTTCAGATTGTTCACGTTTTACTATACAGCAATCGAAGCAGTTACCCCACTATTTTGGGTAATTTGAAAAAAAAAAAATAAATTATTTGAAAAAAGAGAAGTTCATATTCAAATTATGCAGTTTTGAAAATTTAGAATTTATAGTTGTAAGTTTGTAAAACCACTAATTTGCTAACCGGGTAAATTATAGTTATGGAAGTAGGTATAAGTAATATTTGAAACTTCGGTTACCATATAAAATGTTAATTTAAAGTATAGTTGAAATATTTTTTTAGATTTCAAAGGACTTATAAGCAATGATAAAATATAGATTTCTCGACTTTTTAATTTGAATTGATATTCAAGAAAACTTACTACACTATATAAGTACACTATACTATATGTAATTTTTCTGCTTTTTATCGGTATTAATATGACCTGGTGTAAATGCTGTTCGCCTTCTCTTTAATTTATTATTTACTTGGGAAGATTGTTCTGATTAGTCTTCCACTCGCTACATCATGTTAAATGGTGTTTCTGATTTTTTGAAATTTTATATTTTCTTATTTCATTGTGCCAATACTGATGCCTGTGCCTGTACTGACTGTCATTATTTTCTTTTATCGTTATAAATATTATCGTTATCTTGCTTATCGTGACTTATTACAGACATGATTATTTTTAATAACAATATTTCAATTTCTAATTAAAAATATGGAATGAAAAATTTAAGAAAATTTTATATTGTGTAATAGTAGGAGTAGTATGGCTTTATTAATGTAGTAGTTTCTCCTATATTGTTTTCTAAAATTTGATTTAGGCATTTCAATGATAAATTTAAAAAAAATGAAAATTTAATTTAATTGTTTAAGAGTTTAAATGTTAATTTAGAATCAAAAAAAAAAAAAAAAACAAAAAAAAATAATTTATTACCACCAAAGAGCATTAAAACACATAAACACACACACACACACATATAAGTAATTAAGCTTAAGGAAATTTCAAAGGACATAATTAATATAATAAATTTTAATTTACATAAATTTTTAGGGGTTGTCATATTTATTTTGTTTTCTTGTTCATGTTCATTATCATGAAAATAATGTCAGATGTTATGTAGGATATTTTGGTTTTTTTATTTTAAAGGGATTTTCAGGAGTAATAAATTTTCAGAGAAGGACAAATTAAAAGGATATTTGCAAAATATTTAAAGTTTATAAAATTATAATCTTTTTGTTTTTATTGTTTTACTTTTTGTTTTTCAAGGTTTATATGTTAATTGTATTATATATAATGATTATGTATATATGTATATATATATATATTATGTGTATTTATATAATTGTTTAATAATAGCTTCTTAAATTTTTTATGACACTCTTGTCAAAAAAAAAAAAAAAAAAAAAAAAAAAATTAATTTCATTTAATCCTTTAAAACAAAATAAAAAATGATAATTTTTGAAAAATTGGAAAACTTTAATTCATTTATGTATCAATTAAATGGAGGAGAAGACTTAATTAATAAATTATTTTATTTGGAGATTTTCTCTTTTTATTTAATACGATCAGGAATTGATTAAAATTAAATTTTTGGATTTTTTTTGTGTTAATTCTGAAAAAACACAAATAAAGGGGTTGATAAGATTACATTGAGTAGCTAATTACATTATAGCTATATGGAGGTTTATTAAAATGTAATTTTTGATTGGGTTACGACATTTGTAATTTTTCAGAAATTCACTCATCATTTTGAAGAGTTGTTTTAATATTTGGGTTGACATTGTGGTTTACTAAAATTTCATCGTTGAAGTGTAAATAATACAAAGAAAACGCGTTATGTACATGTGCATATAGAAAATATTTTAAATATTGATAGTACTTAGATATTCATTATCTTTGCGGCAGAGACACTAATTGACAATTTGGTGTAGAGATAGACAAGGGTATGAAAGTAAAATGTATTGTATATAGGTGTTAGTATTTCCACTTATACAGTATTGTTATCTATATTTGCACATAAATGTAGATGAATAAAAAATTGTTCCAAAGTGAAGGTTAAACTGTGTAGGGTGTAACACAATTTTTTAAAAATTTGTGTTAACAAAAAAAATAATAATTGCGCTTTACTACACTGCAGTACAAATAGAAAAATTTTATATACAAAGAAAGCGGACTTGATTGAATATAATATTTTTTTACTGTTTCGTAAACAGTAATTGTATGTATGGCTAAATTTAATTTAGTGTTTAAAGGGAGTGACAGTCAAAAAAAATTTTCACCGCCCATCACTATCACCATATCATAATATCACAAACACAAGGTGGACCATTATCTATTCTACGAACAGACACATAGCTGTTGCTAATTTATGGATATCCCAACAAGCAATTTTCGTTTACGGAACGTTAACAGTAAACTTACTTTGTAATCGTAAAATTTCAATGGTAAACGTAATGTAAACATACAGTAAATATTTAGTATATATTTTGGGGAACAATTCTGCTTTATACGAAACGTTTACGCTAATGAATTATTGTAAACGATATAAGTATAAACAAAACTATTTACAAATCATTTACAAATCATTTGCAAATCATTTACAAATCATTTATAAATAATTTACAAAAAATTCACAATCAGTCTATTATTGTACACAAATAAAAGTAAATAAAACAAACAATTTTTTTTATACGTATGTATTATCATTATGTATAATATTTTTATGCGTGGATTAATTAATAGATTTTTTTATGTATGTATATAGTAATAATAATATAATAATGAGCACGTGTTTGTATATATTATTTATCCATTTTTTATTTTGCAAAAAAGAAATAAAATGTTAAATTCTTGAATATTTATTTTTAGCTTTTTCTGATCAGAAATTTTGAAACGAATGTCATTTTCTCGAGAGAAATTCTAAATTAGCTCGAAAAAATTAATGCTCTTTAAATATAATAAATTTTATTAATATATTTAAATTTTCCTAAAACTGAAATTAAACATACAATAAAAACATTTAATCTTTTTTTGTTAATTCTACTAATTTGAATTCGTAAATATTCTGTAAAGAAGTGATAAAAACACATAAATCACAAATAAAATTAATTAATAATTTAAATTAATATTTGTTTTTATTATGGCTCATCACAATTTTATATAAAATGGCTGAGTTTTCTTTGGGTAATATAAATGTAAACGATTTGTAAGTATTTTGATACTAAAATGTAAATACCAATTTACAAGTTTATGAAATCAGTAAAGGTACATTGTAGCTATAAGTTTACAAAAACGTAAACACTTTGTATCAGTAAACACACATTTACTTAGTAAATAATTAGTAAAGGTACATTGTAGCTATACGTTTACAAAGAAAATATCTGTAAATATATAGTCACAACGTATACATACATTAAAAGTACAACCGTAATCATGAGTTTACGTTTGCAATTTATCTTTTCCGAATGCATTCTGTAAAATCATTTTGTTTCAGTTTATATACATTTACAATTTTTGTCTACAGTAAACGATGTGTAAATATACAAAAAAAATTTGTAACTATGAGTTATACAAAATGTTCCTTGGGATATTGCAAAACAAAGCCTTTGAGATTTCTGTTAGGTGTTCTGCCAGTCTTTGAGTATATTTTTTTCTTCAGACCTGAGTTGTCGCAGATAATATCTTCATTAGTGTCAAAATCTTAGCAAATTTATTATTGACAAGTTCCAGTCGCATTGTGTACTTGTTAAGCAATCAAAGACATTTCAATATACTCATTATTAGCCTAACATTCTTTCTGTTAAGCTAAATTAGTTTCAAGGTTCCGCTTTATATGTTTCACTTAAATTTGTTATGAAATAATCCCATTGTTATTATTTTGGGTTTAGTTAATTAAGACTACTTATATAAAATAATTTTTAGCCCTTTCATTGCCGAAGTATGATAAAATTGGTTGCTACTGAATTAATTGGAACAAAAATAAATAGAATAGCACATCTTGAACTAACTTCTCTTATAAGGGACATGGGTAGTAAAAGAGTTGAAAAAAAAAATGCAATTTTGTTTATTGGATTTCTTATTAAGATTATTCAGGTAGCATGATTTCTAATTAAGAATAGGAGCTGGGGTGTCACATTTAAGAATAAATACGTATAGGTTATGAGTAGAGAAAGTAGTATATAATGCTGATGAAAATTATACCTACTTAGAATTTGTTTTGGAAGCTAGCCATTTAATTGGAATAAAAAAAAAAAATAAAAATAAAAACTATTAAATTTTACTAAATAATTAAGGTGGTAGATTGATTTTGCATCAATTGATATCAACTGAGCATTTCTGAAACTACAATCTCTCTAGAATTTTTAGTTTATGAAGCACATATTCATTTTGCCAACATAGTCTGCTATTTGTCAGTACATTGTGTTTTTAAGTATAGAATCTATATATAATTTGTTAATTTAAGTTATATATATAGATTTTGATCAAATAAAATGTTATAATTATCATGGTTAATATAATGACAAATTATTTGAAAATAATGTTAAATATTTATTATACATTTAATTATTCTTAAGACCTTTTTCCAAATAAATTTTAAATATTATCAAACTGTATAACTCAACATTGTTTTTGTTTTTTAATTACAGGATAGAGGAATGGGCAATGGGCTTGATATGCGCTCATTAGAGCGTTGTTTAAGTGATATGATGCATAATGTTGGTGATGCTGCACAACAAGATCACCTGAAAGGTATGTTCTAAACAATTTTAATATTTTATTTTTATTATTTTGTTTAAATTTACTTCTTAACGTTATAAAGATAAATTTAAAAGAAAATTATGTTTTAACGCAGTTCTCTGGTATTAACAACGGTTACGATAGAAAAAGTTTAAAATAATTTTTTTTTTAATTTTTTGATTTTTATCGCATTTTTCAAAATTATTATCTAATAAAAAATAAGTCTAATATTATTTAAAAAAACACGCTGGATGGCGCAGTAGTTAGAACCTTTTAACCGAAAGGTTCCTGGTTTGATGCCCAATGAAGCAAAAAAATGCTTCATTGGTTTTTCGATCTGATCCTGCACCCTTTGTCATTGGGAAAAACTAAATGACAAAAAATAATTGAGAGTATAATCTGATAACAAACTAAATAACATGGAGCTGTTCTATTTAAGAAGGCTTAGTTCCTGACAATAGTTGTAGTTTTCCACATTTAATGAGTTAAAAAGCCAGTAATTTGATAAATAAATGCTCGAAATATTGTAGTATAAACTTGTAGTACTGTACTTAAAATTAAGCACAAAAAGTTGATTCTACCTTCCAAGTTGATTCTAAGTTCGAATAAATTTTTTGTATTATTTAATCAACTATGGTAGAATAGATAGCCAAACTGTTGTAGCGTTTTCCAAATGAAAGTACTAAGAAGTGAAAATAGTCTAGACTGTGGAGTTGGTTTAATAGTTAGACCAGGCTGTAGCTACCTATATTACCATTTATAGTGACAGTTAAGCGACAATAATGGCATAAATACCCTCTTATATCAAATCGTAGACATTTGCAGGATGATATTTGAAAGTCTCAGCAGATTTTACAAAGTAAAACTATGTTGTGTTTCTGGCAGTAGTAGAATAACTAGGTAGAGGAGGAACTGAAAGCGACCATAGTTCAGTAGATGTTCATTTACTAGTAAAAAGAAGTTTATTACAATATTAACACGGTCATCAGAAGACAGATGGGCTCTGAATAGCAAGATTAAGTCCTACGAAACTTGCAGGAAAATATTGCCAAAACTTGAGGAAACGAAACCTAGGAAATCGCTTTAGGTTAATAGAAGGAAGATTAGGACGGTAATGGGTATATTTATGTATGTATACTCAATGCGACTGGCACTAGCTAATACTGGTAAGTTTGTCAAATTGATGATTTGTTAGGTTTGATGAAAAGTAGGCTTAATAGGTTTGATTAGTAGGTTTGATTAGTAGGAAGGTAACAGAGGTCTTAAAGGCTCTTTTTGAATATATTGAGAGTTTTTTCATAGTTACGGGTTTGATCGGAGATTAGATAATGGTCCAGCTCGTGGTTGCTAGTGGTATTTATTTATACATAAAAACTAGGTATGTCCGCAAACATTTTGGTATATACATAAGTTTGTGAGCTTAACTATAAACAAATTCAAACTTGTTTCAAGAAAACTAGGGTAGGTTCTCTGACATTCTTCTTAAGCCTATTAACTGTTACAGGTTTCCTCTTTTTCTTACAAATGACAATTTTTATTATCAATTTGTATGTCAATTAAACTGGAATACTCAAACAGAAGGACGCACAGCGATTAATTTATTATGTTAATAGTTTAAAAGAAGATGAACATTTTAATTATGTCGTTTTGTATATAAGTTCTATTACATGGTTTATGGACTTTTTAGGTCCAGGAAAATTTTTTATATTCAAAATAAAAATAAAATATATTATTTTAATAAGCCTTTCATCGCACAAATTGTAACTCTTTTAATTTCATTATTTGGTAAACCTTCTTATAAAATTTTAATTTAAAATATTCCCAATTTTTGCTTAAATTATAACCACAATAATTTTTTGAAAGCTACACCAAAAATTTAAAATGGTTTCAAGTGTTTCATTTTTATTTATTATTTTTTTTGTTCCCTTGGTTGTTTTATATGAATGTATACAATATACATATTTATCTATATATTTATCTATATATATATATATATATATATATATATATATATATATATATGTATCTTTTTTAATTTTTCAATAATGAATTTTATTTGTTAAATTTTCAACTTAAACTTTTGGTTTCCCATACAACCAATGACAACCATAAAGAAGGCCAAACAAAAAAGAGCTAACATCAGAAAGTTATTAAAATTTTTTATTTAATATTAAAAATTAAATTAAAAAGAAAAAAAAAAGAAATAAGCGAAATTCTACAACACAAAAATATAATTTGATTATGAAAATTTAAAAATTTATATTTTGGTTACGTAACGGTTTATAAATTTAATTTTTTGAGTAAAATTATAAAAAAATAGCAAACTATATAGAAATGTGTTTCAATTCTGCATGTCGTGGCTGCCAAAGTGTAAACATGAAAGAAATTTTTGAAAACTATATTAGCAGTTCTAATCTTGATTTGAACTAGACTCTGAATTCAAGTTCCAAACAGTATAGCGGATATCTTGGAAAAAAAAGTATTGAATTAATTTGTTCGACCACATACGATGGTTATAAAAATAAACAATAAGAACCGATGGGTCGTTTGAATCCGAGCATTAAAAATATACAACTTAACTAAATATGTTTCAATAAGCTAGTTTTAACATCTAGTTTGACTTGTTTAGCCTACTAAATACTAGTAATAGCCTACTAAATACTTTTATAGGTCTTAATTATGATTTAGATTTGATTAGGAAATGGTTCTTTTGTCACAACCTCGTTGTTAGTCACAAAACTAAGTACATCTTATTCAACTTAAGCGGTAATATTCCACTTGATTGTAAATTATTCTATCACTCTCCAAGTTGCTGTAAATTTTCTCTTAACTTATATGATAATATTATTTATTCTTATAATGACTCAATTGTTGAATCTTGTTGAATCGTTTAAATATCTGGGTATTGTTCTAGATAATAGATTAAACTGGTCTAAACATACACGTAATTTGAAGAATTATTGTACTAAGGTTACAAGATATATGTACCATCTAAGTCTGTATTGTTCAACTAAAGTTTTGAGAATGGTTTACTATGCTCTTTTTAACTCAAAACTTCAGTATGGTATCGCCTGTTGGGGAGGTGCTTATTTCAATAAAATTTCCCCACTACTTGTTTCACAAAAACATATAGTAAGGATTATTCTCAAAAAAAATCGACTTACTCCTAGCTTCCCTTTATTTGTTAACCTTGGAATTTTACCCCTTCGCCATTTATATTTTTATAAATCTTTGAAAGTATTTTTTATTAGGTCGGGCTATTTAAATCAGCGATTTGTATTAAATTATAATCTTAGAATCAATAACAGGAATTTAGTATTGTTACCTAGAGCTCATACCGTTCATTTTCAACATTTCTATACTTCTCTGGCTCCCAGAATTTTTAACAGCCTCCCTGAAAGCTTAAGATTGGAACGTTGCTTTTCATCCTTTTCTAAAAATCTTAAGAATTGGTTATTTCAATTTGACATTAACTAAATTTTAATTTCTCTCAGACTTCTAACTTCTTGCTTACTTTTTTCGTTAAATTTTTATTTCATTAATTTGTTTGTTAAATTTAATTTTAGAATCTGTAAAATTTTTGTTACTTTATAAAAATCAATTTCAGGCAAAACAATTATGACTTACTGCCACGAATATAATCCTTTCCAGTTGAAACAATTCACAAATTATGTAAATTTTATTTTATGTTTGATTTTTTTGGTCAATTACGTCGTACACTTTATGTTTTTTAATATTAAAAACTATGTTTTATCACTAACTAAATTAAAGTTAAGTATTTTTATATATATATTTTTTTTTTTTTTTGCTATTGTCGTGAAACTTGAATATAATTATGTTTAAATTTTTTTAAAGATCATTGGAACTGTATATAAGGTCATTTAACTCTTGCTTATTTGTAGCAACTGAATGATCTCAACTTATTTCTAATACATACTTTACATTCTTGATTCTTATATTTAATAAAAATAAAAATTTTGGTTGAGTGTAATTAAATAAACCGTTTAAATAATTAATTTATTAGTATGCATATTTCGAATGATTTCTTGGAATCTAATAATTTGTTAATTTATTAATTATAAGTACTACATTATGTAAATAATATTTGAAATAAATGGATTATTTTAATAACAATAATAATAATAATAATAATGTTTGTCTACCTATGTTATTAGAACACAAGGAACAGGTGTAGGATGACTTGTGTTAACTCATATTGTTCGATGAAATTTGTTGAAATAGCCATGTAATACAAAATTAGTTTCTGAGCTGTTACAAAAAAATTAAATCTATACTATTTTCTATTCTAGAACACATTAAAAATTATTTATCGTTTATTTCAAAAGCTTGGTGGTAACTTTGACAAAAATTATACCATTGGTTGATAAAACATAGTTTTTAATATCAAAAAACATAAAGTGTAAACGTAATTGACAAAAAAAATCAAACATAAAATAAAATTTACATAATTTGTGAATTGTTTCAACTGGAAAGGATTATATTCGTGGCAGTAAGCCATAAGCTATATTGCCTGAAATTGATTTTTCGAGTAAAATCAATTTTAAAGTTTTAATAAGAAATTAAAAATGTGTACCAGTTCTTATTTTTTTAAATCTCTTAAATTGATACACAAACACTGTATTTTGTAAAAAATGCTTACGTTGTTGCAATAATATATAAAATTTTGTAAAAATCGATTGAGTAAAATAAGCAGTTTAAACGGCTCTCTGTCATAAGTTCGAACGACATAAGTTCGACATTGTTTTTAATTTTAATTCAACTTTCGACCTTATGTCGTCTTTAATTTTAATAATTTTTGTCGAACTTATGTCATATGTAATAAGTTCGATAAATAAAAAATGACATAAGTTCGAAAAAAAAAAAACAAATTTAAGGTAGGTTTATTTATAATATTTTTATTATTGCAATTTAAGTGAACAACATGGCAAAGGTACTTATTTTCATTTTTTGCAATTGCATCAGCTTGTATTGACATGTATGGCAGTTCTTAAGATGCCGGCACGGCAAAAGAACAACATTTGACGGATTTATAAAACAAACACAGCATCCATTTTCAACAAAATTGGATTGGGTTATAGACTCAGTTTCATATTCAGATTCACTTGAATATGAATCGGATTCAATGCCACTTTCATCATTAAATTTTACGATTACGTCATCATCGGCCTCAAAATTGTCAAAAGTGAAAAATATCTTTTGCTGGGAGTAACGGTAAAGCCAAAATTCTATAATATATCGATAATGCAACTGGATTAGTATAAATAAATTTAGCCAATAACGTATATTTTATTTTTATATTACGCCTAATTGCTTGGGTAGTAAAACCAACACCCTAGTAATTTCCCCATTGGGAAAAATTTTCTTAATGCCTTTCGAAAAGCTGATTCATAATCACTAATTATAATATTTGCATTCATGTTGAAAATATTATCATTTATGTATGAAAATAAATTTGCTTACGCTGTTTCAGTTTTCTTATCAATTAATATAAAAAATATTGAAAAGATCTGAAAAAAATAATTTGAATTTAATATTTTTACGGCTGCTACTTTTCAAAAGATTTACTTTTCAAAACATTTTTTTAATCTCAAATTAGCTCTTGCTATAGCAGCTAATGATAGATAGGTGCAGCGGCGCGGCGCGGCGGCTGATCGCTTGTAACCTGGTTTCGCCCCCCTGCATCCTTGCTTTCATGCATTTTTTCACACACAAAATATATACAAATACATAAAAAGCAAGTGTATAATATACCTGTTCAAAATATTCTACCTGCACTATTAAAAGCTGCTTAAAACAGCTTTTCGATACCATTGCAAATGTTCCATCTACCAAATATTTGCGATGATCTGGTTGTATATTTTCCATTATCAGTTTTATAGATGTTTCAGAACAACAAATGCCAAAGTTACACTCTTTCATCATTCTAAAACCGGTTTTATTGTTCACTTTATTTCAATTTTAATTTAGTCAAAAATTATTTTATTCTTTTATTTTATTTCAATTTTAATTTTGTCGAACTTATGATTTTACATGCTTTTATGAAATTACTTCATACATAAGTTCGACAAAAATTATTAAAATTAAAAAGGATATAAGTTCGAAAGTTGAATTAAATCGAACTTATGTCGTTTGTCATATTATTAATATTAAAAATGACACAAAATCGACAGAAAATTTTGTCGAACTTATGTCATTTTTTGTATCGAACTTATGAAAGAGAGCCTTTTAAACACTCAATACGTTTGAAAATTATTTTTCGAATTTGTAAAAAACGCTTATTAATATATAAGTTTTTATGGCTAATTGTAGAACATTTATATTAATATATTGTAAAATATTTTAGGTCAAATAAGCGATTATGACAAAAACAGTTTTAGGTCATATTGACATAAGCGATTATGTATGTACACTAGCAAAAATGTCGACTTGTAATTGTCAGTCAAACAAAATTTTGACACGAAATAAATATGCTTTGCATACAGATACCGTGACATCGTAAATGTATCGACAACGTCGCCAACATATTGACGTATGATTTTTTTTTTCAGGTAGTAGTCTGAAATCATCGAAAGAGGCTTCAGTGACTACCTATTACCGGGGAAAGCAGTTGGAAGAACTGTGGGATTTTCACCCACTAAAAACTCCTATCATTATTGCAACATTAAAACTAGTCTTATAAACTAAACATTAATTTCAATTTAATTCAAAGGAACTAAGATACCTTTGATCTACCAAAATCCAATAAGGTTTTAATAGATAAAAGGTTTTAACCTAAGTCAAGTGGTCTTGTTCGTTTTAGTCGCTTAACAAAGTTTTGATTGTCAATTAAGCTAGAAGCTTCGGTATTGAAATGTTGAATCAGACGAGTTTTTTGTGCCGTGCAGCGCATTTCATTATTTCGTCTTTTATAGATGAGATCTTCAGATCTCAATGAATATCGGCATTGCGAACATACCATGGACTATGTTGCGCAGTACCTTATTTTGGAACGTTTGGATATGGATTTGTTTAGCACATCCCCATATTTGTATACCATATGCCCAGACTGGCTTCAATAATTGATTATACATCAAAACTTTGTTATAGGTCGAGACCGTAGAATTCCGCCCAATCAGCCAGTATATTTCTCTATATTTGAGCTGGAGTTCTTGTTTTTTGATTTTCAAATGCTCTTTCCATTTCAGTTTTGCATCCAAGGTCATGCCAAGATATTTAGCTTTATTCTCGTATGGAATCACGACATCATTAATTTTAACTGAGAAAGGAGTTACTATGTTTTTATAGGTGAAGTTTACATAACTAGTTTTGGCTTCTTTTAATTTAATTTTCCATTTTTTGCACCAGTTGAAAATTTTGTCATTAGGTTTTTGCAGTTTGTTTGTGGCTTCTTCTATAGTAGAACCAACTGCCATCAGCGCTGTGACATCTGCAAAGGTTGCTATTTTTATATTTTCTACTTCGAGTATATCGCAGGTGTATAACAAATATAAAATTGGACCCAGAATACTACTTTGCGGTACTCCAGCTTTTATTATCTCTATGACGTATGATGTTAAATGTCAAAAAAAAAAATTGTTTACATTGTCTCATAATCGGTAATAAATTTGAAATTGTATCCGCGACTCATTTTCACGACACCGGGGGTTGTTAAATTATGTATCCGAAAATTTGTTGATACACAGTATAGTTTGGTACATTTTGTTTTATTAATCAAGCAATAAGTTTAAAAATTAAAGAAAAATAAGTATAAATTTACTTCTTGTTTCCAAAATAAATTTAAAAATTTTTTTTTTTTATTTTAATTTACTTTAATTTCAAATATAAAATGGACTCACGAAAGAAGATGCTTTTATTAACTATAAGGCTAAAGTACAAAGAAAATGTTTCTTCAAAAAAACGAAAAAACATTTTTTTACGAAATTATCCATATTATCTTTATATCCAAATCTCCATATTATATAATCTTTCATATTCAATTCAAATATTTTTCCACAAAATAGGTATCCACAAGAGTATAATATTTTGATATTTGATTTGACGTTTATTTCAGAAACAATGCGTGCTTAGAGTGATCGGAATTGTAAGCAATTAAGTACATTGTATCGCCAACACAATAGTGTTATTTCAGAAAATTTTACATATTGTATTTGTATGTACATTGTATCGGTTTAAATTTTTTGGATACATTTCCGATGTCACCGATACGCGTATTTCGTCTGAATATTTTCGATACAAATATATTTCTTAGCTTTAGGTTAATTAATTTCAACATCATAAACTTTTATGTCTAATATTTTCTGTATTCAAATAACTTTTAAAATAAATAAATTTAAAATTTACTTAACATTAACAAAAAATACAAAATTTACTGATACTTAAGCTTGTATTGAAAGTTATTTTAACCGGATTCTACTGTAATATCTTTACTTTTATCCACCAAATTTTTGGATTTATTTCACCAGTAAAATTAAGCATATGTACATAATATACAACACATATGTATGTAACAATCATTTTGGAATTAAAGTGTATATGTCGATATATATATACATACATTACACATATGTATATATAAAAATATTAATCTCATAAAGTTGTTTTCTATCTCTGAAATCCTTTTTATGATAGACACCTGTCTTAAATTTTATTTTTTAACAAATAAATTTTCTTTCCTTTCAAATAAAAAATAAATAGATAGATAGATACATATAGATAACTTATATATTATATATATTTATTTATTGTGATTGTCGTGTTGGAGTATTTATAAACCAAAATCAATTTTTAGAATAGGTATCCTTGATGCCTTCATTAAAAAATTTGTTTTTTTTTTTTATTTTTTTTTTTAGATTGTTATGTTATCATTTTTATGTAGATTTTCAAAAAAAAAATTTTAAATTTTATTATGATGTGGGAGTGTTTACGAAAGTCTCTTTGGCAGATTTTTGATAAAAAAATTTTCTTTTTTGGCAACAAATCATTTTAGAATCAATGACGAAAAATATCCTTAATAATATTTGTGTATAGTGCTTTTTTCGAAGTAATTTTAGTATTTAGAACATAGAATTTTTGTTTTTTTTTGTTTTTTAAATTATATTTTATTCGATTATTGGTATTATTTGGTATTTTCATAAATATTTTTTAAATACTAATTCCATTTTTTGAAATATGAACCTAATACCGTTAAAAAAAATTGCTTAAATGCCAAAATATAACGAAAAAAATGTATTGATGAAGTGAATAATTTGTGAAACGAATTTTTATTCATGAATATTTTCCAACAATTAATTTGCCATTTTCAGCGATTTTATTTTGTTTTTGGAAGATTGTTATAGATTATTTGTGGTGAATGAAAAAAAAAATCAAATGAAATTAAATTTTTCTGAGAATATAAAAAAAAAAATCTCTAGAAAATTGCTTTCATTTTGTTGTATTTTTTTTCGTGTTCGACTTTAGCCTGTTTTTAATTAGAATTATTACACGTCTTGTGGTGAAGAGGACAAACTGTCGTTCTAACGTATTGGTGATTCATCTTGTTGAACAATGCTCATTCTAGACTTATTTTCAACCTCTGATCTATCTTATCACATTAAAGCATGTACAAAACATTTATCAAATTTCGTTGGATGGGATTCGGTCTTTCATGATGTATCTTGAATTTTTTCTTATATAAGCTCTATTGTAAAAAAGTTGGCCTAATCTTTAAACTAATTACAATAAAAAAATGCGATTTAAGCGAGTACTATTAATAAAGATGTAATTTTATCTCTCATCTACTATAACTCATGGGTAAAATGTGAAATAATTTTGCCAGTACTGATTTAAAGTACAAACAAGATGTGTGGGCTAACTTTTTTTGTAAAAGAGTAGTAACATTTTAATTTTTTACTTTCCTGGGCCCCTACTGCGTAAGAAATTCGGTTTGAATGATTTTTTTTAATTTGCGATTTGAATATAAAATTCATGGGTATACGAATATCGAATTCGAAAGAAAATAAACGTCACTTAAGTGCTAATGGAAGTTTTCGAATTTCAAATTGTATTTATAATGTTTTTGTTTATTTGTTAACTTATTTGAAAATAGCTAATATTGTCTATCAAGTGGTATAATCTTTCGAATACGAGAATCGGCCGCTTATAGCTGCTTATATTATAAATGGACGAATACATATTTTTGTTTATTTTAACCTAAAAATATGCAAATTTATTATTCAAAAATTTTCAATACTAGCTCAAAATCATAATCTTTATAAGTGCTTGAAGCTTAAATGAATTTGTAAGGTTATTTGTTTAGAAAACAATATAATCTTGTGTCATTGGATTGTTTGTTGTATGAAATTTTCAATGACATACATACTTTATGTTCGTTAAGATACTTTACGGTTAAATGCAGTTTGTGTGAGAATTTTATAAAATTAAATATATACTAGCTATTCCCGGCGTAACATTCGATGGTCTAGCATTAGCATTATAAATGAAAAAAATTATTTTATTTATTTATTTTCTTTATTTTCTTAAAAAAAATCAATGTTTTAAATATTTTTTTTATTACATAATAAATAAGTTAAATTGAAAAACTTAAAACTATAATTGTAAGAGATTGATTTTAAAGAAAATAAAGAAAATAAACAAATAAAATAAATTGTTTTATTTATAATGCTAATTCTAGACCGGCGAATGTTACGCCGGGAATAGCTTGTAGTTTACAATATAGTTTAATCTATCTATAACTATTTTTTATTATATATTTCTTATTTAGGTATTTATTTATTTATTAAACAGTGGACCTGTAGATAAATCCGCAGGCCTACTTCAGGTTTATATTTTTTTTCACTGAATGTATTAAAATTTTATTTTTACAACAGGTAGGTATAGGTATTAGAATACGTACGGTATCATAAATTATTATTGTTATTTAAATAATAATAATAAAATGAATAAAAAAATGAATAAAATTATAATTTACAATATTTATAATATACTTAATATGTATAATATAATAAATAATTTTATTTGTTTTTCATAGAATGAAAATGAAAATTTTGACCGCTAATAGTTTTGAAGAAAAACTTTTATATAAGGCTGCGTTTATACATTTTTGAATCGTATTTATAACGTATAAATGATGTTCATTAAAGTTTGACATCCGACTTTGTTATAGAATATCATTGTTTTTTTTTTTTAAATAATAGTGCTCGACACGCATTTTTGTATTGTTGAAAAAGTGAATTTTGCTAGAAAAGGTATTTATAAACTTCTAATTGTGTTATGCCAATATATTGAAAGACATACACTACAAATTACAAAAAATGTGTAATTATTATGTAGTGTATAATAATGTAGTGTATTATTATTAGTCATCATTACAAATAATACTTAGAATAATTGATTTACTATTTAAATATTTATATTTCACAAATGTTCTGAAATTACACTGAATATTTATATTTGTTTATAAGTATTTATTATTAGTACTCGTCACGCATATTCGTATCTCTGTATTTTGCAAGTTTAGAAAGTTGATGAACAGATGTCGCTGGCAGTATAGATGTGAAATTAAATGCATTTAAACTAAATACATACCACATTCACATTAAAAATACGTTAAAATAGTCATAGATACGTTTTTTGTGTTTTTTTTTTATCATAATAGCCCTAACTATTTCAAAACTCAAAATAAAAAAATAAAACATTTATTTATAGAATTTATATTTTTATTTCACTTCTTTTAAATTTTGGTTTTGACGTTTTGGTATGATGAGATATGACCATTATAGTAAAGGTTATGATTGGTTACGACTTTGTTAAATCATATCGAATCATATAGGACATTTAACGAAGTATCATATGACATCATATGACGTCTTATGGCTATTATAGTTAGGGGTAAAGCCAATAATTATGCTTTTTCTCTTATTGTTCAGTTTTTATTGACACTTTATGACTATTATAGTTAGAGGTAAAGCCAATAATTATGCTTTTTCTGTTATTCTTCAGTTTTTATTGTTATATTGTTATCCCGCTAGGGTCTCTGATGTAGGTAAGGGTAGTCTTTGATTTTTCTTTTTAAAGTTTTTTTAATTTTTATGTGTACTAAATTTGCCGTGTATTGAATTGGAAATTGGAACTTGATAATAATGTCATAACATATTTTGTTTTTCTTGTTCTTAGCAGATCGTAAATTTCGGTTTATGATTCTCCATGCACAATATAATATTTACTCAATGCTACTGCGCATTTGAATTTATACTTTTGAATTATTTGTTAATAAAATAAATAGATTTCAATTATTGGAAATTCTGAACATAAGGTAAAAAATATATTTTCTAAATTTACTATTTTATTTACCGGTAATTTTTTTTGCTGCAATATCGTAATATCGTAATATTTTAACAAAGCTACTATGATTTTATCAATATAATAATAATATTCTTATAACTCGGCTTTTGGCTTTGCTATTTTTGTTTTTTTTTTTAAAAATTAATTCATATAATCAGACAGTCAATGCTATTGCTCAATAGGTGAATTGTTTTTAGGTTAATATTAATTTGTTTTTGGTTTTGGTTTTATTTGGTTTTATGGTTTTGTGGTTTATATCTTGAAATTAAATTTTGCACACTATCGTAATTCTTAATAGTTCTAATAAAGTTGTCTTATCTAGTTGAAAAAAGCTTTGTGTTGTAAAAGCTTTGTGAAAAGTTCAACAGACGTTTAAGCGTATTAATATATAAGATTACGTGGATTAGAAAAATAAAATTGAGCTCTAAAATCGTTCATGATGTATTACATTGATTACAGCATTGTAAATTGTAAAAGTGATGGTTATTAGTTTTGATAGCAACATTTTTTTAAATAAAGTTGATAAAATTGGTTGGTATAATTTAATTCACATTTTCCAAATATTGTGTATTAGTTGCGTTTTCTATTAATTTAATTTTTTTTTTATAATTATTTTTTTTTTTTCGTTTATTTCATTAATAACTATTGTTAAATTAATTACAGTGTTTCATCGTCTTATGAGGCATTGTAGACACATTATGTATGCATTAATAATCTGTGAATAAAAAAAGAAAAATATAATTAAAATTAAATTTATTATCTAATATAAATATTTATTTATCAGTCTCTCTAAAGAAGCTTAAAAGCTATACAGATTTTAAATCTGAATTATCTATAATTATAATAGACAAGCATTTAAGGACCTGCGCAGTAAACACCTTTTCATTTTCTCTCTTCTCCTTAACGAACTCTCAATATGTAAATAAGTTGTATATACAATAATGCGCACATATAGTTCGAAAAATTTCTAACCATATGGTTTTATTATTCCCCAAATACATGCATATGTGAGTTCCTATTAAAAAACAAAACAAACAAATCAATTATTATTATTAGTTACAAATTACAATGAACCTACGTACATAAGTCAAATAAAAACAAAAAAACAAAAAAAAAAAATCCCTTGAATTCCTCATTTCTAATTTTTTTGAGTAGCTATTTCTAAATTTTGGTAATTTGTAGTAATCATATAGTTTTTGTCAAAAATATGTATACGTATAGGTGTACCTAGCTCTTTAATTACAAAAACATTTAATTTTATCCACTGAATGACACTTACAAAATATATCTGAAACGAAACAGTAAATGTATTTATGGGGTGTATTTATGCGTCCTAAATAAACCTTATTTACCTCAGAACTTTTGTGCTGAGATTTCTATGTAAATTACTGTTCTTTTTAAAACTTTAGCTTTCTTTCGTTTAAAAACTCAAATATGGTTTCAACTTGAATTATAATTTCTCAACAGGGGCTCCTAATCTTATATATATTACACAAAAGAGGCCATGTGGGGAATATCTTATATTATAATACACAAGATTAACGACGTGGTAAGTAAAAAAGCAAGAATAATTGAATAGTAAATTATTTACACCACAAAAATATTAAAATTTTAGCAAGTTCTTCTTGCTGAATACTTAACACACTTAAACTATTTACTCCAAATAGTGACGGTTATTTCCAAGTTGTGAGCCATCTATACTCTAAAAGAAATTTCAATTAAAGGGAAATTTTTAAAAAGGCTTCATAAAAATTCTGTCATTTTAATTAAACACACAAACTTATAGAAAAAAGTACAAAAACAAAAACACAAATAAAAATTAAAAACAAAACAGAAAAACAAAAATCAAATCAGATCATACTCTTCAAAAATTATATAATAAATGTTATTTCATTTGCTTCTGCTATAATTAAAAAAAATGTATGCAATAAAACACGGTTATAGTCATTCGTTAAATTTCTGTAATATTTCTGACTATAACCGTTTTGTTAGGACTATAGGCGTAGTCAAAAGAAAATTGCATCTTTATAAAGAAAATCAAATTCAATAAAATATCTTTCGTATAATAATTTTAAACTTTATTTAGTTCATAAATAGCAATTCTGTTATGTAATCACAAAATATACATATATAAATAAGTTTTTTAATAAAATAATTCACTTTTGACTGTTTTATTGAAAAATTGCGGTTATATTTTAATGTGACTTATAAAACGACATCGATTGTATGAACTTATGAAGTTTATTACTTTCTTTCAAACAAATGATTGACTATTGCTATAACAAAATTGTAACTACAAACGTTTTTGATTATAAACGAATTAAAATACATCGATCTACTACATAGAGAGTAATAGGATTTTATTGTATTAAGTTATATTGAAATTAGTGTTAATTTCGTCATAAAGTATTAGGTATTATACTTTAATTTCATTATATATATATATATATATACATTTAATAATCAAGCGATTCAGAAAACAAATACAGTTATAGCAAAACAAATATTTCTTTTTATATAAAATCGTGCCTGAAAGAACTACTTCTGTGCAATTGCACAGTGGATTCACTAGTAATCATATTAATTTTTGAACATTTTTTGATGTTAATTTTATTTTTGATTGCATTAATATTGATGCTCTTACAAAAAATTAACCCCCTTACCAGCTCTATTAGCATCTAGTAGTTCTATATCGTCTACACAATTTAATCTACTTTAATTAAATTTTCACTCTATTGATTATTGATATGAGGGTCAGAAATAGACGATGTCTTGGTATATTGTTTCTTCAATATTTTGTCCAGCGTTGTATTAAATAAAATCGATAATAATAGTAACCTAATATGACTATCCCATATTATTTTAACGTTATTTCATTGTATATTGTTTAATTATATAGGTTTTTTTGGTCTACAAAGTTCTCATACAAACATCTTATTAGAACATTTTTAGTTATGTATACGTTGTATATTGTTTGTATATGTAGACCCGTATTATATTTTTAACAATTTTTAATAATTTTTGACTATTAAAGCAAATTTTAAACCTATAGAATTTTTTTACTCCTCTTCTTTTGTACATTTTTTTTTTTTCAAAAATACGGTCGGATATGTGAAAAATATTTTTCCATATAAGTTAGAAATGACATGAAGAATTATTGTTGTGTTCTATAAAAGTTATTAAAAAATAAGTCAACGTTTTGACATTTTATTAAAAAATTATTGGTAACTCTAAAATTATAAAGAGTAGTAAACAGACATTATTTTTTCTTTTTTGATTTAATTTAAAAGTTGTTAAAAGAAAAACTACGCAATTTCATTTAAAAAAAAAAATGTTTTTTTCAAGAATATCAAATAACTTGTCAGTTCATAACTTTCAGTTTTCATTATGAAAAAAAAAAAAAAAACAAATAAAAATACAAATTTCAAATCTTTATTCACTGTAGTAGTTCTAAATCAGAAAAAAAAAAAAAAAAGAAATCAAATCACAAAATTTATTCAACTTTAAAATCGTCTTAAATTTTTTATTATATAAAATTTTTATATTTTTTTTGATTTGCAATTTTTTATTTTTTTATTTTAAATTTTCACATCTGGTACCAAACAAAAAAAAAAAAAAAAGCTACACAAAAACAAAATCGTTTTTATTTTTTTTATTGTTGTTTTTTTTTTTTACTTCATCATATTCTTTTACTTCAATGCTCTTTACTATATACATATACTCTTCTCGATTATCAGCAATCGAAGTGCATATAATCAAAAAAATTGCTTTCTACTCAAAAGAAACTGACATACTTTTATTCAACAAATAAAATTCATTTCACAAAAAAAAAATAATCTTTAAAAAATGAACTAGAGAATATCCTTTTCGTGTATATCCTTTCCAATAATCTTATATCATATATTTAGGACAGTGTTGAAAAATTTTCTGTAATATATTTTGGTAGTTGGCTCATTAATTTCAATAAATATTTGGCACACCACAAGTATTTATTTTCAATTGATTTTGGTCAATAGATTTTCGAACAACATTAAATCGAATGAATATATGAATGATGAATTTAATCATATAGGTTTAAGTATGATCTACATGGCTTACGAAGTCTACATGACTTACGAAGTTGTAGAATTTATATCATCATAATTGTCCTGTAACCCTATTCGTGGGGTATTGGGCGGAAAATTAAATCTAAAGATCGGCTCTTGTTTGCGACTAATCACTTCAGTTGTGGGTGCATCTTTGCTTCGACTAAGACTGTTGTAGAATTTGTATACTAAAATAAAATGCAGAAAAAGTTGATTGAACTTCTGATGAAAAGTCAAACACCAGTCATTTTGTCAATATTTGATATTAAATTGTGCACCATAATATCAAACGACATGGAATGGTTATGTCATATGTCAACTAATAAAAAATTGTAAAGCTTGAATACCACTCCGGTCATCGATATTCTAGATTCTAAAGAAATGTGTGTCTTTTATTTGCTTAGTGTAACCATTGTTTTTTTTTTACATATTTACATTTGTTTTTCATATAAATTGTTATTCCTATCTAAAGTTGGTTTTTACATATTCTATTATTTTAATTGTAAATTTATTTAAATTAACTTCATGTTTTTTTTCATTACATCATTGAATAATTTTACACCATTATACAAGAGAATATATTTTTAATTTTTTCATTGCTGAAAAAATTTAATCTAAAGCTAAATATATTTCTTTAATTATAATTATAACTATCACCTACATAAACTAAACTATCTATCAGTTCTAATAATCAATATGGCTTCAAAAACAAATCTAGCACAGAAACAGCGATAGTTGATAGGACAACAAAAGTTCAAAATTATAAAGATAATAAAAACATAGTGACATTAGTATTTATAGATTTGTCAAAGCCATGTGACACGGTGGATCAGAATATACTGCTTTAAAAATTACATGGTTTTGGAGTAAGAGGAACGAAATATTATTTTTAATTATATAAAAAAATTAAAAAATACTAATAAACTTAAATGTGTAAATGTATTGTCCCAACATCAGAATTAACAAATTCTATCTAGACATTATTGATTGATTTATTGATTAAATACCATTTTTCATTTTGTGAACAATTGATAAAACATTCATTACAATTCTGTGATTGACACTTAACTATATTTTAAAGTAGTTAACGGAAAATCTACAGATGTGCATTGGTTTACTTTAAGAATAATTAGCATACATTTATTCTGTAATTTTTGTAGTTTAATTTTATTCGAAATATTCACCATAAAAACTGACAAACAATATCCAAAATTTTGGTTTTATAATTGTTTTGTACATAGTTATTGCACAATTGAGTGATAATTGATTTCGAATTTTAGAAAAAAAGTAAGTTTTTTTTTTAATTTTTCTTACATACATAATCTATATGGCTCTTAAAATGTAATATCTTATCAATAACTACACACAAATATTTTATTTCATTAACTTGTTCTACTATCTTATTATCTATCTTAATATGTTCATTTGTTTCGTCATTGACTACAATACATTTAGTTTTATCTATATTTAATTTTAATTTATTAGTTTTAAACCACAAACTTATATTTATATTATTATGTATGTCTGCTGTAGCGTAAAGTAACGCATCGCATCGTCATCAAATAACATTAGTTTTGAAGAAGACACAATTTTTTCAATATCATTTATATAAGAACTCCCAAGACGGATACTTGGGGTACACCTATTAATACATCAAGAAAGTCTGAAATAATTCTATTGTTCTTTGTTTTTTATTTGGCAAATAAGACTGGAATCACTGTAATTCTATGTTTGCATTTATCGAGTTTACTATGATTGAGTCCCTAACTATAGTATAAACATAATTTAAGTGCGATTTTTTTTTTTGTTCATATAAAACTAATCATACTTGTAACTATAGTTAAATATAATTCACACTTAAATTATCTTAAATTTACGTTCATAACCCTGCTTTTATGTTATATCGTAGTTTTTATCATATTTTTTTATATTTGTGCAACCTGACAATTATATTTTTGAAGTTTCAAGCAAGTCAAAATGTAAACAAAATTAAAATACCTAGACCCACATGTTCAACAAGATATATTTCAGACAATTAATAGTAAAAATAATTAATTGTAAAAATATTAAAAGAAAATAAATTAATATTTTTTTATTTGTTAGTAAATTTGTGTAATTAAAAAAAAAACAATAATCACCAAAAACTAAAATATACGAAAGAAATATATATACATATATATTTGCCTAACTGAAAACAATACATAAACCAAAAATTATTAACCAAAAAACTTTTTTCCACATATTACAAATGTAAATTGTACAAATGAATATAATGTTAATTTAATTAATTTTTAAAAATTTAAATTTTTAATATTTTTTTTTTATTTTTAATAGCATTTTGTCCTTTTGCATTACTTACAAAATCAACTAAAACTTTTTTTACAATTTTTTTAAAAACTTTTGTTTATTATCAATGCATTATAAATTTTTTTTTGTTGATAAACAATCAAAACGTCAAACTTAACTATAGTTTGTATAATACGAACACTTTTTTTCAACCATAGTTAACAAACGTAATTTAAACACAATGCGAACATGCTATAATTCTATACCTACCAGATAATACATATCGTTCAAGCTTTTTCAACAATAAACTTCTTAAACTTAATCAACCGTTTCGAACGCTCTTCTTAAATCTAAAAATATTGTCAATATGATTTTTTTTGTCATAAGTTGCCATTTTCAATTTACAATTATCAAGTTTATCATATATTTGCGACTATGGTTTTTTCGGAACCCAAATTTTTTTGTAGTTTTAATTTTTTCAATTCGAATAACGATCGAGTCCTTCCATACTTCCGGAAAAGTCTTCCACCATTTCGCAATTAATCATTTAGAATGGATAATACATTTTCACCAGCTATATCAAAGATATCTAAAATTAATTCAGAACTAACAAAATAATTATCTTTTTTATTGCTTATATTTTTTATAACTTTTTAAAGCTTATTAATTGTAACTGCCTTAAATTTAAATATATTATTGTTATTTTCTACTAAGTTTATAAGTTCTATTGAAACTATACTATTATTTATTTCATGTATGCATTTAATAAAATCTATAATTATAATTGACAAGCATTTAAGGACCTGCGCAGTAGACACCTTTTTATTTTATCTCTCTTCTCCATAATGAACTCTTAATATATAATAAGTAAATTGTAAATAAAACAATAATGCGCACATAGTTCAAAATTTTTTAATCATGTGGTTTTATTATTCACCAAATACATTAGGAAATATGTAGAAACGAAACAGAAAATGAGAAGTAATGTATTTATGTTTTTTAACGAAAACATACTAATTTCAAAGCTTTTCATTAAAACATGAGTGTTTTCTGCTTTGTAATGAGAAGTCTATATCAGTCTATGCATATCCCTGTTCTTTTAAAAACTTTAAATTAGGCTTTAACTTGAATTGTAAGTACTCAACAGGGGCCCCTAGTAATTAATAAATTTATTTGCAATTATAGAGTTGCCTTCAAATTTTTCTATGTTAAATATAATTTCGTTTATTTCATTATAATCTTGTTTTAGTATGTAACTTTTCATATTTTTCCATATAGCTTTTTGGTCATTTGAATTTACAATTTTTTTTTGTAGATATGTTTTTTTTTATGCTCTTGACAGTATCTTAGGTAGAATTACCTTTTCGTACTTAATTAAGTACGGTAGGTACTGCAAGCTTATACTACAATATCTACAATATTTCGAGCATTTATTTATCAAATTACTAGCTTAACTTATTAAATGTGGAAAACTACTTCTATTGTGAGAAACTTAGCCTTCTTGAGTAGAATAACTCCATTTTATTTAATTTGTTACCAGATTATACTCTAATGTAACCACTTTTGGCTGCTCTTATTTTGTTTTTATATAAATTTCTAATATATGTACATTTTTCTCAAAAATCCGCTTATAAGAGCGATAGTAGATTAAGATTTAGTATTAAGATAATTTTAGTTAATAGACGTTATTTAGGTTAAGTTTACATTAGGTTTTATATTAGCATAAAATAATTAATTAAAGGGTTTTACTTACCATTTTGTCCTTTGTAAATTAAATGTATTCTAAGTATTTAAGTCAGGTTATTTATTATAGGTTATTTATTATAGTAATATAAGCTCTTGAAATATAGAATTAAAGTATATGAAAATAACATATTGTACAAATACATTAAGGCAATAAATAAAATAAAAATAATAATAATTTCCCAAAACAAATAATTATAGTCATTATTGGACCACTTAGTAATTTGAATTTCAAACTGTTTCATTTTTTTGTAATTTTAATAAATTTAATTAATTTGTGTACTATTTAATTTCACACTGTTTTATACACTTTACTGTCATGAAAATCGTTTAAAATGTTATGCAAATTATTGCTAAATATTTCGGCCTTTCTATTACAATCAGTAAAATATACAGTTAGCTATAGTATTTGAAATGATTTTAGTCCTAAGTTGATTTAATTATATTTTAACATTTTAACAATTTCATCTGCTTCCTTCTAAACTTTATTTACTTTAATTAAAATTTTGAAAATGATCAGAAATTTTATTAGTAAGCAAAAGTTATTTAACCGTTAATGATATTAATTTACCAAAAAGTAATGATATTAAAAAAATTTAACGCAAATAATTGATTTTGAAAAGGACCTATAAAGTTGAACTACAGATTTATCAGTAGGATCAAAGTTAAAATAAATAAATAATTGATTTTCATAGTAAAAATTATTTAAAATACCAAAACTTGTGGATAAATTGCATGTAAATACTACTGAGCTTCTCCAGATAAAAATGTCAGTACCTTATATTATATAGGACGATACATTTCTACTGAGGTACTTACATATTGTACACAAACACAATAAAAATGCACTTTTACATTTTTTGTGTTGCTGTATGTTAGAACGAACTTATCGTGCCACCTTCTAGCGCATACATATGCATTTTGAACTATCCGAAAAATTTAAAGTTCTCTGCCACTGACTTATAAGGGGATATTCTACAATAAATGTTTCAATAACAAACGTAATATAATCACATTTAAATTGAAATTTTTCTGATTTTTTTTTTTTCTGTTCATATTTTGGCAATTTTATAAGTAGAAAATCTGCTGTTCAATTTTTAAAATAAAAAAACAAAAAAAAAAAACAAAATAAAATGAAAAAGGATAGAAAAAAATGTTCATTTTTAATTTAAAATTTTTAAAATAGAAAAAAAAAAAGAAATTCATAAATTTGAAAAATAATAAAAATCAAAATGGTTTAAAAAAAACTTGGAAATGGCAACAAAAATGAGTTATTAAAAAAAATTAACCAAATTCAAAACAAAAATGTTTATCGTTTTGAGTGCTGTACATTTTAATAGGTATAATTAAAAAAAAATATTTGGGGATTCAACGCCTCACATCTGTAGTTTTTTATTATACCTATTAATAAAAGAAAATTGTTATGTATTGTAAATTCTATATTCCATGTATATGTAGAATATTTGATAAAAATTAATAAAAAATGCAATTAAAAAAATAATTTGATTAATACTGGCATGATAGCCTAAATTAAAATTAATTTTTTTGTAAAAGTTGATTTAAAAGTCAAAATTGGGTAGAAATTGCGGACCGATATGATTTCTTGGTTATGTAATATGACTAGTAATCAAAAGGGAGCTGAGTTCCGGTTAAAGCATAGAGTTTTTTAAAAAAAAGTTATTTAATATTAATTAGGAGTTCAATTGGTTTAGCTTAGTTTGCTGTACAATAAATGTAATTTTCCAAATGTAAATTGATAGATTAGATACACTACAAAATTCAAAAGAAAAACTTATTGTATGGGGGTTTTTATAAAAACTTGTTTTCTAGCGTTAGAGTAAAATCTGTGAATATTAATCTACTAAAACCGTGTTTAAAAACGTTGTATGTGATTATATTAACTTAATAAAACCTTGGTCAATACAAATACTATGTTTTCTTTATATTAGATTATATGAAGTGCAATTTAATAAGTACAGTTATCAAACAATTTTACTTAATATTGGAATTTCAAATTAATATTACAGTATAAATGTGTGTGTGAAATTTCTTTCAAGTACTAGAATTCGTTCGCTCCTGGAAATTTGAGGAAGCTTGATAAAAATCGTACAAAATAAAAACAAACATTAACACAAAAGAGCTTTTAAGGTCTACTAAATATATTGATTAGAGTAAATTATAAAAAAATTTGTACGATTTTTACCAAGCTTCCTCGAATTTCGAGGAGCCGGCGAATTCTAGTAATCTATTAATTTATTTTAAAACAAAACAATTAATGAGGAAACATTAATACATTGTGCATATGAACTGTTACCAGTAATACTGGTATAAAATTTCTAATACCTTAATCGGAGTTTTGAAAACCTTGTGCAAAATTTTACCCTCCGATAATAAAGTAGAAACTATACCAATATATGTTATGTATTTAAGATTCAATGAATTTAATTTGTGAATGATTGCATTTTAAATTAATTTTTTTTTTTTTTTTTCTTAATATAAATTTTTTTTTTGTCCCACTATTTTTATATTCTTACACTAGTCTATTCCTACAAAAATTTACAAAAACAACTATTTATTTCTAATTTTATTAACATCTAAGCAATTTTTTCGTTTTTATGTTAATTTTACGCACAGTCTTAGGAATTTTTTATACTATGTACAAACTTTACAAAGTTTTTTTGCCTTCGAATTATATTATTGGAAAGGTAGGGAAGGGAGTAAAAACCAATAGTTATTTATTAAAAACATAGCCTAACTTAATCTATCTTAATCTAACTAAAACTGCTTAACCTAATTAAAAAAAATAATGTATTATACTTTGGGCTAATTTTAATTAGAGTTTTCCAACCACCAATAGTTTGCTTTAATTAATTTATCCTTATCTGGTATGGACATTTCAAATTTTAAATTTTCTCCGTTAATATTGCCCGGGTTATAAACAATAGCTATACATGTAGCCCGTCATTTATAATAGTTTAATAGAGGGACATGATTACGGGTTTGAATATACATTTTTATCTAAAATAGAATACGAGCTATGAAGCCCGTGAGCAAAGTATTTTTGATGTACTGAAGTTCCGGAGTGTTTTGTGCTTTATCATAATGTCTTCGAATTAATTTTATAATAAAATTATCTATTCTAATTATGTTTGCTTCCTTGAGCAAGTATTTATTAGAGTATAGTAATGCTTGTATTCGGTTTTGAATAAAAGTTTTATCACAATCTGCATAAGCTGTGAAACAGAAAATATTGCTTCTAGTATTATGTTCTAAAGTCTTTTGAATTAATTCACCAACAATAATATGTACGTTGTTGGTTATTAGCAGATTCATAAATTTCATTAAACATTGAAACATCTGCCTCTGGGTTTACCTATATGTGAAAAAAGTTTTAAATTGGAGTTATATTGTGGAATTGGTAAGCCAAGTTCTTCACAATTATGTGGTAATAAGATACATTCAATTTCGGAAACAACTCTGCTATATGAAACTGTTTCATCGAAGGTAATTAGATAATATTCACAAATAAACTCTTTAAGTTCATTTCACAGTGCTAATTCATTTAGTAGGAACATTCAATCCACAAATGAAACAAAATAATTGACGTAATTGGAACGGGTTTTAAATATATTTGGCTTCATTTAAACATTCATTATCATTTGAAGCAATTTGCTTAAATAGCTTACACAGCACAGTGAAAAAAGTAACAATAAACATGTTTATTACCATATGATTAATAGTACATACATGCATAGGTACTACACTAATGCACTTGTAAAAAATTATCAGCTGCTGAAAATAAGCTAGCATTTGAACCTTTATTTTACGAATCAGTATTCCTTTTTCTGAAACAATTTATTGAAATAATCAATTCTGTTTCTTCTTGGGCAACAATTGACATATTTAATTTCTTCATTCAATATTTTATCTAATAATATAGTACCACATCTATATTTCGTTTGACTTATTTGGATTATGAAAATGTAAATTAAAATGTCTGCTTCTACTTTACTGTTGTTTTGCATTTGTGAAGATGTGTGTATATACTTTTATATGGGTAAAATTTTAAATTGAAATTTCTAATTGAAAATTAAATATTTTCTGAAATGAAAAAATATTTAATTTTGCTATGATTCCTGTTAAATATCTATCATTTAAAAAAAAAATAACGAATATCGGTTGAAAAATGACGCTGGAAATTGAACCGAATTTTTTCCATTTACAGATTAAATATTATGATATGTGATGCTGATGCTGATGTTTTTTTAACCGAATAATATTTACCACATTTTGCCTATTTTCATTTAAACTTTTAATAATGTAATATTTTTATTTTTTTTTTTATTTTTAAATTTTATTTGATTTATTTCTCCAAAAGAGCTTACAAGCTCAAACAGAATGAACAAATTTAAATTTATTTTGAATTTTTTTTTCATTTTTCATGACATCCAATTTCAGCTTGATATTTTGACTGTATTCTTGAGGAAATAACATTCCTGAATTTTTTTAGCATAAATAGATTTAGACAAGATTGTATTGTCTAATGACACCGGTATGACACATTAGTAAACTATTCTAATCTCACTGTAATATGACATGAAGAAAAAACTTCTTCTGAACCCGCTAAAATATGATGTGGAAGGGTTATCTAAAAGAATAATCAACCAAAATAACAATTTTAAAGGAATAAAATGTCAACATTGAAATTAATAAGTAAACGTACTTGATAATCTTGACATACATATATGTATTTTTGAATAAGTATAAAATACTACTTAGAATATAAACTGAATAGACGATTATTAATCTGGCAGCGTAATATCATTAAATTGAGAACATAGTCTAAAACGAGTCTTGGAATAGAATTAAAAAAACTGCAATTTATACTGCAATTTGACATAACTACTTATGAGTTATCATTTACCATAATTTGTTAGCAAATATAAATAAATTTTTTATTTTTATGTATACTGAGCCATAATGTCAATAATATATTATAAGAAACTGTTAAAAAATGTGATATTGATATGTATATTAGCTCTTATATTTTGGTCACATTCACAACGAAATAAATAAAATGAAATTAATTAATAATTAATAATCGAAAAGTAATTTAATTAATTCCAAAATCAATACAATGAACTTTTCAATATAATTTTGCTTAAATTTAAAGAAATGATCATAGGAGATCATAAATTCTGTACAAAATATAAATGTAAATTAGCAAAACACCCAAATTACTTGCCTAAAAGTATGATATAGGAAATGAAAAATCTTCAGAGAATATCCACTATATACACAGGACAGAAACAAACTCATTCGAAACACAAACAGTAAACTGCAGCAAAAAAAAAAAACTGGAAAAACTTTACAATAAAAACAGCAAATAAAACAAAAATAAAAAATAAAAAATCTGTAAAGTATTTGGGAGTACTTCTTAATCAAAACCTGAAATTTGCGGATCAAGTTAAAAATGCCGTCTTAAAAGGAAACAAGGCCTCCAAAAAACTATTTTACAATAAAACTATGCACACAACAATTAAACACTAATAAAATCTGCTCTATCGTAAGCAGCTCCTATCTGGTACAATATCAGTGCTAGTCTATTGGAATAATTATAAAAATTTGAAAGAAAATGCATTAGAGTTTGCTTAAACAAATCCTGTAAGCCTGAAACTGGATATACCCATTATTATTCAAGTAGATACATCTATAATAAATCTAAAATAAACAGGAGCGACAATTTTATTATAAAATTGATTAGGAATCATTTCAATAGAGATCAACAAACCTCAGAAAATGGTTTAATATCACATGTACTTTACCATAATGAGGAATACATAGAAAGCACATTAAAAACGGATTTTATAGCACCCGAACATTTTATTTATCTAGATAGCAAAGGCTATATCCAAAGCTATATCCAAATTTTCAGCTATATTTCATTATAATAGACGGGCTACGAATAAAAAAATAGAATTTACTCCAGACAATATTAACAGAGACTCAATGAAATACGACCAATTTTGTGCATTCCTTTTAAAGATACATTTAGAAAACTAGAGTTTTGGTGGCTAAACAACAGCTAGAATCTCTTATTGTCAAAAACTTGCAATAACACAATACATGAAATGTATAAATAACAAGTAATACCTTTTTAAACTAAAATTAACAAACAAAGAGCAAACCGATCTTTACGTTCATTACATAGAAAGTAATCAAAACCAGTTTTATAAAATTTTTTGTAGGTTAAGGCATTATAAATTGTAAACAAAATAAAAAAGTTAATAAAAAAAAAAAGAAACAAATTCATTCCAATTAGTGCGATCTATTGTATGAAGTTTGGTGCTTAGCTGTGAATAATTTTATCATCTCGTTTTAGTTAAGATTGTTTTTTGATTCACATTTTCCTTTTTGTTTTTTATAAACATCTTAAATACTTTAAATATTTAGACTATCTAATTCTTGTAAAGTAGTACCTTGGAAAGAGAGATTTGGCTTGGAAAGTTTTTGAGCTGTTTGCGTAAAATTAGAAAGTGTAGAGTTAAACTCAACTCTGTTTGTTTTGCCTCAGTCGGTATTTTTTATTAAATCATGGTCACTTATTAACATAACAAATTTCCTGAATCTTCGACTCAAATACTTGTTTTACGACATCATATTAATTTTATATATTTTATAGAATATGCTATAGTCTCTAGGTGAAACATTATTAAAATTAAATAAAGATTAAAACTTGTTTAAGAAATTTTATTAAATATCTTAATCGATTTAGGTTATTACACTGTCATCCGAAGACTGATCATTGATTCAGTAATAAAATTTGTGGGACATACCAAGAGTTTTAATGTTTATTTAATTTTATTATAATTTAACTTTCTCAGTGTCTGTCCGATCTGTCATCCATATGTTTTTTTTCCTTTCTTTCCACTCCCTTTAATTATAGAACTAACTATGGAAATTTCCTGCCATTCTAAAGCTATACTTTATTTTCAGCTATACACATTAATTTTCCATAAAAAAATAATTGTTGTTATTTGACATAGTGTCATTCGCAAAACCTATTGTCGGATAAAAAATAACTTATTTTATCTCTTACGGGGTCTGAATTATCTACCTATATATTTTTTTCTAGAGAGCATCCCTTGCGATACATTGAATAAAATTTTTCGATATCATTACAGAAAATTTGTATTAACAAGACAAAAAATGTATATTTTTTGAGCTACTGTATTACTGTATATAAATATTATTTCATCCCTATTGCATACTACAGTAAAAAAAACTGAACAAATTCAGAAATGTGATTGTTAACTAACAATATAACGGTTAAATGGGTATTGGAAATGATTATAATTATATCATTTTCATTTTATAATATTAAATTATTGTTCATGTTTAAGTATCATTATTATTATTTCTTGAATAGAAGGTAACCAATTTATGAATGAAGCGACCCCAACCAACTTAACATTTCATATTAATTTTAATATTCTCGAAAAAAGCTCCTTTATAATGTTACATTCTTCTTTCATTGGATTATAAGAGTGAACGAAATTAAAACATTAAAATGTTACTAAAACTAATGCAAAAACATTAAATAACTTCCTTAAAATAATCGCCCGCACTGCCCTGTAGTTTCCCTCAATCTTATTCTTTACATAATTGACAAAATAACTAAAAATTTTTCAAGTTTTTTGTTTTCTTCTTATTTTCTTTTGTTTTGAAAAATCAACCCTTCACTATTTGAGTTTCTTTCATCCTTTGATTTTTGTTTCGTTTTTGTTGTTTCTCTGTTTCGCCTTGTATTTGTATATTGTTTTTTTTTTTATTTTTTTTTTTTTTATAATATAAACACTTAATTCAACTTTACTGAGGGACACCTCAATCTAAATTTAACTATATGTGTACATTTACTCAATGTACACATGCACACAAACACACATGTAATAAGTCCATTTATATTTACATTGTAAGTCAAAAGTTATAAGATAATCCTTTTTTTTTTGTTAATAGAAAAGCTTTGTCCTTATTTTTACTATACAATGACGTATGTATATATATATGATATTGTAATATATGTATATGTAACCAATTTTTTTTTGTTATGATAGAGTTGAGCACTTATTAACAAGAAAAAAAAAAAAAAATAAAATAAAAATAAAATAAAAACAATTTTTTTTTTTTTAGAGCGGATATTGAAAAAAAAAAAACTTTATTTTTATTATTTTTTTTTTATTGTTTTGTTTATTTTTTTTTTGTTTTAAGTTAAAAAATTTCCTTTTAATTTTTCTTTCTTATGTTTTTATGTTTTTGTTTGAGCGCTTAAAAGTAAAAACTCTTATTTATATAGACTTTTGAGCCGTTTTTACCGTTACTCCTATTTATATGCAATTCTATTATATTTTTAAAAGAAAAACAAAAAGAAAAAAAAAAACCAAAATAAAAATAAAAATAAATGAGAAAAGAAAAGTTGCATGCATTTTTGATACAAATTAATTCTCATGTATGCAAAGCGCATGCAATTTACGTATAAAATGTACCATTTTATAAAATTATAGAGAAACAGTGACGTCACTGATTGTAGAAAATAAGGTTTTTGTTTTTTTGAGTTTAGAAAAAATACGTTTTTATTAATTCGGTGATTTTTGGCTGTTTTTTTTTTTGTTTGTTTGTTTGTTCGGTACAAATTTTGCAGTTAATTTTAAATTAACTTTACAAATATTGGGCACAGTTGAAATATAGAGACTTGAAATATTGGGCACAGTTTGAATCCTGGATATAAATTTTTTTCTGTAAAAATTTTGGGAACATTGTCTCTGCCAAAAACCGTAATTTAGAATAAAATTTTTGTATCTCATAAACTACTGGGCTAGTTCGATTCAAATGTGACACACATATTGGTTTATAGACAATACTTTTTGTGTAAAAAATTTGGGTAAGTTGTCCTCGTCAATATTCTTACATTTTTGGTATCTGAAGCTAAATATTTCATAGATTTCTTCAGATTTGTTTTTTGTAGATTTTTGAAAGTCCTAGATTCTAAGTAAATCATGCTATTTCTATGCGTATTGGCAGGCTCTTTATTTGAGTTTTGATTATTAAAAAAATTGAGCTCAATATCGTTTGCTTTTCGATGCAGTTATAGTTCTGTAATACTTAATTATTTATATCGCAGGGCTTTATATTTTGCTTTCTTAAGGTAAGCGTGAATCTGTTTCAAAACTTTTTGCTACTATAAGTCTCTCTGTTAGTTTTTTGGAGGAGCATTAATGTTGAAAACGTATGTGAGTTAAAATAGGTCATGGATAAAATAAAATGAATAAAACTATGAATCAAAAGACAGGATCAAGTTTAGAACGCACAAGAGAGCACAATAATGATTTCGTCACCTATCATACATTACTAAATTCCTTGGCTCACCTTTTAATAAAACCGAGCCGATTTTACTCTCTTTGGAAATTATGCTGTGGTACTGAAGGTTATACTTTAATTAGAATAGAATACCTAGACCAACAATTTGTTCAACTCGTTATAATTGAAAATTATTGAGCTTATAGTTATTTAAAGTTATGGATCCTAGCGAAACTAATAGCACATCATTTTATTTATTTCTTTGTGTCATATTGATTTACTTTTTGTTTAGCCATCGTGTCCAATTCATATGATAATCAATTCTGGTTGGTTCTTTTGTAAGGTGTAGGATCAAGTCACCTCCTTTATTGTTTCGACAATGCGTTCTTGTTGCATATCAGATCAAGATTTTTTTTGTTGGAAGTTGATTTAGACAGAAGATTTTGCATATTACTTTTGTTTACTATTAATTGTCAACCATTTTCTTTTGCTTATTATTATCAACAGTTTTATCACAAGAATAAATTTAAATGACTAGCAAAGTAAAGAAAACAAATGTAAACATTTTCAGCATTAAAAATTATATGAGTTCAAATATATTTATCGTTGTCGTTACGGTATTGATCATTTTGTTGAATTTTGAACTATCTATTTTTTTAAATATGTATAATATATTGTAATTCTACAAATTTCACTACCTATTTATGATGTTCTAAAGTTCTTTACTTTCATTCCTTACGAATTAATCTACAGCTATCTTTCTATATTTCGAATCATATCTTCTTGTTAGATGGTCCAACGAAACGTATATCATAATTATCCTGCAGGCTATATGAAACACTGGTTAGTAATTTGTTAGTTACAATATAACATAATCATTTCTAAGGAGAACAGTGAGCCCATTGGAAAAGTGGGTCAGCTCACGTTTTCAAATTTCTTTAGTAAAATCTAAAGAGAATTTATTTTTTATCTAAGAAAATTATATTTTATCTGAAATTGTTTTACCACTGAAATTTTAATTTTATGAATAAAATAGGTAGGTACATACACATCTAAGAAGAAAATAAAAAAACTTACTACAAGTGTATGCCATTATTTTTGAATGAACGTCATTGCAATACATGTTTCTCATGTTATTATTGTTTTTTTTTTTTTGTTTTTCATATTCTTATAAAAGGATTAAATATAAACGAGTCCTTATTTTTACCGTCTTCTTGAAAAATAAAATAAAACATTTTCATAAGAAGAAAAAAAAAATGAAATGCATTCATGATATTTTCCTAATGGTGAGCAAGTGAGTGTAAAATTCAAGTATCATCACTCTGTATACAATTTTTATTCTGTTATTTTTGTTATTATTATTGTTTTGTTTCACTCACTGTTCCTCCATAATTTTTTTTTTCTTCTTATTTTAGTTGTTTGTGTTTTATGGTTACAATTTTTCACCTTCATCATTTTCTTCTTCTATTTCTTCCGTTATTTTTATTTTCTTTTATTTCATGTAATGTAAAATTTTTTTTAAGTACATACCTAAATATGTATATATATATATATATATATATATAAAGGGATGTATAGACACTTAATAGTTATATAGATACCCGCATGCATAATAACAAGCACTAAATTTGAATTTTTATTTTTTTATTTTTTATTTTTGTATACCGTTATAAAATATAATAATGTAGAATGAAATGAAAATAAATAAATTTGGAAAACATAACAGCTACACAGGTGTAGTTTTCGACCCAAATAAACTAATAAGAAAATTCATTGAAAAAAATATATGTATATATATATTTGAATACAGTATTCAACATTTAAATTGGTGCAACCTTTTGATTTTTTTTTGTTTTTGTTTTGTTTTTGCTAATATTCAAAAGTTTACAAGTTTAATTAATTTGAATTAAATTTAACAACATAATTAAGTTTTTATTTTTATTCATAATAATTTATATTTATTCATTTAAATTTTATTTTTATTATATGTGCGTGTAACTATAATAATATTGTATGTATATTATAGTACATAAATAACCTTGTTAATTATCTATGCTTATTTCAAATAAAAAAAAAATGAAATAATAAATAAAGAAATAATATATGTATATAAAGGATTGTATTTAACTGCTTTGAAACATTGTGTTGAAGTAAGAACTATATGCAAAATGTTACATTTCGCAAGGGAAGTGTGTCTGATTAAAATGTTAAATACTATTGATTACATTAAGCCACGCTTCTATATCTAAAATAAATAATAATAATTTTAAATATAGAGTTAACCCATTTTATTAGAGGAAAAAAAAATATAAAGATATAAATTTTGATAAATAATGTATAATGGAAATTAAATCTTAATATAGGATCTAAATTTAGAATTAATTAATATAGCAGTTTTTATAATGTTTAATGACAAACTTTAGAAATTTTTGCTAATTTGAAAACTAATATTGAAAAGCTCATCTAAAAAAAAACACTTTTTATGCACTGCTTATTAAGCGCGCCAACCAATCAAACCAATTCGAAGTATTTTTTTTTTCAATTCACTGAAAATGTAATCTAGATCATTTCAAAAATCAGAAATATTGTATACTACATTGGAGGGATATTATAATAGGCCTAATATATCAAAAATCAGAAATATTGTATTCTAGATCATTGGAGGGATGTTATAATAGGCCAATAGGCCTAAAAATCGTGATCGCATTAGTGGTCAACATAAAGTTTGGGCCTCAACTGCACTCAACTAAACATAGTTCTACAACAGTTTTTATAACAACAAACATTATTGGATTTAACTTGGAAAGGTATAAATTTTGAAATGGACTAACATTATTTGATTTACTATCGAAGAAGTTGTTGAAAGTTAATTTTTAAAAATCTATAAAATTCGAAGCTTTTTCGAATGTTTTAAAATATTTTAAATAAATTTAAAATTGGATTAAATTCGAAAATATATTGATGAAATATGATTTGTAGAGAGTTATTAAAAATTTAATTTGTAGTAAATAAGGTAGAAAATACTGTTTTGTTTTATTTTTGTTAATTAATTCTATCAATGTGTATGTGTATTTTAAGGCCTTATATCTACTACTTGAATTTTGTGGGCCAATAGAAGACGTAAAATTTTATCGTTTTGTTTTTGTATTTTTTGTTCTTATATCAAAATTTATTGGACGATTTGAATATTGGTCTTATATCTAAGATTTTCTTCAAATTTTGTTTTAAATACGCTGAATTAGAACATTTTTAGTGATAATAGATTGTCGAATAACAATTTTATTTGAAATTATATCAAAATTGATTTTAAATGTTTTATTAAATTAGTATATAGGTTATTTGAAATTATTTAAAGCTATACCAGATTTGTCAGAAAAAATGTAATTAGAATGTAAAACATTAACAGATGAGTTGAATAGGATGTACACTTCCACTGTGTGTCAGCAGACACACTTAAAAATCAATATATTTTATTTGTAAAACTTAAAAAAAATATTTACATACACTCCACATATTATAATTTGGAGTTTGCAAGTTACTAAATAAATGTTAAATTTTTTTCTTAAAAGCTAGTAAATAAAAAAAACAATGCTCCACCACCACCGATAAAATAAAACTGCCGTAGATTCATTCTAAAACGTATAAAGTCTCTTTAATCATACTCAAATGTTATTATTACTAATGTGACTTGTCTTGAGCACTATCGTATTTGTTTAGATTTTTCTTGTATATTTCATATCTTTTATACTCTTACAGTCACACCCTATTCTTACAGGGAAAATGTTTAAATTTCAAAATAGATATTTATCAAATTCGTTTATTGGTCGTGAAATTTTGATCGTGGAACTATATCATATATGTTACCCCTACTGTGAAGTCTGGTTCAGGTACTATTGTAGCAGTACCACACTGACACACCAGATAAAATTTACGATTAAATCTGAAACTGACTAAAATTTTAAATGTAAAACTGACTTCAAATTTTGTCTGATGGAAAAAAGTAGAAAGCTATCCGAATGTAATCAGTTCCGGATAGTGACGAAATCTTATTTTTGAAAATCTTATTTTTTCAAAATCTTATTTTTTTTCTTCGAAAATCTTATTTTTTCCTGTAAAATTTTTTTCTCGTCCATTAATCTTATTTTGTTGTGAAATTTAATTTATATACAAAATGGATTTGGTACAACAGCCCTTAAATGTGATGAAGAAAGTAGTTCCGGGGTCCCGGGGTCCGGGGATTTGGGGTCGAAACTTAATATCACATGCTTTCATGCGTTTCGTATGCGTTTACTTGCCGCCGGCAAAAACACTGTTCTAATAAATTAGTAGCGGGGGTTTGGGGGCGGCAGCCTCCGAATTTAAAAATAAAATATTTTTTTTAAACACATTTTTTTACTAAGACTTGTCGTATGCGTTATTATGTGCTCCTTTTTAGAAAAAAAAACAAAAAATACAAAATAAGGTTTTGATCAAATAAGATTTTAAAAAATAAGATTTTCAGAAATAAGATTTTTAAAAATAAGATTTCGACCCCAACCCAATCAGTTCTATTCTCAAATTAGTGAAATACAATATGGCAGAAATTGAGGGCTTACAATTTTTTGTTGTTTTAATTTTAATTTTTTTAGCTGTTAAATCATTAACGTAGTAATTTTAACATGTAATATTCTAAATTTAGTAATTTTACTAATAAAATTATTATTTTTATAAACACACGAATGTAAAAAATATTATAACTTGAAATAAGATCTGTTATAAACACTAAGAAATAACCTTTAAAACTAGATATCAGACTTTATCTAATATTTAATCGATGACTTAGTCTAACGTGTAAATAGTTCATTTCATGACTAGACCTTTTTATATTTGAGACAAAAATTTTAACGAACAGACCTTTTAGAACAGATCTAACATTCTACACTCACTAATAAGGTAAATTTTACCTGTAAATTCTTCTTTTGCATCGAATAATAACAAAAATATTTCAAAATATCCATTTAAAGTTTGGAATTTGTACAAAAAAAAAAAAATAAGGTGTGGTTCCTGTAAATTTAAGGTACAATTTTAATGTGGATTTTTTTTGGTTTTTAAAGCTTTTGTTTTTTTTTTTTTTTTAAAGTTCAATAATAATATCATTAAAGTATTTCAACAAAACACATATTTTGTTTTATATCTACATTTAGATTTATTCTTTGAAGTTTCTCTGTTTTTTTGTTTTTTGTAAATCCCGTGAGGCCTAATTTCACTTCACAAAAAACAAAAAAAAGGAATAACAAAAACCGAATTTTCAGTCATGTATGATATAGGCAACTTTGTTTTGTTGTAGGTTTTTTTGTTTCTGTTTTTATTGTTATCTTGAAATTCAAAATGTAGTTACAACCATTACCACATGAAACAAAAAAAAAAAAAAAAATAACAACAAACTTTATGTGCATTAAAATGATGATTTTGTTTATTGCCTAAAGTTACGCTACACTCATACATTAACAATATAATATGTATTGTACAGATGAATATATATACAATATACATATATATATATATATATAGATGAATTTTATCATACTCATTTACAATACAAAATTTATTTGCACTAAATTAAGTTCGCTTTAGGTTATAACGGTATAATTGATTATCACACTATATAAATGTGTGTATATATTAACGCCACCTCACCTGTATTTGATTTTAGGAAAACAAGCAAAAAAAGAAAAATTAAAAGTAAAAAAAAGCAAAAACAATATTTGGAAAATCAAGGATATTGAGTTTAATTGAAAAATGAGATTTTTAAAAGCAGTAATGATAGGGCGTTTCATTTTTTTGTGTTATTGTTTTTTTTTTTTTAAAGGTACTAAAATTGAATGAAAATTTTTCAAAATTTCCTACTATTTATTGTCGATGCAAAATTAAAAGTTAGAATAGAGATTTATTACCATCATCATCATCAGCATCATCATCACCATTAGATCATTTCTATTTAAAAAACCATCTTCTATGGAAGGTTAAATTTCAATTTTGTAATAGTATAGTTTAATTCTATGATATACTGATATGTCATATATACAAATAGATATGTGTTCATTTTATTTCTATTATTATTATAGAGATAATACTATATTGTTTATACTGAATAGGACAATTTAAGGTTTAACGTAACGTAACATTATTAAATTTAAATTATTGCTAGATTATATTATATTGAAATCATGAATTGTGTTGGTTATTTTGATTTTTACAAGCCTACAAAATATCTAATTCTATTCTAATGACTTTTTTAATTTGCTATAAATAATTTTGTCGTGGTTGGTACATCAAAGAGGGGCAAACAAAATTTTCAAAATCATAATAACTGAATAATGATGAGACTTGAAGAAAAGTAAACAGATTAATTGATTTTCAAGTATAAGATGGGAGTAAATTGTGTTAATAATGTGCAATGATCAAAACATTCAATGATCATATTTTCGCGAGGTGTAGATACATCAAATTTGCGTAAAATCAAAATGAATGATGAAATTATTCAATATGTTGAGAAGGCTGAAAATCTAGTGGTATGATCTTTGATAATATTTTAACTTGGTGAGACCACATTAATCATATCTCCAACACGGTTTACTCTAACTTACGGAAATTTAGTTTTCATTTTATATAAACGATTGAATTAAGATTAAACTAATATAATAACTTATAATACCACATTGAATATATATTGTGATATTGTTTACTTCGGCATGAGTGCAGGAGAGTTTAATACTGTAACAATTCTATATTTAATGCATGTAACGAATAGACGTAAGAACGCGAGTGTTAGAGATGTGTCGAAAATAATACTTAGCTTAATATTTGATAGTTTTTTTAAAGTGCCGTTACCTTTGTTTTATGAAAAAAATTATGCTAAATTTTATGTTAGAATACTCAAATGATAAGCTATAGTATTTGGTATATCATCTTGCTATTTAAATTTAGTCATCCCATATCACAAAATTCACATCAGACATTTATCGAATTTTGTTCGAGTTGCTACTGTTTAGTCGGTAAACAGAAATTTTGCTGAGCTCTGCACAAAATATTTTAAAAATCAGGCGTAAGGTAGTTAAATCGGTATTCAATTTAATTTCAATTAAATTTTAATTTGACTGTCAATTTACCTTTTTTTTTTTTAATTTCGTAAATGCTTTAATTTTTTTTTTCTCTTTTTGTGTTTTATAAGTTTTTCTAATTTTTGTTCAGTTTTAATTTTAAAGGTTTTTTTTTTCACTGAATTGAATATTGAAATTGTATAATAAAAAAAAATACGATAATCGTGAAAGTACCAAAAGAGTAATATATATTTTTTAATAAATGTAAAATGTTTTAGATTTGCAAGAGTGCCGATAAATGTCACAGATAAAATGTATTTCTTGGTTAAAGAACACATATCTCCAAATCAGCATGGCTTTATGGATGGAAGATCTAACATCCAGTAATTTAGCAGTTTTTCTTCACACAGTTTTCAATGCAATTGAAAAAGGATATTTCTAAAGCTTTTGACAAAGTAAGCCATTCTTTACTATACTCTCTAAGCTTCAGGCTCTTGGTATTCATGGTACCTTGCTTCTATGGATTCAATCTTATTTGATTGGTCGTAAACTGTGCGTTAAAATACAAAATTGCACATCATATACCTTTGAGGCTACGTCTGGTTTTCCACAAGGAACTCATATGGAACCACTATTACTTTTATTGTTTATAAACGATATCAACTTCGATATTAAGTCTTTGCTCTTATCATTTGCTGACGATACTAAACTTTTTGCGGTTATTAAGTCGGACGAAAATTGCCATCTCCTGCAGCAGGATATTGACAAATTCTACTCTTGGTGTAACATTAATGGCCTTACCATAAATATTAATAAGTGCAGTTACATGTCATTTTCTAGGAAGCTTACTCTAATTGAATTTTATTATAATAGCAATGGTTCTTTTATTGAACATGTCTGAGAAAAAATCGATAATAAATTAACTTTTAATGCTCACATAAATCGAATTATTTAAAAAAGCTTTTTAGGTTTCATTAAGCGTAATTCACAGCAATTTTCTAATACATTCAAAAATTTATATACTGCACTTGTACGTCCTCACCTCGAATATGCTTGTCCGATCTGGATTATGATAAACATATTAAGAGAATAGAGTCTGTTCAAAAGAATATGATTAGGTTTTGTCTACGTAAATTCAACTGTCAACCTTATATTACTAGATATTTAGCTAAATGTCAACATATTATGTTTTCTACTTTTTCTAATTTTTCTAATTTTAATTAATTATAATTTTATTCTACAAAAAGTCTGAATGTTTCTTTTTTTTAACTTCTTTTCTTGAATTAATGTTATTTTTAACTTGAAATTGTCAATGCATTTTAGTATTAATGTTATTTTATATTTGAAATTATTTTTATATTTAGAATTTTTGTTTTCTATTTCTAATTTTATTTTATTTTGGTTTTTAATATTTTATAAGCAAAATCTGTAAGGGACTACCCAGTAGATTGAAATAAATAAATGTTAGATCTATAAAGAATTTAATTATTTGTACTGGATATCCACAAATTTGTCAGTGATACAAGGAAAATTCTGGAGCAGTTCTATTATTTGTGACAGTTGTTGAAATTAGTAAAATTCATTGAACAATGTCTATAAATTTGTCATTTATACAAAACCTATTCGGGAATAATTTTATTGATTTATTACGAATCGCAATCACCTAAATGAATTTGTCTTAGTGTTGCCATTGACCAAATTAGCGACATTTAAACCTGCTTTTAAAGAAAATATTAAAGAGAACATAAATCTGTAAATTAAAACAAAAATCAAATAGACCAATTTCACGACAGCTAATACTTAATTTGAAAATTATTATGTTCTCTTAACTCTTTCAGGGGCAAGGGTTGAAATAAAGTGAAATGTAAACATTTTTTTGGTAACATTTTGTTTAATTCATTCATTTGAAATTAAAAATAAAAAATATATATATATATCCTTTAAGAATCCTGTGTAAGGACGTGGTATAAAAATCATACCACCGCCGAAATAAAGTTGTATTTACTGACGAAAATCATTAAATCAACTTTTGTTCCTGCTCAAGCATAAAGGAATTCAAAACGTTGAGCACATCCAATTGGTTCGTCTTTGATGACGTTTTTTGCTGCAATGATCACACCGACAGAAGCTTGTCTTTATTTGTTGGTGAATAGAACCGTACAGAACCGTACAGAACCGTAGCTTCACGTACAGATGATTCAATATATGCCTACTTTTTTATTTGAATGGTTTTTTTTGCAGTAATTTTTTTAGTATTTTGTGGAGTATTCATAAGACTCCGAATTATATCTAACTTGAACTTTTGCATGGGTTTACAGATGTCATAAAATTTTGATAAAATGTATTCATTTACCACGTATACCACGTAAACGTACATTTACCATGTATACAACGCATACATCGAAAAAGTGGAAGAAAATTCGATGCCATCATTTTCTACTTTTTCTATCGATCTCATAATTTTTTTTTAGGTGATCGAATTTGTCAATATTATTCATATGGTGATTATAATCAGCTATTGTTTGCGGGCGTGTAACCTCTTCCTGAATTCCATCAACTTTTCGCCTGAGATGTCAATAGCTTGGAAGAGCAGTCACTGTATTGTCTCATTTTCATGATACATACAGTAACTGCACTTTTGGCTTTCCACTTCAGAAATATCAACCCAGAATCGCTTGTGCCCCAATCATAATCTCAGCGAATAATTTACTATCAGCCTTCAAATCTGATGGATCTGATTTTTCGTCACGTTAAAAAATTGATATAATTTTGTAAAATGTTTTCTTTATTTTTATCATCACTGAAAGCAGAACAAATAGATTCAAGTTCAGGTGGTATTTTTGCGACCTCTTCATCAACCATCTTCATCATCTTCAATATTTCCTTCTTTGACAATGATTTTTTATTCATTATATGTTCTAATAATTGGAAAAATGATTTATATTATCACTATAAATTCACTTTTATTGTGAATAAAAGTTACTCACCGTTTACTTTCGATCCAATAATAATAACTGTAAATATTTCTAATATGCGCAACGGTATAAAATTTATAACACTTTATTCAAACACAAAATGTATATTAGTTCGAATATGTGCGGTGGTACGAAATTTAGACCCCAGTTTTAAAACTATTAAAACTTTTAATTTTCTGCACTAAATTTTACCAAAACTCAACTGCACGCTCGAATATTCAATTCTTAATGAAATTTATAGTACATTTATTCTAATAGAAAAAACAACAAAAAATCGAAGATAAACAAAATTATTCTGACAAAATTAAATCCGTTATTTCATGTCTGACTTTGACCATATTACAGACATCAGGTGCTCTTTTTTATTTTTATTTTTGTAACACGCAGTAGATAGAAGTATAACGGAATAGTTTTTGATCGTAGAAATGTATATGAATGATAATATAGAAAGATAACACAGAAAAACGTGAACCAGTTTAGTGGTATATACCATAAACCACCGCCCTTGAAAGAGTTAAATGTTAAAGAGATTAAGTCTGTAAATTACCAGAAAATTAATTCTTTTATAATTTATTTGGTTGTTATGGTGGTTTGTATAATACAACTGGATTACTGAAATATTAATCAGTTGTGAATTAAATTATTTTTGAATCATTTTCTGAGTGTCTAACCATTTTAATATAGGTTTCCTAAATTATATTAAGTGTCCGGTCGCACCAGTAACTTGTAGACTCACTCATTTGTCATTTATGTTTATATGAATATGTGAACAAGTGAATGAGGAAAATAAAAAAATGAATCAGGAAATTACTGCTCACTTAAGTGCTAATTGATTTTCCAGAACCCACTGGAATGACCATTTCTACCTACCAACCTACTACTCAATATACATATAACTAGTCGTACTAGTCGATGATCAGTCACTAAGCTATTGATTATTTTCATAATCGATTTTTTAAATCATTTTAGTATCGGATCTTATACTTTGTATTATTCGATATTAATATCAAAAACTCGAATTATGGAATCAGTGTTACCAATCCTATAGTCCACTAAAGCAGTTACAAAACATTGATTAGTGATCATTGATGACTATTAAAATATTTTTCATTCTTAAATTTCAAATTGAACTCAAATGTCAATACATTATCAAATATTATTTTGTATAACCTCCTCTTTAGTAAAACACTGCTTGACTGATTATAGAGATCTCAAGTGTTGTAATAATAGTTTTCAAAGTTAATTATTTGTATAATTTAATTTTCGTTGGTCAACAGCTATTGCTCCAATTATACTTACTTCTATTCAAGTGAAGCAATACTCTATATTCTCCACAACAACATTACGAACAAAAAAAAAAACAAAAATATTACGAAAAAAAAAGGAAAATAATTTACAATACAACTATAGGCGTTTCCAAAATGATCATCCTTTTGTTTTGTTTTACAATTTTAAAATCCGTTACATTAGTTTTGATAATGAAAATAATTTTCAATAAAGGTCTTGATCCTTTAATTCACTTTTTTTTTTTTTTTTTGTTATCGTAATAATACACATATAAAACATACACATAAAAACTAGGTAGGAAAAGAATAACAAAAAAAAAAAAAAATATAAAACAAGAAAACCTCAACATTTAATATCAAAATTCAGGATACACACTATGTATGTGAAATGATTTTATTTAAAAAAAAAAAATAAAAAAAAAAATCCTTTAAATTAAATTTTGTTTTCTTAATAATAGTAATGTAAAAGAGGGACCTTTTTTTTACTGATGTATTTTGTTTTTGTTCTTTATTGCTATTTTTTTGTTTTCTTTTGTTATTTTAATTTTATTTTTCCTTTAAAATCCGCCTTTCTCCTTATTTCGTCGTCCTATTTTAATAAATTTATATATATATATATATATATATATAGAAAATAAATTCAAAAATTCGTTTAAATTTACTTTCTATAGCCAATTGTTGCCCTTAAAATAAAGAAAATTATTTGTGACCTTGTAACAAAAGGATTTAAAAATAATCAAATGTACAGTGTGGTATAAAAATGATTTTATTTATTTAAATTTAAATGATAAATATTTTTATTTAATCACTTGTAAATTGGAAATTACAAAAAAAATAATGAATTCGAAAATCATAAATTTAAATTCGAATGTTCTTAATATAAATTCGAAAATCTGAAATTGAAAATTATTCCAATCAAACCTCAAAAATTTTAAATTGAAAATTATTAAATTGTGGTTGAAAGTTTGCTTTTGTGCCAACTACAAAACAATTACAAAAAAATATAGTAATCGAATATTGTCTAACAAATGATCAAAACTTGACCAAAAATTAGCTTAGATATCAATATTACTGAACCTATAAATAATTTATTCCTAACCAAATGGTCCTACATATCTACGTTATAGATTGAATTCTCGATATGAATAATTAAATTTCATCATATAATTTCAATTTAGGTAAATAACAGTCAAATATCAGTTTAGGGGAGTATAGATTGAAAATGGCCAAAGTTATTCCAATTGCAAAGCCTAGTAAACCACCCGAATGTGCTAGTAGCTATCTATACCTATTAGTTTACTAAATATATTTGATAAAATCTTTGAAAAAAATCATTAAAAATAGAGTAGTTAACTTCTTAGCACTAAATAATATATTATTATTTTTTTTTTTCTATATATATATTTATTTGTAACATAGCCAACTTATTTCTATCTTAAATCATACAAAAAATTAACAAAAAAAATGATTCACATTATGACTTATAAACTAACTTATTGAACCCCTTACGATTACTCTAAGTTATTACATTACAATTAAAATTATTTTAGTATTTTTTACATATGTTTTACGTATTTTTACAACTTTCTTGAGTTACAATTTTATTATTCATTTTAACAAGAGTCGGAAAAGGCTTTAAAAAAAAACCCTACTTTAATTTTACATATTTTTAATAAAACCTTACAAACTATTTAAAAACTAACTTACAACTAATTAACCTACTATTACTAAACCAGAACTGTAATGTTTAGTTGAACTTAAAATTTAGTATAAAAATTAAAAAAATTGTTTTTGTTGCCAATTTTCTTAGTAGCTTAACCACCAGAACTTATTAATATTTATAATATGGTGTACGTCTTTTGGTGAGAGGCTCATGTTATATCTCCAAATTGGTAGTTGGGTATTGGGGTTAATATTTGGCTCGAATTTGGATCTGTTTTTGGGTGCTACGTCTAAAAGCGTGATAAATAATAGGGATATTGCTATAATTGGATTGAATATATCTATTGCGATCAAGAAAGAGAAATGCTTCTGGGGGAATGAAACCTGAGCTTAATGAGTTTTCAATGTATTTATTTTCTGGATATGCAGAATGTGAAACTAAGCTATTATCTATTATATTAGTTGTGAGTTTAACATAATGTTTTCTAATTAAATGCAAAACAAAAACATCAATTCTAGAAATATTTGCCCGGATATACAGCGTTCTATTTGAAAAGAAATGTTTATATTCAGTATCTGGCTTACGATAAATACCTGTACACTCTCTCAGAAATTTCCTTTCTAACTTTCTATATAATTCCATAAGTGAGGCACTAATATTATACCAAATTTGGCAGCCGTAAGTCAAAATGGGTCTAATAAGCGGTCTTGATAAGCTAATATTTTAACCCTGGCAGACAAGAATTTTGATTTAAATAATTTTTGGATTATAGCGAATGCCTTTCTGATTAAAAACCATAATTGAAAAGAATTGATTACGAATTTTCGATACGCAAAACATATAAAGAAGTAATACATCGTTTATAACAATACTTAATTTAGGTATGTTATCACTCATTGATTTAGTCACTTTAAGATTATCTAGCATACTCGTAAAAAATTGTTCCACAATCTCAAATCAAATTTATTTTAAAATTCTAATTTAAAAAATCTAATTTGAAGATCAACATTGCAAATGATAATACCAAAAAAGACATCATGATAGAAAAAATTGTTAGATATGGTGCCTATTACAAAACCAATGAAATAACCTTTCTCTCACAAATTAAAATTAAGAGTCGAGAAGTCTCGAGCATAATAGGTATGTTGAAAAAAAGAAAAGCTCATTTTTATTGATGAAATACCTAATGTATGTGTAAAGAATCTACCAAAACAGGCAGTTTAATACTTCACTAAGCTCCTGAACAACTGCTTAAAAATTGGTTATTTTCCTGACAATTGGAAAATGGCCAAAGTTATTCCAATTGCAAAGTCTAGTAAACCACTTGAATGTGCTAGTAGCTATATATATATATACCTATTAGCATAGAGTAATCATATAAGTAGAGTATTCACGTAGAACAAAATTTGCTAGTCACTTTTTCAAATATCAAAATTCTGTGTTCACTCAAAATAATATTACTCAATTTTTAACTGCTTATAAGTTGAGCGCAATGTATTTTGTACTCATAAATAAAAAGATTTTGTGTACCTACTACTTATGAACATATTTATTTGTTATTATGCTGCCAACAGTGTCAACAATATAAAAGTTGTATGTATAGGTACTCAAAATTGTATAGTTATATGCGAATGTGCATGCTAGCTACAGTATATACATACTTCTTTATTTCGCTGCTCGCATTTCTACTTTACTTATGTGATAAAAATTAAAAATTACACAATGTGTATAAAAAAAACTATACATGCATTTAAAGTCCTTTCAATAGACCACAAATAATATTACAAATCAAAGTATTGAATTTTTTTTTAGAAATTGAAAGAATTCAAGATTATTGCTGGATTTGTTGTTATTTTGCTTTAATTTTTAAAATTTGAAGAATTAATATTTTTATTTGGACTTGGTCAATGTGATTTATGAAATTTGTGATTTCAAATTTTATAGAAGAAAGGGACAAAAAAATTAATGTTGGTTTTGTAAAATTAAAAATAATTCAAATTAATTTCTATTGAAAAGTATACTGAAAAGTAGGTACCTACATGTATTTTTAAATTTTCAGCAATTTTGGTTTTGTTAATTTTGTCTGTTTCTTACCGTAGATAATAATATGAATAGTATATATATGAATACATAATATAATTATGAAAACAAACAAACAAACAAGCTATCAAAATTTAAAAAAGTAAGTAAAAAAAATAAAACTGGACATTTTATTCTTTATATGGATTGTTGGCTGTTTTTATTTCTTCAGAAATTATTTCATCTGAAATAGAAATACGATTTTTAACCAACTTCTGAGAAAAGAAAACAAAACGGTATTCCGTACAAACTTCACGATTTGTAATGCATTACTAATAAATTTTATTCTTTTATTAGCATTATTTTTAAAAAAAAATTCTGGATTATGTGATGCTATCATTGACCTATTATTGTATGGATACAATTTCATTCATTATCTTTGCGATTAATTGTGTTTTTTTGTTTACATTTTTCTATATATTTTTTGTATTGAATTAGATATGTAAATGTATGGTGAACACATATACGATATTAAGATATACACTCTTCATATAAATCAAAAGTACATAGGTATGTAAATACTTTTCAAATTATCAAACAATGCCTCTATACTCCTAGCCTAGTCACTGGGAGAGCAAAACTTTATACACAAAACTAAAACAAAACTTAAAACGAAATCGTAATTCGATAAAATTCCGAAAAAATCATTCTGTGAATAGGCTAGAAGTATAGTGGCATTGTATGAAATATTCTTCTCAATAAAAAAAAAATTTTGAGTAAAAATAATTGAGTTTCGAAAATTATATTTGAGTGTTTTGGGGTATTGAGTAAAAATGGGACGGCATTTTCGTGTTTTGAGTAAAAATGGGACGGCATTTTTAGAAGAAAATGATTAACAAATATTGTTCTACGTGAATACTCTACTTATATGATTACTCTATGCTATTAGTTTATTAAATATATTTAGTAAAATCTTTGAAAAAATCATTAAAAATAGAGTAGTAAATTTCTCAACACAAAATAATATATTACCTGAAAAACAGATCTTGGTTTCAGATCTGAACATTCAACTATTAACCCGTTAGTACGCTTAAAAAATTTTATAAAAACTACACTAAATGAAAAGAAATCTGTTGGTAGTCTTTGATATAAACTCTGCATTTGATACAGTTTGGCACAGAGGTTTAATTTATAAACTAACGAGAATGAACTTAGATAACTACTTAATAAAAATGGTTCACAGCTTTTTGCAAGAAAGAAAATTCAAAGTAAAACTGAAAATATCAACCGGAGTACCTCAAGGCTCTGTCCTAGGCCCAATCTTGCATAATATGACATATGACTTTCCCAGAACGGAAAATGTTCATTTATCAATTTTTGCCGACGATACTTCGTTATATACATCAGGTACTTATAGTGCCGACATAATAAGCAACCTGCAAAATGAATTAAGCTCACTGGCTAACTATTTTTATAAATGGAAAATTTCGATTAATATTCAAAAAACAAATGCCATATACTTCACAAAAAAAAATAAAATTAAAACTAATACCAATAATAACAAACTTACAACTGAAAAATTTAGATATTCATTGGGAAGATAGCGTAAAGTGTCTAGGCGTACAATTAGATAAACGATTAACATTTAAAACTCATATCACTAAGACAATAGAAATATATAAATTGAAAATAAATTAATAATAATGAAAATTATATTTCTACCGATCATAATATATGCATGTCCAGTCTTCCATGCCAAAATTCACATTAACACTCTTCAAGTGGCTCAAAATAAAAATTTGAAATTAATGTTCAACCTCCCTTTTTTTTATTCAACTAAAAAACTCAATTATAAAGCAAATATGAGCTTGATATCGCTATTAATATCACAGAAAACTGAATCTTTTGTTACAAAATGCTCATTTTCAGAAAATTCAATTATAAGGAGCTTGCTTATACCAATAAGTTCGTTTGTGTTATATAGTTTTGCTAATATGACAGATTTAGATTAAGTAGTTTAGTTAAGTAGGTTAGTTAATAGTTAGACTAGATTAGTTACTAATTAGGTATAAGTTTTAATAAAAAATAAAATCAAATATAAGGTTTTTTAAAGTTTCCTTATGAACTCGTAAATTAAAGTGAATTAAACAAAAATGTAAAACAAAAATCCTAATGTAATATTCCAGTTGTGTAGATGTAAGAACATCTGAACTCTTATATGAATGTAATAAAACTCAAATATAAATGTAAAAATTAAATTGAATAAAATTGAATAGAAATAATAATTTAAGCAGAACTGAAAAATAATTATATAAAATTATGCAAAAGTAGGTTAAACTTAGATGGCACACAAGTAGGAAACAATTTCATGATCACCCACAAAATATAAGAAATTTGTCGGAAATAAATTCTATTTGTTAATTATTGTTTCATATATGTATAGTTTCAAACAGAGTACGATAATGTAGCTAATTGTTATAACTTGTTTTTTGTTTTTGAATATTGTAATATGCAGGAAAAACTGTTAACAATAACAATTAAAGAAGATCTACTTCTTATAAAAATGCCTCCCATGCAAAATTACGAAATAACACAGGTAGAAAGAATGTGCATTAGATGCAAAGAGACTACATTGACTCAGTGACTCAGAGCGCATGGCTGAAAATGCTCCAGCCAAAAGAATATTCGAATCCAGATCCTATATGGTACAAGATGTTTGGACAGACCAAATATTCATTCTTCAGATGAAATAATTAAAAAAATATATTGGAGAAAAGCAGGCCGTGATTAAATGGAGTCAGGGCCAAGATATACGTGATCTTAGTTTTTTTAAAAACTGATTTTTAAGCGTTACAGTAAAATTTGTATAATGATTGAAAACAGTCGAATATTTTCCTAGGAAGTCTGCAACTAGTAGACGAGCATATCTGGATCGTAAGCACATTTAGTAAAATTAAAAGGAAAATATTCGACTATTTTCAACAATTATATGTGATCCATTAGCTACCTTAGAAAGTAAGTAATATTAAATGTTCAGTTTCGCGAATTACATTCAAAAATAGATTGCAGAATAAGAAGAATAAGACTCCACAGAATATGAAAATTTCTATTTCTTTCTTAGGTATCAGTGGTGGCTCCAAATTAGAACATTGAAGTTCTTTGACATTTTGAATTTCTAAAATGAAGCTTATGAATTCTATTCTTGAATCGTACTAAAACAATTTTCGTTTTTATATACAAACTAGTGGATCCCCTGTGCAACTGCACATAAGTAGTTCTTTCAGGCACGATTTTATATAAAAAAAAAATTTGTTTTTTTTTATAATTGTTGTTGTTTTCTGAATCGTTTGATTCTTTGTTATATATACTTTATAACGAAATGAATACTAATTTCATTATTTATAGCTTAACACAATAAAATCTCATTACTCTCAACACAACGTAGTAGATCGATAATATGGTGTTTTCGCATTATAGAATATATTCTGAAAGGTATTGAAACAATTAATTCATCAGATTTGGTTCATAATCAAAAAATATTTGTTAGTTTTAAAGACATCCATTAATTTAAACGGACTAAGATAGTGTGCTGATGTACTAAAAATTTGGAAAAAAAAGTTAATAAGAAGTAGACAATGTTATTGTCTATGGCGGCTTGTAGATATTATTGTAAATACCAATCTCTTGAACAGTTAGGATGGCAATCGTCTGGAATTTATAAAAATAAACAATATGATAATTTATTTCACATATTTTTTTACTTCTTTATGTACCACAGAGCGTTAACAACTCAGTTTTAAATATTTGACAACCCCATGATTCATTGCCGTGAAATTGTATATTAATTGTTACTTTTATTTTTCATTTTTGGTTTCTGGAATGTGTAATATAATAAATGCATAAAATAAAGTTTAAAATTGTAATGCGAAAGATATTTTTTGTTGAATTTTGTTTATAAAGATGCAATTTTTTTTTGTCTACGCCTATAGTCACAAAACGGTTATAGTCAGAAATATTAGTGAAATTTTGCGAATGAATATAATGGTGTTTTACTGTAAATATTTTTTTTAAATACCAGAATCAAATGAACTAACATTTAATTATATAATTTTTGAAGAGTATGATCTGTTCTGAATTTTGTTTTTCTGTTTTGTTTTCAATTTGTGTTTGTGTTTTTGTTTTTGTACTTTTTTCTGTAAGTTTGTGTGTTTATTTTAAACGAAAGAATTTTTATGAAGCCTTTTTAAAAATTGTTTGCGATTGAAATTTATTTTAGAGTATAGATGTCGTTCTATTTGGGAATAACCGTCATTTATTTGGTGTAACTATTTGAAATGTTTTAAGAATTCAGCACTACTTGCTAAAATTTTAATATTTTTGTGGTGTAATTTACTATTTAATTATTCCTGCTCTTTTACTCACCACGTCGTTCATCTTGTATATTATATAATAAGACAATAAATAATTAAAGCAAAAAAACAAAAACAATTCAATTATAAAATTGAATTACTATTTTACTACCACCCTGTACATTGAAAATTTGTATCGAAAAAAGGTCTATCTATATAGATTTGTTACCTTTTTTTGTGTTCTATTTCGTTCATATCCTTTTTTGTTCATATTTTGCTTTTTAGCGTAACACAACTTTTTACTATAGACAAGAACAAAACAAAATAAAAAAAAGACGTCCTTTATAAAAGGCGCTGATTTATTGTTATCCTTTTTTTATTTTTTTATTATATTCTCATATTTGATTCACAATACATTATATTCTTATTTTTAATTCCTTCCTTAGCCTATATCAGTGTAAATTAAATAGACAAAAAAGAAAAAACAATAATGGCTAACAAAGACCAAAACAAAAAAAGAAAAAAAATAAAAGGATAATAATTATAATTTTTTGAAAATATCCAAATAATCGATATTTAAGTTTATCCTGGATAAAAAAAAAAACGAGAAAAATTAATTTTTTATTATTATTGTATTTGTGCGTATCTTTCTACTTTTAAATAGATAACCTTTAGCTTTAAGGGAATTTGTAATAAAAACATTGAAGAGATAATATATATATGTATATATAATATGAATATAGAGAAAAAATAAAGAAAGAAAGAGTGATTATAAACAGTATTCATTAAATGCTATAAAATTACAGTAAAAAGGATAATCATAAAATTTTATATTTTCGTTTATGAAATTTTTGTTTTATTTTTTTATTTTATGGTGTGGTATTCTTTCTATGGGTATTAAAATGGTTTAATGATTATAACATAAATAAAATAAACAGAAAAAAAAACTGAAATTATCTAAAGAATTAAAGGATATATCTAAGGAATTGAAGGAAATGTTAATATGACAGTTACGAATAAAAACAAAACGAAAACAAAAAAAAAATAAAAATGTTTTTGAAAATTTAATATTAATCAAAATTTTTATATATATAAGCCTATTTTTTTTTAAATATTTAATATAATTAAAATATTTTTTAACAATAGTATAATCAATGAATCTATACAAATAATATTTACATAATCAAATTTTGTCAGTTGAATTTCACTCTCTTTATTTTCTGTAATTTCTCTCTTCACTTTCGATTTTTTAGAATTAAGATTGATCACATCATATTTGAATTTGGCTTCTCCATAGCATAAATAGTACGTTACAGATAATATACATTATTGTCGACCGACTTTGATGATGTGGTGATTATGTTTGATCTGATACTAACCAGAATTCCGTACAAGACATTCATATTGTAAATTGTTTTTTTTTTTCAATTATTTATTGAAGTTACTTTCGAATACAATTTGGTTATTAGATATTGTGCATCAGACTGTTTACTTAGCACGTCAAAGGTGAAACAAGTTGAGATTAGTTTCCTGTGAGATAATAAAGTGTGCATATTTAGTGAATTAAAAGGGTGAATAAAAGAAATTTATGTTGGATGGATTCTAATCTATTGGAGTATATTCTTGGAGATCATGTGTTCATAATTATAGGTGAAAGTTAAGTTTGTCATCTAAAAGTCTGCAGAGATCCGTTGTACACTCTCAAGGGATGAATTGTTAATTGTATAATTGTTGAGAAGAGTGGATCATTCCATATATATTTCACAATATTAAATTCTAATTTATTTGAGTGGGTGTTTCTAATTTATTTGAGTGGGAGTGGGTGGGTTTTCCTGTAGTGAATTTAGCCTGAAGTAACGTTGCATTAGAACTATTCTTAATAGCTAAGTAGATTTTAAGATCATCGGCGAAAGCATGTGCTTAACACCATATAAATTTCTTAATATATTTCTGGCAATAAAAGAGTGGCCCTAAATGGCTACCTTGAGGTACTGCCGTGGTAACATATATAGTTTTAGATAATAGGATTTGAAATCTTACATTTTGAGCTCTTTCTGTAAGGCTTGATTAACATGTTCTACACGATCATCGACTGTTTTACTGAAGTCAGTGTGTATTGCATCAATTTGATATCGAATTTCTATTAAATTTATAGGGTTTCAGAAGTGTATGTAAGACTAGTCATAATAGATCTTCCTTTCCTGATTAAAATGATCTACACGATCGACTGTTTTACTGAAGTCAGTGTGTATCGCATCAATGTTGTTTTATTTGGGATTGTATATTAACTTACATGTGATTGTTATGTTGTATTTGTAATTAACAAGGTGCTCCTCGTGCTTCTATGAGCTTGTAAGAGATTGAATTAAAATAATTTGATTTAAAAGTGCGTGTATTTTGTCAGCGGAATATACAAAACTATTGATTAGTGAAATAATTGACAAAAAAGGATTGAATCAAATATAATTTAAAAAATATTGTTTGGAAATTATGAAAAACAGTAGCAGATTATTTGAAATGCGAATGTAAGTAAAATAATATTGTCAAAATGATTACATTTTAATTATTTTTAATTAATTTTTTTTATTATTTATTCTGTACAATTATCCTTATCTAATTACTAATAACAACGGTAGTGATTAGAATATGAGAGAGCATTTAAAATGTATTTAAGGCAAGAGTCCAAAAAATTTGGGTAAATCTTTGGATCAAATTTTACTGCTTTATAGTTTTTACAGTGTCCCCAACAGATGAAATATTTGATAGATCTTAATACATTGGACTGGAAATATTCAATTAATTCAATGTTGGATCTACCGTAAAGTTCTGAATATAATACCCAGTTAATCTAATTGGAAAATGCCAATATTTTGAAAAAAATAATAAATCCATTTGGTATACCCAAGTACTCCTATTTGATTTTTACACCCGGGTGCACTATTCGGAAAGCAACATATAGATATGATCGTTATTTATTTTAGTATTAGATAACATCCAATATCGAAATAGTTTGAAATTAATTTTCGAAATATATAAAATGTGATTAATGTACCCGGGGTTCTGTAAATAAAAAAATGTTCCGATTAATTTATCTGGGGTACTTTATTGGGAGGGGTATTATATTCAGAACATTACTGTACTATATGTTTTCCATAATTCCACTCCGTAACTCTACATTGATAATTTTATACACTGCAAATTTGCATTCTGAAGATAATTTGGAGAAGCGTCCTATTTGTCGAAGAAAGTTGATTGAACTTTATTCTTAACTCTTTGTTTTTTGTTGATAATGGGAGTTACCCAACTGAGACGTCTTTATAAGTGCATATCCACAGTACACATTATACACACTCTCCGTTATTGAAAGAAACTGCAAGGCATTTTCTTTTACGTTTATTAAAATAATATATCGAGAGACTTAGATTTATTGTTTTGATTATTCATGTTGAAATTGGTTCGGGGAAAAGTGCTGAAATCAGAATATATTATACGATATTTTTACTTGTACTTTTAAAGGGTTATAACATTTATAATGGTTCATTTATTTATGTTTACCTTTAATAAATTTCTACATTTCAAATAACTTCAATGTACTGACAAAAATGACAGCAATGATGTAATAAAATGTAAAATATTATACTAAACAGACAATAATGTCTATCAGTCACAAAATACGATCGACCAAAAGCTACAATCTAAAAGGGTGGATAAATTTAAAAACTTGTTCATGCTTACACAAGCTCGAAAGGTAAACGTCGCCTAAAGTTTTTAAAGAGATATTTTTTTCATAGTCTTGGAATTATAAGAAATATTTTCAAAGATCACTCAATTTAGGTATAAAGAAAATTCAAAGTTTTTGCTACGCAATTTTAATAATTTATTAAAATTATTGGCCAAATTAAACTAACAAAAAACAACGGGAAAATTTTTGAGTTGGATCGACTTAGTCGAATGGAAAAATTTTTATTATTTAAATTAATTTTTTTAATCGACTCAGTCAATCCGATTTAAATACACTTCGGATTATTTTGTATGCAAATAATATCTTTATTAATTGAGTCTTAATAGATGGCAGTAATATGATTGTTAAGTGTTGTTATTTTTTGTTGCTGCCTTGTTTTTATTATTTTGTTATTATTCTAAAAGTTATTATATTTTTTATTTTTATAAAATTAAAATTTTAAATTACACTTTTACCAATTTTAAATTATTTAGAAAGTAGTTGATGTTTAAAATTCAGTTTGATATCTATAAGCTTCTTAATGGTTTAATGGAGGTTCGATCAACTGTGCTTTGTGTTATTTTACTCTTAAATCACTACTAAAATTATAAATCTTTAGCTAGAGAACTGTGCAGATTGGTCCATGTATACCGCTTAAATTCAAAAAATCAAATTAAAATTTTAGCAGAATCGAATTTAAAATGAAATCCACAAGAACCTGCAAATATTAGAACTCAATGATTTCATAACTTTGACACAAATGACTCACATACAAACACAATCATATTAAAACAAATACAGAAATGATAATCGGTACTCCAATACACGAATATGCAACAAGAAATGCAACTCATCTACGTTATTCTGCTACTACAAATCTATTTGGGTTAGAGAAAATAATTAACTCGTCTATCAAAATGTTTAAATGGTCTCCCATTAAATATTAAGCTGTCAAAAGAGAATATATTTAAGAGTAAATGTAAATAAATGCTAAATTTCACAATATTGAACTTGTACTTTGTAATTAATTTGTTTTTCATTTAATCATATTTTTTACTATTGTCCATTAAATTATTCACATATTCATCACTTCTGTTCTATTACATGTAATATTTTTTTTCTTTCTTTCTTAATTTGATATTTTTTTGCATTAGATATTATTTTATATTACTTGAATTTGTATAAACTTGACTAAGCACTTTAAAACGAATTGTAAACACTCTATATGAGTTTCGTTAGTCCTTTTTGCGAAATTAAATGAATAAATAAATAAATAAACAAATAACCCTTAAAATAACAATAAATGGGTTGTGGTATTAAGACCCACAATTTAGTATCAATTACCTCAAAAAATCTATTGTAATTGTCATTTTCATCTATCTATCAACAAAAACTTTATTGAAATTTGTTTGTTCCAATTTCCTATCTCCCATGTATTTAACCTCATTAGCCTTTAGAATAATTATCCCATTTATACCAACTGGTGGACATAATCCCTTCTTAATCGAGAAAGTTACATGTACACTAAATACTTGTATACTCTCATTAAGCTTCATTTTTCACTTATAAAGTCATTCCTGTATCAGCTGCAAATGTTCTTGCAAATTTGTAAAAGCTGTATACGAATTGGGATGGCAGGTTAAAATTGTGATATCGTCTGCGAATGTGGATGTTAAGGTGCTTCTGTTTTCCGGTAGATCAGACGTATATACTAGGTATTTATTGTGAGAAATAAAAATCGTTTCTTCCACTACACGATAGATATCACTTCACGAACGACAAATAGAACAGCAAATAGTGAACTAATCAATATCTACTTTGTGAAAACTTTTAAGATTCAAGAAAAGCTCTATATGCTCCAAAGAAGATTACGAAAACAAAAATAATTCTGTTTCATACTGTCATCATGAATATCAGCTTTAAATTTTTATTACATACTCATATTATAGTCATCTGATTATACGATGTAATTTTGAACTCAATTTACTCTTATTTAAATGAATATGCTTATTTGGTTGTAATTTTCCTAAAATTGAGGACATTTAGAGTGAAACTAAAAACAAAACAAAACAAAACAAAAAAAAAACTAAATAAAAAAAAAATAATTGTTTTTATTTTTGTTTTGTTTTGATTTTCCTTTTAATTTCTGTACATATTTTTAGACCACTTTTGCAGACAAAAATAAAAAAAAAAAAATGATTCCATTGAATTTTTTTTTTCTATATACATTTTTATATTATGGCAGGCAATATATGTATGTATAGCTGCTAGCACAAAAGAAGTAAAAAAAAAAAAGAAAAACTAGTCATATGTCATTTTTCCATTTTCACCAATTTTTTTTTTTTTTATTTTTATTTTTCATTCTAAATTTATGCATTTTGTATGAGAATGTAACATGGATTATGGAGAGAACGGATTGAATTCATTTTATGGTTCCGTAAATGAAGGGTGATACGATGAGATGGTGGAATTTAGATTTTTTTTTGTTGTGAATAGGTATTTTAGTTAAAAAGCTGTAATTTTGTTAACAATCATTTTTATCGTATAAGAATCTGTGATTCCAATTAGTAGAGGAATATATTAATGTTTAATTGTGAATTTATGTTAGATCAGATCATGAATAATTTTGTGTTGTACAATATTGAGGGAAGCTTTGATATTGTGTTAATGATTATGATCCGTGATATAAGATTTTGACATAGCAGCTTTCACAGTTCTTGTAATGATCTTCAATATTGCATAATTTGGATTAAAAATGGGATATTCAAATCCTTAATAATTTTTCCAAGTCGTACTGAGTTTGATTTTATATTTACATTTTTTTAACAGTTACACTTACAGTTCAGAATATTTCACTGTAATTTGACATTTACCTTGTTTTCATAAATGCAAACCTGCAGTCAATCTGCATATACTGAATTTATGAACACACTTGTCAGATTTTCTGAATGCTGTTCATAAATGCAGACTCAAAATGCTACTGGGCGTCAACTTGGCAGAATAAATTTTTAGTATGCATAAAACTTTTTGAAGTAGTTTTCTTTGTTGTTTTGAGTATTTTAGTTTTTGTTTTGTTATTTAAAAAAAAATGTTATTTTCAAAATAACAGTATTAATGAACAGAAACTTTGCAGAATTGTCAAGTAAAGGTAAAATATAGGTAGAATTTGTATTCATTATTGCAAAGTACGCTAACTGGTGGCAAGCTTGTTGTCAGTTTGCAGCATTTATGAATACACCCTTATTTTATGAAAGTATTATTTCTTCTATTGCGATCCCATTTTGGATAACTGGAACCAATTCACCAGTTGTTATGTAATACTGCTAATTAAATATTTTTAAATGTATATTTTCTAGTCCCATTTCGAATATTTCACAACCATGATAAATTTTTTCTTTCCGACAACTCACCTGCCTTAAGTATTGATAAGTTTTGCAGCTCCAATTAAAGTTTTTGTATTGCTCTAAATGCGGTGCAAATGCATTTCCTCCTCTTTTAATTAAGTAGTATTAAAAATCAAATACATTTCGTTTTCCCAATGTTCTTATTTAACCTCCGTAATCACTATTTTTATATGGCTTTACATTAATTATTTCTTCATATCGGATCGGATCATATTACCGATTCTACTTCGAGTATAATTTTCATGTTTTCATTTTTTTTCTAGTTTTATTTTTTGTTTTTAGTTTTAAATGAAAAACAGAGAGAGATTGACAAAAAGTCATAATGCATAAAATCTTTTTGAAAATATTTCAATAGAAATATATATATATATATATATATATATACATATTTACTATATTTTGTTTCTATTTTTTAAAATAAAATTTTTTTTAACCTTTAAGTGGTTATGAAAGGGTTACAATTTTACCAGAGTGCATTATTATTTTATTTGAGATTGTTTATACAAAATTTGATTATTATATTTTTATTACTTGTGTAATTACGTAATTTTAGACAAATTACAAAGATGAGGATCAATCAGAATATCTCTAAAAGGTTGGTCAAGTTATTTGAATCACAAAATGGGCCATCCAACTTTTCAATCATGAGCATCAGAAAGTTATTAAGACAAATAGACTTTTGCCTATTAGAAAAAGCAAACATGCCAAATGGCTTTGCTATGAATAAATTGACAAAAGCTAAAGAATGTTATTCATTTGAGTAATGTTAAAGGATAGTTTACAAAATGGTTATTCAACCAAGATAATTCCAATTAGCAAAAATTAATTTCTACCCTTATATTTTTCTTAAAAAATTTAATTTTCTAATTTTTGATTTATTTTTGTATTTTATTTTATTGCTTGAGCGTTTTGTTTAATTTGAAGAACATTAGAAAAAATGGCCAAACATACAAAGAAGGTTTTTAATTTGTGTGGAAAAAAGGACTTGCAATTTTTTTTTTGTATATTTTTTTTTTTTTACTTTTATTTTTATTTGTACCGAAATTAATGTTAAATTGAATTTTTGGAATTTTAAATTTTAAGACTTTAATAAAATCACAACAATGGATTATATATTAAGTAAATTATAAGATCAGACCAGTTTTACGCTAACATCGTAAAAAAATTATTTATAACTTATATGCTTATTCTAGCTATATGCTATATTAAATGCTGAAATTTAGTTTTGTTATGTTATTTGAATTTAATAAAAAAAAAAAAAAAAACGCACAAGTTGGTATTGTTGGTAAATATGGTACCCGTTATGATGTCTCACTACGTCAGATGGTAAAAAAAAATATAAATTACCCAACATTCAAAATATACCTGTACGTTTTGTGGCAAGGATGACATGAAACGTGCCTGCGTTGATATTTGGTGATGTAAACGTGTTGTTGCTGGCGGAGCTATTTAAGAGAATTTAAATACAAAATACCTGTGCGTGTGAATTATTTAGATTCAGACGATTCAAATAAATGTAAAAAATGATGGAAATGTTCAACAAAAAAAAAATTGTTGGCGAGATGATAATGGTCAGATAAGTTGATTTTCCTCCCTCATATTGTCAAATTAATCATACAATTCTGAAATATATTATAATTTCTAGATTCAATTCAATTTATAAGATACAATACTTCACAATTTTGATTATGAAAGTGATTCAAAATTTTCTACTAATGAATACAATTTTATTTATTTATTTTTATGTTTTTTTATATTAATATAATCTCTTACCTACCTGTTACTACTTAGTGGTTAAAAAATTATATTATAAAAAAAAACTAAATACAAAATGTATTTTTTTTTTTAAAGGAAAATCTGTTAAAAACTACTATACATAAATGAAGGACGACGAATGGGCTTTTTAGCTTCGGTACTTATTTTGCTACCACTTTTTTTTGTTTTAATTTTATTTTATTTTTTATTTTTTTTTTGTTTGTACTTTTGTTTCTATTAAATATTGCTTTTTAGGAACAGAAATTGAAAAAAAAAAAATCTAAAAACAAGTGAAGAAATTAAGTGGAAAGAAAAACCTATTTATGCCAAGGTTGAAAAACATGAAAATTCTTCATCATCATAATGTAAACGTAAAAATTATAAAAAACAAAAAAATAAAAAAATAAAAAACATACCAACCTTTTTTATTTTATTCTTATTTTTTATTTTTTAAAAAATATCAACTAAAAAAAAATGTATAGAAAAATAAAAAAATAAGTTAACAAAAAAAAGAAAAAAAATTAAAATATAAAAGCATTATGTACTTATATGTGCACACACATCTATATCTTATTTTAAGTTCTTAAGTGCCCTTAAGTCATTTCCATTATAAAACTTGAAGAAACACATATAAACAAATACACACCATTGCACACATACAGACACACATATATATATATATATATATGCAATATATGTGTATCAAAATAAACAAAAAACACAAACAAACAAAAATGAAAAAATCACGCAAATTTTATTCATTTACTGTAAAACTTATTCAAACTAAATGAGCACGTTTTCAATAGATTTTAAAAATATAACTACATGCAAATATATGTATATATATATATATATACTTGTATATGAATAAATAAATATGTATATATATAATATTTTAATATTTTGCATTAATATTTTTTAATATTCCGATGGCATCTTACATCCATTCTTTAAATACAATTCAAATTCTATGCCTTTTTTGTTTTCTTTTTTTGTTTTTATTTTTTCTTACAATTTATTTTTATATTTTTTTTTTTTTTTTTTTTTTTTAAGTTCTGGTTTAATTTTTCAGATAAATTTAGAAATTTTCATAAATTTTTTTTTAAAGGAATAAACTTTTTTTTTTTAAAGAAAATTCTAATCTTAAAATAGAAAACTAGTATGATATACATAGTATATAGATTGACATGAAGTTTGTATGTGTGTGAATTTTTCTAATAAATTAATGTTTTTTCAAAATGTAATATCATAACTTTGTCATTTTCAAATCAAACTTTCATCTTTTCAAATCAATCAGAATCATTTTTGTTATATTAAAATTTATTTTAATTTTGATTAAAAATAAATATATAGATTAGTACAAAAGAAGGTGGGGTGTTACATATATATTACAAAAAGACATCTAATTATATATATATATAAGTTATTTGAATGAATGAAACATTAAAAATAAATTATTTTTCTACTTGTTTTAAATTTAATATATTTTGTCTGTATTTGATTGTATGAAGTGACAATGAGTGTTCAAAGAAAATCTTATAAATTACATTCTTAAATACAGTTGTCAACTGTCTAAAGTTTAATTTTAAATGAAATATACTGAAGCACATCAATAAAATTTTTGCCAAAGAATAAGCCTGTTTGTACTAGTATTCTAGACTACAATTTCAAGAAACGTTTTATACCCTCTTATCAACAAAACAAACACATTTTGTGGAGGGGATATTCTGTTTTCACGAACATGAGAATATTTAACAAAAATTTTTGCGTTGAACGATCTTCAAATACAAATTCATAAGAAATAAAAATTTCGAGTAAGGTTAGAAATATGTTATGTATTCGCTCTGTATTAATAATTTGTATTTAGAAATGAATGTAATTTTCACACACCCATACATAAATACCATGATTCCATAGAATGCAAGTGGAAACGTGAAGTGTATAGTTATAAAGCAGCTGAAGGAAGGAATAGTACAAGTCTTATCGACGTTTAAGTTCAAAAATTTTTGTTAAAAAAATTTCAATCATTATTTTAACTCAGTCAATTTATAAAAAGCAAGTTAGCTTGATTGTTATGGTTACATCAACATTAGTGAATAGGTCCTATGAATTCTGATGATAAATTATTCATTCAGAATAACTGAACATATTGTTGATGCATACATAATTTTGTTCTAATTAAATGTCTAAGCATATAATATTGTATATATACTATAATTAATTCTGTGTTGTTATTTGCAAATCTTCAATCTGTTATCAGTAAACCTGTCAGATGAATTATTATTCAATTTGTTTGATATTCATTATGAGTCAAAGTGCAATTTTCCCATAAAATTGTATTGCAACCTCTTCGAATTAGAATTACGAAATATCCAAATTATTTTATCACACGAACTTCTGAACGAACTACTGAACGAAATATTGAACATTCTATCCCATTGAGACATGATTGGTCAGTTTTCTAAAAACTAATTGACAAAATATCTTACTATCCGTTTTTAATTAAACTGACAACGGTAAAATACTAGCAAAACAGCTAGTATGCTTTTCTCTTTATTTTGCTTTTTTTTTAAACTATAGAAAACAAAACTGAATTGAATTATGGTATGTATTAGTAAATTAGGTTAAAGTATATAACTCAAACTAGTATTTAAAAGTATTGTTTTCGACTCCTCCGCAATGAAAAAAAAATAAATAATGTGCTAATCCAAGTTGAAATAAAATCCATCTCTTCGACGAGACAATGGCTTGTGTTATAAACGATAATAATTTTAATATGAAATTGATAATTTTAAAATGAAGCTCAACAATAAAATGATATGAAATGACCATATCTTTGACATCGCTAAAAATGCCGCGAGATGGTGGGGGTTTTTGAGTCGCTGCAAAACGTATTTCTCTCCCCAGGGCATGCTTAATATTTATAAATCATACGTACGACCCAAGTTGGAGTACAATTCACATATATGGGTCGGTGCATCATGAATCGCACTAAATTTTCTTCACAAAGTTCAAAAGCGTGCCATTCGTCTTACTGACAACCCTAAGGTGACATCCTCCCTTGTACCACTTGAAAATCGTCGTGTTGTTGGAGCTCTTTCCCTATTTTATAAATATCTTCTAGGTTTATGCATTTGTTCAGACCAAATTAAAACCCTAATGCCACCTCTCAAATATTTCCGCCGAGGAACAAGCGAGGCATCAAGTGCCCAACCCTACTTAGCGAAAATTCCAAGGAGGCTCAAAATCGGCTATGGGAATTCGTTTGTAGTAAAATTTTCACGAATGTGGAACCATATTCCAACAAACGTGTTTCCCCAATACAAAAATATACCTAAGTACAATCTGCAAAAGTTCAAGAGTAATATTAATAAATTTATTTAAAATGTCCTGCTGATCAAAGAGATATTTTTCTTTCTACAATCCTCAATTAGTCCAATCTATACATTCGTGTATAAAGGTATCGCTTAAAACCTATTGCTTGGCTTAACTTAAAAAAAAAAAAAAATAATGGATATGGATAACAATATGGACTTTTTCTGCTTTGTCTGTGCCTGCTATCAAATTTTGGATTTATGGATCAAATTCGTGATTGCATTCATTTTTGTTTATGAGATAATAATTCATAACATAATTCGTAACATTTTGTTCATTTCGCTGTATATAATACCCTATTTGAAGCCGCATGTAACATTTTTACACAATTGAATTTATTCCCGTCCAATTTCTGATGTTTCGCAGCCATGATATTTATTTTCTATCCATGCCGTTTATTTTGTTCAGTATTATTAATTTCAACAAATTGTATTTGATACAGTGCATTATAACGGTCGAAATATGTAAATTTCTCGTTTCGACTCTATATGAAATTTTTTTTCATTTGGAATTTGTTCGGTCCAGGATAGAAATGAATTTTTACATATAGTTGAAACTGAGCGTGATTTTTTCGAACATTATAGTAGTAATAAACTACTTTTAATTGATAACAATAGATTCTAAGTATTTTTGTGGCGATATACAAAATAAAATTCATAAATTGTTGTCTCGTAGTACTTATAATTAAATTTAGTCCACTCAAAGTAAACGATTTCAAAGTTCAGTGTTAATCAAACATTAATGTTTTACATATTCTAGTCTTCCCTTTTTTTACCCTAAAATAATATGTATTTCAAACTATTTACATTTATCTATTTGATTTTATTTGATGTATAACAGGCTCATTACGATCTCATATTGTAGCAAAGTCTATTCGAAGTATTCCCAGAGTCGGGGTGTGCATTCAAAATAAATATATTTTGTATACAAGTCGAAACATTGACATTTAAAAAAAAAAAAAAATTAGTAAAATGATTATTGCTATTATCAACAGACTTGATATTAGCAGTATGAAGTGATATTATCAGTAAGGTCAGGGAAATAATTCGGAAACTAAAGATTTAAATATATAATATAATAAGTTATTGTAAACTTGAGTATCTATATTTTTCCATTAATTTTCTATCCGACATTTTTTTTCTAATTTTGAGCTCTACTTTTTATTTATTTAATACAATTCCCATACAATATTAGCTCATATTTTTACTTTATTGATGAACAATATAAGCTTTTATCTTTGTCCTAAATCACATAACACTGTTAAATTTTATCTCTAAAATTCAAATTGAAATTTATATTTAATATGAGTATATATGCAAATTACCTGTATTTTAAAATCAAATTAAAAATAATTTTAAAAGTGAATTTTTATTCAAAAATAAATATGAATATTAAATTGTTTCAAAGTTGTATCCTTAGAGAATTATACACATATTTTCTAATAAAAGAAAATTACATAAAAAAGAAAGAAAAAAAAAATAAAAATATTTTTCAAAAAATTTTCATATTTCCCCACAAAATGAACAAAAAATAAAAAATTAAATAAAGTAAAATGAATTTTTGTAAAGAGAGTATACCAACCAACCAACCAACCACTATACATTTCTAAGTAACTTATTTATTCGTAATGTACGTAAGTACTATTGCGTAACTTGAAATTATTTGTTTTTTATTTTCATCTCTCTATTATCATTTTACCAGTTATAATTGCATAGAAAATAGAAAACAAAATTTTTTATTTCTGCCCCTTGCCTTCCACCCCATCTTTAATTTTTATGTTGAAAATTTTCCAAATACAAAAGTCAAAGTAATTTGAAATTTCCTAGTATCATTATGAATAGTTACATTTTGAATATTTCAACAATATTGAATATACAGAATAATGTATATTAATGGTCAAAAAATCTGGAGTGAATATAATATGGAATGAATGATGTTTGATAGTATAGAGTTAACTTTTTATACATTATAAGCCTGAATAAAATTGAATTCTATGTATGATTAGTATGCTACTTGATGTTTTACCTAGTTTATATTGTGAATGTCAAAATTTAGTAAAATACCTAATGTAATCAAAAGATTATTAGCTGGTGCATTGCTCCTTACTGCGATCACCAAGTCTTTCGTAATATTATTGGAAGATATTCAATAGATTCAGAACAAATTCGGCAGCATATGTCATCATTATCTTATAGCAGTACAGCTTTGGGGAGCTTTGGTCTCGTCACAGTACTTCAAAACAAATTCAACAACCTATGTCATCATCATCTTATAGCAGTACAGCTTTGGGTAGCTTTGACCTTCGTCCCAGTACTTCAATTTGGGATTTGTGGGGCTTTGGCATCATTTTGAATATTGCTTTCTCCTCTTCCTCATGTTGTTTTTGTTGCCAATATTTTTGGTCCCAGTTCGAAGAATTTTTCTTTCATTTTTACGTAGGCTGTGTTCTTCTCGGCTGTATTTATGGTCCATCATATCTCGAATCCAGACTAATTTTGGATCGTATTAGAGTTTTATATATCGCCATCCTTGCTTTTTTTGATATTAACTGTGATTGTAACAAATATCTGTTTGCATAGTAACATCTGTTTCCGGTTTATTTTTATTGCATTATTGTCATATTGTTTTTCCGAGGCATGTGAAGCTTGTAACTCCTTCAAAGTTGCACTCTTCGATTGTTATATTCTGATTATTTCTTATTTTCTCTTTTTTCGATATTTTGTTTTGCCTTTGTTGATGGTTAAGCATACTTTTTTTATATTTATTTATTTATTTATAAGATCTTTATTATGGGCTTATCAACCACGTGGGTTTTGTCAAGCCCTCATTCTTTAACGTTTTTTACATAATTATCTTAGGTTTATTTCATTATTATTTTTTAACATAATGTTTTTTTAAATTTAGATTTTTGATTTACTTTTTTGTTTCTTTTTTTTGTATTGTAATTTCAAATTCATTTTTTTTTTTTCCTCTCTAAGTTTACAATTTTGATTTTAGCCTAGTTTATATTACATATATTAGAAAAATTAAATTTTTTAATGGTTTTTATTGAATTTTATTATATTTTATTGAAAATGTCAGTTTCTCTAAGGAATGCCGTGATATTAGTTGTTCCTTCTATAGTATCCTGTGTGAGTATATCAAGTCCCGTGATTCCAAGCCTGGCTCTTACATCAGTGTATAAAGGGCAAACCTTAAATATGTGCTGTATATTAATTGGGGTATCTGGAACACAGTGACTGTGTTGGCTGTGCGTTTTGGGGTCCATCAAAGAGATAGCTGTGAGTGTATCGTGTGTGTCCTATTCGGAGTCTAGTCAGAACAACAGCAATTTTCCTACTGGCCTTGTCTAAACTATGCCATCTGGATACATTTCTTTTGATGTGCCTTAGTTTGTTGGTGAGGGGTTCATTTTCCCAACTTGTGTTGTGTATGTCCCATAAAGTTCGATCACATATCTCTTTATAATCCCTGTAGTACCGGCTTTGTTGTTCGGAAAGTGGTTCTAAAAGTGCTTCTTTTGCCAGTCTGTCTGCTTCTTCATTACCGGTAATATTGGCATGTCCCGGAGTCCATAGAAATGCTATATGATTTTTACATCACTGTCGGGTGTTTTGAGGTAGCAGATGAGAGAGCCTGTAGGCTACTAAGGGAGTCGGTGCAAATTATGAACCTTCTCCCCTCATAGCTTCGGCGGACATACTCAATTGCCCTGTTTATGGCATACAGTTCCGCCGAATATACTGTTGTATGTTCGTTAAGTCTGTATTTTTTTTCATGTTGCATACATTTAAATGCGCATCCTGCTATGTTATTTTGTTTCGATCCATCTGTGTATATCGGTATGTAGTCTTTATAGGTAGTATTTTTTTTATACTTTTTTTTATCTCTATTTGTAGTTGTACAAATACTTTTGCCATTATTATTTTATAATCTACATACATATATGGTTTTTAATATATTTATTAAGTTTGGAAACAGAAACAGATAAAATATAATTTATTTATTTATTAATTTTATGATCTTTTAATATTTTCAATTGCATTGTGTCATTTGCGACACCTTAAAGTGTAGGTAATTTTTTTAAAAATCTGTACTGATTCAATTATTAGCTTGTTTTAAAATTTATTTTTACGAAAATCTGGCTTAGATAATAATTTTTTCCATGCTAATATTCATTTCTATCATTTGTATGATTGCATCATGATGAATGTATCTTTTTTAGCCAAAGTGAGCCGGTAAATATGGTAATACTAATTTTAGAAGCTCAAAAATGATCACTTGAAGTTTGTTCATTACGTCTTCAATATATTTTTATACGATAGAAAATTGCTCATTGTAACTGGGTTTGTGAACCAATTTATATACTTTTATATTAACTTGCCAGTGTCTATTTATTATATGTATATATGTTTATATTTTTGGTAGATAGGTTCGAATTTTTTTTGTTTAATATTTATTATTATTTTGATATGTATAGTCATGCTGTTTTGTTTTTGTAATGTGTAAGTCAGAAAATCATGTTTTTTACTGTATCCTATAGTTTCTATAATTTTTACTTATAACTGTATCTAAATATTAATACATCAAATTTATTCAATAAAAAATTTTTTTTTTTTTTTTGGTTTTGCGAAAGATAGGAGGTAATCCCCGAAGGACATCAAGAGCTCCAGCCGCGTGTGCGTCTTGATAGTGTAGGAATCGAACCCACTAAAGCCCACCTATCTTTTTTCCGTTATAACCAATCTACGTAAGATCGACTAATGACTTTTTTTTTCGTAAATTTTCGGTCGCGTGTTTAGGAAATTATTATAGTAGTAATAATTATTATAGTTTCCGTGGAGGATCGCTAACATTATAATATTTACCGTGTAGGAACTTTATCACTATGATATTTCCCGTGAAGGAGATAGCCACAGCAATAGTTCCGCGTGGGAAGATTTTTTAGATTTTTTCGCAAAGGAAAATTATTGAAATAATAATTTCCGTAAAGGAAACTATTATCGTAGAATTTTCCATTTTAGGTAGTGACCAGCTCGTGGGGTTTCGTTCTTTTGAGTCGACAGATACTGCTGTCGATATGAAGAACTGCTGCCATTTCCGAGTTCACATGAGTTTGCAGTGTCTGCTCGTGTTTGACTGCATGTTTCTTGATCTCTTCCGTGACTGTTTCAATGTGCAAGTCACGGTGGAGATCTTTGTTACGTACGTACCATGGTGCATTTACTATACCACGGAGCACTTTATTTTGAAATTTTTGCAACATTTCGATGTTGGTTTTCTTTGCACAGCCCCATAATTGGATACCGTACGTCCACACAGGTTTTAATATCTGCTTATATATCAATATTTTGTTCTGTACTGATAACTCAGAACCACGCCCAAGTAATCAGTAAAATTTTTGGAGTCTAATGTTTAGCTCTTCTTTTTTCTTTCTTATATGTTCCTTCCATCTTAGCTTAGCATCGAGTGTCATTCCCAGATACTTTGCTGTATTGGCATATGGTACTATATTGTTATTGATTGAGATAAGAATGGTTGCAATCTTTTTATATGTAAAATTTATCTGAGTTGATTTGCTTTCATTAAGTTTTATGCGCCATCGTTGGCTCCATAATTTTATTTTATTCATTGCATTTTGAAGTTTTGCTGTGGATTTTTCGACAGATACGTCAACTGCAAGAATCGCAGTGTCGTCTGTAAAGGTAGCCATAAAAATGTTGTCAATTTGTGGGATATCTCTTGTATATAGCAGGTAAAGTATTGGACCAAGAACACTTCCCTGTGGGACTCCAGCAGATATTTCTTTTATTTCTGAATATTCTTTGGCATAACGTACACGAAAGCATCTATTGTTCATATATGATTTTAATATTTCATAGAATTGTCTTGGTAAATCACGATGTAGTTTAAATTCAAGGCCTTGGTGCCACACTTTGTCGAAAGCTTGAACAACATCTAAGAAGATTGCTGAGCAAACTTTTTTTTCTTCGAACGTTTTTTCCACTATATTTGTGATCCGATGCACTTGATCAATTGTAGAATGTTTGTTTCTGAATCTAAATTGATGGTTCGGGATCAGATCTCTTTCTTCAATAATCGGGGCAAGTCTTTTGAGGAGCAGTTTCTCAAATATTTTTGATATAATAGGTAACAATTCAATAAAAATGAAGTAGTTAATTCTACTCTTTCTCTATTTGAGTAATCAAAAAAAAAAATTTAATTTATTATTTGCGTTATAAATTAAAGTAGTAGTAAAATAAACGGCTTAATAATAATTGAAAAATGTTTAATGACTAACGAATTAATTTTATTGAATTTAAACTTAGAGCGATTAAATATGTTAAAGATAATTTTAATTAAATATATTTGTACTGAATTATTACAATTGTACTAAAATTAAATAAAATTGTATTAAATAAAATAGCTGTTTTAAGCTAAATATATTAAAAAAAAAATTTCGACTTAATGTAGAGTTTTCACACATTATTTGTCCAGTTGTCAATTTTATTGTCAGTAAAACTGATGAAATCAAACATTTTTAGTTGTAAGGAAAATTAATTTTTTTGTTTTAGAGAAATTTGTTTGTATATTGAAAATGTCTGTATGATAAGCATTTTTAGCAAAAATTCAATTTTGTGTACTTCAACAAGACAGTTTAGTACACATTATCAGTTCAGTTAATAAGACTGACAACTGAATTGTTAAATAAATATAATGTTCACTATTCAATTCATTGCTCAATTTAAATGTTTGAACGTGTACCTTCACTAATCGAATTAATTTCATTGTAAGTTATGAGTAGATCAATACTAAAATTGATGTGAATTGAAAGATGACTCGATTTGACAAATTAGTCATTTTATTTATAAAACCGTGAGTTTTATTTATTTTTTTTTCAATACAATTACAATTCCAAACAAAACTAATTAATTTTCGTAATAATTATAGGGATAACACTGAGAAATAATCTATAATGTATTTCGTGAACAAAATTGAATAAATAATAAAAAGTTGAATTGAAAGTTTAAAAACTGTAGAATCGATAAAAATAAAATAATTTTTATTTTTTTATAAAAAATGAAAAATTAATTTTCTTCTCTGATGGTCTATTTTTTTTGTGATCTTAGGTGTACTTATTATATAGTTAAATACAAAATGAAAATATGTACAAGAAAATATAACAGAATAACATAAAAGCTAATTGGTTACGAGAAATTATTAAAAATCATACTATATAAGTATATAAATGTAATTTATATATATATATGTATAGTATGTGTAAAGAGCATTGCATATTAACTGTAATAAATTATTACCACAATGCCACACAAAACAAAACAACAACAAAAAAATACAAAAATTATTACTTTACTACATAGACCATTTTCAACATTAATTAGACTAACTATAGGTATATAGTATATAAATATATTTGTGTACATTGTATTATAAGTATGAATAAAGAAAATAAGAATAGCAAAGGATAAACATAAAAATATAATAATTAGAAGAAATTTCCTTTAAATAGTCCTTCTGTATATCTATATAAATATATACATACAATATATACATATATATTTTGACAGTACAACAATAATATTTTTCTTTTATTTTCAAGTTTTTATAAACGGCATAAACAATTTAGCGTTTGTATGACCTACAAATAGAAAACAACAAAAAAATTAAAATAAATGAGAAATTATAACGGTATATATATAAGAAAAATAAAAAAGAAAATAGCCAACTTAACCTAAACCTTACAACTTATTATTTTTCGTTTTTATTTTTTTGTTATGTTTATTTTTTATATTTACTTTTTTTGTTTTTTGTATATTGCAATGTAATTGAATTTTTTTTTTTTTTTTTTTTAGTACTATTTCAAGTGGTCACCTAAGTTGTTATTAATTGTACGTAATTTTCGTAAATTGAAATATTGGAAACTTTTATGACAATTTATTGGAAAGTTGGAAATAATAATAATAAAAAAAAAACACATGTTTTTATTTTCGTAATTAAGTTGATTTATATTAGATTTTTCTGACATTAGCTATACAGTTAAAGTTTCATTCAAGCTAACTATTAATAGGCATTTTGAAAATTAATATAAAATGCGGAAATGAAGGTACTGTCATTGTATACAATTTTCGTTTTACAAAAACTAATTAAGTAAAATGAATTAAAATTTGTACATTAAATTGTAAGTAAGCTTTAGGATGCAAAAAGTATTCAGAATATATTGACTGAAAGTATGTTGCATCTTAAATAATTTATATCAAGATTATGGCAATGACAAAAAAAGTTAAATTTGCGATTTATTTATTTTTTGTTTTTAGACAAATATTTACTGCAATATGTTAGTTGGGTCTTTGGTTAGCTAGAGCTTTGCACCTGTTGAAAACTAATGAGTGTTTTGTGATAGGCGGTGCAATATTCAATATGCAATGATATTACTTGTCAGTAATATCTAAGTTATTATTAATGAACATAGATTTCGACACTTAGATATAAATATTAGTGTATAAATAAATAAACTAGAAGATGTTGAGTATATCCAGATATACTGGGTGTTCAGGAGCATGCGTATCAGCTTTTTAACAGGGAAATAAGTCGTTATTTTAAAATTTAAGAAAAATTTTATTACCCACGTAACAATTTTATTGATATAAGCCTCTTGCGCACTCTTAACACTATTATAAACACTCTTATATCAGTATTAGTGTTAATTTGAGTGCTCCGCAATTGTTGCGAAACGTTATAAATACGTTATACCACTAAAATGGAGAATGCCATAAGGCACCGGTGCAATTTCTGTAACATTTTTATAGGATTAGTATGCATATGTATTAGTGTATATATTTTTGTTTTGAAATGAAATCCTTTTGAAATAACTTCTGTTATGCGAGAGTGGGATAGCTATTATTTTTTATTTTAAAATAATAATTTTATGGATTTTATATTTGAGATAGATATTAATTACATATTTTTATATTTGTATGTAAATGTTTTATAATATAAAAAATGTCTTACTATTAAGTAATATTTTGCGGTTAAGAATAATTGTATTAATATTTATAATTTTTGTAACCAAAATGTAAAATTCGGCTGCGAAAGAAATTTCATTGATATTTATTATAATAATACTTTGAAAAAATACATTGTCCTTCAAAAATAACCAATTTTAAATGAATAAAAGAAAATATATTTTTAAATTGCATCTTCAAAATATTAAATAATATACGTTATGCATAAAATCAAATTTGATATTTAAAAAATTATTCTTTTCAAGTAAAAATGATACTTTTGCGAAATGAATGCAAAATAAAGCCTTTCAGTTTTTGTTTATTTAAAAAACATTTTTTTTTAACATGTTTGTAGAAAATAATGAAAATAACCGTTGCAAAATATTTATTTTAAATTTTTATTCAAAAGCTACAGTAAGCTTATTAATACGGTAAAATAATAAAATTACTACTCCTATTCCAGCAAATTATATTCTTATAACAACACTTTAATCCTTACTATAGCATTACGCACTTTTAAACTTATAAAAACATTGCTGTAGCACTTGCTGAAAATCCCTTTATAACAACTCCCGCAGTTTCAATAAGAACATTCTTATAGCAATATTAAACACATTATTCTCATAAAAACATTATTATAACAACTTTAGTGTTTATCGGGATTCATATAGGCGTCTTATAGCACTAATTTTGTTTTTATAACAATAAAATTTTACGTGGGTAACTAAATCGAGAGTACTCTATTGATTGGTAATATTTTCAACTTCCGGTTAGAACCGGAAAATGTTTTTTTTTTCTTTTTTTTAATGCAAATTCGGATTCTACGTCAAAAAATAAGAAACTTTTGTAAAGTAATTTGTTTTTTTGTTTTGATGCACTGGAATACTCGGTATAATTCTAGTTTGAATTTAAATTTTATTTCTAAATTTAAAGAGAATATCTTTAACAACTTACTAACCTTAACAACTTATTAACAACTGTGATAAGCATATGTTAAATAATTATTCAGATTTTATTTGTATTTTCAAATTTTATTCAGATTTTCGCTTTTATTATTGATCTGTTTAAATTGAGGCGACTAGGGTTGTTAGTGACGACACGGAAAATTTAATATGCAATGTAGAACACTATCAAATAGAAACAATAAAACTTGATTAATTGATTTATATTATATAGCTGCCCATCGATTTTAATTATTAAAGAAGTGCTCACCTCTACATTGAGGCATTCCTAGGTGGGCCCAAACTGGCTGTGGAAATTTGAATGTGGAACCATATTCCAACAAACGTGTTTCTGCAATACAAAAATATACCTATACGTACGTACATATATAATCTACAATAGCTAGTAATATTAACAAATTTCTTCAAAATACTGATATACCTTACTGATCAAAATAACATTTTATTGTTCCCAATCCTGAATTAGTCTAAGCTGTGCATTCGTGTATAAAGGTATCATTGGAAACGTATTACATAATGTTTGACTTAACTTAAAAAAAAAGTGTTTTGGTGTTACTAATGCTTAATTCACTGCTTCAGAGCATTTTGTTCCGAGCAATTTTGTTACAAGAGAATTCTAACGATTGCGATTCATTGCTTCAGAACATTGTGTTCCGAATAAAAAAATTTGAACAGCTGCAAGTGACATATAAATTAATTTTCAAATTTTCTTTTTCAGTAATGTAAATATTATTAAAAATCAATTATTTAAGGAAAAGGGCCTGTAGTTGACCTGCAGATGAATCTGTAGGTCCACTGTTAAATAAATAAATCAATTATTTAAAAATTAAAACAAACGGAAGGTTTTTTTAATATGAGAAATGTCAAAAAAATTCAAAATTATAGCAAAAAAAAATTCTTCCGAACACAAAAGTTAAAATTGAATCAACTTTTGTTCCGGAGGGAAAAAATTGTTCCGAACATTTTTGAAAATTCATAGAATTCAAATTGTCATATGCAAAAAAATGTGTGCGCATATGTTCAGAACAAATGTTCTGAAGCAGTGAATCAGTCATAACACTACTGGAACTCATCAGTTGGTATAGCAGTGTTGAATATTCATATGTAGATTTCATCGCAATTAATATGTGAGTTATAAAAACCAAACCAAATTTTATAACTGTAAAAAAAAACTCAAAGTAATTATTAGTAATCATATTTCTTTACAGTACTTTTTATTCTCTTTCCTTAGATCTGATATCATATTATCATACTAAATTTATTACATTAAATATTTTTTTTTTTTTTTTGTTTTATACGCAGGCTGGTGGGAATCTTCAAAAGACACAATGAGCCCCGTAGCTTGACATTGTGTGTGGGATTCTTACCCACTAAACCACACCCTTCCTATATCGCGATCTAGTCCTACAGGACTAATGAGCAATTTGTTCTTGGCTTTATTTTATTTTTCAATGTAGACTACATCCAGCGATGTCTATCTAACTTTTCTTTGGCGTATTCATCCATAACCTTGAAGACCCATCGCATCAGTGACGAAAAACCAACAAACCAGCTCTCCGAACGAATTTATAATTATGTAAGACTTATGAAAAACCTCGTTTCATTGGCAGTCAACATAACGAAATTTTTCACCAATCCCGTAAAAACAAATCTATCTAAACGTGGGAGCGGGTCAACCTCCGATCACCAGCGCGACGAGTCCTCAAGAGTGTGGGTGATTATTGCTGCACTAACTCAAAAGGTTTTACTCTTTTGAGTCGTCTGGCTATATTTCTATTATCCAGGAGCTCGACATTAAATATAACTTCATTTTTATATCTAAATAATTCTGTATTTGAAATCGGTTACATTTAATAATAAGAAAAAATTTGAATCGTTTTGCGGTTTTATTTTAGTATCAGGATTCGGATATTTTTGTGTGATAAATAGAATAATCAGGGTCAATTGTAGTGTTCAGTAATTGATTTACAAACCTTTGAAATTATATACTATGTAATTTTTTCATATGTTTCTTGTACATTAGACAGCCTTGTAGTCTCAATATATTAGCAAAAATTAGTTAACAAACTGAATCACAGTATTGTAGTTTTAGTTAACTTTAATGTTAAGGATATTGTAAAATTTATAACAAAAAAATAATTAAGTAATTATATTTAATTAAATGTTAATGTTATTATATTACAGTATTTAGATTGTCTAAACAATTAACATTATTAAACATACATTCGAAACAAATTGTTTTTAATCACATCAATAAAGACATACTTGAATCATCTTTTTAAACAAATTTCCCAAATAATTTCATTATATTAATTTATTATTACTTACTCCAAATTCAATTTCTTAAATACATTTTGATTTACCAGTTTAATTTTAATTACAATTAATTTTTTTTATTGTGAATTAATTTAATGAGTGTTATTTAAGTAAGTAAACAATAATTAATAGTCCCTACAGGTCTTCAAAATTTTATTCTTTACATCATTACCAGATTATGTCCCTCTACTTAATTTCATTTTAAATTTCATAATTTGGTTTTTACATTCACAAAAAAAGCATGTTAATCAAAAATTCGAATTAAATTTTCATTAATTTGGTCTGAATGCAATTTCATAATATAATTTAAATAATTGAAAATTTTCTAAAATCTTAAATGTCCCTTAAAGGTGTGTCACTTGATTCTTATATTATTATTTTTGATGCTGTAACATTATTTTTAAATGATTTGATTAAGAATATAGAAAATTGTTAAAATTATACCTTAGAGAATTTTAACAATATTAATATTTTGTTTATGTGCAGGGTACAGTGGTATTCAAAAGTTTGAGGACTAGTACTTTATCCATTAATTTCACAAATTTATTAGCTCTAGATATTCAAATAAACTGTTTTTGGTATTGGAAATTTTGTTTTTTATAATACTTACTAACTTACTTACTTACTTAAATGGCTTTGTAACGGTTAATTGATTTTTCATTTCATTCAAATAATTTTTTTTATTTATATACAGTGATATTTAAAAGTTTGTTAACAAATATTAATGAGTGTTGAAATTAGAAATAAATCTATTTAAAATGATCAGTTTTGTTACATCCATTTTGAAATTTTTTTAAAAATCATTATTCTTTAAAGATCAGTTCTTGTACCTGCTCTAATCCTAATAAATATTAACGATTTGCTCTAAACAACACCCTCAATCCAGTTCAGAATTTTACAAGCACTTTCTTTCTTTACTAGCACAAATCTGAGGCTACACTCTGTATTAACGAAAATAAACATCATTCCCAGTTCTCTTAACCATGATGATCTGGTTACAATAGTTAATCGCGGCTTAGAAAACCGAGTCGAATTTAATATACTTCCAAAACTAAGACCTGTATTATTTCCAGAAAAACCTCCATTTTTAACGTTAATCTTTATTTCTAGTAGAAAAACTACAGCGGTTGATGAACTTAAGCATATTAGGTATGCAGTTAAATTGGCAAATGAACTGGAATGATCATTGTATTCGATGGGTTTTCGTGGTCGCTATTAAGTGTACTTTTGTGCTTGCGACCGCTTGAAAAATTATAGGCCATTAAAACAAATTAAAAACGATCCAAAATAAAGTACAATTAGCACTCGCATATAGGCTTGGTAACACGTGAAAATATTTGAATAAATTCCAAAAACGGACTATTTCTCTTATCAGTGATCCAAATGCACTGCACATCTTGCACATATTGAACATTGACTTATTGTTGGAACCCTCTCCTTTTTTAATATATATGTCGAAAGAGTGGGTCTAGTTCAATTGAAATTAAATCTGTATTACATACATTCTAGCGTTTCACTTCTGAAATAAGAATGATCATGCAATCTCTACACTATTGAAAACCCTATAGATGGTAGAATACAAGTTATGGGAATTCGAATAATAACCAGTACATTACGAATATGGAATTAAATTTCATTTTATGTGTTCCCTAAACATTAACATCTTCATTTTTAATTGTTCTTCTTTCATATCACGTTTCAACTTTGCCAAATTGTCTTTTTATTCCTTCCTAGCCAAATTAACTAATCGGTATAAAAGGTCGTCTTCAACTAATGTTTTAATTAGGTATAAAAAAAACACAATTTACATTTTTATAATTTAAAAAATTTTTCGAACATCAATTCAAGGTCAATTAAATGTTATGGAAAGGCAGGTCTTCGATGAAAAACGTTGCTACAAGTAAATAAATAAATAAATTGAATTTTAAATATTTGCTTATTGTATTTATATACTTAATATAGATTGTAAATAATATTTGGAAGTAGTAAAAAAAATTAAATGTGTTTAAAACTACTCTGATAGACGATATTTTATTGTAAAACTGCTGATAGACGATCTGGTAGACGATATTTTTTTCCGTTATTTTTTCTTTACTTTTATTCAAATTAATTTTTCATTCTAGTTTTTACCTTTTCTTTATTTTCGCGCAGAATAGTAGCCATTTTGCAAAAAAACATAATTAATGACATAACTGGATAAAGTCACCCTAACTGTACTCTTCTTCTTTTGTATTCTAGTAAATTAAATCCAATATGCAATTTTATTCTGACTTTTATTATACCTTTTCTTTTAGTTTGTTTTAAGACGTCATTTAATCATTGCTGGTTTGTTTGATTTATTTATTACCAGGGTAGGTTTCAATCTTTTAAGTTTTTCAATAATGTTTTGATTATCGACAGTTTATATGAATGTTTCTCATAATCTTTTTTGCATACATTTTGACTATTTTTTAATTCTCTTGTTGTATTGGTAAATCTGACTCTGTAGATCTCTATGGATATCACTGTTTCTAAAGTACTAGAACTCTTATCAGATTTTTTTGAAATACCTGAATTTATATGAAATGGGAAAAAATGTATATTTAACAGTTATATTTATATAAACAGTTATATTCTCTCATTTTTAAAATTTACTTTAATTTGTCTTCTTTGAATTATTTTCTTTGTGGAGTTTGAATTTAAACACTCCTAATATATTGAGTACAGTACAACATATTTTCAGTACATACTACAGCACTATTCTAGAATGGTAACAATGTTTTAATTCTGTTAAAACCTCTTTATATTTCATTACTATTAACTCTAAATTAACAAAAAGAATAAAAAAAAAATTTAAATTAAATTTACTCACACGTAGAAATTAATTTTTCTCATCACTGTACTCGTATATTATCTTAATGTATATAATGCATGTATATTGTATGTAATTATTTATGGTTTTTGTGTAATATAGTATGTAACTACTAAATGCATTACATTTTAAATTTAACTTTTTAATTATTTTTGAAAATTAATTTTCTTTTCACGAAACGAGGAAAATAATTTGAGAAGCATTTTAATAAGATTTTATGCAATTAATTTGAAAGAATGTTAAGAGTTAGAACTTAACCTCAAAAAGTCATGCAAATTTATTCGTTGTTGTGCATATTCGTGTTAATTCATTTAGTAATATATATACATCAGTGTTCTGTAACTGTTGGGTGTAGTTTGAATATAATCTTATAATTATAAATTTCAAAAAGTAACTGTTATAAAAGGAAAAAAGTAGTTAAGTTTTAATTTAAATCTATTTTTATTAACCTTAACCCATTTTTGACTAATGTTACGTACATAAATGCTTGTCTTTTTCTAATTACATAAACAAATTTTTTTTGTAAAATTATGTTGTTTAGACAAAATCAAAATTAAAAAACAAACTGTAAACATTGACACAAAAGGTTACAAAGCACTGTTCAAATAATTTATTACTGTTATGAATAGTCTTTGCTAAATGTATAAGTGTTGTTGTTAGTTATCGGGCGTTTTTTTTTTTTTGTTTTCGATGTTTGTTATTATTGTTTTGATGTTTTTAATGTTTTTTAAGCGAGCATACAGAAATTATGAGGTTTTGATGGGTATCTATAAAAGTTATATATATATATATACATTTTTTTTTTCAAAATACATTTTTAGGTGGTTATAATTGAATGCTTATCAAAGTATAAATCTCTTTCAATATGTATGTAAATATAGTAAAAATATATAGAAACATATGTATAGCTTAATATATGTTTCTATATACATATAATATATTATATATATTATATATATATTTTAAATTATATATAATGCTGATATCCTTAAGTATAATATTATATAAAAAAAAAAATGTTAATATTTCCTACTATAAAAAATAATCATCATGATAATGATTATCATCATCATATGATTATCATCAACATGATAGAATAATATCTCATGATAATATCTCTTGATATAAATTTTTGTTTTTCTTATTTTATCTACTTAACCATAGTACCTATATATCAGTATGGAAATTTCAAAATTGCTTAAGTGTTAAATTTTCTGCTCAAATTCCCTCAATTTAATTTTCAAAAAACAAAAAAAACAATAAATAAGTAAAAAAAAAAAAGTGAGTTGATGATGTGTTGTGGGACAGGATGGTATGCATAAATTTTTGTAACAGCAGCTTAAATTTTTGTTATCAATATTAAGATGGAAAATAACAGACATAAATTGTGTATGAGAGAGAGAGAGTGAGATTGAGATAGAAAGATTGAAAGAACAAAAAATGGGAGAGATTTAATGAACTTTAATAACAAAAATAAGATAATATCCTTCATCATGAAATTCATCATGAAAGTCTCAAGGATATTTTCTAACTATTTTATTTATTATTATTATTTTTTTTTTGTTTTCACTCTACTTTATCTTTTTAAATATTTTTTTTAGAAAAAAAAAAAAAATAAATATATAAATATATTAAATTTGAATTCTCTTTCGTTTTTAGACCTATTCTTTGTGATAAGTGTATTCGAGAGGGATTGTGTTTTTGTTTTTATTTTTCTCTCTCTATTTGATTACTTTAATAACTTTTATATATTATAATATAAATAAATAATATTATATAAAAACAAAATATAAACATTTCTATGTATTTATTCTATATAGAATTTAATTAAAAATATTTTGGTATATATATATATATACATAATATGTGTATGTTCATCATCAGTTGGTACAATATTTATTTACTATAGGGGTAATTTCATTAGAATAATAACAACCAAAAAAAAACAAAAAAACAAAAATTAAAAAAAAAAAAACTAAAAATTGAGTTGTATAGTACGGAATATTTCAAATAAAATTTGAGGACATCAAAAAAATTTATTTTAATACAGTACTGATTGAAACAATGTGAATATTTTCGTTTTTGATATTTGAAATTGCGCAATTATTTCCTAAAAAAATTTATTCTTTTTTTTTTTATAATTTTTGGTTGTAAACATATTGTTTGGATTTAATTGTTTGAGTATGTATGTTCGGTATTTAATTCACCTTATAAATTGTTTATATTTTCTGTCTTCTACGAAGTTGGCTAAAGTTGGATTAAAATGTCCAATTTTAACAATTTGTCCAAAAAAATTACCAATTCGGTTTGTTAAACCGCCTTATAAAAATCTAAGCACTTACATTTTTTGTCACTGCAAACATTAGTTGTTAATTGGATAGATTCAATTCAAGATGTCTACCTTGTCCATAATATAATATGTAATATTATATTCCATGCACATTTTTATATAGTGCATACTTTTTTTTAGAAGTTTAGTAGAAGTTTTCTACTTAAAAACTACATTTCAAACTATATTTATGAAAAGTGATGTGTTAGTTGCACTGTGTTAACACTAAGCTAGAGAATCTAATTTCATATTTAATTGTAAAAGTCGATAATTATAATATGTAATATGATGGTGTGATATTTCAGAATTATAGGCATGTTCGTAGTGGGTGCGCCTGCGCAATAAAACATATTTTTTGTTCGTAGTTGCATATCGTCAAAAATTCTGCGCAGTTAAAAAGAAGGCGCTTGTGTTCATAGTAATCGGTGTCGTGTCAGCGTCGGGCAGATTGTACAGATATTTTAATGCGTCTGTTTTAGAATGATTTTTAAAGTACATGTCATTTAACATTTAATAAATAAGAATGTCGTGAGAAAATATTTAAGTAAAAAATAAAAATTAATTATTAAAATAAAATAAATGTGTTTTTATAATAATAATATATAAATGTAAATATAATAAAAAAAATATATTGAAAAAAATATATAATAATTTTAATATATTTTAATATATAAGTAATATATATATTAAAAAAAATATACTTAAAAAAATATTTATAAAATATATATAAAAATATATAATAATGTAATTATAAATAACATAATATAACTATGTAAACGAATTGTGCATGTGCTGCTTCTTTGAACTAGAATGATTGCTAAACAATTTTCTGCGCGCCTGCGCAAGTGTTTTTGTTCATAGTGACAGAGAAAAAAATCTGCAAGACATGTTTTCGACGCATGTTTTACTGCAACTACGAACACGCCTAATATTTTGAATTAAATTGTCAATCAGTGGCGGTTTTTAAAAAATTTTAAAGACCAGTTGGCACTGCCAATCCAGTAATGTACACAAATAGTTTGTGGACTAGGAAGCTCAACATACAAAAAAACGTGTTACCACTTTTTTTTACTTCTATACATTTTTTTTAACATTACGGTTATAACAGTTATAACAGTTTTTTGAAATTTTTTACATTTTATGTTATTTTTACAAGATTTCAAATATTTTTTTATTGTTTTGTTACATTTCAATTATCCCATACAGGATTTTACACCACGGTCTGCTAGTATTATCAATGTATTACTGCTGATTATATTCTCCTTATTACTTTACAAGTATATTTTCTGAAATAATCTCGAAACTGAAAGCTATTGTTTTGTAACTAATACCAAAATTAGATTTTCTGTATACTATTTTGAGGGGAAATCTACTTGTATGTATTGGTTAAATTAATTAATTGCTTTGCAATGAATGTTGAATATGAAGATTAATAGAATAACTTGAATTCAACAAACAATTGGTTGTAGATGTGATTGAGTCTTGGTTGAGTGGTGCCGGTTTGATTATTGGACTGATTATTAGAAATTTGTCTATATAAACTTGAACTTGTACTCTTTTATTCTATGGATATTTTATTATTTTATCTCTCTGTCCTATATATTTCTTTGAGATCTATATGTACTACTGGTTGCTGCTCGTTACATTATGCTTACTTGCATTTCATGCACTACATTAATTGCGACCACCGACCACCGACTACCAACGAAATTGAAATGAAACACAATTGTAGCGAAACAAAAAATAAAAATAAACAAACAAAACAGAAAAGTAAATTTTTTTTTTTTTTTTTTTTTTTTTTTTTTTTTGCGTGGATTGGTGGGAATCTTCATAGACACAATGAGCCCCGTAGCTTCCATTGTGTGCCAGATTTTTACTGACTAAACCACACCCCTCCCATTAATACTAGTCCCACGGACTAACCATTAATTTATTGCTATTTTGATTTTACGAAATTCTATCGTATTAAATCTAGTGGCTTAGTTCTTTTAAGCCTTCTGACATCATTTTGATTATCTAGCAATTGAGTGGCCTCAACGTTAACATGTCCCTCCAGACGAGCTATATAAGTAAAAGAAAAGTAAATGGCGAAATTTCAAAATTTCAAATTTTCATTATCAGATCCAAATACATCCCTAATAAATCTAAAATTACATCTATAATTATAATTCACAAGCATTTAAGGTTCTGCGCAGTAGACACCTTTTTATTTTATTTCGATTCTCCTACTCCATAATGAATTTCTAATATATATAATATATAAGATTGTATATAAAACAAAAATGCGCACACAGTTGAAAATTTTTTACTCATATGATTTTATTATTCAGCAAATACATTGTGCATATGTGAGATCTTATTAAAATAAAAAACTGAAACAAACAAATCAGTTATTATAATTTACATATGGACTTGCAAATGAATCTATATACATATGCCAAAAAAAAAAACAAAAAAACAAATTCACCTAAAATAAAAAATATAAAAACAACAAAAAAACAAATCACTTGAAGTCTTCATTTTTATCTTTTTAAGTAACTGTTTCTAAATTTTGGTTATTTGTATAGTTTTTATTAAAATTATGTATTATGTAGGTATGTATATACATACCTCTTTAATGACAAAATTTTTTATTTTTAGTAATTTTATCCACTAAATGCCACTTACTATAGGGAATATATCGGAAATGAAGCAGTATATGAGGCACGTGTATTTATGTGTGCTAAATAAAACTTACTAACCACTAAACTTTTTATTAAACACGAGTGGTTTCTGCTATATCGTGCGAAATCTATGTCAGTACGTAAATTATTGTTTTTTTAAAAACTTTAAATTTGACTTCAACTTGAAATATAATTACTCAACAGGGGCCCCTAGTATGTATATAATAAAGAAGTATAAATTGTACAACATTATAAAACTTTTAAAAAAATGAAACAATATCAAATTCTATATCAGATTTCAGAATAATTGTTTTGTTTTTATTTTTTAATGTTTCGAAAGGTTGTCAGAATTGTCAAATCCAACTACCAGCGAAAAAAATAGAAAATAGCCTTATTTCGATGACAACGAAATTGTGATTGAACGATTGCAGTTGCAATTGTGAGCATATACATAAGAGCGTATGTATTTTAAATTTTTCGTCGGTAGTTCCAATTGTGTTTACCGCTTTAATCATATTGAAAATTAATTACGAAGACTTGTAGGGGTCTTTCACAGATTATAGTTCAAGTATTGAAGTTTAATAATTTATATATGTGCTATGTTATAAGCTATACAATTCTGTTAAATTTTTTGTCAAGTTAAATTTTCTCAAAAAGCTAATATTGTTTACAATTTTTCGAATTGGACTGTATTTATATATATGTAGATGTATACGCAGATGAATGTGTATAATGAAAACAAATATAAGGTGTTTTCTGAATAATATTTAGATTACTGAATAATGATATGATATTTTATTTAAATTATATTTTAAACTAAAATATTCATATATATATATATATATACATATATATTATTATTCTTATTATATGAGTACATTTGAGTGTTTATACAATATTTATATAAGTTTGGAATTTTTATTTGTTTTTTTCTTTTTTATATAGATTAAAATGATAAGAAATTGTTTTTCTTTAGTTCTAACAAAAAAAAAAAAAGTAAAAGTTTTTAAAACACAAAAATAAAAAAAAAAGAGAAACTCAAAAGAAGTGATAAAATTTGATTTTCATGAAATAAGATTCAAAATTGAATGATATCCTTAAATTAGGGTGAGAAAATTTCATTTCAAATGAAATTTCTTTTTGAAAGTAAGCATTACTGGGAATGAAATGAAATAAGAGATAATAGAGATTGAATTAAAACAGTTTTAAGTTTTTCTTTTGTAACCAATAGTGATTTTATTATCAATGGATATATAAATATGACACCAGATATTATTTAAAAATAAAAATATTTAATAATATCGGTGTGAGTAATCACATTTTTGTTTTATTTATTATTAAGAGCCTAAAATGATTTTATACAAATAAAAAAGAAAAAAATTAACCTGAATTCTTAAGTAGTTAGATATTATATAAGCTTAATATTAGATTGAAATAAAAATCAGTTTTGATTTGTAAAAATATCAGTGTGGGGCTCAAAACTATATTCTAGTTTTTCCATTTTTATGTTTTGTAGTTTTGTGAAATATCTGTATTGTATACGTTTTTACAGACTGACAGTCTTTTTCATATATAAAGTGGGTCCGGTTTGTTCTTAAAATTCTGTAACAAATGATTGCTTAGCCAACTCGAACTGAATATTGAGCCAAAATAAAAAAATCTATAATTGCATGAGCCGAAAAAACAATTACGAAATAAACTTTGTAAGTAAGATTTAACGCATATAGTACGGTACTACTAAACACTTATGATTTTCGCAGCGAATTTTCTTATATTTGGATATTTGGAATTTTTAATAAATTTTGCATAAAACTGTACTTTATCATAAATTTCAAAAAAGATCGTTTTTGATTCGGGATGGCATTGAAGTTTAATTCGATTTGCAAAGCAGATGTTTCTGTGGTGGGATTAAAATTGATTGGTTTTTGAAATATTTCAAAATGTTTATCATATGAACTAATTTCATTGATCTAATTTTGAATCTAAAGCTTTTTCCAATTTCTTCAAATAATTAGCATATTTATCAAAATCCATTTGTACCGATAAACTAATATTATTTAATTCAGAAAAATGAGTTGGTTATTTCCATTCCTTAATTTATTTTTCTACAAATGTAATTTGAGCCTAAAAGACTTAATTTCACCACAACTTTTAACAACTAGCTTACGTTTTATCCTGAAGTTTTAAATTTAAGCTACTGTCACGTCTACAAGAAAACTTAAATCTAGGAACCAAATATCGTCTGACAATTTTTCAACAGATATGTTTTATAACTCCATAAAAACCTTAATTTTTTTCTTCAGATATGAAAATCTTACTAAACATCTGCCTCTACTTATCCAGCGAACGTTAGAAAAACAAATAACGTCTTCGTAGTATGAATTTTTTTCTTCCAATTACTCTACAAATTGACGATCCACGACTACGAACAACATTAATAGTTTCAACCACGACATTCATTACATGATCCATTTTTAATGTTTGGCTACAAAAGCTTTCTTGATAATGATAATGCAATGAAATGTGTAAGCCTGTCCAATATCTATTCTAGTTTTTGACAGTTTCGCTTGCATCAGGCCCATAAAACCTTTATTTTTCCTATCATGTTAGGAGCACCATCTGTAGCAATCCCAGATAAAGCAGTTGGAACTAAATTATTTTCAGTGAAACTCTCCCAAAACGCATTGAATATATCTATTCATTTGGTTGTTCCTTGAAGGTTTTTAAGTGTAAGAGTTATTTCAACAAAAGCACAAAATTCAAAACCATCAATTTTCTAATTCACTAAAAGCACAAAATTCACAATAAAAAACAACATTTTACTATCGTCTGCGGTTAGCTATAAACAAGTACTGTTTTTGATTTTGCATAATTTTAATAGACCCAGCCTCCGCCTACATGCGACCATGATATTCACAATACTAATATTCGTCAAGATCTAAAGATTTCATAAATAATGAAACCTACAATCTAATTATATAAAATAATTTTTGTTTTATTTTTAATTCGACACTAAATTTTTTTAATTTACTGAATGTATCCTAGAGCCGCGCGCGGTTTGGGCAGGCCCGGCTTAGAGTATTTTAGAAACAAATGTATTTTTAAATTTAACCAGATGTGTAGAGGATTGAATAAAATCAGATCAGAAAAATAACGTAAAAAATATACGCTCCATCTCCGAAGATATTCAAGATCGATCAGGTGTATTTTTAGGAACTTTTATTTTTTCAAATTTTTTATGTGGATATTAGACTTACAGTTTTCGAGTAGTATTTGTCCAAATTTAAAAGTTTTGTTCAAAAACTGATGTTTTGTTTTTTTTTTAAAATCGTTGATTATCTCGTAAAAGTTCGGTACAATTTTTTTTCTAATTATTTTTTTTTTGAATTGCACCATTTTCTATTCTTCATTCAACCTCACCAGATACAACTTTCATTGCAGACTAACCATTTTTTAAGTAAAATCATAAATTTTAGTAATATTTAGATACTTGTGTTAATTTAAGAAAAATATGACTTGATTTTTGTAACATAATTTTCCAAAAATCCGAAAATATTTATAACAATAAACAGTACTTAACTATAATCTGTGAAAGACCCTGTTAAAGACACATTTCGTAATTAATTTTCAATATGAGTATATAAAATGCAATCAAGCATAATATAACAGTAAATTAAAATAAAAAGTTATACCGATTAGACAAACTAGGGAATATATATACAAATATCTCTCTTTATATTTATAGTTGAGAATTGATCTCTAATAGTTTAGGCTGCTGTTCTTATTCGTTTCTGTGCTTTTTTAAAAGTTGTTTGTTCTATAAACCAATTATTTCATTGCCTCCCGAAATCCATAATTGACACAGAAATCTATAATTGTAAGATTTGGAGATTTTGCAAACCATAATATGAGTCCGTTTCGATCAATCGAAAGATTATAGGATATTTAATGTAGATTCAAAAAATTAGTTAAGATACGGCCATAGTGGTTTAAGACATATTGATAAAAGTCAGTTGCCTAGTGTTAAATAGGAGGTGTATATACATATATATCTAAGTAAAAGTAGAAACTGCAGTTCTGCACTGTACAATTAACAATATAATTTTAAATGTCTAAATAATAAAAAAAAAAATGCTCGCAAAACAATGGTAAACTAAACTATGACAATCACGGTATAGAATTATTTTTTATTTATCTCATAATTTAATAATTTTTGAATATTAAATATTAAAACATTATTTTGATTTGTTTTTCGGTATATCATAAAGCCTTTACATTTTTTTCATGCTGTTAGAAAAGCTGCACTTTGATAATATCAAACAGTTTAAGTTTGAATTTAAATTTTTTTCAAGTCTACTTTTATGAGCAGATTTTTACTTTATACCTAATGTTTAATGTACACAATGTAAGCTCCATTACTTACGAGTATGTATATTTATTAGTAATAATATTAATGTAAATAGACAATATTATTACTTTTAACTTTAATTTTTCACATTATAATTTTAAGCCTATTTTAGATCTTATAGCTACTAACAGTTTTAAAAACCTGTAATTGTTATGTCATCTGGCTATACTAATTAGATGGTCCCAAAATTTTGTTCAGAGTATAGTTTGATAATGAATTAAGTAAAATGGAATTATAAATTTTTAGAGAATGGTTAGTCCCTAACAATAGTAGTTGTTTTCAACATTTATTTATATAATAAATTAATTAATTTATAAGTATTTATGTTAGGTTCCTCAACCTGCTGGATTTTGTCCGGCGATAAATAAAAATATTATACGTTCCACTTTATTTAGTAAAAAAAGTTAAATTACCTAATACCGTACTTAAATGTAAGAAAAGTTAATTATAGCTAAAATAAAGTTAAAAAAAAACTCCATATATTGTGTATTGTACACTCTAAATGAACGCAGGGAAAGAGGAAATGACCATAAATTATAAATTCTAAACCGACATAAACAGTCCTAAGTTGCCCAGAATGAATAAATTTAGTACTAATTTGCTTAAATTCGAAAACAGATGATTTTGAAATAAAAGTTAACCTGAATACTGAGCAATTGAACAATTTGAATAAATAATATTCATAAATGTTATAGGTTCCAAGAATGACAATTGCAATTTTACTATGAATAATTAAATTTTCTTCACAAAAAATTTTTTTTTTTTGTTTTAATTAAAAAGATCAGAAAACAATCGAATCATTTAACTTTTTAAATAATTAAAATAAAAAAAAAAGTTTTTGTTTTTAATTGTATAACAACAACAAATAACAAAAATGTCGAATTTTTTAAATAAAAGAATTTAAAACGATTTAATAAAAATAAAATAATTTTTAATAATTTAATTTTAAAGTTAAAAACTTATTCAATTTTAAAAACTTTTTTTTTTTTTTTTAAATTATTTTCTTTTTGTTTTTTTTTTTTGTTTTTTTGTTAATTAAAATATTTAATATAAGAAAAAAAATAATTAATTTACGAATAAGTTTTGAACATTAAGATTTTCATTTTCGGATATTATTTTTTTACATACAAATTTAAAAATTAAAGTTCAAGAACTCAAACTAATTTCAATTTATTTATCTTGAACGCACATCAATGATTTTGTCTGATATCAATATTTTGTTTTTGGTTCTGTACATTTTATTGGGAGAATATAACTATTGTTTATTCGTTTCATTTTCACAAGTTAGATCTTCAATCTGGGCTTTTTTTTTACCGTATGTCAGTTCAGTTTTGACATTTATCGTTTAGTAGAGGAGACATATTTTAATGATGGTTAATGGTCTGATGGGCTTTGTGATAGTAATAGATAATGCACTGCTGGCTATTATAGGTACTATCATAAATTGTTTTTTGACGGAAATTTTATTCGGTACTAAGTCGTTTTATTTTTTCATTTCAACGAAGATATTTCCAATATATCTATATATTTCTGTTTTATTTCTTTGAAATTTCTAATTAGTATCAACTGTCAAGGTATTTCTTAGTTAAATTTAATTCAAATGAATAGTTTTTATTTATTCTTTTTTTTTAACAAATTACATTATATGAACTTTTTTTACCAAAAAGATTTTTCTTTGACAGTCTGAACATTTTTGTTTATAATAGACATTTTTATGTATCAGGCTATGCAGCTTTTTCAGTAGCGAAAAAAATAAATTGCGATATTTGTAAACTATTAATTATGAAAAGGCAAAAAAAATTAAATTCTTATGTAATTATTTCAAATAGTTTGATTGTTTAGAAATTGATGTGTAAACACAAATGTCTCTCTCTCTTCAATGTAAAATCGTCAATAAATATTGAACAATGTTGAAGTGTAAACGCTGCCTTATATGTGCTTTAACTTATCAAAGTGTAACTTCTGTAGACTTTGACATACCATTAGACACAATTTGTTCATGTGAAAACAATCTTTCGAAATTTTAATACACATTTTTTTTAATTTTTCAATTAAAGTAGTATTGGCTAATAAATGTGAATGGAAAATAATAAAGTATGTGAAAATAAAAAGTCATAACTGACTTTTAATATGTTAAAATCTTATTAATAATATACAAGACATGGGAAGTAAAAAAGCTGAATAAGAACAGTTGAATAGTAAATTATTAGAAAAAAATATATAAAGACCACAAAAATATTAAAATTTTAGCAAATTCCTGGTGCTGAATACTTAAAACATTTAAAATAGTTACACCAAATAAATAACGGTTATTTCCGAGTTGAACGACATCTATACTCTAAAATAAATTTCAATCGCAAACAATTTTTAAAAAGACTTCATAAAAATTCTTTCATTTTAAATAAACACACAAACTTATAGAAAAAAGTACAAAAACAAAAACACCTACAAAAATTGGAAACAAAACATAAAAACAAAAGTCAAATGTTTTTATTTATTTTATTTATTTATTGAAAAATAATCTCAGGAGAGCTATACATGTAAGCTCATGTAGAGTGCTTATAATATAGTTATATAATTCAAAATTATTCTCCATTATCAAACATAACAACGCAAAAAAAAAAAATTAAATTAAAAACAGAAAACAAAAAAACAAACAAATGAAAATGTTTAAAATAAATTGATTAAGAACATGTATGAGTTATAAATCAATAAGCTAATAACTTTAAAGATAAATACTTCTTAAATATTTTTTAATTTTATATTGTTGAAATCTGTAACACTATATGGTAATGTGTTATAGGCTGTAGTTGCAGTATTAACTATTGGTTCTAATCCATTTAGATTATGACCAGGCATAAGTCTTAGATGATTTGCATTTCTTGTGTTTTAATTGTGTACATCAATGTTGAGACATGTTTGATTTGATGTTGTTTTTTCTAATATTATTAATGTGCAACATCTGATTCATTTCTTTAAAATCTCTTATTTTTAAAATGTCGTACTTTTTATATATTCAGTTTGTTGATGTTCGGCAGTGAAGCAAAAACAGGTTCTTAATTGCTTTGTTCTGGATAATCTGTAAAACATTTAAGTTTCTTTCATATGTATTTCCCCACACTTCAATACCATATGTCATTTTACTATGAAATTAACAGTAGAATATAGATCTTTTTGAGTTACGAGGAGCACGTGAACCTAGCTTCCTAAATACGCCAGCTATTCTTCGTGTTTTGATTGATAAATGTTCATTCATTCCAATTTAAGTCGTCATCCATAATTACGTCAAGATATTTGTATTTATTAACCTTTTCAATTGGATTATTATTATATGACACCATAATTATTTGTTGTTTAGCTTTGATTTAAATCAAATCAATGAGTTTAGTTTTATTTGTATTAATTTTGAGTTTGTGATGATACATCCATTTACATTTCATATCTTCATTTGCCTTGGTTTTGAGAATGTTATGGTTTAACTCCTAATATATTAGTACTAGATTATCTGCATAAAAACAAATTTGCCCATGCAGTTTTAGTAAAGAGAAGCTACTTATATAGCAGCAAAATAATGCTGGTCCTAGTGATACCTTCCTTGAATGACACCAAATTGTTAGTTAAATGGCTTAGATTGCATTAGATTGAGAAGTGGCATCCCGTATGTAAATACCGTAAATACCATATGTAAAGTGGTATCCCATATGTGTCCCATAGTAATGGATGTGGCATCCCAAATAATTCCATACTGGGTTTAATGACAACTTTGTACATTAGGAGAACTTTGTTATCTAAATTCAATTTCGTATGTTAATCACGTAACCAAACCATTGCATATTGTTTGATTTGTATTTAATTTGATTTACCTTTGTTTAGATGTGTTCTCTCCATGTCAGTCTAAGATCTGAGTGAATCGCTTTGAAGTTTCATTGCTCTGATCTGAATGGTGTGGTTGTTGATTTTTAATATACGTGTTTTTTTTTTAACAATGGTACTTGAAGGAATTTTGGTTCATTAAGTTTTTAATTAACTGGGTTTTAACTAAATTGTATAAGTATAGAAAACAAAAACTTTATGAGAGGTGTTCGTTGTGGAATCAGAAAGAAAAAAAACCATAATAATAGCATCATGTATTCTGTAATTTTTGGTAATTTCCAGTCAAATATTATTTTTTTTTTTAATTCAATTCAAGTAATTTATTTAGCCAAGATTCAAATTTATATACAAGTACATTTAAATTTTACAGAGATCAGAGATGTTGTACTAATTAATCTACACAAGTGAAATATAATTTATTTGTTTCTAAATTCTATGATTTTTTGTTTTTAATATTGAGATTGTACGAGGAAAATGGTAAAAAACTCTCTAAAAATTTATTAGTATCGATAAAACTCATACTTAATTTTCTTACGACTAACGACTACTTACGCTAATTATTATTATTTAAACTATTTTTATTAGATTATTTTCATTTATTATATAAAATATTTTTTATGTGTTATAAGCTTAGATGTTCCTTTCGCTCTCTTTTTGGAATTTCGTTTTTTGTTTTAAGCCTTAAACAAAAAACATTAAAGCAGCACCAGTTTCTCTCACTATTATCCAAATTTCAACTTTCATATCACATAACATTAAAGAGCCATGCTCTTATCAGTCGGTCCTGTTAACCCAGCTTTTATCATCTATCGAAGCTTCAACATTAATCCACTCTTAGCTTTTCGAGGTTTAAATTCCGGCAACATATTTGGTGACTTCCATCTTAAAATTTAAAATATTTGTCAGTTAACTTTGGTATTTTTAATTATAGAAATGGTGTAGCTTGCAAAAAATTATTATATTTTTTTAATGTTCAAAAATATTGCGAATATTTCGTTTTATTCTAAATTTACTTATTTACTTACAAAAAAAAACAATTTTTTAATTATTATTTAATTATACCTATCAGTTCAGCACCACCACTACCACCACCACCACCATCAACCATTTTCTCTTTATCAAACAATTTTTAAATCACAATTACAAAACTACCAGTTGATGGTTTATTTCAGATGTTTTGTACTTATTTTAATGGAAAATAGAAATTTTCATTTTAAATGAAAATTTTTCAATAAAAATCCTTTTGAAAAAAGATGAAAATAATTTTTTTTTAATTTCATTTTTACATAATAACTATACCCTTAAAAACAAACCTCCTACACGTAATATGCAAAACATCCATAAAAATAAAACCAAACCAACTTTTAATGAATTTTGATTTTTTTACTATTTTTTTATTTTTATTTTTTGTTTTTATTCAAGTTTTTCGTTAGGTTATCTAGTACAAAAAAATAAAGAATAAGAATAAAAAAAAAAACAAAATAAGAAAAATTCTATTCTAAAGGAAAAAAAAATTTTTTATCGAATATTATAACACACATACCTACTATGGCATTAATGATAAGAAAATTATTCAAATCCTTGAGCTCTTTTTTTTATGTTTTTTTTATTTTTAGGGATCAAAAAATTTCTATTACGTTTTTCAACAAAAAGTAACGAAATCATTATTATTTTTTTTTCGTGCATATATGCTATAATCTGTATATCCTTTCAATCTGTTGAAATTAAATTTGTATGTGTTAGTGAATAGGTGCAATTTTCATTAAAACAACAGCAACAACAATAAGAATAATAAAAACAACAAGAATAGAAAAATAAAAGTTAAAAGAAAAAATGGAAAATATCCCCACGGATTCATCCGAATTTTATGGTCTATGTACAATTTTCACCATAGCTGTTATTACGAACCGAAATAGTTTCTTTACTTATTTTTCATGTGCTTTTCGTTTTTCATATTTAATTATAAATATAATGTAAGGTAGGGTGATGATAAATTTTCTTTTCAATTTTAAATGTGAAAAAATTAAATTTAAAACAATTTTTTTTGCTGATGTGAGATAAGTAGCTAAGTGGTCAACTCGTTTGGGTCTCGATTATAAAATGAAGTAATTGAGGTGGAATCAAAATTTAAATTTTGCAGATAATATTTTGAACGGTTGTAAATAGAATTGATAAAATAGTTTATATTATTTGTTTGTATTGCTTTTATGTTATAACTACTTCTGATTGAAAATAAGGTCTTAATATTATTGTTCTTATTTCGATAGAAATAAATTTTCTTTAAATATGCGAAAGCTCATTAAAATGTTGTATGAATTGTAATTTCGTAAATTTAACATATTTTGTGATTTTTCGAAATGTTAAATGCGATAATTTAACTGCTAGGATATACATTTTTTGTATATACTAATCCGGGGTACGAAATTGCTTCCGTAGTCGGGATTTGTTTGCTAAACAAGTGTTTTTTATTATTTACATTAATTTTTATATAATACATTATATAAAAATACAAATATTTATTAAACAAAAGATATGTTGATACTAACTGCCGAAGGGTCTATATCGAAACAAATCAAAATGTGTATGAATATGCCATACGCTCAGATAACCGTCAAATAACAATGCCTGCCATTCAAAGAACACAATAGAACAATAAAACAAAATCTAGTAAAATCGACCATAAAGTGGAACAAGCTTAAATAACAGCCATTAATCGAGTATGATGAAAATATGAAAGCCGAATGCTTCCAAGAGGAGTAAGTTTAAAGATATACCTTAGTTTATCTCCTGTATGTTGTCTAATACATTTTATTTCAAGATCAATACTAATTTCAGTATTCAATACAGTACTTTAATTCATTAATTAATTGATTACTATTTGCGATAATATAAAAATTGTTTTTATCTAATTAAAATTTCAAATTAAGTTTTTGTTGGTCCATTTGATTGAAAATTATTACCTCAAAACATTTAAATAAATAGAATTAAAACAAAAAATAACAGATTTTGAATAGAGAGCGATTTGAATAGTTGAAGATGCAAACTTCAGCTAAATTTTTTTTCATAACAAAACAGTGAGTGACTCTTGCCTGCTGTGATATGTATAATGTATATATCGTTAACAATTTTTAAAATTCAGCTTTTTTTTTTAATTTGAGTCCAAAATAATTAGATAAGCACCCTAACTGTCTTCGCAGAGCTCAAGCCATTAAAGAATTAAAATAAGATTGTAAGAGGGAATAAACAAAATTTTAATAGATTTTTACAGTTGTTGATTGAAATTATTTTTTGCCAAGATTGATAAACCTCACTTCGGCATAGTTGAAAAATTGTACTACTTAATATTACAGAGATCAAAACTACGGCAATTTTTTGTAGTGTAATGTGGTTGGCTGTGTAAGATTTATTTATTTTCATTGTTCTGAATCAATATTTTGTTAGTTTTTTGTTTTTGTTATTTTTTCTTGAAATCGAAGACCTTTTTTTAATTTCTTAAATTCTATTGTTATAATAGGGTTGGAAATCTTGAGTTATGCACAACAATGACAGAATATTTTCGTTGTTTCACGTTATCTTCTTAAAACCAAAAAGTGGGTTTAAATTAAATTCTATACATTTTATAATAGTCAACTGTCATAGGTTGTTAATTATTGATTAGTCAATCTTTTTTGTGGTAATTAAATTTTTATTTGAAATTTTGATATTTTGGAAGCAAGATATTTCTTCATTAGTGGTTAAAATTAACTAAACACCATTTTATTACCTAATCCTTACTATTTGATATCACCTAATCCCAATATGTATTTTACTTAAACTATTTTAACTGAACTTACATGTTTCAAATAATTTAAGTAACATTGAGTATGTGGGACCTAAGTCTGTATTAAGGGTCCATTCTGTTGTATGAAAAGAAAATTTTTAAGTAAATATCCTAAAACCAAAAATCTATAAATTAAGTTATTTTATTACTGTTATATAAAATTAAAAGACATTAAAAAAAAAGATGCCAAAATTTCTCTAAACTAAAATTTAAAAAAAACCAATCCTTTGCAGGGCTTTCTCAATATTATTTTTAACAAACATTAGTTAAAGCTTACATCTTAGTGAAATAGAATATAATACCTTCGAATAAGAATATATAAGTACCTACCTATCTCGGAAAAACTAAATAATAATAAATAAAGCGAAAAATACAATTGTCGAAAAAGTGTAATAATATTCGAAATATATAATTTTCATTATTAAAAAAACACAAAAATTAAAACTTTTGAAACAACAGTTATCAGCGGTTATACATAAAACAAATTAATTAATAAAAAAATTGAAGCGCTTCCAAATCCCATTTGAATATTATTTTTTAAAATTTTAAATTTTCAATCAAACAGATTCAAAATATGCCTCATATCTTTAAATATGTTTTAAATTTTTTTGAAAAATCATTTTCAAGATTTTGACTTAAAAAGATTTTTCATTTTCGGGATATAATCTGGTTCCCTTGATTCTATCTAATATTTGTTTTCCAAAACTTACATTTTCCCGTATTGAAATTTTATTTGACATTCAAAATTTAGAATTGATTGATAAAACAATATTTTAAAATTGAACCCTTTTTGCATCACCCTGTACACATAAAGAAATTAATGAGCAAAAAAAAAAAATGTATTTTTTATTTTTTTTTTTATTTTAATATTATTGTGGACGTTTTTATATCTAGTGATATAATTTCCGTGTAAACGGATATTATAAGAATAGTTGTAAAAACAAAAAAAAAAAAATGATATTAAATGGAAATCATTTGACCCTCTGATGAGCCTTGTTAATTTTGGGACTGGGGGTTGTATTGCGAAAAATTTTCTTTTATGCTCAATTTGTTTTATTTTTCTTTTTGTGTTAATTTTTTTTTTTTACTATTTTGATTTTTGGTTTTTTTTTTTTCCTTTTTTTTTGTTTTACGAGTATTCTACACATTTTTATTTTATATTTGATTGTAATTGTTGAGGATTGGTTGTGGAACTGGTGGTTGTGGTATTAGGAATAGTTTTTATATATATTATATTTGTTTACTAATGTGAAAATTTTGTATAGATTTTATGTCATATAATTGGAGGAATAATATGAGGATAATAATAATAATAATAAAAAAAAGGTATAAAAATATCAATTTGACAGTGCTGCATTTTAATATCTGTGATAATATTAATAATATTTAAATTTTGAGGGTAGAATAAATATATAAATTTTAAAACTATATTAAAAGTGTTATTTTATTTTATTTTTTTTTTTAATTTGAATGGTAAACTTGAAACTACATTTTTTTGATTGTAGCTTATAGGTCGATATAAAAGTTGTTTTTGTAAATTAATGTCCAAGAAACACATTATGTTTTTTTTGAAAATAGTGAATTTCATAAATAAGTTTAAACAAAAATGTTTTTATGTATTTTAAAGATTAGTATTTTTAATTTTATTTATTTTCTATGGCTAATTTGACTTGTTGGAATTAATTATTCACTTGAAATGTCTGCAAGTTGTCTTTTGAGACACAATATACTATTGTGGCAAATTGATCAAAGCATCTGGCTGTAACTATAAATTTTGTATTGTTTTTATTCTGGATCGATTTCTGATTTGATATTTTTTTTTTATTTATTATTCATCATTCATTTAATTTCATATTAACAATTAGCAATAATTCATTAAGCAATTCAAATACAACGAATATTAAAGTATTAATAGTGACATTTATATTTTATAAGTAAAAATAGTATCAATGTCACGAGTCATAACCAAATGCTAAAACATTTCAAAAATATAATATTTAAACTCAGAGTTATTTGATCAGAGCATCTGTTTTCTAGTGATAATTAGTTTATTTTGTATTCTTTATTTGATAAATAATTGCAGTACTCAATTTTATTCTATATCCCATAATTTTGAATATGGCAACTATGATACTAGTATAATATTCCTTTACTGTTAATTCTAATGCCAACTATAGTGTTAAAAAAATAACTGTTTTTATTCTTATCTCATCAATTTAAAAGCTAATTTTTAACATGCATATTAAATTTAGTTATGTTAATTAGCAGTGAGGAATATGGAACCGGAACTAGGAAGTAGGTTGTTAAAGCATAGGCAAAGTCAAAGTCAACGTCAATGTCAAATTTATTTTTAACTTTTTAAAAAATATAAATTTACTAACATAATGCTAATCTAATAAAATTTTGGGTGTAGTTTAAAAAAGTATGCACATTAAAAATCAGAACACCAACAACAATGTAAAGTAATCATGTATCGTCTCTCATTATAATGCATTCATATTATTTTCTCACTACAATTTACTTCTACCTACACGCTACACCTATAGTTCCATAATACATTAAAAAAAAATTGATTTATTTTCTCAATTCTCTTTCATAATGGACTGGTTTTTCATTATTATTATTGTATTGTTATAAAAGGCTTCAGACAAAACCAAAATTAGTAAATATAATAATATAAGATACATATATTTTTTTTGAACAAAATCCAAATTTCCATGAGACATAAAAAAAGTAAAGTTTAATGAACGCAATTTTAAAATAAACTGTTCATAAATAAGTTGAAATTATAATGACAAAAATAATGACTGGATTATATTGTTGTACCGGTAGGCTGTGAGAGAGTTCTGTAAAAAGATATGAAGACTCACCATATTTTGTAGAATATAAGATAAAATGTGTGTTATATGTGTCAATGTTGTGCTTAATAAATCTAAATTATGTAGTTAATCTTATTTACTTACTTAGGTGGCCAACAGATCAGGTAAGCCCTGGGACTGAACCATCAGCAGTCTCTATTTGTTACGGGTGGCGTCACTCCAGTTGAAGATACGGAATTTTTCAGGTGTACTTAATCTCTTCTGTATTGAATATATATCGTACTAACTGGTTTGAATAGCGCTACAGATCGCGTATCTCATTGGTTTGATTTAGCATTGTCTTGCATTATTTCACAATTTTATTTATTTTTTACCATATTGTCAGTTACTTAGGTAGAATACCTTTTCGTTCATTAAGAATAGTGCTGCAATTTATTTACGTATAAATTGGAACCAATAATGCTTTAATATTTTATTTATTATAATTTTCTGGTTAATCATCTAATGTTACACCAATTAAATATACTCAAGAATTTGTTTTTATCAAACTATGGAAAACATATCAAAACTCTATTCCGTTCGAAATATTTCTATATTCCCTCCCATTTGCTAGTACTCATATCTTTAAAAATATCAAGAAAACTATAAGCCAACAATTAATTAATTCTAACATTAATTAATTTTTATATTATTATTATTGTTTTCTGCTTAATTTTTTTTAAAAATAATTTTCAATATAAATCTAAAAATGTGAGTAGCCTACAAAAAAAAAAGTCTCCAGAAAGTCTCCCAAATAATAGAAAATATATTTTAACACAAAAATACAACAAAAAAAAAAGAAAATTTCTTCAACAAATTACATTAATATGAAATACATACCATGGAATCAAACGTTAAAATATTTCTTTAAATATTTACACTCACACATATGACCGTACGCATACGCAAATATTTACTATTATTGCGTTATGTGTGTATATTTATATATTCAATCATAAATATTCTCGTGTATTTTTGTTTTTTAATGTTATTAGTTTTTATTTTTATTTATTATTATTTTTTCTTTATTTCTTTTATTTCTCTTACCTCTATATTTTGTACATTTCGAAACTTTGAATAGTTTTTAAGTGGAAAGAGTGGGACCTACAACAGGAGATTGTTAATATTTTTTTTTTTTTTTTGAAACATGTCAAAAAACATATGTTTCCAACAACGATGTAAAAAGTTATGATAACGAGAAATATAATAACTTAAATACACGTAAACATTTGTAAATACATGTACATATGTATATATATATATATGTAATATATATATATTTAAATGGTTATTATAACAAAACAAATAAATTTTGTTGTTTTCTGTTTTAAAAATAACAAATTTTAGTGAGTTTTTATAGTGGTTTTTCTCAACATTTTTCATTTCCTGTGGTACCAACTTATATTTTTGTTTTTGTGTCTTTTTTTTTTTTTTAATATTTGTTTACTTTGTTTTTGTTCTTCTCACACTTTTTCTTTCGACTACTATACTAATTTTGTTATTGTTATTCTTATGTTTTTCATCTTATATATATATTTTTTATTTATTTACATATACATTTATTTATTTATTTATTTATTTATTTATTATGAAGACATGAAATGGTAGGCAAACATTTTTTTTTTCCTAAAAATAACCATTGAAAGAAGAAAAAAGTAAACACACGAATAGCAAAAAAAAAAAAAGAAAAAAAACAGACAGACAAGAATATTCAAAATGGAGAATATTTATAAAATAAAATGAGTAAAGTAAAGTGATAAAAGGAAAAGCAGAGAGTAACATCATCGCAAAAAAAATTTTTTTTGGTTGAGTAGCATGCATCTCCTAAAGTATTAATTTCGAAGATTTGCTGTCTATCACTTTGAGTTTTGACTTTCTTTTTTATTTTGCATTAATTCAAATTTCTGTAATTAAAGTTTTCTAATTAGAACTCACTAAAAACTACACTAATTACAACCTCTTCTATATTAAAATTGGTCTTTAGTGAAATAATCAATTTATTTCAACCTGTTTGAATTGTTTTGAATGTCTTCAAGTCCGTTATTAACGACAAAATTTAATATTCGGCATTAAGTTAAAAGGTAAAACTTAGTAACTAGTTTATTAGTTTCATTTAAATTAGATCGAAATGTCTTAATTCATTTTAGTTAACTGAGTTGATAAAGTTTTTTTTTAAATACTAGAATGAATTTTATAATTATATATTTTGTATTATTGTGATTTATACATTATCAATTTTTTGTTTTTAGATAAGCCAAATCTCTTTCATGAGTGTATGGTGACTATGGTTTCAGACATTTGTATACAACTGAAAACTATATTTTTTAATTTGTTTGATAATATAATCAAAGAATCCGAATCGATAGAAGCGAAGAATTGTAATGTAATATATTTTTACTTAATAATTAAAGCAAAAAGCAGTGACATGAACCCAAAAATTTAAATGCTAAGCATTTTAAAAATATAACGACAAAAAATATCTATTAAGGAATAAAAAATATTAAAAGTACTACTTTTTGTGCCCATCTTTCAAATAAATCATTTATAGAAAAACATAATCCAAGTTCTAAACCCATATAGGAAAAGTTATATTTAATACAAGAATCAAATAAAATCGTCTGAATAATAACAAAACATCATAAAATAATTAAAATATGAAGCTTTTTTGAATTAGAAGTATTTATTGAAGTCATCAAAACAATTACCCAAAAATATAAAGTTCCGATTGAATTTTTTTAAATTTCTCTGGTTTGTGTCTTTGATTTAGCAATTTCGAAATGTTTTTTAATTGACCAATTCAGGCACATATTCAAGTTCAAATTAATGTTTATTTTATAAAGTAAAATATTTGCAAACAGAAAAAAAATATTTGTATTGTTGCCATAATGGTAAATTTTGCTTTGCCACTTTTAAAACTTCACTAGATTTGCTACAAATTCTTCCTAAAGAAAAAATACCAGAAGCAAGATATTATAGAGAACTTATCAAAGACAATATTGACTATTTCCTCAATTGGTGCTGAATTTACAAAACTATAACACCTTCTTCATCTCAAATGGAAATTTCAAACCGAAAACTAGAATGGACAGTAGTACATCGGCGACTTCACGTAGGCAGCATCAAGGAGATTGGAAAAAGAAAAAAACCCTATATAGTAAAAATTTTATGCTTATTTATTAAAATTAATTGTTTTGCGGAAATTTAGTTTTAAGTTAAATTTTGAAATGAAGATGAAAAAATGTTCTTTCAATGCTGAACTGGCAAATGTTACATCGGGAATAGTTAGTAGTTAGTACTTCCTAATATTCAACAAACGAAAAATGCAATTGATTCTGATGTAACAACCTCGATTAAAGTGACAAGTTGAAATCTTGTGGGCTTTCTTTTTTCTTCTAGACGACACATGTAACAGTTACAAGAACAATAGGGGTATTCATTCTGCTTTGTAAACATTTTCCGATTTAAGACAAAATTAAATGGTTGCAAAACCAACAATAAAAAAATTATTCTTAGATTAGGGACTTTATCATAATTAACGCTCGGCAAATGCGAACATAGCATCAGTCATGAATATTAAAATAATAAAAGATTTTTTCGTTAACCAATAATACCAAAGTTATACATTATTATAGAATAGGGTTATAATACAGTAAATTAGTTATACATTCTTGCCTTAAAAATAATGGCAAGAATTCAATCAGGATTTAAAAAGTTAATTCTGCTTATTGTAAATTAACTGCTCTTGATTTAATTATAATTTACAAAACAAAAATCATTTCAAATTGAATTGATTTATATTTTTTTAGTTTATCAAGCAATTCAATGGATCGACAATGGATCATTAGTATGATATACTGACGGCTCTAAGAAGATGAATGGAGTAGGATCGGCAGTATATGAAAAAAGCCTATATTTATTCAAGTCTGGAATATACAAAAATAATTTTCCATGCCGAAGTACATGCTATAGGACTTGTACGAGACAATTTAAGAGGTCATTACAAAAAACGTAAAACCTACATTCTCTCGGATAGTAAAACTAGCTAATATTTGGATACCATCACATCAAACCTAGTATCGGGTTGCTTAAGAATACTCAAAACCCTTTTGAAAAAACAAATAAAGTCACAAAAATGTGGGTACTAGAGCATAGCACGAAAGGAAGTTGCAGATTATCTAGCAAGAAAGGCCAAGTTCGTTCTGTAGGATTCCCCTAAGCACAGCTAAGATGCAGTTGAAAGCTTGTGTAGAGCAAAAAGATAAATTTTTCTGGGCCAACGTTTCTGGAATTCGTAAAGCAAAAATGTTTATGCCAAAACGCTCGCTCGCTAAATTTCAATAGGAAACAGGTGCGTATCTTATAACAACATGCCACTGTCCAGTAAAGAAGCATCTTTATAAAATGGACCTAACTGAAAACAACTTATGTAGTATATGTTAAGAGTAAGAACCTGCAGGAACATCTGTTCTATCAATGCGAAGGATTCATACTTAGAAAACTTCGTCACTTGGGAACAGCGTTCTCGAACTATGCAGCATACGATTGGAAGAATATCCTGAGTGTGTTCACAAAATCAGCTCACAGGACTAATATCACTAACAAACATCAAATTAAGTCTATTTGCAACTGCGTTGATATAGTGGACATATCCCCTACCGAAATTACACAATCTTTAATCTTTTAATATTTAAATACTTAAGTATTAACAACTTAGAGTCTGTAAAAAAAAAAAAAAATTTTTTTTATCAAAATCATTGAATTGGTGTGTAGTTCTGACTTATTAAAGCTTTCCATTGGTATAATTTATCTAATTAATACTCCTTAAATTAAAATATTTTCTCTTCTCTTTAGAATCATCCAATCGAAATTGTTTGATAACCAATCCTAAAATTGTTATCTCAAAAATAAATTCTTCTGCTTACTTCTGCTTTTAATATCTTTAAATGTTAAATGACTAAAGAAAAACAAAAAAAAAAAAAAATTGAGGAAAGTATAGAAAAAGAAGAATAAAATATGAAACGAAAAACGCTATAAAATCATTAAGGATTCCTTAAAGGAGGTCAGTTGGTTTTTTGAGAATCGAATTTCTTATTTTTTTTTTTTTGTTGTTTTTGTCTTTTTTTATTTTGTTTATTTTTATAATTCTATTCATGTAGTTCACCTTGAGAGAAAAATTTCTTTAAGTGATGTTTTTATTATATGAATATATATATATATATACATATATTTTTTTTATGTATATATATTAATATAGTTAAGAAGAGTTTTCTATATAAAAATTATTTAAAAAAATATTTTTTTTTCTGTTTTATTTTTATATCCTTGTAAATAAAAATCTACAACAACAACAACAACACATATTTATAAACGAAAAAAAATAATATTTATGTGATATTCTTTAAATTAGAATTTTTTTTCTCTATTTTCGTTTTTGTTTTGTTTGTATATCTAAATAACTTAATATAGATTAAGAAGAATAATATTAGTGGTGAATTTAATTAGTCAATTATAGAAGAGTTTTACTCTCTCTGTGTGTTGTGTTGCGAATATGATGATGATAAAATAATAAGGAATAAAATTGAGGGTGAATATTTTAAAAGAAGGATATTTTTCTTGAAAAATTATTTATTTCATTTTGGTTTGTTTTTTTATTATTGTTTTTTTTTTTTAATAAATATTATTATTGTTTTTTTTTTCTTTCTTTTTTATTTCGTTTTTCATTTCTATAAGTTAGGTGATATTTCAAATTAATGTTATTATAAATTGTATAAAATTATTTAAAAATTTTATTTTCCATTTTATTTCCCATGACTTGATTTAATGATTTTGCAGAAAATTTATTGTTTTAGAGTCCATTTAAAATTAGGTTTAGTGATTTATGATTTTGTGAATAATAATAATGGAAATGTGAAGGTAGTTTGATTTTAATGTTCGTAAAATAATATAATTGGTAATTATATTTTTGTTAGAAGTATATAGGTAATTTCAAAGAAGTAGGATACAATTATCGGTAGGGCACAGTATATTAAAGAAATATTAAGTTATATGTAAACAGATGTTATCAAAAAGCTTTATACAAACAATAATAAATTATTGAAATAAAAAAATTTATTAAAGATCTATTAAATTTATTTACGTGTACAAATGAAACTAGTTTAAATGTTAAGTAACGGTTCCAGAAAATCACATCTCTCCAAAGACCTTTTATAAGGTTTAATTGATTTTTCAATGAATCTGGAGCTATATGTTTTTTTGTTAAGTTTTTATAATATCCCTTAATAGACTTATCCATGTTTTAATGCATCTGGAAATGTTTTTTACCATTACGCTTATTGTAAAGTCGCTCTACTTTCAATGTAAATTCTTCTTCACTATACTTCTACTGCTAACGTTTTTGAATGATGCTCTATTCCAAATATCTAATTTAATTTTTTTATTTATTTTTTTTTTTCATCCCTCCATCGTCTATAAACCCATTTTATGATATTTTTGATGTTTCAATCTTTTTGGAAATATTTTCGTCCGTTAAGCTTACAAAAAAATTATTTATTGTGTAGTACCGTTGACGTTACAAAATGAAAATTAATACTAAACAGAATGTGTATTACGGAATTTATTTTACAGTGTTAACATAACAGATTTGTAGCTGAATTAAACTATATTTGACTATTTAAATAAGAGTGTTGTTTGTTAAAGCTTTACATGAAAAAATATTAGAAAAAATTTAGAAATGATAAATAAATATAGCTTACTGCTACAGTCGAGTCCACTTAAGAGCACTTGCATTATATTTCGAAAGCAAATTTTTTGCTTTATTTTTTCATAAAGTTCAATTCGTTTAACAGCAAAATATCTTCAAATGCATACATTTCTGTTCTAATATTTTATAAATTTGCATACTTTTTGCGTTGTTTAGTAACACATGACGCCAAATTTTGTTAATGGGTTGAGAAAACACGGGCAGCTTTAGAATTAATAAAAATACGGACAGTTTAGTAATTTTTGCAGTGTTGGATATAATATATACTATGTACAAATACATAGCTACAAAAATTCAAATATAAATGACATATTTTAAGTACCAAATATATTTCTCATACATTTATTTACAACATAGCACCTATACATAATTAAAATTGATCTAAAAATTTTTTTCAAGACTTATCCATTTAAAACCACAACTTGCTTAAGTGCGCAAATTTGCCTGTTATCTATGTTATTTGGTCTAACAAGTAAAATGAATCGGCTGTTATATTCGTCTATAAGCTGTAGCATATTTGTATTAGATAAATTTCATGTAATTGAATTGTCATATTCGAATGACAATTACGACAACTATAATCATTTATAACACCTAATATTAAAATTAAATCATTTACTTGATTATATTATATTTATGATATTCATTGTTGAATTCTTGCACAACTGTTTTAATTAAACTGCATGATATTCGGTTAACTTACATACAAAACAATGCCCACAGTCGAAATCAAAATTTCTTTTAACCTGATGCATTATAAGTACTAGTTAAATACCCGTTACTACGTAACTTTTTGCTACCATTATATATAGTGAAAAATCAAAATTAGAGCATTCTAGGTTGTACTACATTATAAACTATCAAAATCAAAAATTCCCCTATCAACAATATTTTAGTAATATGTAATACTTTAGTTAAATTAGTAGATTAGCAGACAGACTATATAATTGGATTGATATATATTGAAATATAACAGTTCTATTCTCTTCGGTGACAATTTTCAAATGATTTATATTCCCAGTAGTGCGCGAAGTCTCGACATATAGTTGTCCATGTGAAAACTCTGGTGCATCAAGTAAAATACCAACCTTATTGAGAGTTTGACCTTGCGCTTTGTTGATGGTCATTGCAAAGGCAGCTCGGACGGGAAACTGGCGTCTTACTGTTTATTTTCTTTTTATAAATTAGGAAAACCAAAAAATTGAAAACTACTGTTTTTTTTATTTTAAAATAAAAAAGACTACAATATCAAAAATCAATAAATAGATAAAGGATATATTCATATATTACATAGCTACATTTATTATTTATCTATACTGTTTATTTTTTTTTTTAAATAAAAAACACTAAAAATTAGAAATAAAGTAAACTTAATATAGCTATTGTTTTTTATTTACAAAAAAAAAAAACCGCTAAAATTAGGTACTAACGATTAGGTAACGTTTAGATATCAAGATTTAGTTTGTACTATTGAAAGTTTGATTGTCCTGTAAACGTTGTTCCACAAATTTTGACATCCGACTTTGTTTAATGAAAAAATAGAGTATTATGCTATTATCATCAAACATTTTTCAAACAAAAAATGCTGAACACTAATTTTTTCCTTTAAATCGAAATCGACTCTTGTCATTTGTTGAACTTTTTGTATAATGTTTGTTGTGTTTGCTTATTTTTGTTGTTATTGATTGTTATAAATAATAGTATTGATAATAACAATTAGTAGATAATAAACTACCTACATTTATAAGATTTTTTCAACTTTTTCTTAATTGTATTTTTGCATTTTTTTTTTTTTTTTTGAATTTGTTGTATTTTTTATTTTTTATTTTATTTGTTTATAATTTTTAATTTCTATATATTTAAAATCCTTGTTTTTATTTGAGCCAAACAAACCTTAAATAAATAAATAAGTAACTTTTATCAAATAAAATCTTATGTGTAAACGTTGCTCTAAATGCTAACACTTATGCCAACATGTAGGTATGTAGTTGATTATATAAATTGATTAAAGTTTATTTGATTATTTTTCATAAAAAAATACATAATAACTTACGCTAATCAATGTATTCTAAAAATGATTTTAAAATATATTTTTCAAGTATATAAGAATGTATTTATTCAATAGCTTTGAAATTATTATTATAAATATTTTTAATCCATTTTGTTTTAGAAGGGTAGGAAACAGAAAGAATTACGTGCTAACATAGAGTAATCATATAAGTAGAGTATTCACGTAGAACAAAATTTGCTAGTCACTTTTTCAAATATCAAAATTCTGTGTTCACTCAAAATAATATTACTCAATTTTTAACTGCTTATAGGTTGAGCGCAATGTATTTTGTACTCATAAATAAAAAGAATTTTTTGTACCTACTACCTATGAACATATTTATTTGTTAGTATGCTGCCAACAGTGTCAACGATATAAAAGTTGTATGTATAGGTACTCAAAATTGTATAGTTATATGCGAATGTGCATGCTAGCTACAGTATATACATACTTCTTTATTTCGCTGCTCGCTTTTCTACTTTACCTATGTGATAAAAATTAAAAATTACACAATGTGTGTATAAAAAACTATACATGCATTTAAAGTCCTTTCAATAGACCACAAATAATATTACAAATCAAAGTATTGAATTTTTTTTTAGAAATTGAAAGAATTCAAGATTATTGCTGGATTTGTTGTTATTTTGCTTTAATTTTTAAAATTTGAAGAATTAATATTTTTATTTGAACTTGGTCAATGTGATTTATGAAATTTGTGATTTCAAATTTTATAGAAGAAAGGGACAAAAAAATTAATGTTGGTTTTGTAAAATTAAAAATAATTCAAATTAATTTCTATTGAAAAGTATACTGAAAAGTAGGTACCTACATGTATTTTTAAATTTTCAGCAATTTTGGTTTTGTTAATTTTGTCTGTTTCTTACCGTAGATAATAATATGAATAGTATATATATGAATACATAATATAATTATGAAAACAAACAAACAAACAAGCTATCAAAATTTAAAAAAGTAAGTAAAAAAAATAAACCTGGACATTTTATTCTTTATATGGATTGTTGGCTGTTTTTATTTCTTCAGAAATTATTTCAAGTTCTGAAAAAATAAAACAAAACGGTATTCCGTACAAAGTTCACGATTTGTAATGCATTACTAATAAATTTTATTCTTTTATTAGCATTATTTTTAAAAAAAATTTCTGGATTATGTGATGCTATCATTGACCTATTATTGTATGGATACAATTTCATTCATTATCTTTGCGATTAATTGTGTTTTTTTGTTTACATTTTTCTATATACATATATTTTTTCTATTGAATTAGATATGTAAATGTATGGTGAACACATATCCGATATTACGATATACACTCTTCATATAAATCAAAAGTACATACGTATGTAAATACTTTTCAAATTATCAAACAATGCCTCTATACTCCTAGCCTAGTCACTGGGAGAGCAAAACTTTATACACAAAACTAAAACAAAACTTAAAACGAAATCGTAATTCGATAAAATTCCGAAAAAATCATTCTGTGAATAGGCTAGAAGTATAGAGGCATTGTATAAAATATTCTTCTCAATAAAAAAAAAATTTTGAGTAAAAATAATTGAGTTTCGAAAATTATATTTGAGTGTTTTGGGGTGTTGAGTGAAAATGGGACGGCATTTTCGTGTTTTGAGTAAAAATAGGACGGCATTTTTAGAAGAAAATGATTAACAAATATTGTTCTACGTGAATACTCTACTTATATGATTACTCTATGGTGCTAATACGACATTTATTTGATTTTTTTGTTGTTATTTTTTCTTTTCTCTTTCGTTTGGGTTAAAGAAATGTATCCATAAAACAAAAACAATTCTCAGTAGATTGAAGTAAAAAGGGGAAAGATTATGTACATAAATTATTATATAATGTAAAGCCGCACACGCATCTACTACCAAAGGATAGTAGAGTAGGTAAAGGATCCATTAATAAAAAAGTGCACTGGAATGAAATTTTATAAGTTGTCAATTTTTGGTTACCATTTTTCTAGTCGATTTCCAAAATTGTAAGAAATAGATAGTAATAAGAATTTTATTTGTGAGAGAGAGATAAAAATTCAAAAGACAAAGTGGGAAAAAATTATCGAACGACTTTTTTTGTCTCAAAGAAATATTGTTGTATTTATTCTTAGTTATCAATAATTAAGGACACAAAATTTCAGACGACCATACACATGAAAAATCTATTCCCCGTGGCCTATTTAAAATTACATTGCAAAAATTAAGTGGTTTGACAACTGATTACATAACAAAAATAATAGTTCTTTGCTTCTTTAACTAATGAGATTTTTTCGTAAAAGGCGTTGAATATTCTTTCCTATTACGATGTTTTAAGAAGAAAAACAACAAAAGAAAATAACAAAAAATGTGTACCGATTTCATTTAAATCAATTTGAGTAAAGTTTAATTTTTTTCTCCTATATTAAAGGCACACCTCCTTGATGAATGTAAGAAAGCACACCTCCTTCATGAGGTGTAAGAAATAAAGAAAAAAATTTCTTCCAATTTGTTTGCAAATTCGCTCCTTCATTTATTGTAAAAACAAACATGTATGCATGAAACAGAAACAATATTTCTCTTTAAAACAAAAAATTATAACGGTACATGCTGACACCGTCGAAGAATTATACCTATATAAGATTATTTATGGTACATAACAGAAAAAAAAATTACTCCATAGCTGACTGGATATATGTCTAGATCAACAACAGGTTAACGTTCTAATTTAACTTGGGCGGACCCGTATATAGTCATATAGCTTAAAAGCACAAGCCGTTTTGAATCGCAAAATTCTCAAGTCAGTTACCTTTTTTTCCTAATTTATATGAAAATAAACCTTTTACAAGCACATGGTATATATATTTGTTCTCGCTTAAAGCCACATTTATTATTTTTTTTTTAATCTAATTGGTTTTTTTTTTTGCGATAGAATTTTACGTCTATTTTATTAGTAAATAGTAAAGAACATATAGCCATCTATTAGAAAAATATTCGTTTGGTTTATTTAAATTTCTTTTAAAAATCACCCACAGGAGGGAATTGTGAAATACATAACGTATTAAATATTGTGTATTTTAATAGCTTTTTGAATTCTAGTTTTATATAACACTTTGTATTTGCCTCATTTTTGCTGGATAATATCACAACTCCTTTATAGCCAGAAATGTTTATTGGTAGGTCAATGTGCTTTTAAGCAGGTTCGAATGCTGTATAAAAAATCCGGTTTTATATTTTTTAAATTAAAATAAAAGATATTAATAATACCTAAATATTTAAAATAAATAAAAAAATAGAGTAGATATTTAGAGTACTAATTAGTGCTTAGCAGCTCTCATGCCTTTATGCATCAGTTATATCTTAATAGATTTGTCCTACATGTAGTAATTGCTTTTACAACTTCATGCAGTGGTTGTTATGTTCTCGTATACAGTTTTCATAACTGTATTAGTATTTCTCATATCTTTTTGCAGTGGCTGTCTTCTCTCCGAATCGATTTTTTATACTCGTGTTAGTTGATCTTACAATTTTATATAACGGTTGTCATATCTCTCTATATCTGACCCCCATACGTGTATTTGGAGGCTGTGTACAATCTTTCTCGTTATTTCCGGCTACATCTCTCCATAATTGTCTTCTAGGCCTTCCTTCATGGTTCACTGAATATGGAAAATTTGAATTTAATTAAATTGTACTGTTTTAGTTAAATAAATCCATATCCAAAATAAAACTTTATCAAAAATTTTCTACGATTTTGATCGGCAGACTTATCGGAAAACATATGGAAGAGTGAGAGTAAGTTGTCCACAATTGGGAATTATTTTACGTTACTAATTCGGTACATTTATTTTTATCAACCGTAGAGTTGGCAAAAGTTCAATTATATACGAAAAAATTGCTTGTTATCAATGTAGAACGATCCGCATTAACTACTATTCTATTTACGATCACTAAGTTGTAAAATAATTTTACAGAATAAAAATTTATGCAATATTTGAATAAAAAAAAAAAAAACTCTAATTGAACACGGAAACTTCAAATGAATTCCATTGCTTAAATAAAAGAATAAATTTATTATTTTCAAAATTTTTCAACAAATTCATAATTATTATTATTTTTTTAACTAAATCAGAACAAATCTAAATAAATGGACTCAAAGAGAAAACTAAAAAAATAATTTTTTAAAAATAATTTTTTTAAAATATTTATTTTAAAAGCAAAATTTCCATAAAGGATTTACATTTTTATTTTATTTTTTTGTTTTTTTTTTTGTTTTTAGGAAAACTGACTAACTAGTTACTGTAAAATTATTCTTACTTACCTATATGTTAAGTGAACTATCTTTAATATATCATTTATTTATTCTACCTTTATATTTTTGGTTTTGTTTTTACATTTCACAGTTAGTTTCCTTTAAAACATAAAAATATAAAAATAACAACAAAAAAAAAAAAAAAATAATAAATAATAAATAGAAAATTTTTGCTGAATGTAATAATAGAAATTTCGAAACACTATCTGAATAATTTAAGTAATAATAATCAAAAAAAAAAAAAAAAAAAATAACAAAACAGAAAAAAAATAAGAACGGAACTAAACAAAAAAATATTTAGTTTTTAGAAAGTGAAGTTTAGTAGCAAGAATTATTTTTTTTTTTTGTTTTGTTTTGTGTTTGTTCTTATTTTTTTTGTTTTATTTGTTCTTTATTTCTAATGGTAGAATAATTTGAAACGTAAAAAAATTATTCTTAGTACTACTAATGTTCGCATATGAATATAATAAATAATAAGGCAATATTTTATGAATAATATCAAATATTAGAGTTGCCAAATGTTCTCTTATTTTATTCGTAGCGGAATTTGAATTTGCAAGTATTAATATACCATCGACTTGAATTGTATTGGAAAATAAAACTCGAAATATTATATAAAATAAAATATGACGGTATCTATAAGATAAACATGGAACTCGGTCAAAACAATTCGGTTCCCTAATATTATGGTTTCCATATTGATAGGGAATGAATAATTTGTTGATTCACTAATTTATTACTTAAAATAACCGGTACTATTGTATAATATAAATGCAACATTTAGCAAAATAACAACTTGCGATTGTGAATAATATTTAAATGACGATCTTGAATAATAAATTATTTTTTAAATTAGAAGAATTCATGTTTTCAACACAAAGTAATGGTGTTAGTATAAATTTGATATTTGTTTTTTGATTTTATGAACAGTGAAAGAAAATTTTACATTTATTTTGCATGATTATTGTTTTTTAAGAAAAAGAGTCGGTGCATTACAGTATGTTTAATAGCGTCATCACATATGCTATACAAGTTTGGAAAAGTAGTTTTAATAAATATTTAAATGATCTACAACTAATTGAAAATAAAGCGATAAAAAACCTTTTTGGGCGCAAAAAAAGATGTCCTACCAAACATATACATAGTATTCATAACATCTTGCCAATTAATTTGATGATTGAATCCAAATTGGTTACTACCTCATGTTTATATGATGCTAAACGAAAATAAAAATTCAAACATCCTTGCGAGAAAAAACAATGAATAACATGGGTACACAACAAAATCAGCAGGAAATATCAAAATAATATCTTCCAATATCAGATTCAATGGATTAGATACCCTATATAATAGAGCATACAAGTTGTATAATACAATTCCTAGTGCGATGAAACATATTAATAGTTTAAAAAAATTCAAAAGAGAAATAAATATATATTATCTTTCTAAAATCTAGTATATAATAGAATTATTAAATTGAATATGTTTAAGTAGTTAGTAAGTATGTACAGTAGGTTCAGTTATAGTGATATATCTTATCTTTGTTTTATTAATGTTCAATATTGAATTATTTTATAATAAGTGAATCTTGCTGGTACTGTTATTGTTTTGTTTTTCTGAATTATATTAGTATTTTTATATTTTTAATTTTAGTTTACACTGATCTATTTTATTAGATTATATTATACACTCTGTACGAGCAATTGGGCTCATTTGAGAATTCTTAAATAAATAAATAAATAATCATTGTTACTTGTAAACGTTGTCTACGTCTGAAATGTTAATAAATGTTAATAAATGATTAGTAATGAAATGATGTAACTACTACACAATATAAAGCTCACAAATAATATAATTGGAAAATAATATTGAATTACACTCCTCTTCGTTATTGTATTGGTGCTGGACTATATTAGGACTGGAAGTTTCAATATTGCATCCATTTATTTCCATATTCGGTTGTCGTTCTGATAGTATCACAATTACTGTTTGACACAACAGTTTTTAATTTACCCATGATAATGCATTACGGTATATGATAATAATATACGACTATGGAATACAATATACGAATATTATATACGCTGGGTGGCGCAGTAGGTAGAGCGCCTGCCTTTCAACCGAAAGGTCCCAGGTTCGATTCCTGATGAAGCAAAAAAAAAAAAATGCTTTATGGATTTTTCGACCTGGTCCAGTACCCTTTGTCATTGGGATAAAATAAATGGCAAAAAATAATTGAGAGTATAATCTGGTAACAAATTAAATAAATGAAACTATTCTATTTAAGAAGGCTTAGTTCCTGACAATAGCAGTAGTTTTCCACATTTAATGAGTTGATAAGCCAGTAATTTGTTAAATAAATACTCGAAATATTGTAGATTGTAGTGTCAAATTGCAGTACCGTACTTAATTAAGCACGAAAAGGTGATTCTACCTAAAAATGAAATATATGGTATAACAAATAAATGAATTTAAAAAACTAATTAATTAACTATATAAACAACATACATATTATATAATAAACAATTTTTTGTGAAACATATCTAATGTTTTTTGTTTCGTTAATATTTTGCTCATAAATTGCCCCGACGGCAAATGTCAAAACAGTGTCGTGAGTCAATAGCCATTTTTTATCTTGTCAAAAATTGTACACGATAGAGTATCTCGCCAAAATATTTTGTGTTTTTTTAACAAAAAATTTAATTAAATAAATAAATTGAATAGATAAAATAGTTAAGTAAAGATTAATAAACAATTTTTCATTATTTTTTTTGCATTATTATTAAAATTGTGTTTTGAAAAAAAAAAAAAACAATCTTTACTATTACTGCTTTACTATTGTTTATGTACTAAACTAAAAAATAATTAAAACATAAATAAATTTATATTTATTTTGTATTTAAAAAATATTTTAAAACTAAATCCCACTAATACTTTCCAAAAATTTTATAAACCATATTTTGTTTATATATACCAATAATTTGTTTTGCCATTAAAAAATTATCAGTACTACCAACAAATAAAATGTTTAATCGCGCCTATTCACGAGACGAGACGAGAACAATTTTTTCTTCTCGTCAACGATGGGTCTAAGAGAATATGGGTGAATATTTTATTTTGTGGAAGCCAAATATTTACTCTAATTTTAGAGAGCGACTATAAACCGTAATTTTGTAAAATCTCTGTGTTTTTTTCTAAAAGCATTGTTGTAAATGTTGTATGATATCTTCCACATAACTAAATCGAAATACTTCAAGATCATTAAAATTTTTGTATTAAAAAAAATGAAGCTTCGATTGTCATAAAACGTGATAAATATTTTAAGAGTAAAATCTCACAACAAGTAAATCTCGGTAATAAAATGTTCGGTAGAAATCTCGGTAACTAAACACTATTATTTCGTGTTATTTATAATTTCGTAAGTTTAGCGGAATGCATATTACTCGATTGAATATTTATACTAATAACACCAACAACTGTAATAGTAAAAGTGTAAGTGGGTGAGAGTGTAAAAACAACACTCAACACTCTATGATGATATAACCATTGTAAAACTGATATGTAAACTATGTGCACAGTGATCGTTTTTAAGGATTGAAGCTTAGCTTAGTTTGATATTAAAAAAAATAAACCTATTTGAAAATAACCAAATCAGTAATTTGTTCGTTGAATTAATAAGTAATTGAAGTCGATAATACTTTCAGAGAAAATCGATCATTATTAAAATTAAACATTTTGAATTTGAATAATGTGTTTATTAACTAAAATGTGCACAAATAAAATAAAATGAATAAATTTAAATAAAACGGATTAAGCACTCTGAAAGACAAACAAAATAAAACAGTGTTATTATAAATTTTGATGAAAACAAAAAAAAATCATTATATACTGCAATGTTCAGAGCCAATGAATGAAGAAGAAATACAATAAACGAATTCGAAAACTTAATTTTGAAACATGTCAATAAGTGGGTATTTAATGGTTAAGTTGTAACGGCAATATAATTTTAATGTTGCAGTAAACATAGGAGTTTTTAAAATTCAATTTTCACATTTCATTAAAATTAAAATCTCTTAGCAGAAAACAGTATCGACAGCATGTTTCGATGATTTGCTACAATATTATTAAAAAAAAATACAAGATACGAAATAACTAATAAAAGAATTAAACGATTTTAACTGCTCTATAATTTCATATTTTTCATTAAAATTCAATTGCGGTATTTGGCAACCCTAATTAACAATGTACAAAAATTAAATAAATTTTACCTAAATTTAGAGATTCAAAATGTATTCTGCCATTTATTTTCTTTTTTGTCTTCTGTCTTTTTTTTATATTATTCACATACTTTTTATGTATATATATATCTATATATTATATATATATGTATAAAAATTCCGTACATCATGCAAGGAAACTTGACTTGGCGCTACATTTTTTTATGAATTCAAAATAAAAAAAAAAAAATAAAAATAAAAAAAAAAGAATAAAAGGAAGAGAAATTCTTGCGAAAATGAACATCTGGAATTCAGTATGTAAAAAAAAAAACAAAAAAAAAAACAACAAAAAAAGAAAATAGAAATGATATTTTTTTTTTTATTTAAAATGAAAATTTCAATTTCAATTTAATATTTTATATAATATTTATGTACTACCGCATACATATAATATATATATATATATATATATATATATGGATATAAAAATATCTATAGGTACACACATAAATATTTTTTATTTCAATAACAAATTATTTAAAGTTTGGTTGTACAGTACCAATTGTACTTGCCTTCAATGCATATTTACAAAACAAAAAAAAAATAGTACTTGACTTAAAAAAAGTTAAGGTCTGGCACAAAAAGATATTATTTATGTTATAATCAAGAGGTATTTTTAGATCAGAAAATGATGAATCAGTTTTTCTTAAGTTATTTTTATCGAGCTGCTTCTTCTTAACAAAACTTAAAATCGTTTGATTAGAGAATGTTAGACTAATAAATGTAGTAAATGAAAAACTAATGATTTTAACGAATTTAAGCGATAATTAACATAAGTGAACTACACTGGATTATATATTATCTTTAAAGTGATGCAGCTTATGTCAAATATCTATGCTCTCAAAAAGAATCTGACATTAAAAAAAAAAGTAGTTATGCTACTGAGTTTTTTTAAAAATACCTACATTATTAATTTAAAAGACTATTGTAGTAGACTCTACTGAATTCAACTTCACCACAGTTAGATCATAAAATATGAATTTTAAAATATTTTTGTTATTCGACTACAGAAAGGACGTGTTGAAGGTAAATTTAATTTAGTTTAGTTTAAATTGTTGGGTAGATAAAAATGATGAAATTAACAATTGGGCCATCACCATTTATTGTAAACTTAATGATTTATTTAAGTGTCAAACATTTAAAACATTTCACATGATCTACCTATAATAGGGTTGATACAATTAAATCCGGAATAAATTACTTCAATATAGTCTAGTATAGTTAAAATTTCACTCGTATTTAAATTTGTTGAAGTTCTTGAAGACAATTGAACTAAATTAAATATTCTGAATTAATTAAATATTGTTAAAGTCACTCAATAGATCGTATGAGGTTGTAGTAGAGTTATCTAATGAACATCACACCAGTAGATATATTCAGAGATTATAAACTACAAAAATAATAATTTATCGACTTAATTTAGTGAACATGATAAATAATTTGAAATGGTGTTAATAATGAAATAATATTGAGAAGGATTATAATAATCAGGTCATATTTTAAGACTAGGAATTACAATACAATTACAATACATTTTAATGATTATCATCATCTTATAGCACTACAGCTCTGGCCTTCATTACTATGCTCCTCCAAAAAGGTCGATCTTGAGCCGCTTTTCTCCAATTTGGAATTTGTAGGGTTTGAGCATCGTTTTTCACATTGTCTGGCCATCTGCTTCTTGGTCTTCCTCTACCACGGCTGCTATCGGACTTTCTATTTAGTACCACTGCTTGCTTTCAACTTTCGTGCATTCGACTTACGTGGCCAGTTCATCTTAGTCTTTGGGCCTTTGCAAACTGTACAATGTCTATACATTTTAATGATAGGAAGAAAAATGACGGGAAACAAAAACAAAAATATGTCTAGACCAAATCTGAAAGCTTAATTTGAATATTAAATATTCATAGATCAAATATGGAAGCAAGGTTAATACCAATTAGATGCTATTCGAACTGATAAGTTTTTGATAATAAGATTTATCAGTTTATTTACAATATTATTAAACCGCATCAAAGACTATGTGAACTCAATAATCAAATGTAATACCAAAAATTGTACATGAAGTTGCGTAGTAATATAATTAAGAAATGTTATAGGAATAGTACATGAGCTTAATGCAACTATAATTGATTAATTTCTAAGTGTATATTAGCTGTATCGTCTTTTAAAGGTGAAATAGTCATTACGTTTATCGAATAAAGAATTAAAAGAAAAACAATTAAAATAAAATTCGAACTTAGGAGTTTTAGATTATGCTAATTATAAATATTATAAACCAATAGTACCAATACGTACATTAACTAAGTACTATTTCAAATTCAAGAATTCAAATCTAGACATCTTCCAGCACTTAAAAAATATTATCACAACTCTTCAGAATTAGATTTTTTCAGTTATGATGGTCGGAATTAGATGTTTTTAGCCTCGTGTGTCTCTTGATAGTTTTGGAATCGAACCCACTAAAGCCAACCTATTTTTTTCTGTTATAGCTAATCTACGTTAGATCAATTATTGACTGTTTTATCCCAAACTTTTCGATCGCGTGTTTCGGACTTAGATGAGCAATTTAAAATAGTTCACTAAGCAATAGAACTTCGAAGAAAATTCATGTGAATTTACAAATTATTATGATAGAAAACAATATTTTCTGACTATTCAATGATCAGAGAAGAAAAAAAAAGGAATAATAATAATTTTTCTACAACAACAAAATTGAACCAACAAAAACAGTTTATATACAGTTTGGTGGTAATAATACGTCTTTAACTGATTCCAGATTGTTTTCAATTCACAAAAAAGAAAAAGTAAAGAATAAAAAAAAAAAAAGAAGAGAAAGAAAACAAATAAATTATATATTGTTAGGTTTGTTGGTGGTCGAAAATGACATTTCAAGGTAGATACAAACTTGTACATGTGCATACTTTCTGTGTTACTGTTCTGTCTTTTTTTAAAATATCCTGATAGGAAGAAAATATTTTTTTTTTTATGTAGGAAAATTGTAGCGATAATTTAAGTTCGAGAAGAAATAAAATTTTCGTTTTTGAAATAATTTTATTTATCGTGAATCCTTTTTTTTTCGTTTCTGTTTTCTGTATTTTTCTTTTGGGGTTTTTCATTTTCATTTTAATTTTTTTTTTTTTTGTTGTTATTATTGAAGAATGTACAAAAATTTATGATAATAATTTAAATGTTGGTGGATAGTGTCAAAAAATCTTTTGGAAATTTTCCAAATACATAAAAAAAAAAAAAAAAATCTACGTAGATGTATCTATGTATATATTTTTGTTTTTTTTTTTATTGTATCTGTTGTGTCTTACATTTTGAAATTTTGATAATTTTTGAATATTTTATGACAAAAAAAACAAAATAATGAAAAATAACTAAAAATGAAAAGACTTTGAATTTCATTTGAATTTGAAAATTTGCACAAATATTATGATGTACGTGTATGTGTGTGTACAAAACTTATTTAAAATTTTTTAATGCAAGCAACATTTTATGCTTCAACTCAAATTAACGTATATTATGAAAATTATTTTTGAAATTTTCCATTTTAAAATTTTCACACAACTTTTTGAGGTTTTTTTTTATTTTTTTTTTGTTTTTTCAAAAAGGATAATTACTCTTGAACTTGTTTAAAATGAATGAATGAAAGTTTTAAGGTTCTATTAAATATAATTTTCTAAAAGTTCATTAAAACTTTATGAAACTAAAGTTAAATATAGAGTAGAATATAAGTAACATTGACTTGCAGAGATATGAAATGATTGTAAGAAGTAAAGTAAATTTATTAAAATTGAATTAAATTGAAGAAGATGTTTAGTTTTGATGTCCAGGAAACGGTAAAGTGAATTTAATGTGTATAAATAGATGAGTGATAGTTATTGTTCGAACTGTTGCAGTTTTATATTTTTATTTAGCTTGTTTATACCAACTTTTACAATAGAAAATTGGTAAGAATTTTCACTTCTTGTTTTTGGATATTTTTCAGGATTGGCAAAGAGTTAATACAAATCGATATTCCGTAAAATTCAAAATCTAGTATATATACCACCATATTCTGTTAGATCCATCTCGCGAGATCGCGTGAGAATATCTCTGACGAAATTGCTCAGCCATTTTTTATCTCATCAAAAATTGTAAACGATAGAGTATCTCGCCAAAGTATTTTGTGTGTTTTTAACAAAAAATTGAATTAAATAAATAAATTGAATAGATAAAATAGTTAAGTAAAGATTAATAAACAATTTTTCATTATTTTTTTTGCATTATTATTAAAATTGTGTTTTTGTTTTGAAAAAAAAAAACCATCTTTACTATTATTGTTTAACTACTGCTTATGTACTAGACTAAAAAATATTTAAAACTAAGCCCGACTAAAAATTTTATAAACCATATTTTGTTTATATATACCAATAATTTGTTTTGACAGTAAAAAATGATCAGTACTACCAACAAATAAAATGTTCTATCGCGCCGCTTACAGTGTCTAACAGAAAGGCATATTCAGCAAGAAGAGATGAGATGAATTATTTCTTCTCGTCAACGATGAGTCTAAGAGAATATGGGTGATAAGCTTGTATATGATGTCTAAGACCATTGCAGGGCAATACTTTTCTGCGATTCTATGCACAGGTTCGATCGTACTATGTTTTTGTTCCGGAAAACTGAACTGAAAACATCATTGTAATTCACAATATTCTAATTCAGTTTTTTCTTAAACAAATGTCTGATTAAGAGTTGTAATATAATTACAATAATATCTGTAGTTATTCTGAAAATAAAGAACAAAAAAAAAAAAAATAAAAACAGAGTGCAAAAGAAACATAAATAAAAATAAATTTAATGAGAGTTATGTTTTTTGTTGATAAACTTTATTTTCAATTCAATGTAGAAATTGCTTTCAAATAGTCTTGAAAAGTTCAAAATTTTACTTTCAAATTTTGCAGATTGCTATATTCTTAATACGGTAGAATTACATGGTATATTCAACTATATTTTATTATTTGTTTTATAAATTTGAAAATAGAGTAAAAAGATGAAAATAAATTTCCTCTCATATAATGCCATTATGTATACACAACCTATCTAATTAAGTCGTTGTTAAATATTTAAAGTTTACAAGTAAATATACATAACGGTACAATTCCTTAACTCTAATTAAGTTATACAAGATTACTTAAGTTAACTATTTTATATTATAAGGTTTAAAAATTGTTACATTATCTTAAAAATTTTTTATTCATATTATATCAAAAATATTTTTATTGTTAACCTTTTTAAATTCGGGTTGGTACCCGAATATTTCTTAACAACAAATATTTTTAACAAAAAAAAAAAGAAAAAAAAAAAAATTCTAATCCTAATAAAAAGTTTTTGTTTTTTTTTTTTACGTGGTTTACTACAGTAATTTTCTAGTAACACATTAAATTTTAACCGTTACATTTTTGTTTAAAAAATCAAAAACAAAAAAAAAAAACATAATATTTCAACTATTTATGTAAAAGGAAATTTTTTTAAGTGAAAATGTTCAAAAAATTTTCTCTTGTGACAATAATTATTAAAATAAAACTATCATTGCGATATATTAGTTATATATAATATACATATATACATACATAATATTCTTATTGTATTATTGTTTTGTTTAGATTTGAGAGTAGGTGTCAAAGAAAAATTTGTTCGAAAACTTCAAAAATTGTTGTGTAATTATTTCCTTTTTTTGATTTTATTATTTTTTTTTTTTTGTTTTGTTTTTATAAACAATTAACACTGGTAACAAAATTATCAGAAAATTTCTCACAATAAAAATTTCTAAAATAACTTTTCCCAGCGTTTCCTTTCTTTAATTTGTTTCATTTTATGACAATAATTATCTATGTACAGTTGGTGACAAAAATGAGTAGACGAATTTTTCGAGGTTGAATATAGCTAAGGCTGCAGTTATAGCCAATCAGTAAAATTAATATGTACAATTTTTTTTCTTCATTTTACTTTGGCAGTATTTACGAATTTTTTGTATAAAATTATGTCGTAAGAATTGTAAAAAATATTCTAATAAACAAATTCAGTTAAAAAATTTAACACTCGAAGCTTAATATTTCAAATAAAATCAATTTAATCATTTTACAGATCCGCATTTATTTTTCTGAACAAAACAGAATAAATAATATAGCATTTGCGAGTCAAATTGAGGTTTTTACTAAATATGTATTTAGGTATTTGCTAAACCTATTCCGATACTTGCTAAATAAAGTCATGTTTTTTTGTTTGAAATACAGAATTTTACTAAACAAATTCAAATAATTTTAATTTTCATTCAGATTTTTACGAAATAAATTCCGGTTTTTTTTTTTTGAAATTCAGAAATGTTTATTTCAAATTCAGATAAATAAAAATTAGCGTCGAAAAAATGCCAAAATTGTTTTTTTTTCACAAATTGAAGAAAAAATTACAAAAAAGTAAACTTGTTAAAAATTAATATGTATGTATGTATGTATGTATGACTTGAATTTTTGAATACATCACAACATAATTTAAATTTGCCTTGCATTTCAAACTTTTCCACTATACTGCCGTTGCAGCCGTATTCTCTCATATCAAATTCAACCGAAAATATTTTTTCCAAAATGAAAGCATGTATAGCCATGTGAGCATGATTTACTGTAGGTCAGGCAGTTCTTTCAATAAGTTCTACTGATTGTCACAATTGGTTTTTTAATATGAAAATTGGCCCAGCTGTTGCAGGAGGAAAAACTCGATCTACCTGGAAATTATATATACATCATATGTGAAAAAAATGTGATTTTAAATAATTTTTATTTTTTATTAATGAAAATATGTTCTTTTTTTCTTAGCCTTGATTAAAATACAAATTTTTGAATTTAAAAAAAAAAATACTTCAATTTATTTCGTAAAAATCTGAATTAAAAATAAAATGATGTGAAATTGTTTAGTAAAATTCTGTAATTCCAAAAAAAAAAAATTTTAATTTATTTAGTTAATATCGGAATAGGTTTAGCAAATACCTGAATATATTTAGAAGAAACTTCAATTTGACTCGCAAATGCTATAAACAAAATGAAACAAAATTATTTTCCTGAAGTAGTTTCATTTATTCACTTGTATTCTATTGAAGTCATAAGCATTTATTCTGATCGATAAATAAAATATTTTTTCATTGTTTTATTTTTACGTAGGTACCTATTAATTTTACTGATTGGTATAATCGTAGCCTTAAGGAAATTTTCGTCTTAAATGTATTGTTACAATTATTTTTCTTTACTACATTCATACACTATCACTTTTTATAGAATACACTATCGCTTTTTTTTACAATAATAATTGTTCCAATAAATAAAATCGGATTGTTATTTGTTTTACGATTTTTCGTAGTTAAACCATCCTTCGATTTTAAAAAAAAATTTAATATTTTATATTGTTGTGGATGATAGATAACACGTTTAGAACTAACTGTACTATGTTATTTTAATAATTTATAGTTTGTGTTTCTATAAGTACAATGTTAAGAAGTTAATGTACCTAACTATAATTATTGTTAGCTATCATATGAATTTTTGTTCATGTTTAACGGAGACTGTTATGACTAATATAGTAAGGTATATGAAATGTCAAGCTAGCGTTGAAAATCATATGAAAAAATATTTTTTTAATTCGTTTACGAAAAAATTTTCTACAGCCATAAGTATATATTCTAAGACAATAAAAAGTAACAAATTAATTTACAGAAGAAACTTACCAATATTAATTGTTTTGACAATTATAAGCAATAAAATGTAACCAACAAAGACAATACACTCCTTTTCAGAAGGTAATAATTTAAATATAGAAAAACTTTTAAAACATTTAAAAAAAAAATAACTTAGTTATTGAAAAAAAAGTGAAACAATAAGAATTTTCGTTTTTTAGTTCAGAGCATAAATCTGAGCGCGCTCTGACTCAATTGAGAACGCTCTGAGCAAAGCATGAACAGATAAGATCCGAGATTTAATACAAAAACACGATTTTAGTAAACTGTCATTTTTATTTTATTGTTGTTTGAGATTGTCATTTGTCAAAAATCGAATTTAAACTTTGAAATTTTGAAATTTACAAAAGTTTAAACTAAAAAATATTTATTTTTGATTAAATATTAATTATTTACCATCACACCTTATATCTTCGTCCATTATTTTTTAAATTGTAAAAATCACTATTGATATTTATTTTAAATTTTAAAATCGTTTACTTTTTTACCTTTTTTACTATCGTTTAGTAGCGTCATCTATTTTGTTTTAAAATAAACATCCCTTTTTGATATTTAATATTCAATACGTAATCTGTTAATTTAAATCGAGCAAATAAAAAATACGGATTTCAAGCTCTGAACGTTCTGAGCAAAAAAAAAAAAACACGAATCTGTTTTTGACAGTTCGTGCTCTGCTCTGAACTAAAAAACGAAAACATCTATTATTGCATTTTTAAATACATTTCTCGTTTAATGATAATTAAACATTATTTGAATTGAATCAAACTTAATGATCAATTTCATAATTGTCTCATTTCTAGCATAATTTGTACGATGGTATGGAACTCTTTATATTAATATTTAGAGCACGTAATGACCTTTGTGGGGCATGTAAAGAAAAATAATCCAATTGTAATAATATTTACGATTTATTGATGATATAAGACAGCCTTTGATATTAAATCTCACCATATTTGATTCAATTTAAAAATAAAAATAAAAAATTTGTAAAGAAATTATATTACATATAAATTTGAATTTCTTTTTTTTAACAATAATATCTATTCGCTAATTTTTCATACTCACTGTAATTATATACATAATACTATACAAATATCCTTTTTGATAATTTTCTTTTTAACTTTTTGTAAACGGAATAAAAAACAATGATCGTAGAATTTCAATTATATACAAAATTAAATTCAATTAAAGAACGAAAACACAAATAAAAATAATTTTACGCTGCAAAAGTATGGTGGGTAGGGGTAGGTAAACGAAATATCCAAATATTTAATATAATATAATAAAAGTTAAAAATAGTCTTAATTTAATTCTAATAACAGCATGAAATTATGTTTTTTAATTTTATATATTGAACTTTTAATCGTGCGTATCTGTTTTCAATAAAATAAATGACATTTAAAAAAAAAAACAAACACACAACTCTCTCTCCCACCTCCTCTCGTTCTGTGAAGCTGTTTAAAAAGTTTTTTCTTTCTGATTGTTTTATTTTATTAGAAAAATTATTTAAAAAGATGCTTTGTTTTTTTTTTTTTGGAAAATATGTATTTAAAAATTATGTTTTTGGTTATTTTGGCTTTAATGTTTGTGTAAGGACACTACGCAATTTTAAATTATTTTAAAAATAATTTTTGACAGAGTAGCTTCGGTTAAAATTTTTATTTGAGTCTAGTTCGTTTTTGGGTTGTTTTCGAACTAACTCTTTGGTTAGCTGACTGAAATATTTTTATTTGTTCGCTTTTACTTTAATAAAACTGTATATAGTCAAAACATTAGAAACCTAATGTTGGTACATTTGACTATGCAGGAAAAATGAAATGTGAGAGCAATTACCAATAGAAATATTGATGCTGAGAATTTCATTTAGCTTAAGACCTTTGTCAATTTTTTAATTTTGAAATAATGTGTAAATTAATTTATAAATCTCCAATTTGTTGTTTATAACGTCAACCACCAGATTTTATTGATCCGGGATTAAAAAATATGAAAATAATTCTACTTTTGAATTCATTCAGTTAAATTTGCAATACATAGGTAGGTAGTAGTGGTTGCAGACAGCACGCCGAACACACTCAGACTGGTGAGGTCCATTGTAATGCTTGCAATACATACATATATCTAAAAAACATTCCTTTAAAATAATTTTGGTTTTAATGAGAGTGAAAAAAAATAATCAATCTATGTTATATCTCGGTGTGGCTATATTATATGTATAGCTATATTTTTATAATAAAATACAGTTATTTTATATTTAATTTAAAACGTGTTTATTAAGTGACGTTCAGTGCGAGACTGCTGGTTGTCTTGCCATCAGTGTGTTACATTAAATTATAGTTAGGGAGTTGCCAGACAATGTAATATAATGTAATATATATTAATATTATAATACTTAACTGTATACAACACTCTTATATATTTTTAATATATTTGATTTGATTTGAAGTGAAAAGATGAGAAATATTTGGTTCAAAATATGGCGAATACAAAATAAGAGTAAATAAGGTGTGTTAAAAGCAATAAAAATAATATAAATATTACGATACATCTTCAGCACATGAATGTTCAGGATATTTAAAAGAATACTAGGCGCATGGCTGCTCAATACTAGACCAATACGTAAAGCGTAAACAAAGATCAATATAACTAGACCCTTTTGAAATGAAATATCAAAAAATTAGAATTTACACGTATTGAGGATATTATTGTTCAAAACAGATAAGAATGGAGGATGATTATAAATGAATTTAAGACTTATTCCAAGCTGGCGCATAGGTCAATAAATAATGATGAGGCAGTTAAATTATGTTTTGTTATTTATGAACCTAAAAATATGCAATGTGGATTGTTTATGATTTTTACTTCATATTTTGTGAAAGTATTATTGATTATGATGACCTATAACTGTTGTTTTATTTTGAATTACATTTTTGTTTTGTTCTTATTTGTTCAATGAAAATGTAAACGTGCTCTACTTAATGTTTTCAATTCGTACATTATTATTGTTAAAATGTATTCGATATACTTCTATATTTTCCATTTTCTGTACTCGAACATTTTTTTTTATTTAAATTATTTTTCTATATTAATTTTTCAATTTGTACATTTTTACATTACCTATAATTAATTAAGTTATAATAGTTAGTGGTATCTTAATAGTGTTAAATACCACACAAAATTAAAATTTACTTTTGTTGGGGGGTGAATAAAATTTTAAAAACCAGTCAACTTATAGCATATTGCTGGCACATAGCACACTTTAGAATAAAACATACTATAATAAAACGTTTTCAAAACGAATATTGAGCGTAAACTTTGCGTATAGTAAGTGGGTGGAAAGTAAACAAGTGGTAGAAATTACGCAAGGTGAAATGTAAATACAGCCCAGTTCAATTTGTTATCAATTGTATATACTTGAATTGCTTGACTGTTTCGATTTTAAAGCAGTTTTTGCTGCAGATGATATCACAATAATTGGAGCGTTGGCTTACTAACGTTGTGCGGTACCGTTTGCTCGTTGTGCAGTGCGATTTGAGCATTGACTTACTAATGTACATTTTGTGCACTCGCAAGCATGAAACATAATTTTGATTTGAGGTAAATTTTGCGAGATTTGGCTAAAAAATATAATTTTAATTTTACTCAACATCATCATCAATGTCCTGTAACGCCATCCATGGGGCAGAGGGCGGAAGAATTACTGCTAATGATTAACTTAGATATTTAGTTTTACTGATAATGATTAACTTATGCTCAGCAATGGATAATGATTAAAATAGGTTCTTATATGCTCATACCTTGATTTATTTCCGCAATCATATTGAATGGATTGACCGAAGCATAGAAATATCCATAATCATCTGCGAAAGCTTATATATATGACCACAATAATCATGTGGAAATATTCGAATACTTTATTAAAATTTGGTCCACCATTTCCAAAATGTCTTCGATTTCAAATTCCATACATGATCACAAATTTTCCAACGATAGTTTTTGATTGAAGTCATCAACTAAAATTTGAGATTATGCCTGAGAATAATTTATGTTTTATTTCTTAAAAGGGATCTAATTGCTTGTATATTTATGGGACAACTAATGTGGCACCACAAATTAGTGAGAGAGATATGTGAGAAATGAGAGTGAGAGAGATAAGTCGTTAATGAGAGTAAGTAGTTAGTGATAGTGACGATCTATTTGAATCCATTTTCTACCCTGCTGTAATGATGCTGCTGTAATGTTTTGCTGTTAAAATGCTCGAAGGCATTTTAGAAAATAATTTTTGACATTTTGTTTTTTATATATATATTTCTTTTTTTTTTTTACAAATTAATCAACCTGTCAGAGTTGTACATGATCGTGAGCGGAATTTTTTATTATTCACTCATATGGATGAGATTTTGTAAAAAGTTATTTTGCAGATTAAAAATCGAGCATATGAGTTTACAAAAAAAAAAAGAAGCAAAATAAAACAACAAATTTCAAAGTACACCATAATATTTAATTTTATTGGATTTATATATGTGACTTAAAAAGCTCATTCATATATCCTTTATATCATTGGATATTTTCCAAATTAATTTATTTTTTCTTCCTTTTTGAAAGTAGATTCTCTTAATACAGTTCGACTACCCTTTTTAGTTCATTTTGATTGTAATCAATGATTCCTCTAGAATATTAATTGTTACTCATGCAAGTATTTGTGAAATAAAATTCTTAGATCAACATAAAAAATCATCTGGAAAATTTTATTTTTTTATAAAATATATTTTTAGATGAAATCTTCAGGACGACACATGCAACAATAATTTGATTGAATTGATAAAATAGTATAGTATGTGTGGAGATGAATGTCGCTCAAGTACATGATTTGTTACAAAAATTTTGAAATTTTGGAGTTAAAACCAACCTATAGGATATGATGCATATAATAGGTGAAATAAGGCTGGAATAAAGTGAAGCTTTGGTAAAAAAGAAGACAACTGACTTCGGAAATTTGATAAAAATTTCTAAATATTATTTCTCTATTAACCACAAGAAAACATCTTCGTTTTAAATGAATGCTGTTCTGATACACACAGTGGTTAATTTTAGTCTTAATAACGTATTCAAATTTCATGCATATTTCTTTAGTTAGGTAAAGTTAGGAATATTGTAATTTTTTAAAGTTATTTCCGATTTGATTGATAAATCTCAACTCATAATGGTTTGAAGAGTACGAAGTTAAAGATTATAAATTTTGTGTTTTGGTAATGTTTAATTAATATTTTAAACTTTTTTTGCATATGAGTTGTAATCTAATTCGAGTTTTGAGCACTTCCATTTGCGTTCACAATGCATTTATGATAGTTTAAAAATATAATACCTGATAAGAGGATTCTGAAGGAGATGGTGTAGTCGCGTAAGACTTAATTACTATATCCCAAGAATAACTGGTGTTTCTACCTTTCCAAAAATATACATCTTTAATGACGCATAACCTTTAAGGACGAAAAGGACATTTGAGAGTATCCTTCTTTTTGTACATATACCGTTATACCTGTTAGTGATCTATTAGATATATATATATATATATATATATATATATCAGGCACGAAGCGTCCATATATTGAGTTGAATGAGTGAGTTGAATGAGTACCAAATAAAATATTATTTATTATTTTTTACAACTTAATATAAAATATATATTTAATTTAATATAAAAATTACTTAACTACAAAAATTCAAATCGAATGAAAAAAAATTTCAAGCAAAAATTATATGCATTGATATTAATTACATTATGTATGTTTAGAAAATAATGCGCATATAACCATCATTATTTTCTATTATTCTTTCAATCATACAAGACAACAAGAGATATTCAACAACCACAAATTTAAAATATTTGAAAATAATGCCTATTAATAATCATTATTCCCTTACCAATTTAGCTATAATAATTATACATTGCATAATAATATAATGACTTGATAAACAAATTAAATATCATTCTCCTTCTCCTCATTTACAATATACATACACTCAAACACACTGTCTCTATTTAGTCTCCTAGCTGCAGCAACAAAATAATAAATGAAGCGACAATAAAATAAAATCTTAGGAGGAAAAAAATTTGAATGAGTGGCTGATATTCATTCCAAATCTACCAAAATCTACCGAAACAACAACAAAATATCGCATGACACAAAATGAATTTTCAAACAAAAAAAGTAGCAAGGAATGAATTAATTTTGTGCATTATTGTGGTTGTTGACTTAAATGAGAATTAATATTTATATAAATAATGTATGTAGTTTTGGGTTTTTTTTTAGAGAGTAGTATTGATTTGTGTTAAGTTATTCTGTAGTTTTTTGTTATTGAATGCTACATTGTTTATTTTCAGCCATAATTTTGTTTTATGCAGTTTTGAAACAATTAATTTATTAACAAATGTAAAAATTGAAAACAGTTTTTTTTTTTTATTATTTATAAGTAATTAAAATAGAAAATTGTAATTGTGTTACTGAAAGCTAAAGAAAAAATCATTTTCTGTTAGAAGTTTTGAGGAAAAATGATTAATTGTTAAAGATGGTAAGCCAATGCTTGCTATACTAATAACATCAACAATAAAACGGTGTAATCAGCATTTTTAAATCAAATCTTATAATTTGTATACGAGGTATTTTCCAACATTAATATAGAAAATTCATATCCACAATTTTTTTACATTGTTTTCTTAAAGTCAGAGCTTAACTTAAAGTTATATTTTCAGATGAAAATTTTAATAACAAAAACAGTATTTCCGAAATATTAACATTTTTAATTGAAACAGAATTAAACAACTCTTTTAATGAATAGTCTTAACTCTGTTAATTGATAATAACACTCAGCATATAACAACTATTTCAGTTGAGCGATCGTTTTTCTGCCTAAACAGAATTAAAACTACTTTGAGAAATAAATGTGAACAATTTTAACTGTCGAATTTAGCAAAAATTTCAATAGACAAGGAAAGCCAAAGCAAACTGATGTTTCCTTTTATAGTGCTTTCCGAGAGGAAAATTCCACGTCCGGTCACTGATATATATATATATATATATATATATTCTGTACAAAAACCCTTAAACAATAAGGATATTAACAAATGTGCTTTTTGTCGTTAAAAGTCTTTGAACCATCTGTGAACCAATTAAAAGAGTTGATAGTGTAATCGATAGGGTTATCAGAAAAAAATTAAATTTCCACTAGCATAAAATAATAACATGTATAACTTCCAAGCAGTTATGGTCCAAAATCTGTGAGAGGAAAACGAGAAAATTCCTGCTGCTTACAGCTGCAGTGTACTGATTGTATGCAGATAAATTTTGTAACTATTTGCTTTACCGATAATTTTGATATCTGATAAGGTTTTGATATATACAGGAATCTATCAAATATATTCTTTGCGAATGCCTGGACTTGGAAAGAATTATAATATAAAAAAAAATTTAAATTAGGTTGTATACAACAACTTATACAACTTATACAACAATATAGCAATAGTTTTCCATATTTAATGAGTTGATAAAGTCAAAAATTTGATAAATAAAAATACTCGAAAAACATCAACTAGGAAATATATCAAGGACCCTCTTAGACGTTTATATACTTGTCACGATTTATAAGCTGGCTCGTTGAATAGACAATACTTCAGTTTGTGTTGTAGCGAATGCAGCGACAATCACTCATATTCTTGCAGACTCATCGGCGTCAGGGATAAAAAATTCACTCGCTCCCACATCTGAATAAATTTATATTTTCAAAAGGTTTATTAAAAATATCGTTGGTAGTCAAGTCTTAGAAATACAAATTCTATTTTTCGTCACTGACGCAATGAGTCTTCAAGAATAAGGGTGAATGAAATCTAAGTATTAGGCACTTTCCATTTTAAACTAACTAGCCAACTAATTTTGAAAAAAAAAAAAACGAAATCAACGTCTCTCTCTCATTGTTTTTGATCTTCTGTACATTGTTATTCTTTTCTGAATTGTTTCAATACCTAGATGCCTATTATACGTATTGGTATTATTAGTCCAATTGAAATTTTTAAGTTTTTGGTATTCAATTTCGGTTTCGAATAGTTAATGAAGCAAACGATATGTTCTCGAAAATCTAGGAAAGATTCTGTTATAATCAAAAGTTTTATTATGTTTTTGTTATTTTGTTCATTTTTTTTTGTTTTTTTTTTGTTTACTTTACTTTACAACATTTGTTGCTTAAAATGAATGTATATATGTATGTATTTTAGGTTGATTTCGGTTGAGTGTATCCATTTTGTTTTTTTGTATAGAAAATTTATTTAAAAAAAAATTTTTTTTTTGTTATTTTGTAAAAAAAAAAGGACTTTATTGGTGTTTTGATTATTGAGAATGTCCTTAAAGTAATCTAAAAGAAGAAAAGAAAAAAAAAACGAATACAAAAAAAATGACACGGTAAATGTTGTGTAAGATGGTCATTTTTAAAATTTTTGCTGAGTAGTTTTCTACTTCTTTATCTCTCTCTCTCTCTCTGTCGTCTTATATCTCTGTCCCTAAATCTTAATAGAACAATAGAAACATCTTTGTTAAGAAGAAAAGAAAAAAAAAGTTAAATTTCGAAAAAAAAAAAAAAGTTGAAACTTTGTTTTCGGTATGTTCTAAATATGTTGTTTTTTTTCTTTTTATATTTTTGTTTTACTTTTTATATTTATTTTTATTATATAATCAATACCTAAACATCCTGTTGGTAACATGATTGGGAAGTTAAGGACATTTTATGTTTAAAAAATGAAAACATTTTATTTTTTCTGTTATTTTTTTTTTTTTTTGATTTTTTTTTAATTTTTTGATATTCAATAATGTTGAAGATCCTTAGAGTACGTGTGTTTGGTTCTAAGAGAAAATTTTAAAGAGGCATTTACATGATCTTAGTAAAGTGGAATTTAATTCATGTGAGAGGAATTTATTCATATTATACTCAAAATAATTCTTATAAGAAAAAAAAAAACAAAATTCATACAATTGAGATTTGATACTTAGAAAATTTCACCAATTGTTAAGTTCTCTATGAGAGGCTTCTGAGAAAATATTTTCTCAAAATGAAATAAAATTATCAGTGATTCTCAATTTTTTATTGGAGAATGAAAAAATTTATCTTTTTGAATTGAATTGTAATAAATTTTTCTGATAGGTGCTTGAAAAGAAATTATGTTTGGTGATAAAAATTAAAGATAAAATTGTGTAACGACAATTTAAGTAGTAATAAGCTTGGCATTACGACTATTTTTACTTATTAACACTTAATTAATTATTAATTATTATACATAAATGATCAAAGTATTAGAATATACGTTAAAAAATTAATGGGGGTTATTGTGAGAGCGAATTTTGTGATACGTAGCAAAAAATATGTTGTGTATCGAAAAAATTTTACTCTACGAAGCGAAATAGCGCCACTTATCAGCGTTTTTCACAACGTTTCGATTTTGATGGTATTGTGAAAAGTAATTTTATATTTTAGTTGTTTTAAAAAATAATGAATTTATCATTAAGGAAAAGTATCTATCATTAATTTATCATTAAAAAAAGAAAATTAAGAATAAAATTAATATTAAATTTAATTAAATTGATGTTAATTATTTTTATATATTTTTTTTAAATATTTATTAATAAAAATTATTTTATATTTTTAATTGTAAAAAATTTGCAAACTAACTGCAAAATATGTATTTAAATTGAATTGTTTTTTTCTGATCTGAAGATATATAATAAAATAAATATCAGTTGGCTGCAACAAAATATAGCACAAAAACTGTATATGGCAGAATAAATGTCAAAATTAAAGGTTCTGTACAGCTTCAATACGAAATTTAAAGGATTCAATTTACAATGTTATCAATTTTATAAAAAAATCATATAATTTGCTTCTTAGAATACAAATTTCATTGTTATGGGATATATTGTGATGCTCTAACGATACCTAGCGAAAAGTGATTCGCTTTTCATAATAACGGGCAATATACTAATTACTAATATACTAAACCAGTCTCAACTCTTGGGTGGGTTCAATGACATTAACCGGTGGATTGATGGTATTGATAATGGTTCAATTCACTGAACGCAGTTCACCACAAAAATTTACCGCAATGCTAGCGCCAGCACCGGAAAATATAATAAGTACTTTTAAAAAAAAAATTAAGTTTTAATGAAATAATATTTATTTTCATACTTATATAATTTATTTTTTATAACCATATATGTTTTATACATAAATCTTCCTAGAGAATTTCAATTTTCAAATTAAACTTCTACACAATTAAAAAAATAATCGCGATTTAAATTTAACAACTTTCATGAAAAAAAAAAAAATAAACATTTAATTTTTCTTGTAGTTGTTAAGTAGGTTTCGCAACCTTCAACATACAAATTTTGGTTGTTGTTATTACATATAAAAACTCAGATTCATGTATCTAGATTTTTTCAGATCCATTTTCATTAACCGCGGTGCATTAACCGGTATATTTACCGCACCGTTTACTGATTTGTAAAAAAATGTAATACTTTCTTTTTTGACAAGTAAACAGTTGGTAAGACTTTATGGTACCTGTGGAATGTAAAACAGTGACAAATATTTAAATGATTACCAGCTGCAGCTGCATAATGAGTATCAGTAAATTTTAGAATATCTAATTCTTGGAAATAATCGGTATTTTGTAAATTTTTTTTTTTATATAATTCCAAGTCTATGGGATGAACACCGTAACTGGTTTTACACAGAGATTTGGAATACACAATCACATACAATAGCTTTATCTGTATAGAATTCTTGTGGTATAGACTAATTTAAATGTGGAAAACTATATCTATTGTAGAGTACATCGCCTTCATAATAGCATAGTTTCATTTTATTTTAAGTGAAACCAAAACTCTCAAATAAACTAAATCCGGTGTGAAAAAAATTGGATTAGTGAATATAAGGGTTGTGCACAAGGGTTGTTAAAATTCATTTTATTTCATTAGTTTAAATTTCATTAGAAATGATCATTAGAATGATGGCATACTTAGAGTCTATAGTCAAATGTAGGAAAAATTACTTGGTATTTCTTAAGATGCAAAATGAGATTTACAAAAAAAAAATGACTAAATCAAAATGTGAGTTATTCTAAAATTTAGATGAAATTAGATTAGATTTAATTTTTTCCGAGAGGGATCCAGTCCCGACATCACCGCAGCCACAAATGGGCTTATTGTGATAACCCGGTTTTTAAGTCTCTGAGTCCTCTAAAATTTAAAATGTTATTGTATAAAAAAAATGCTAATGACTTAAACTGAAAAATGTAAAACAAACTCAAACCGAAATGACAAAAATTGAGTACAATTGGGACAAAATTGTTACAAGTGCGGGTTTAACTTTTTTGGCGTGAGCGACAGTTATTAAATTTTTTGATTTTTTTTTTTGTTTTTGATTGGAAGTTCTAGGTAAAAGCGACTTCTTCCGATCTATTGTACCTCCCGGTTTATTATTTTAGAATTGCAGACTTATGTCTTTGATAAGCGATATTATTGCTTTGATATCAGAATTATGTGTGTATTCATGGAAATATTTATGTAGATTAATTAACTACTTTGTAAAAATTTTAATGATTCAAGAAAAAAACGTATGGTCGCAAAATGGCCATTTTTTTAATGAACCTACAGAATAAGCAAATATTTAGTAGAGTTAAGAAGCCATGGAATGAATGTAGCAGTTATAAGTTTTAATTGTTGTACATTTAGTTGTTGTATAGGGACAGTCGAGATAATTGTTTTTTAAAGTATAGTAAAGTGACTTAACAGCCAATAAAAGAAAGTATTTATTAGTCAACCTATTAGTAAAAACAGAAAATTTAGTGGATTCAAGAACTCAATGGAGAGTTAATAGTAAAGAGCTTATAACCATATTTACTTAAACGCATTGATGCTAACATAAAAAAAATAGTTATACTAATGTTAAATAAAACTTTAGAAAATATTAGTACAGTTAGATTCAATCGAACATGCTGAATTAAGTATATTGAAGAACTGTCTCTCTCTCTCTAATTTTAATTGAATTCAAATAGCAAAAATAAAGTTGAATAATTTTTGAATTATTAAAAAAATCTTTAAATCTAGCTCATAACTAAAATATACAGTAATAAGCCATAAGACTCATAAAACTGAAGTTTCAATAACTTATAAAACAGATTTTATTCAAAAAAAACAAAATATCGAACCAACATTCTACAGCAGAATTTAAATATTCTGAAAGTTTCAAATTTGAATAGAAATAAGACAAAAAAAAGAAGAAAAAAAAGGAAATTAAATTCATTTCAATTTATAGCTATTATAATATTCATGCCCGTGTAAATGTGACCTTAATCCAAAGAGTATACAAAAATTAAGCAAATAAAAAGAAAATAACAAAAAAAAAAAAAAAAAAATAGACGAATTCTTTTAAACTTATCCTTTAAGAATTTTACAGCAATATCAGGTAATAGCACTTAAAATAAGTAGGTTGACACATTTTTTTTTCTACTTCTCATCTATGTTTTTTTCTTTTTCTACTCTTATTATTTTGGCTTCTAATTCTTGTGATTTTCCATTGCTTTTCATACGGTACATATCCATATAATATCAAATTTGAAAGTAGAAAAAAAAAATGAAATTATTATGTATGAATTTGTGTATATATCGCTGATACGAATATATGTATTTGCCTATTTCTTACTAAATTTCTAGATATATACTTTTATACACACACATATATATATAAATCTTTGATTCTTTCGTATAGATAAATGTTAAATGGAAGAAAGAAAATAAGATGATTTTTATCTAATATTTTTTTTCGAATGATAGCATCCAAAAAAAAAAAAAAAACAGATTCATTCAGAAAAAAAAACAACAATAATAAACAGAAAAAACAATTTTATACTAATGTTTTTCAGCTAGTTCTTTGACATCAAATGAAATATTACTGCCATTCTAAATATTAATATATCCTTATAAGAAAAACAAAAAAAAATCTTACTATAATATCCTTATATTAAATCTTAGATACGTAAAATACACATATGAATATATAAAGATGTATATATATGTATACAAAGTGATTTAATAAATGAAAAAATGAAAATTTTTAAAAGTAATTGGATTGGCTATTTTTACTCTCCTAAGCAAGTTTTTTATAAATCTAGAACTTGTAGCATTAACATTTTATTGTTTCTACCCTTGTCAACCTCGTATATTTAATCGATATTTTTAATACTTGCTTCAGGAAATTATGTTATATTGACGATGTAGGTCTAATGATTCAGAGTAGAAGCTTCTAACGAATTGAACAAGTTTACTCACTTTAATTGGACTTCAAGATATTCGAATACAACTAAAGACTGCATCTAAATACGACAAAAACAGAAAGTTGCTATTTTTGTGTTTCGAATTATTTTGTTTAACTTTTTATTCTCATATTTACAGTTAAAAATTAAAAATATTGTAAATATAGGAAGCTTTATAGTCCATACATGATTAAATAAAAAATTACAGCTAAATATTAATTCACAATACTTAGGCATTAAAATACCGCAGCTAAATTCAAAATCAGAAATCGTATTCCCTCCGACCTATGTTGGATGGTTGGGGTTACAGGAAAATGTTGATGATGATGATGATTAGTCATAAACTTACTGGATCAATATGGGTGCTAATATTATGTACATCAGTAGTTATTCTACTTTAGTCTAATATCGAATAAAAAGCAAAAACTTGATTCAATAGTCGTTATAGTAGTTTAGTAGATATTATCACAATTCAAAGCTACCATGAAAATTTTATCTGACACAATAAACTGTTCATTTCAACGAATCCAACTAATAACCAATTTTGTTGAATATTCTACCTCCAATATTTCATTAGTCTTCTCATAATGAATTTGGTGATAAACTTCATAATTCCACAGACCTCAATATATTTAATTTGCTTCAACGTGCAAAATATTTCCGTTTGAGAAGGGAGCTATAAATCCAGCTTAATTTACTCCGAACTGATTATGTTCGATATTCATAAATGATGTACAATTAGGGCTTTGAATTAGGTATAAATGAGGTATCGCATTCATCTTCTGAATGTGAATGTGACTCAAAAAAGTGTAAAATTTGTTCATAAATAGGTAGAGGTAGTTGAAAAAAAAATTTTTAGAATTTAATAATTTCAAAATTTTGTAATACAGAATTTTAATACGTACCCACTGAAGATATTTTTAACCAAACATTCGAAGCTGTAAATTGGTTGTAGAACCTACAAATTAGTTTTGTATAATTTTATATATATATATATATTTTTTTTACACTTTTGATAGTAACTGAGGTACCTTTTCGTACTTAATCAAGTACGGTACTGCAATTTTACACTTCATCTAATATTTCGAGTATTTATTTAACCAATTACTGGCTTATCTACTCATTAAATGTAGAAAACTAGTGCTATTGTCATGAACAAAGCTTTCCTAAGTAGAATTGTTTCATTTTATTTAATTTGTTAATTATTTTTGTCATTTATTATATCCCAATGACAAAGGGTACTAGACCAGGTCGAAAAACCAATAAAGCATTGTTTTTTGCTTCATCGGGATCAAACTTGGGACTTTTCGGTTGAAAGACAGCCGCTCTACCTACTGTGCCACTCAGCATATTCCAAATACAATACATAAATGTGTAGTAAATAGCTAAATAGAAATTAAGTGAATCTAAGATTGATAATGAATTTAAGATTGATAATGATGAAATGTTAAATAATTTTTTAGAAAAATTACTTTGTTTTTCATTTAAAAAACTGATATTAATTATTTAATTGATTTTAAGGGGTCCGAGAATATTTGTTGTTCTCGCACTTAAATTAACCTCATTGTACTTTTTTTCAGACTAGGCAGATGTTTTTTTAACAACCAACTCAATTTTATTTTTCTTAATTAAAGTAAATATTTTTTAGATTAGGTTATTAAATAGATGCGGTGAAGCTCAAGCCTGTAGACATGCTGTATATGCATGGCGATAAATATATGAGATTAGATGACTTACATGAAGGAGTTGTAAAATAAAATTAAAATGTTGTTTTTAACTGGCATGTTTTTTAATATCCAAAAAATTATTTTGAAAATTATTTTAATGTTTGATTACACAACTAGGAAACAAAACATTATCTGTAAACATTCTAAATGATTTAACTTAAAAATTGTTTTAAATATCGATAAATAAAAAACTTTATAATTCTAGTAATGCTTTGAAAAATGTCTTAAACAAGAGCTGTGTTATTGATAATAATTATTAGCTTTGTTATTTGTAGGAATGTAAATGAAAAATACAAACCAAAAATGCGTAAATTTATAATTTCGTTAATGTCTTGAATACCAAGCTCACCTGTGTTGCTGTGCTGTCGCACTCAAATTCACTTCTTTTATATATTTTTTTTACGTACTTAGTCATGGGTAATTACGCTCTATCTAATTTTTGTTATGAAAGAGGAATGGCAACATTTGTTTCTTCGTTATTGGCTTCGTCATATGACTTACTACTTCAGCATTTTCAAGTAATCATTTTTAATTTTGTCTCTTCTTATGACACATATAAATTATACAAAGGTTTCAATCTCAAAAACGTAAAATAGTTATATTTGTTGATAATTTAACATTTCGTATCATACAGTAGTGCAGATCTCACCGAACCTTTCAAAAATATGCTTTTCCCAATATGTTGGTATATTTGTTAATTCAGATCATTTCAGCCATCCACCGCTTCTATAACTTTGGACATATTATTCAACCTTTTGCTTGAATTATTATTTCGTTTTTTTATTTCCAAAGTCACATTACATCTTTCCGAATCCCAGAACAAAAATATTTGTTGCAACTTTAATTTCAAGTTGTTTTAAAATAGTACACAAGTAAATTAAAATTATTTTTTAATTCATTTTAGAACTTGAGTTCATTGACCACTACTTAAATTGAATATTCTTTTAAAACTAATTTAAAGATAATTACATTCTCTGGTGCATACTCCAAAATTGAGATTTTTAAATTAATTGATTAAATTTTTTTATGTTTTTAAATAACTTTCGAATACTTTGTATTTAATTATTTTCAAAAATCTTTTTTAGTAGTCCAGTTTTGATTCAAGATAACTTAAATATTTTTTTAATTACATTGAGTTGCAAAAAAAAAGAAAAAAAAAACAAAAAACCATGGTATAGAGAATAATTTAAAAATCTTGATAATTTCTTTTCAATATAAAAATTATTTTAAGGATTCAATATTAAAATATCAAAAATACAACAACAAAATCTTTTAGTCCCAAATCAACTATTGTCATTATAAGAAAATTGAAATGAGTCCTTTTATTGTTTTACATTTTTGTTTTTAAATCTTTTTTAAAAATTCTTAGTAAATTATATAATGATGGGACTCGAGGTGTATTAATATTAGATTGACGTCATTATAGTTTATACAGTCGTGGCTCAGTGTCGTGGCTCAATACCAGTTAAATGATCAACAAATAGCTTCTACTTAATTCAATTTAACGCAAATATTTTATTTTTATTCCCCGTTTTATGTTTAAGCAAAATAGATCTTGCTTCCACCACAATTGTTCAAAACCAACTTGTTTTAAATTGCTCATGATTGCAGTGTCCTTACGAACTTCAATATGTTGATATTATTTTCTTTTATCCCTCCATTTACTATATTTTGTAATTTTAATTAAATTCTCTATATCAAGTTAGACTGCTAAAAATAATCTGTTTACTAGGAATATACAAACATTTTATGAAAATAAAACTTCTGGAAGAATTGTTGGGTACTCAGGAACTGTTTTCAAAATTTGAAAATTTCTTAAAAAATTTTTTTTAGTTAAAAATCATATTTTCTGTTGAGGGCTCGTACTATGTTGCTTAAGTTGCAATAACAAAACTTTAGATATCAAACGAATATCAGTTGAAGTCTATGGCAAGAAATGCTGAAATATTTTAGTATTATAGGTTTTCAGTTTTATCAGGCAATCAATTTTTATTTTTGTCTAACTCAAATTAATATTCTATTGTTGTGCTGTTGGCATAACTTTCTTAATTTAGCCAATAAATATAAATTTTATGATTTTTTTTTTCATTTGTTTGACCACCTATTCATAATTATTAATTCTGCTATATATGTTATTTAGGTATATTTCACAATGTTTTTCTCTTTTATATGTAGTTCATAGCAGCCCTTGATGTTTCATAGGTTTTTATGGTGTCTTTTTTGTTCAAAAGGACCTGGGTGATATTCTTACCTGTCCTGAAATCTCTTCTCTGACCAGCAATATCTTATTAATACGATGATAACATGCAGTTAACAAGCAAAACTTAAAAACAGCTTTAGTGTGATTTGCGGCTTTATTGTTTATTACTTCAGTTATTATTCCGAGATCAACAAATCCATTACAATAATTTCATCATGATTAGCTGTGTAGTTGGGTTGGGTTGGAATTGTGATGCTATATAATATAATCATTTTAAAATACATCATATGGTGGGATTAAGCTTTATTAGTGGTGAAATGTAAAAATAGAGTGGAAAGTATGCTCCTAGATTGGTTTTTCTTTTGTGAACTATAGCGGAGGAGGAAGGTGTGATATTATTTTATCCTCTTCTTTATATGCCTAAGATTTGTAGAAATGATGTCAGTATGTAGAGTGCAAGCATTTTGGTATGTTGGACTGTAAGGTAGTGTCATATAATAACTCATGTCATCGTAGTGATAATTTATCTAAGCTTAGTTTGGCACAATGTTAAATCTAACTTGCTGTTATTGTCGCGGTGGGTTTTATTGTTATCGTATAATCATTATGTAGTCGTCATTTTCTAAATCAGACTTCACCATTTATTAATATTTTTAATATTCATCATCTGTAGTTGATTCTACTATTTATATAATGTATCATCTATTGGTTCTACATCTAGTGAGCCGGTGTTAGGCTTTAACTTGTTTACAATTTTCCTCTATTCTGATCTGTTTTGAGCAACTGTCTTCGATCTATAAACCCCACTCTTTTGACAGCTATTTCGACTTAGTATCCAATCAACTTGATCTACCTATTGCTCTAGTATTGAACGGTAATGTGTCTAATATTATTTTTAGCATCCCTTGACCATTTTTTACCACTTTTTATTAAAATTCATTACAGTAGAAGGACTAAGATAGGCAGGTCGGTCATCTTAGTTTTTGTGTCGTAATTAATTTTATAATGTTGGGTTCTTCAATTCGTATTAATATTTATAAATATTTTCTTTAAGGAGTGTACTTGAAAAAATTCTTAAAAAAAAAAAACAAAACTATTCGAATTGCACCCTGTATAAATAAATTTTTTTTTATTTTGTCTAAGTACCTATCTAAGCATGAGAATGTATTGGTAAATATTTCCAATAAATTCATTTTAGTTTTTTCATATAATTTTCATCTGAAGATTTTCTTGAATTTCTCAGATATAAAGATATCATGAAAAAGATATTAAGTTTTATGTTTTTCTATTTTTTTTTGTTTTTGTTGTTTTTTTTTATTTTGGTTTTTAACTTTTGTTTCATGATTCCTGGCGGTTTCAGGTTTCTTCATTGAAAATAGTTTTTTTCGTCTCGGTTTCTATGTCTCAGTGTTTTTGTTGTTGCTTTTTATTTTTTGCTTTTGTTTGAATTGTCGTTCCTTTAAATAACGACGTTTTCTTGCTCTATTTAATCCAAAAAAAAAAAACAAAATAATAAAAAAAAAATTGAAAAATTTTTCTGGTTTTTCTTAAGAAATTCTCAGAGAATTTCTTTTAATTTTTTTTGTTTTGTTTTTTTTTTTTTTGGTTTTTGGACATCATTGTAATTTTTTGTTTCAGGGCTTTTTAGTTTAATTTTTTTGCTTCTATTAATTTTTGTTTTTTGTTTTGTTTATTTTTTAAGAAAGTTGAAGAGTTGGAGAGTATGAACAAGTATCCTAACTAGATTTAGACTATTGCTTGTTTTTTTCTACTTTTTTTTTTTAGTGGTTTGATGATCTTGAACAAATGTTATAAGGATGTAATTCTGACATGCATTTGAAGTTAATATTTTATTATATGAACAAATTTGATAAAAACAAGTAGAGAAAATATAAAAATTTATGTGTTGACATTGCCGGAAAAAAAAATTTTACAACTATGGTATATTCTTTGGTTGTGTATCCATGACTGAATGTTTACAATGATATTCCGAATTGCGAATGGTATTATGAAGGCAGAATAAGGGCATTGTCATCGAGGATTGTATAACATTTTTTGATGCCACCATGATTTAAAGGTAGGTATCAAATTTGGCCTTTGCTAACAAAACAGGGCGATAACAGGCACTCATACAGAGTATATATAAGTAAATATTTATGTAAAATGATTGGCAGGATATGTGGAAAGTGTAAAATTTTATTAATTCAAATATAAGTGATGATTCAAGAATAATATAATACAAATCGTTAATATTATCTTGTTATATTATTTTAATATTTAGACAAAAGACAGTAAAAATAGAAACATTAAATGGATAACAATTAATTTACAAAAATATCAATAAAAATGTGTGGTTAAGGTATTCTAATATTTAGAGTTTAGATAAGAGTATTGTTTTATATGCTTTTTTAATTTTTTTTTGTTGGTTAATTTTTCACCTTTTGCGCTAGTTCATTAAACAATCAAACTTCAGTGTTAATTATAGGTTCTACTAGTCTAATGTTTGTGGATCGAAGCTAGCTGAATATCTTATATGATGAGCTGGTCTAGTTTTATATTGGTGCATCTCATTTTCTATAGTACTTGTATTAGATTTTACATATGTATCTGTTTTGCATATTATGTATTTGTATTACTTGAGTCAAATTTTTAAAACCTTCTTTTATTATTATCTCATATTTTTTGCGTATTTCACTTGCAGCAATTCTATGTTTTAATCCTAGTCCAAACATATTTTTTATCAATTTGTTTTATATTTTTTTAAGTTTGGTTGTGTTTTGCTAAATGCATTTCCCCATATACACCTATATTCCATATGTTATAGTGCTGCGCAATAGACTATATAGTACATATAGTGATATTTTCATTACTACTACTATAATCATACCTACTACTTACTATTATATCGTATAGATATATTTACGTTTTTGACTTTGAAAATCATAAATTTTATTTTGTTCAAATTTACTATTAGTTTATGTACGCACATCCAATTATAAGTTCTTAACATGTCACTGTTTATTTCATCTTCTAACTATGTAAAATTTGTTCAGCATAGACCCACTACCATATTATCTGCATATAAAAATCATTTAGTTGTACACTATTAAACAATTAGTAAAGTAGCAAAAAAGCAGAGCGTATACTAAAGAGCTACCATGAATCGCGCCGTATCTATAGCTTGTTCCAGACTTTTTATTTCCTTACATTCGGTATATTGTTTCGATGCCAATGCCTTAAGACAACTGATTAATCACAAGTGATACAAACGAATTTCTTATTGTATGTATTTTTAGCAACATAATAAACCTTAGTTCAGTTTTAATGTATTGGGATGACATAATGCTTTCTAGTTCTATTTACAGTATTAATCTTTAAGGGCTATGCGATGGTTGTTGTGATATTAAGATATTTACAACTGTTTTTAGTGGTATTTTTTTCAGTAAATCTGCAATCTGTTGTGATATTAAGATTTTCTATTATGATGAATGAATAGGAAATATGTAGGTCTTAAAGATATTCCATTTACATCATGGAGAATATTAATACTATAGGCTTAAAAGTTTTAGTGCTATTACTCAAGTAATTAATTTTTGTTAAAAAAAATATAGTTCTTAGTTCTTAGATTTACTGTTATTTTGCTAAAAGTTTCTACTTTAGCTCTGATTTTTGGTGTTTATGTTCGCTATACTGTTATGTAATTTTATTGTTGTATTTCTATTTCAAGGTGTAAGTCTTCGAAAAGAATCAAAGATTCAAAAAAAAAAAAAAAATAAAAATAATTATTATAATACTTTAACTTTAACTGGCTAAAATTAATATTACCTATATCAATATCTATGTCAATCAATACGCATATATCTAATACAACACAAAAACCAAATAACACAATAAATAAATATTACTAAACACTAATAATAATAACACAATTATTGTCAACAACTAACAAAAGTATGTGACATGACGTACCCAGTAAACATAGTAACGTCAGGCATCTTAAAGTCAAAGATGGATAAAATCGTAGACACAGTTATCAAAGTGGTCTTCTACAGTAGGTCAAACCCCTACTTAGACAGTAAAAATAGATTAAAAATGAAATTAAACATTGCCTCGGAAACAGAAATGATGATACCATTATAGAAATCGAGTATGATGGAAATGTCACCTGTAAACTTCCAAGAGGAAGAAGGGAAAAAAAATACGGACCGGTTAAATCTACTACAATTAAATACGTTGGAACCTTAATATTGTATTTTTAATGCAAATTCTAAATAGGGAAATTGATTCACAGGCGCTATTAAGCAGCTAATCGATACCCATTTAAATACAAATGCTCGTTTTCGATCGGAATTTTTTTTTTTAATTTCGTATTTGACCGAACTAACTTTGCAAAATATGAACCAGTTAATATAAAATGTTTATGGCTATTTATTAGTATTCAAATTTTATTGATTTTTGTTTTAATAAATTCAAATTAAAAACGCAGTTTAATTTACATCTCTCATAGTATAATGTGATATAATATAATATACTATAATGTACTTTTATTAATATAATATATGTATTTTAACTTTCATAATTGTTTTTTTCTGAATTTCAATTTTATTAATATAAGACATTTTAGTATGTTTGAATTAAGCATAAATAAATAAATATTTATTTATTTATTTATTCACTTAACAAATTGTTTCTTACAATTATATAACATTATAATGAACTATTTCTAACTATATATATATATATATATATTATAACTACAATAGGCAGATGATTTATGTTTTATTAACAATTGGGAAATAAGTTAAATTGATAGAATCATTGAGGAAAAAATTTGAAAAAACCTTCTAATTGTGTTTTTTTTTTTTTAAATATAAAAACTTACAAGCTCGAATTAAAGCAAAAACAACGCAGAATTAAGCTAATATTAAAAAAATAAATATTAAAAAAAATTTATTCATTAAGCGAAATCAGCTTATTTTTAATTTAATTAAATAACATAGTGTTACAATATTTTTGACCAGCACTCTATAGAGCAGTAATAAAAAAAATTAAAAAAAAAAAAACTAAACTAAATCAAGAATTCGGAAAATGAATTAAATGTTGTTCATACATTGTTTTTGTTGTTGTTGTTGACGTTGTTAGAAAACTGTCATTTTTGGTCAATATATTCGGTAATGATGTCTAATTCTTTTATATGTTCAACGGATGTAAGGATGTATAAAATTTCCTGCAATAAATTTTCAAAATTTATTTAGTTTTTTTTCATCTTGTTTTTACTTGAATTGCTCTTCTTCTTCATTTTCAAGAATTAGGTACAATTAAGATCAATAACTACATTTTGAAAAACATATTAATTTTTTTTTTTTATATATATTTTTTTTCATTTATTTATTTGAATGATAAATTCTTATATACATACTTACAGAATTATCAACATTTTTTGTTTTTTGTCAATTTCTTTTGTATATTTCTTAATTGGAACCCTTATTAATACCGGAATGTAATTGACCATGCAATGGTTAATGAGATCTTGGAAAAAATAAAAATGCAATTCAAAATGGTTTCAAGAAAATTTGGGTCAGTTGTTATTGATAAAAATTTCATTGTATAGATTTGGATCAAACATTTTCTGGCGTGAAATGAATGAAATTTGTTTTAAAGGGAAAATTAACGTATAGAAATAAAGGGTGCCAAAAAGTGGAATTAAACAAAAGAAAATGTAATAAATTGTGGAACTGTACTAAATGTACTGTACTTAATGTACGAAAACGTATTCTATCTAAGTTACAGGACGTAAGATAGAAAAAAAAGAAGAAGAACAACTGGGCAATAAAGCCTCAAAGCTGAGAAAATAAACGTAGACGATGAAAATTTATTTTTTGAGTAAATTTAAAATATCATAAGGTTTCTAAGCTGTTATTAGCTGATAAGTATTTCAAACAATTTGGATTCGTTTTGATCAATTGTGATGACTTATAAGAAAAAGATATAATTTGTAAAATTAGCTGAAATTGGAATTCTGAAGTGTAAAAAATGTTGATTCGGGACGTTGGCAATTCAAATTATGTTATTTGAATTTAATAAAGAAAAAAAAACAATTTAAGCCAAAAAAAATAATGATTTAGTGGATGGAATGGAGATATTGCGACATAATACAATGTTATTAATATTCGTAAGCCCTGAAATGAAAAAAAGATATATGGTGGGAGATGAAGTAGTATACATGATATGGCGAAAAAAAAATTAATGTATACTAATTTGGTTTGAAGGAGTACAATGCGAACGTTTTCAATCGAAAAATATAAATAAAAAATTAACAAAAATTTTAAATACTTAAAAAATAATCGTATTCGACTATGGGTTCGTTTAAAGCTTGGTATATGAATTAAAAACAAAGTTAAAATTTTACAGTGATTGTTTTGGTAGTCAAGACACGTTGATACACATTTATAAACTATGTTAGAACGATCGATTAGGTACTTATTTTACTTATTCTATTCTACTGCTCTTATAACTCTTCATGATTGGATTACACTTGGTTATTACATATTCATAGCCTCATTCTAATAGCCTCTTTAAATTACTTCGGACATTAACATATCATGTTTACTATTTGTATTAGACATCTTATTTTATTTTTCAAAATAATTTTTGTTTGGATACTGATACCGGTGCTTTGCATTGTGCAGAATGAATATGTTTTACACATTTTAATATTACCAATGTTTGCGATGCATTTTTTGTGGGTTACTATCATATGCCTGTATTTCATTTGACTGAAATTTCATTCGCCTGTATTTTCATTTGCCTGTTTTTTCATTTGCCTGAAATTTCATTTGCCTGTATTTTCATTTGCCTGAATTTCATTTGCCTGCATTTTATTTGCCTGCTTTTGATATTTGATTTTGTCTTCATCACATTTAAGAGCTGTTATACTGATGCCGAAAAAACAAAAAAAATTTCAGGGTCTTCGGCCTCGACTTCCGGACCGTCGAATCTATCTAAAACAAATTTAATTTTTTTTATAATACTTATTAAGAACCTTTTTTCAGAAAAATACATTTTAAGCATGTTAAGTTTCAATCCCAAATCCTGTGACCCCGCACCTATTGTCTTCATCACATTTAATAGCTGTTGTACTGATGCTAAAAAAAAAAGGTCAAGGTCTTTGGTCCTGACTTCCGGATCGATGGACCTCTTGTTTGCATGGCCATTGTACTAAAGAAAAGTTAAAAAAAAAAAAAAAATCGAGGGCTTCGTAAAGCGGGATCCGGACCTATTTTTGCTGGAGGCGGCTCAATTTATTGGACTTGGAACTTTCCACCAATCACCACCTAGAAGATGTAGTTCTGGCATCTGTTGATTGATAAAAGCTTGCTATGAATATTTATCATATCCAGTTAACTGAAAAGCAGGCAAATAAAATGCAGGCAAATGAAATGCAGGCAAATGAAAAAACAGGCAAATTGCAAAAAAGCAGGCAAATGATACTACTGCCAAATGAATTACAGGCATATAGGCTCCCATTTTTTGTTTCAAATATTTTCACGTTACACTGTCAAAATTTTTTAGTACTATAATAATAGGCAACTGTGTTTTCTAGTATAAATGTAGTAATATTACTAATTGACGTAAAAATGATAAATTACACATAAGTTGTGTAAAATATATACGAATTAATTGTGTGAATTTACATGCTAAGACTGAGTAAAACTCAAATAATAAAGATCAATTTTACGTCGTATTCGTATAAATTTACTGCTAAGACAGAGTAAAGCTCACCTTAAAAAGATCAATTTTACATCATATTTGTGTAAATTTACTGCTAAGACAAAGTAAAACTCATTTAATATAGATCAATTTTAATTCTTATTTGTGTAAATTTACTGCTAAGACAGAGTAAAACCCACATAAAAAAGATGAATTTTACCTAATATTCGTGTGAATTTACTGCTGAGACGGAGTGAAATTAAAACAAATATTGTGCTATTATAATAAGTAAAATTAAAATTTTGTTTTATTGTTGGATGAGTTAAAATAAAAAAATTTAACTTATATTTAAAGAAGAAATTGTATATTTAATAGAAATTGTACATAAATACAGAAAAATTATTTTTCTTAATAAATATATCAAATTTAGACTTCAGTGTTTTATGTTTATCATATTATTTTTGTATGTTATAGTACAAACTAACTAACTTATAAAAAATTAAAATTACAAAACTACAAAAAATTATATTTTTTAAATTAAATTTACTTCATTAAGTATTTTTAATACAAAAGTTGAAAAATTTAAGGTTAAGTATAGTTAATTTTTTTTGTGTTTTTACATTCATAATAATTATTATATTAAATTTAAGCTTTTAGAATTTTATGTGTCTGAAATTTTTTTTTATTACATTATTTATTTTACTAATATTATTTATATGAATTTTTTTTCCGCGAATGTTTTCGATATAGTGTTTTAAAAAAAATCTTACAATGAATTCCATTGTTTGGTAAATATTTTTCGGATACATCAAATTAAAAATGTAGAAGAAGCATATTAGTATTTCAACCATTTCAACTACACAGAATCCATCTTCCTTTTGCACCAACGTTTTCTCAATAAAAAAATATGTTGTCACATTATTTGGTGTATTTGCATAGTAACATAAAAATAATAAAATATTAAAATGTGATATAATTAATTTAAAATGTAATAATTCCAGCCCAAGCCGAATTATTTGGAATCCTTTCTGATATTTCAGTTAAAGTTGTTCCAAGCTATAATTAAATAAAAATTAAATTTTGAAAACTAAAATGAATATTAAATTATTAATTCATATATTTATATACCTCAAATTGTTTGAATAAGAATTGTTCATCTTCGTTGAAATATTTGAATATTGCTTTTATTAACTTAATTTCATCATCTTGATCGTCTTCTGTACGATATTCATAATTTCTTTAAAAGATGAAAAACTTTGCTGACAACTTTGTATGCATTTATATATCGTATTAGAATTTTTAATTCTCTCACTTTCTAAGTAATTTTTTCCCTGTAAATGTTTTCTGAAACAATGTGTTTTAAAAGCAGCATATTTATTAAAAATCATAAAACAACTTTGAGATACACATTTAAATTGAGCATTTTTTTTAACTCGATGTATAAATAAATGTTTATTATATTTTCCAATATATATTGTCTTAAAGTTACACATATTTTATTCATACATTTTATTAAAGCACTTTCAAATAAATTAATTAAAAAATGATATTCAATGATAATCAAAATAATTATTTATATTTTTATATTATTATATTTATTATATTCTTACTTTTTTTTTTACAAATATATAACAACTTTTTTTTAATCACAATGCACTTGTTACTCGGTTGAAATTTATATGTATACTGAAGAAATTATGCTTATTGCGACGCTTATTGATTGATACATACATAACAAGCACAACGGTTAACAAGAACAAACATGATTCCGCAATTTTTAAAATAAATTTAAACTTTTTGTGTATGTTTACATTTACTTTGCGTAAATTTGCGCTTTTTTGTTCATTTATTATGTAGAATTGCAATTTCACATCAGAAAAACTTAATTTTACATAATATAATGAATTTACTACTGTAATGTAGAAATACTCCAAAATTACTCTAATTTTGAAGTTAATATACGTATATTACAATAGAAACTTTACATTCATTTTTTACAGTGTAGTTAACAATAAACAAAATGGTGATCTATCTATTTATATTGTGGTTTTGGTCATTAGTTCTCTAAATTCAGTTGTTTCGACAACTTGATATCACTTGTTCAAAAAATTGGTTTTGAACAATTATTTATACTATATACTATATTATACATAATATATATTTTGTTTATCCTACCGATATAATATCTATATATTTTTAAATTTTCGGAGTTTCTGGCCATATTATTTGTTTTTTTTTTCCAATCAGAATGTCATGGTCGAAATAGTAGAACAATAGTTTTTAAAATAAAATATTTTAGATTAGGTAAATCATACTTCAATAAGTTTATAATAGATCTAGTAGGTGGTGTGTTTCAAAGATATATTTCAGCCGGTTACTGTGAAAGACACCGTTGTTAGATTAAAACTCAGTCTCAGATGGACCCTTGAAGAGAATGGAATAAAATTAGTAGTTGTATAAGTAAAATCTTAGAACACTTATAAAATACAAAGAATAATAAAATTAATAATAAAATCTGTGTAAATAAAATAAATAAATCATTTAAAATTAATTCAAAAATAAAGTTGTTGGAAATTAAATAATAAGAGTTTTAATCATTATAATAACTATAAAAGTAATAAAAAATATTCCGAAAAAGAAATATTAACTATATGATATATTATTCAATGTAATTTAGTATAATGAGGAACAATTTCGTATTACTGAAATCGTACAATAATTCAACAATAAAAGTTATACCTTTTGTATAGCTAAAGCTTATTTGTAAAACAAAAGAATGTTTAAATGTATAGAGTTAATCTATAGATACCTTATCACTTATCTTTTATACTGTAATTCACTTCAAATACTCGAATTTTTGTAGACTACGAAGTGAGACTTTGAAGTGAATTTGATCGAGCGAATTAGTAATTTTTAATTTGAAGTTGTAGTGTAGTTAACTTCATACTGAGACATCAGTTAGTTTCAAAAACATATCCAAAAACACATCCTGAAATTCAAAAACACATCCAATCTAAATCTTAGTAAATTAAAAAAAATTCCTATAATAGCTACTGATGAGTTCTAGTAATATTGGTTAACGTAATAATTAAACTTTTAATTAAAGTTAAAAATTACTTTTAGAATCTCTTAAAAATCATATTTAAAATAACTTGCATTACAAATTTATATACCGTTATTGTTTAATAATATCTATTACTTTTCCCATCAAACTTCAAAAACGAAATTATATTACTACTACCACTACTACTGTAAATAATTACTCACTAATTTGAATATTTGCACCACCGTCAACAGGGCACGTCCGCTCTGATTTTTTTTTTTTTTATTATTTTTAATTTATAAATATGTCAAAGTCAGTGAAGGACTCGAAATAATTATATTTTTATCATAATTTACAAAAAAAAACAAAAAATTTAAATTTTCTTGATTTCATGTTTCTTTTCTTAATTTCTACAAATTTGCTTTCTGGGTTTTGTCTTTTTTTTCGTCTTTTTTTTTTTATTTCAGTGTAAAACAAAAAATTGTATAAAAAAAAAGATGAAATGTTTTTCTCAAATTTCTGAAAAAGTGCATAATTTTCTTGCAAAATCTGAAAGTCATTTTTGATTGAATAAAGCAATGCAGTTTTTTCCTTTAATTTTTTATTTTGTTCTTATTTTTGTTTTTTTTTTGTTTTTTTTGTTTTTGTGTGATGTGATAATTATTCTCTTTGACACAAAGTTTATTATTAAAATTAATTTTCATTTGCTTTGTATTTAAATTGTATATTTAGAGAGACACTGAATAATATATATATATAATATGTATATAAAGTAAAGAGAATTTTTGTTATGATAAAATAACTACGTAGGACCGATGATTAACTGATGAACATCTTGTTATGAAAATCTCTTTAAAATAACCTGGTTATTATATAATATTAAAGTACGAGAGATGACTGATAAATATAAAGTAATAAGCATAAATGGAAGTCCTTTTTATAAATTTAGGCAGAAATTAGGTCGGAACATTTTTGAACTAAGCTACTCGTAATTATGGAACAAAAATTAAAAAAAACTGACAAAAAGTTTAGGATGTAGGTTTTAAATTCAGCTATGAATATTTTTTGAAGCAATTTATTATAATTTTCATTTAGGGCCCATATAGGCATCGTCATTGTCACTAAAATGTAAAGGGAAGCAAAAATGAATGAAAGAGACAATTCGATGTCATGAATATCACTTATGAATGAACCTTTCATTTAATAAAATCTATGAATGAACGAACTATCATTTTTGCTGACAGTATTTTTAAAAGTTAGTTTTTTTTTTTTAAGTTTTGAGAAATATAAGTAAATTAAATAAATATAATTTAATAAAAAAATATTTTTGTTATAAATGTATGTTTAGGAGAAAAATTAGCAATAGAAATCAAATGGACAAATTGGTCAAACTACTGCTAATTCCTGCAAAATAAAAGTTCGCCTTTAGATTTTAATTTTTATATTCCATAATTAAAACTTATTATTTTTTTAACACTTATTAATCGCTTTTAATTTAAAAAATTCACTGCAGCAATGCACTGAAACAAACTTTCACAAAAAAAATTATAAGGGATTAAAAACAGAAATAGCTATAACTAATTTTTTTTGAATGATAGCAGCAAAATAATTTCTATTTATTTTTTGACGTTTCATTTTTTAATGACAGCACCAAAATTGAATGATATATTTTCATAAAAAAATTAATAATGAAAAAAGTGATAATAGGGGCATTAGTCTTTTTTCACGACTATGTTTCCATTTCAAGATAGGATAGGACCTCCTAAAGTAACCATAAAAAAATCTTTTTTGAACAATACTTCTAGCGCAGCTATGCAGAAATCTCTAGTTATGACCCAAAAATTTAATGCATGTTAGCAAAAATATTTTATTCTGCATTAGACTCTGTGATAAGAGTTTATATAGCGTTTATTTACATTACACAAAAAAAAAAACACTTTTCATGACAAGAAAATTAAAAAAAAATATTGAAAAAAATCTTGGACAAGCACCTCCTATCGTCTGTCTGTTATCGACACCTTTTGTTCAAATTTATTTTCTAAATTTTTTACAATTATATATATATTATTCTGCATTTATCTGGATGTTTGTAAGTTCGACGGAACGCTCCAACACATATACAAATTGCATATATATACAAATTGCTTTGGTGGTTTTTTTAACCCCTGTCTACCATGCTGAACCGTTGCAGGAAAAATTGATTGCATGAACTATATTTTTTTAATTTAATGTTAGTCTTCTTCGCAAATAATAAGGAAAAATAATAAATAATAATAATAATATAAATAAAACAAACAATTTTTTGATTTATAATAATAAGGACTAATAGAAATTTAATCAATAGTTTAATATGGTATAATAACCAAAAGGCAAACAGCATTTAACACAAAAAAAAACATAATTCACTCAAAGGTTATTCTTATTACTTAAAATTATACACAATAATATACATGTGTATCAGCATATTTGTATTGTATAATATTATACATTATACTACTTTATTGCTTCTACCTTTTATTTTTGTCATTATTGTGTGCGTAACTCACTTCACTCCAAAAAAATTATTTTTGTTTTTTTTTTTGTTTTTTTTTGTTTTTTTTATTATTTGCTGTATCTGTATTCTGTATGTTCTGTATGCTCCATTCCAAAAATATTATTTTATTTTCAGTGTTAAGTGTTCACTGTTCACTTCACTGTTCAGGTTCACTGCTCAATCAATAGAACTTGATAGAAGTAGAAATATAGTAAATTGAAAATTATTGATGAAAATGTTTTTCTATTTTTTGTAAATTTTACCAATTTAGATACAAAATTTTGAATATATAAATTATGAATATTTTTTAGAAATAACACAATACCATAATAACAGTTTATTCATATAGCAAAATAAGATCCCTATACAGTATACAAAAGACAAAATTTATATGAAAATAAGATCCCATTTTTAAATTTGCTCTCCCAGAGGCCACAATAACGCTAATACGGTATAATTTATACTAAATGGGACCCAACTAACGAATTATAAATAAATGGAAGTGAGTACGAGTATACTATACAAAAATTCAAACATTTTATACAAATTTGTTGGTATGGTACTTCTTTTTCTGTTATATAAAAAAAAAAAGATTAGTGTTAGGCCAATATAAACATAAATAAAAATAAATAAAAAGTGATATAAACATAAGTACTGTAATTTCGGAATAAAGAATCTAATGAAAGAAAAAAAGAAACTAGGATTTATTTTGCTTCCGTCATTTATGACGGGTTACAAAGCTAGTATTATATGAATGCGAGGTCTAAAGTACTATTTTATGACAATATTTATATTTTCAATTTAACTTTAATAATTTCAACTGCACATAAATATACAGCCATGTTCCGGGTAGGATGAGGGTCATCTCTATATTACAAATCTTATATATATACTTATTTAACACTAATAGAAATTAAATACAAACGATATCAATCTAAATCTAATCTAATCCATTTTCAATGTATACAATTATTATCAGCCATCTAAATCAATAAACGTGAGAAAAGTTCTTGAGCTGTGTAAAGTTTAGTCATCATCATCTTATAGTGCTACAGCTCTGGGTGAGCTTTGGCCTTTATCACTATGCTCCTCCAAAAAGGTCGATCTTGTGCCGCTTGTCTCCTATTTGGTATTTGTAGGGTTTGAGTATCATTTTTTACGTTGTCTGCCTATCTGCTTCTTAGTCTTCCTCTTCCACGGATGCTATCGGGCCTTCTATTCAGCGCCACCGCTTGCTTTCGACTTTCGTGCATTCGATTTAAGTGGCCAGCCTATCTTAGTGCCTTGGCAAACCGTACAATGTCTTCACTATCAATCATACTATTGATCTCGCTGTTGTTTCTGATGATATAATATTCTCCATTCTCTAATCTTTTTGAGCCGAGTATTTTTCGGAGAATTTTTCTTTAAAATAAAGATGAGTAGAATAATTTAATATGGGCTAGACGTTTATCAGTGGATAAATAATCCATCATCTGTAATTGGTTTATCATGATAGCAAATCAATATTTACTTATTATCCTAATAGACCATCATATCGGAGTTAAAAATTTATTTTAATTCTTTCTAAACATAATTTATTCTAGACCTCTTTTTGTTTTAAAGAGTAGATGCAGTTAAAAGTCAAGGTCTATTCGGTACAGTATCTAAGCCATATTTTAGTATTGCAGGATACAATTTTGACCCGAATTTCGAAACGTATATTAAAAACAAATAGACATGTATTTATTACCTTTAGTTAGAATACAAATTTCGTTAGTATTTTTCTTTATAAGCAACATACAACCTCTTCTAAAACTGTTATGGTATTGAATTCCAGATTTAAGAGACATAATACTTAGGTTTAGAAGGTTTTTTCTATTCAATATTTTTTCGTCACCAGTTCTTATTATTCAAAGTATAACTCATCAAGTTCAATTCTTAACTTCAACTATATTATAATTTTTCAAATTTCATACAATTATATTTAATAGTGTTGCCATATGGTAAGACTAATTTTTGTTTTCTTTTTAAGTAGATTTTATTACACATAAAATGGTGTCATCTCTCATTTTTATAAGATTCAAAAATTATCATTCCACTAGCATATTAAAAAACCTATTTTCTTGCAAACTAAATGGGTGTGGATTTTTCAAGTGAAAATTTCAATCGTCTTTCAGAAAAATAAATAACAAAAAACACAAAAAAAAAACTGGAACGAATTCTCATATTTTAGTTTTTGTCTCAAATTTTCAATTTATTCATATAAAAATAAAGACAACAAAGTAAGTGTATTTGTGTATATATGATGGTGTGATGCATAATAATAAATAATGATTTTTTTATACTTATTTGTAATGTAATCGTGTAAATGTATATGTATGTAAAAAGAGATTCAAAATATTTTACAAAATAAAAACAAAGAAAATAAAACAAAACAAAAATAGGCCAACAGGACATTCAATCCTTTTTAGATAGAACAAAGTAGAATAATATCAGTATTATTCTCATTCAATAAAATTATTATACGTATATAGCATAGTATCCTATATGTCTATGCATTTGACTTAATATTCATAAAATGCACATACACATTCATTCATACATATATAAATTATATATTTATGTTATGCTTATATTTATTGCGTATACATTGTTTTTTTTTGGAAATTTTCAACAAAGAAAAATTCAAATGAAAATATTCTTAAGATAAAAATTGTAACCTAGTAGATTCATTTATCTAGAGGTAGTTGTATATAGATGGGTCTATTTACTGTATATGAAATGTACATGCCACATCATAAGTAAAGGATATTCGGTTAGAAATGGTGTGGTATTTTGAATATGAAACCAGTAAAGAATAATAATAATATTAGAAAATGTATTTAGAGTGAGTATCAAAAATGAATAAACAAATTTTAAGTTTGTATGTATGTATATTAAAAAAGTATACAATGTAATTTAATGATGATTTAAATTTAAGTTTACATTTCTTTAAATTATGATATACAATGTAAAATTTAATTATAAATGTTATACAAATTAATGTGTAGTAATGAGTTCAAGTTTGTATATATAAATTGTATTTAATTAACAGTTCAGTGATATATTTTTGATAAATATTTAATTTGTGGGGACAATAGTGTGACATATTGTAGAAGAGAAATTATATTCCCTGGAGTTTTGCTACTTCAATATTTTTTAACAGTAATTCAAAGAATTACTGTAATGTTGCAGATAGTCACAATATGATTCTGATTGTGCATCAGTGATCTTGGTGTGCTACAAGAATTAATTGATTTCTTCGATTACCACATTTTTGTTTTAAAAATTCTGGATTCAGCAAAAGAGCCTTGTGAAGTGAGTACCGTAGTGGGTAATTTAAGGGAATGTGGAATTTTAACTCACTAAAAACTAGTATCATTGTTGCAACAGAAAAATGTATCTTGTAAAAACTGATCACTTTACTTTTAACTCAACAAACAAATACGACGGTCGATAAAACTAGAAATTTTGTTATGATTCAGGCTAGTTGAATTTTTTTTACGATTACGGTACGATTTGAACCTAATACAATATATGAATACGAAACTTTTTTTTATTATAGCTTTCAAACGTATATCTTATAGATAAAAAAAAGATATAGGATACATTCAGTAAACAATTTAGTGTCGAATGCAAAATTCGGTTTTAGTGTCGAATGTCGAATTTAAAACAAAAATTATTTTATATAAATAAATTGAATATTTCATTATTTATAAAATCGTCAGATCTTGACGAATATTAGTATTGTGAATATCATGGTCGCATTTAGACGCAGACTGGGTTCAATATTTGACTATATGAATTTCGCTTAATTAACCGGTACATCAATCTCTATATTTGAATTAGTATTATTGTATTTTCTTTTTGATATTCTTTTTGTTAAGGTCAGTTAAACCTAAATAATGGGCTTTATTCTTGTATGGAATCACTTACATCATTGGTTTTAACTAAGAGAAAAATTATAAGCTTTAATAAGTGAAATTTACATGAATTTATTTCTTCTTCATATATTGTTAATCCACTACTGGGTGTTAAGCGATCACTCAACTCATCACTGTAAGCTTTCTATGATATTGGCATACTCTATATAGTGGGCTGTGAACCAGTACTTTTTTATGGTTCTGATACCTATCCAATTTCGAATGTTACTAAGCTTTGACATTTGTTTTCTTCCGATATTCTTTCTTGTCTTTAATCTGGTCTTGTACAATCAATTGAAGAAGTTCGTATATCGGACTTCGTTGAAAATCTTCTAAGGACTTATAGGTTCGTAACTCTGTCTGATGTGTAAGAAATTTTCAGCATTCTACGAGAGCATCACATTTCGAAAGCTTCTAATTTGATTATTGCAAACACTTTCAACCGCCATGTTTCTACTCCATGTAAGAGTATAGGCCAGCTATAACATTAAAAATAATCTAAGTTTGATGTTTATTTCTCGGTTATATTGCATATTTTAATATTTTACAAAGGAGTTTCTTGCCATTTAGATTCTACATTTTATTTCCTTATCTAACGTCCAGCTTTCATTGCGATATAACAACCACAGATATTTAAATACACTTTTGTCGAACTCTTCTATTGATTTGCGGTTTAGATGTTACTAGATTGTTGTCTTTAGGTAGGTAGTAGTGGCTACAGACAGTACGTCAACAGACTTGGATCAGTAAGGCCCATTGTAAGGTTAATTGTTGCTTTTAATCTCCGCAGTTTGATTCCAATAGAGGTTGCTAACACATACAATATGTTCTTACTATTTAGTTGCATATTTCTGAAGATGCTTATCATTTTGTCGTGTTGTAATCAATCAAATGCTTTTTCATAATCTATGAAGCTCAAAAATGCGTCCTTTTCGAGATGTTTGCAAATTTTGTACTAGAGATTGTATACTAAAAAGTACTTCTCGTGTTCCCATTCTTTCTTTGAGTTCGAGTTAAGTACTTTCAGAATACGTATGGTTTTAAGGAATATATTTAAAGTGTGATTTACAATGCTTATTAATCTGTACTCGTTATAAGAGACCCCCTTAGTAGCGCTATTATATGATATATACTAACAATTTTGACATTTGTACAATTCCAGGTATATTTATTTTAGATTAATTAAACTTTCTGACGGTACTTTGAAATTTCTTAGAGACGAGTATGTATTCATTATATTTTTTTAATCCGTTGGCTACCACATAAGCTACAAAAAGGTTTATACGAAATTTTCCTATGGCCCCTATTACACATTAATCAATGGTCAATATATTGTCAATATATTGACCGTTGATTGATAAGAAACGATTGATGGTGGTTCTATTCTCATCAGTCATGCTGTCAAAATTTCCATCAATCATGCTGTCAAAATCAGCGGAGGTAAAAAAATGGTTTTTTGGGGAATGTTCAGATAAGGTTATAATATTAATTTGTGATGTAATTCTAGAAAGAATAATGTTTATATTAATTTTAATAATTATAGCAATTATTGTAAAAAAAACAATTGATATATTATTCAAATATGCAAAAAAAAAAAATTTGTTTCTTTTTATACACAACATTTACTTTAAAAATTCAATTTAAACTGAAATCAAAAACATTCCTCCAGAAATTATATTTTCAATATTCATATATGTTTCGAAATGCAATATATTCAGAACACTTGATCAATATATTCAGAACAGTATGTCCTTGCAAAATATCAAAATTTGGATAAAAAGATTGATGAGTGCATGATTGATGTGTAATCGGTCATCATTCTTTTCATCAATATATTGTCAATATATTGACGAAAAGATTGATGAAAAAAATGATGTGTAATAGGCACCTATAAGCTGATTTAAAATAACGTTCAAATTTGGTAGTTCGATTTATAGAGAATATTCTGTTAATATTAGTCAAAATCGATAAAATGGTATAAATAGTTCGGTTTATAGAATGGATTGCTTTGTTATAGAGAATATAGAATAAGTGGTCGAAGCTATGCACTTAAAATAATAATTTTGAACCACTTTTTTTGGCAATACCACAGAGTTATCATGTAAGTAAAGTATTCACGTAGAACAATATTTGTTAATCATTTTCTTCTAAAAATCCCGTCCCATTTTTACTCAAAACACGAAAATGCCAGTCCTATTTTCACTCAATACCCCAAAACACTCAAATATAATTTTCGAAACTCAATTATTTTACTCAAAAGTTTTTATTTATTGAGAAGAATATTTCATATAATGCCTCTATACTTCTAGCCTATTCACAGAATGATTTTTCCGGAATTTTATCGAATTACGATTTCGTTTTAAGTTTTGTTTTAGTTTTGTGTATAAAGTTTTGCTCTCCCAGTGACTAGGTTAGGAGTATAGAGGCATTGTTTGATAATTTGAAGAGTATACACATACGTATGTACCTACTTTTGATTTATATGAAGAGTGTATATCGTATATGTATTCACCATATATTTACATATCTAATTCAATATAAAAAATACTAGGGGCTCCTGTTGAATAATTATAATTCAAGTTGAAGCGAAATTTAAAGTTTTGAAAAGAACAGTAATTTACGTACTGACTGACATAGACTACTCACGATATAGCAAAAGCCATCTCGTGTTTAATAAAAAGTTTTGTGGTTAGTAAGTTTTATTTTGGATACATAAATGCACCTCCCTCATATACTGATTCGTTTACGATATATTCCCTATAGACAGTGTCATTTAATGGATAAAATTACTAAAAATAAAATATTTTTGTAATTAAATAGGTATTATACATATTTTTAACCACAACTATATGATTACTACAAATGCTCAAAATATAGAAATCAATAATTTCAGACAGTTACTGAAAAAAATTAATAGAATAATATAATTTCCTCTAATTATTTATACAAATAATAAGATGTTGAAGGACACAAAATGGATATATTTTATTTAAAAGTTTGAATATTATAAAACCAAATAGAAATTTTGTCAACCCGTGTGCGCATTTCTGTTGTATATACAACTTATGTATATATTAAGAGTTTATTAAGGAGAATCGAGATAAAATGAAAAGGTGTTTACTGCGCAGGTCCTTAAATGCTTGTCAATTATAATTATATAAAAAATATATATAGAAAAATGTAAACAAAAAAACACAATTAATCGCAAAGATAATGAATGAAATCGTATACATACAATAATAGGTCAATGATAGAATCAACTAATCCAGAAATTTTTTTTAAAATTAATGGTAATAAAAGAATAAAATTTATTAGTTATGCATTACAAATCGTGAACTTTGTACGGAATACCGTTTTGTTTTCTTTTCTCAGAACTTGGTTAAAAATCGTATTTCTATTTCAGATGAAATATTTTTTGAATAACAGCCAACAATCCATATAAAGAATAAAATGTCCAGTTTTACTTTTTTTACTTATTTTTTTAAATTTTGATAGCTTCTTTGTTTGTTTGTATTCATAATTATATTATGTATTCATATATATGCTATTCATATTATTATCTAAGGTAAGAAAGAGACAAAATTAACAAAATCAAAATTGCTGAAAATTTAAAAATACATGTAGGTACCTACTTTTCAGTATACTTTTCAATAGAAATCAATTTAAATTTTTTGTAATTTTACAAAAACAACATTAATTTTTTTGTCCCTTTCTTCTATAAGGTTTGAAATCACAAATTTCATAAATCACATTTACCAAATCCAAATAAAAATATTAATTCTTGAAATTTTAAAAATTAAACCAAAATAACAACAAATCCAGCAATAATCTTGAATTCTTTCAATTTCTAAAAACAAATTCAATACTTTGATTTGTAATATTATTTGTGGTCTATTGAAAGGACTTTAAATGCATGTATAGTTTTTTATACACACATTGTAATTTTTAATTTTTATCACATAAGTAAAGTAGAAATGCGAGCAGCGAAATAAAAAAGTATTTATATATTGTAGCATGCACATTCGCATATTTACATTTTTGAGTACCTATTCTACAACTTTTATATCGTTGAAACTGTTGGAAGCATAATTACAAATAAATATGTTCATAGGTAGTAGGTACATAAAATTTTTTTAATTATGGGTTCAAAATACATTTCGCTCAACTTATAAGCAGTTAAAAATTGAGTAATATTATTTTGAGTGAATACAGAATTTTGATATTTGAAAAATACACTAGCAAATTTTGTTCTACGTGCATACTCTACTTGTATGATTACTCTGTGGTAATAGTTAATTTTTAATACTTACTGTACACCACCATTTTCTTATCATTAGTTTGGGTCAGTATGATTTTGCTCCCTTGTTATACATATTTGATTTTTGGTGTTTAAAAAAAAAATTATTGAATATTCATTTGAAATTTTCAATCCTTTATAAAAAAAATTTCAATCTTAAATTTTTTCTTTTGTTTCCTTTTTTTATGTTTTTTTTTTTTGTTTTGTATCCTTATTGCAAATTTCATGTATCCTTTAAAATTAAAAATTCTTAAAATGAAAAAAAAAAAAAAAAAAATTGAAAATATAAGTATTAGCAATTGGGGATAATAGTATTAGCAATATTTTAGAATCGAATTTTCATTCAATGTGAATTATAATCTGATTCGATTTCATTTTAAAGTGGATTTCAATAAGGACATTTTTACTATACATTTGGGATTCATATAACACGTCATGCTTATACACTCGATACATACAACTATGGTATAATATATAATATTTGAAATTAAAATTTGTATTGGTGATCATGAAATTGAAACTTTCATGAATTTTAACAAATACTATATATATATAAAATATAAGTGAAATGGAAATATTTTTGTTGTTGTTTTTTTTTTGTTTTTGTTGAATAATCTTTACTAACATTTTTTTGGTTGATAAAATTTTTTCTTGTGAAAATTTTCATTTTATACAGAATAGAAATTACAGAATATAATGAATAAGAATATATATTTATCTCTCTCTCTCATCTATATACGTATATTATATAGAATTCATGTCGATTTAAGTGTTAATTTAAACGGAAATAAAAGAGATTTAGTATTAATTTATGATTCGAATATTTTATAAACTCTAATTTAAATACAGAATTTTTTAAATTATTGATAATTTGAATGCAAAATGCTAATTTAGGATTTAGATTTCAGAAACAACATAAAGAAAAACAAAAATGTTTTGTTTAGGTTTAAAAGATTTGGTTTAGAGACTTCAGGTAGGTATATCTGAAATTATCAAAAATTATTTGATGTGAATTTAATTCTAGAAAAATAAAATTAAATTTAAAACAAAAAAATAAATTTAATTTTTGTATTTTGTGAGCTGTGGTCTAATATGTGGTATTTAAAGTATTAGATACACAATTCAGGTACATTTAAGTCTTATGTAATTTCATTCTTTTGATGATGAATCTGTTTTAATATAAAACGATTTTTTTGAGGTGGACACAAAATTTCATTTTTTATAATAGATTTTTTCGCTATCACATTTTAATTATTTTTTTTTCAACTTACGTATATTGTTCATTAAAATACGTTTAAAATTAAACCACTTAATACGTTTCAATTAATCCAATTTATACAATTTATGAAAGGATAGGTATACATGCATGGATTTGTTCACTAAAATTGTCAACTAAAATTATACTTATTAGAAAGTATAGTAAATTGGAGTGAATGTTTTAATGTATAGTTATCAGAATGTTATTGTTAAAATTATTCTCTATGCAGTTCAGGATGTACAAATTTTTACGTAGAACATTTTATATATATATATATATATATTATATATATTATATATATTTTTTAGTATTAAAAAGAAAATTTTTTGAAAGTAAAATTTTTGTTATTTAGTGAAATGAAATGAGATTATGTAATTCAACGTAATACAACTTTTATGACACGACTAGACAACTGTCAGTTGTTTCTGTATACAGAAAAAATAAAAAAAAATATTGTTTTGCAATTTTAGATCTTTAAATGTAATAATTTTGTTGTTAAAAATTTGCAATTGTTGTTGTTAAAAACATTTTTGCTTTTTTTATCTTTTAACCCACATTTTAAATGGGTTTGTCACAAAATCTGGCTATTCAAAAAATTTTCGTCCCTATATTATAAATAAAGAGTTTATGATATTTAGTATAACGTAATTGCTAAGTAAATTTAATGAGTAATTTCTTTTGTTTTAATCTCTTTAATCAAGACAGTGCCAAATGCAAGCAAATTAAATTAAAATGAAATTTTTAAAAACAAACTAACATTTGCAGATATATAAAGCAGACATATGTGCTCTTTCCAAACAATTCTAAAGCTCTATTAAGTATTTCTATATAACTTCTTGAAATACTTTTGATTTTGTATAGTTAAGATAATTGACGTTAAAGGTGTTATTTTCAACTTTTCTTATTTTCAAATTCCATTTCTTATATTACATTTATATTCTTCACTAATGTTCCATAGTTTTTGATATGATTTAAAATTCGGTTATAAAAATGTGCTTTAATTTGCCGCTGTTCTGAATCAGTAATAATTATTGATTATACTTTTGAAAATAAATCCATTGAACAAGTCTCACCCTTTAAAAATCTTGTTGTCCTTTTTGACAATAAATTTGGTTTTAAGCTACATTTAAATGTCATAAGTAACAATTCTAACTTCATGGTAGGTTTTATCAAAAAAATATTTTCTAAAGAATTCAACGATCGATATGTCTTTTTAAATTAATTTTTATGTCCCTTCTTCAATGTAATCTTGACTATGTGGTCACCTCATTACCTTAATCATATCAAAAGAATTGAAGCTACACAAAATTTTCAAACTGCGTAATTTACACTGGTCATTTATTCTGCAACCTAATTGAAGCTGGCTAAAGTTATTGGATCTTAAATCATTAGAGCCCAGAAAGTAGGTTGCTGATATCATATTTAATATTAACGTTTTAAATAATGAAATTGATTGCTCTTATATTAGAGATATGGTCCACTTACATATTATGCACAGGAACTGCTTTAGATCGGAACTTATTTTTCGTCAAGTATTTTATTGTGCCAATTATGGTAAATAGAAACCGGTTAATAGAATGTGTATGTTAATAAATAAACAAAAACACCGATTGATCTTACATAGAAAAAAGCTAAACTTACATACCTATATCTAGAGCTAGCTAGTATAAATTTTCTAATGTTGTTTACTAATAAACTATAAAATTGTATAACTGTTAATTTTTATAATAAAATTTAAAAATTATATTTTGTTTATTCTCTTTTATACACTTGCATTGTTATTATGTTTGTATATTAAGCATAAATAAGTAAATCAATAAATAAGTTAAGTAACATGTGGTAAAACTATGTATGGTTTAACACACATAAGTCTATGTATACCTTTCTCAGTAAAAATGAGACTGAATTTAAACCGTTATGCATCAGCGAAATCTTTTGCTGGTCTTCTTTTAAAAAAATCGTAATGGAATCATAGCGGAAGTTTCTAGTGACACGGGATGTCTTTGTTCAATCTTTAAAATAATCAATTTCTGAACATGAATAAACTTTAAAAAAAAGGCCCGCTTTTAGATTTGCGAATATTCGATTCTAACATCAATAAATAATGCTGCGGTTGAAATAAACTAAATCCAATAAAATTAAAGAAAGAATATGTGAGTCTGTCTTTACATCTTTAACTGATGATGAAGCTATAAATTATCCAGCAGAATGTTTGCAGTCCCTTCAGCCTGTTGGATTATCGCTACATAAATTAAAGCTAAAATTTTGAATGCCCATTATGTTCCTTATAAGAATTGCTTAATCTTCCACATTTGTGTAATGGAATTGAGCTCCGAATACGTTCTTTAAGACCATATGTTATCGAAGCCACAATAGTTTTAGTATGCTTTGGTGGGAATAATAATTTTATTTCCAAATACCATTCATCCCATTGTACTAACCTTTCCAATGTACTTACTTAATTGCTGGGCGCTACAGACCTTGAAGCTTCTGGGCCTGGCGCAAAATTGTCCTCCACTGATTTCGGTCACTAGCGAAATCTCTTCAGTTAGTGATTTGAAGTTTTTTCATATCTGCCGATACTTTATCTCTCCAACGAAGGTGTGGCCTTCCTCCTTTCCAATGTAAGCGGATTTAATTTTCTATAAAAATATGCTTTGATATTATTATAAATAAATCCCAGGGCCATGAGAATCATATTTCTCTCATGGTAAATTTTATGTAGCTTGCTCGAGAGTAAGTAACAAAAATATATATATTTTAATACCAGGAAATAAAACAAAAAATATTGGGTATAAAGAAGCTCTGGTTTGACTGAATTATTAAAGCAACCATAATTATAAGATGCAATATACACAGAGGGTAATATATATATTACAAGTTTAGTGAACTAAACTTTGGGATTTGATCAAATAGTTGAATAAATCAAATAGGTCTGATTAATTTTACTATAGTTGGCATACTTACTTTCGGCACTACGACGCAGATATTATTTGGTGAATATTTGATGAAAATTTTGACAAAATTTCATTTTGTGAACATATTCGTGGCAACCGGGACTTTGTTAGTAATTAATGTAGTTGATTAAATTAACTAGAATTTGATGCTGATATTGTACAAATTTTACTTGAACTGTTTTTATTTTTTGTAGTTGATCCTTTAAATATATATAAAGTAAGAGAAAAAATTTGTTTATAAAACTTAAAAAAATTAAAAATCATTACTTACCTACTTACTCGAACCTATGGCTCTAAATGGTTAACCTAAAAATTATTATTTACTTACTTTCTTTAAACTATAGATCTAAATTTTTAACCAAAAAATTACCTATTTCCTGGAATCTATAGTTCTATATGTTTTAACTAAAAATTATACCTACCTACTTCCTGAAAGCCATAGATCTTGAAGGCTCTAACTTTATCACAATATTGTAATCCACTGACAGCAGTTACGATTGGATTATCTACCATTACATGAATATGTGGTGTGTCTAGACGACATTTTCTGCAGGGTTTAGATTTTTATCAACTGCAGCATTTTCTACTATTCACTAAAATTTATCATACTTTTACAATTACACTTTTTTTGATGAAATATTAAGTTAAAATGTTAAAATTTGGTCTTTTAGAATATTTTGGTAGTAAATTTGAAATCAAAAAGCTTACATATTCATTTTACTGATTTCCTAGTAGCAGTTCTAATGTCTTACCGTAAAAATAAATTTTTTTTTCCACTGTTTCGCTTTTGCATATTCTTTTTTTTTTTTTTATTCCTATATCCGCAACCTTACAAATGGAAAATATTTAGCATTTATGAATTTAATATAACTCGATATTTAATTTAATATTTTCTACATCAATTCTAAATCTTTATACTACAAACTAATTTGTATAATTTCCATGATTACTTGAGTACACCCAAATATTTATTCACTTAGTTAATGCTATTATAGAATTATTTATTATTCGTATACACAAAAAAAAAACTAAAAAAAAAAAATATACTCATGTCCTACTTATTCCGGATTACCTTTTAAAGACTACTTAATACATAAAAAAAAAAAAAAATATCCTTTAAACAATTCCTATTAGGAGTCCCTAAAAATAATAAATATTTAAATATTTATTATATTATTTTTAAAATAATTGGTTAAAGTCTTTTATATAAATTCAAAATACAAATCCAATCGAATCAATATCTTATCAAAAAACAAAAAAAAAAACAAAACATTAAAACAAAAACAATAATAAAAAATCGTCAAAAAACAAAAAAAAAAAAAAAAAATGAATAAAAAAATAAACATAAAATCTAAAATATGATCCTCTCAAGTAAAAAATTATACTTAAATTATCCTCTGAACTCGAGAAGTAATATTAGAGAAAAGACCCTAGGATATACATATTAAAATTTCATAAAAAAAAAAAAAAAACAGAAAAACAGAAGAACATAACAAAAAAGTTCTGAAAAGCCACAATTTTATATTTCATCTAATTGTAATATTTCGCTCATTTATTTTTATACTTTCTCTTTTACTCACATATTTATATATTAATAACAAATAATAAAATAATAATAAAGATAAAAAAAAAAGATAAAAATTCATTTTAACATCTTAAAGGACCTTTTGCATCACAATAGAATATATACAATATTTTTGGTCAATCAATTGCTTAATTTGAAAAATTTCCATTTCAATAGAGAATTGAACAGAGTGAAAGAGCTAAAGAGAGAGGGAGGGAGAGCGAGAGATAGCGTATATAATAAAAAGACATTATATTTTTGTTAATTTTCTTTCTCTTTCTATTTTATTTTCTTTTGTATTTCTTAAGATTAATTCATCCATCTATTCCAATAGAAAATTTAATTCAAAGAATATACGATATATACTTATAATCTTATTTTATCTTGAATCTATGTTTCTGTTTCCTTTTCCGGTTTTTCTTTAAAGTCAAATTAATATTTGAACAGTAAAATTTCGATATTGCTAATCTCGTTTTACGTTGTTAAACATTTGAAATGTTTTTTTTTATGTATTTAATCGTTAATTTGGAATTACGATATCGGCTTTTGCATACAAAATGTAAAGTTTCATACTACAAAATATATTTGACCCGATACCGATAAGCACAAGTCTCATCAAAAACTTCTGTTTTGTTAACAAATTAACTGTAAAATAAAATTACAATATTAGAATTATAAGCAAAATAGTATTGGAGAGAAATGATGAAGTTTATTTGCTTTGAATTAAAAAGATATTCATCTTCCGATTGTCATAGTCAATACACAATAACAAGTTTACAGTTGATTGACTTAAATGACAGATTCAGTAATCTTTTTTAGTTATAAACTTGTTTGTTTATTTTTGTTCGCTTGTAGTTTTAAATATTCTGAAATTTTAGACGATTATTAATATTAAAAAAAAGCTGAATTGGAAGCTAATTACTTGTTCTTGTTTCCAAAGTCATACTTGATTGTACCTTTGAAAACTATCTGAAATATAAATATACATGCTTTATCAGAAAAATTATATCTAAAAATACGCCAGAATATCTCTATGAGAAAATAACCCATGGTAGATCACTAAGAAGTCCAAACTTAATTATTCCAAGACACACAGAAAGATTAAGAAATAAATCCTTTTTTGTAAGGGCAGTGGCATTATGGAATTCTTTGCCGAACGTTCTCAGGTGTGAGTTATGTAATTCTAAATTTTACGAGCTTTGTTGGGTGTACTAGTGTAAAAGTTGTAGCCATTATTAACTTTAATTTTAATTTTAACACTGAGAATTATTATTTGAAATAATGTTTGTTATGTCTGTTATGTTTAGGTGGTGTTTTTGTTAGAAGAAGAAATTTTGCATTCAAAAATTTTATTTACATTTTAAATTTTTTTTTTTTTTTTTCTTTTTTTTTTTTTTTTTTTTTTTTTTTTTTTTATATTATAGCCAAAACTTAGGTTTTGAACCTTTTAGTACTTGCGTACCGTTGACCATTTGAAAAAGGAAAGGATAGCTAAAGGAAAGGAAAGAAAAAGGAAGAAGAATAGTTTTGTGGGAAAGAGCGAACAATGTTGTTAATATTCGTCTTAAATTTCTGTAAATCATAAATAAAAAATCCTTCTCTCATTGGGAATGCTTCGATTGGGACGCGATTCCACAATCGAGATGTTCTTACTATAAAAGAATTTCCATAGCCGGACTTAAACCATCTCGGAATTTCCACTGTGAAAGGGTGTGCACTTGATGCCTCTCGTGTTATGCGACAGAATTGCTTGAGAGGAGGAAGAAGTGACTTTAGTTCCTCGGAACAAGTGCCAACACCAAGTAGATATCTATAAAATAGAGAAAGTGCTCCAACAATACGACGATGACCAAGTGGTATAAGGGATGAGGTCACATTTATGTCGCCTATAAGACGAATGGCGCGGTTTTGAACTTTGTCCAAAAAATTTAAAGCAGCTTTTGGTGCACCTGCCCATAAATGTGAGTTATACTCGAGCTTGGGTCGTATATATGCTTTATAGATTTTTAAGAGGTCTGGAGATGAAAAATAAGCTTTGCAGCGACTTAAAAAGCCCAAACATTTGGCGGCGCTTTTCGCAATATCGAAAATATGCTCATTCCAGTGCATATTTTGATTCACTCGCATCCCGAGAATGTTCAAGTCTTTGAGTCGCTGAATAACTTCATTTTGAAGTCGGAGAATTGGTTCGAATGTTGTTAGCTTGTTACTAACAAGACAGCTTTGAGTTTTTGAAGTGTTAAACTCGACTCTGTTTGCTCTACCCCAGTCGACAATTTTGGCTAGGTCGTGATTGAGTGCACCAGCCATCATTGTTCTTTTGGAGTTGACTGCTGAAGTTGTAGCATTATTTGTTTTAAGAAAATCATATGATGCTACTAGAGTGCTGTCATCAGCAAAACTATGGATTGGATTGAAAGTTAATTTGAGAAGGTCATTAATGAAAATGAGAAATAGGGTGGGTGAAAGGACGGAGCCTTGTGGAACACCAGCATTGATTTGAAGTTGGTCGGAAAAACTACCGTCAACTGAAACTATGATAGATCGATTTAGGAGAAAGCTTTCAATCCATTTAGAAAAGGTTGGACCGAGGCCTACAGCATTGCATTTTGCTATAAGAGCAGAATGCCAGACTCGATCAAAAGCCTTAGATATATCCAGAGCTACAACAGCAGCTTCACCAGATTGATGAAGACTGGTGTTAAGCTTTTCGCAGAGGCATGTCATGAGATCACCGGTGGAACGCTGAGCTCGAAAGCCGTATTGACTATCATGAATTATACCTCTACTATCAAGATATTTCTTCAACTTTTGATTGACTAAGATTTCCATCGTTTTGGAAATAATGGAAGTAATAGCTATGGGCCTATAGTTCGAAGGATTGCTTTTGTCACCTTTTTTAGGAATAGGATAAACTTGGGCAACTTTCCAATTGGACGGGTAAGTTCCTGAAGAAAAGGACAAATAGAATAAGTTGCGCAGAGGTTTAGAAATGGCGAGGGCAATGTGTCGCAGCACAATCGCAGGTATACCATCGGGACCGGTAGATTTTTTTATATCAAGATTCTTCAAGACTTTTACTACAGCTCTTGTTCTGAAGTATATCCTTCCAAGCGAAGAATTAACAACAGGGATTGTTGGCGGAACTTGGGCTGTATTAGGGAGTGTGGAATTGGCTGCAAATAATTTTGCAAAAAGGTTAGCTTTTCCAACAGAATCTGATATAATTGTACTATTATCAATCATAGGTGGAAATGAAGATTGGCAAAAATTTTGCCCAACGCTTTTAGCAAACGTCCAGAAGGACCTGCTGTTGTTAGGGAGATTAAAGATTTCTCGTCTCAACCTTTGGTTGTGCAGGAATTTTTGCTGATTGATAATTTTTTTACATTTATTCCTAACCACTTTATAACTCTCATATGTGTTGACAGTTTTATTATTCTTGTATTTTTTATAGGCTTCTTCTTTGGATTTCAGAGCTTTGCTGCAGATATCATTAAACCAAGCTGAGGGATTTCGTTTTATACTTTTAAGGCTATTTGGAATGAAGGTTTTCATTCCTAATAGAATCCTTTTGGTAATCACCTCTGCAGCAAAGTTGACATTTTTATATTGGAAACACAACGACCAGTTCGATGCATTTAAAAAGTTGTTGAAGCCTTCCCAGTCAGCTTGGTGATAATGCCAGACTAGTCTTTTGGGAGACTTAGAAGAACTGGTTGTTGTGCCTACTTCGAAGCTTGTGCTTACAAGACAGTGGTCGGAACCACCTAGCGGAGAGTTAACAGATATTGCATATTTCTCTGGATGGGTAGTTAGGAATAAATCCAGGAGATGTCCGTTCTGGTCGCGTCGGTCTGGTATCCTCGTAGGGCTTTTGACAAGTTGAGAAAGGTTGAAAAAGTTGGAAAAAAGTTCAACTTGTTTGCCTTCGGGACTGTTGTGACTTGAAAAGTGAAGCCAGTCCCTGTTATGAATATTAAAGTCTCCCGCCAAAACAATCTCAGATTCGGGAGTGGTTTCCAGAACTGAGTTTATCTGATTAGATAGACTTTCTATAAGCATATCAGTTTCTAGCTGGTTCGCTTGAGGCGATCTGTAAATAAAACAGAAGTGAATGATGCGCTTATCGACGTGTATTTTCATCCAATTATATTGATAAATTGGGTTGGAGCACTCAAAATTTTGAAGTGTCTTATAAGCTACATCATTTCGTATATACAAAGCAATCCCTCTATGGGGTATAAAAAGTGGCACAAGCGAATAATTATTGATATTAAAATTAATATCATTATTCACAACTTGTGTTTCACTTAGTGCTAAAATTGCTGGATTTTGAAGCCGTAGATGGCTTTCGACGGAATGGAAATTCGTTGATAGACCGCGGATGTTACAAAAATCTATCTTAAACATTATAGAGAACAATTTACAAGAGAGAAGGTAAATAAATTAAAATTGACAGAAGTAATCCAAAAATGAAAAACAACACAACAAAAAAAAAAAAAAAAAAAAAGATAAATAAATAATTAAAATTTTTAAAATCTTTTTTCCCTTTAAATTTTTAAATTTTTTTTCTTTCTTTTTGGCCCACATTACCACTTACTTATACCACCCCTGTAATGAATGCAACTGAGACAAATATCTACACACAACAGTTTTTAATACCTTATTGAGTGTAGAAATATTCTCAGAGACATTCACTGCAGGTTAGAACACTGAGAAAATTACGGAATAAAAACAAAAATAAAAATAAAAATTATAATGAATTAATGAGAGATTTACAAAAAAAAAAGAAATTTATTAAAGAAAAACAAAAAAAAAAAAATAAAAAAAATTTTTTGTGGCTTAAGATAATGTATTTGGGTACGGTTTGAATTTGAACAAGAAAGAGTGTGTTAAGTACGTGTGCGTCATGATTTAACTATTGTCAGCTAAGACGAAGAGTTAACAACATTTATAATATAATAAAATAATAGGAGAGAATGGAAGAAAATTTAAGTTTTGGCTATTGTTAATTTTAGGTAAATATTTTGATTAATGAAATTATTATAATTTAATTTTCCGTTTTAATAATTATATTGTTATTGACACTGATTAGATATTTAATATTTTTTTTGTTTTTTTTTCTCTTGTTGTTTATTTAAAGCACTATTTCAATTTATTTTGTTTATCTCTTTTTTTTTTTTATTTTAATTTTATAATTTTAAATTTTAAATTTTTTCTTTTTGTATTGATTACACCGCACAAATTCACGTGCACTTAGGTTGAAGTACAGTGGTAAACTGAAACTTTTTTCTATTTGTCTTTTGCTTTCCTGCTAACATTCATAGATTAAGTTAGTTTAAGTACAACGAATTTACATTCTTATTTATCATATACTCTTGTAGAGACTTACATATGAGACTTACGTATCATGTATATGCACATAATGAAATAAATAAATAAAAGAAAAAATAAATAATTAAAGACAGATTCGGGTAGCTACAATTGAACCCAACTCTTGGCAACCCTTTGGAATATTTCAAAAACCTACACGCTGTGTGGCGCAGTAGGTAAAACGTTTGTCTTTCAATTAAAAGGTTCCACATTCGATTCTTGATAAAGCAAAAAAATGCTTTATGTGTTTTTCGATCTGGTCTAGTACCCTTTGTAATTGGGATAAAATAAATCAGAGTATAATCTGGTAACAAACTATATACAAGTGAGGTATTCTTTTTAAGAAGGCTTAGTTCCTGATAATAGCAGTGCTTTTCTACATTTAATGAGTTGACAAACCCGTAATTTAATAAATAAATGCTCGAAATATTGTAGATGTTTTATAGTATATAAACTTGCAGTACCGTTTTAAGCACGAAAAGGTGCTACCTAAGTTTCTGTCAAGAGCATAAAAATAATTGTGTTAAAGACTTGAAAGTTGATACTAAGGTACTCCCTCAAAAATAAACAAATGTATTTTTTATCGTCTATTTAATATATCTTCAACCCCTAGTACCCGTCAAGAATACTTCAAAAGCTAAAGATGTTACATACCTAAAAATTGACAACTAGTTGTGCTTCTTCGAAATTCCAATCTATACAATACCAGATTAATAATTAAAGTATAAATATAATAAAATTGCATCCTTATGTTATTGAATCACAATTTCAAACTTCCCTCCTACAAATTTTTTTTAATTGGACCCAGAACGTGTTTGAATATCTGTTATGCAACTCCTAGAATATTTTTCAGGAATCATTTTTTTAATTTCATATCACAAAAATGTCACCCGACTTTGGCAGGATCCAACACCAAATGTATTAAATTTACTTCAATAAAGTTTTATTTATGAACTTGTGCTGGGAGTTAACTAATTTCTATTTTGCACTAATTTTCTATTCTTAAAAAATCAATTGCGAAATTTTTGAATTTGAACCTTCAATACATTTTTTAACTGAGAATTTGACCAATCGCAGAACCGATCACATAAATTATTTTATTTATTTCCACAGCAGATGCACATCCGGCTTTCAGTACTAGTTAAAAGAAGCTTTTGGTTTGCTTTTTTAAGTTATCTTAAGTTTTTACATTTTATGCAATTCGATATCAGCATATTTTTTATGTATTTTTTTTGTTTTTTTTTTAAATAACGGTAGATAAATATAACGGATTAAGAGTTTTTATATTTGAGATCAAACTCCATTTTGAGATATTTTGATACAAGGAAATTAATTACAGAAAAACTTTTTATTTGGAACTTCCATAATGTAAATCGCACAACCTTAGCTCATTTGAAAAAAATACCGTTATTAAAAAATTAATAAAAATGATACAGGTCAACTGGTTCAAATCTTGAGTGGAATAAGAATATAAAGTATAGAACATGGACATTTCTGAACACTATATACACAGTCATTAAACTTTTCTTTCAATAGATTGGATGAGATTTATGGAATTTTACATCATCTTGTTGAAACCACATATCGTCTAAGTTGAAATATTATAATTCAAGCCAAAAAAAAAATAATAATTAATGCTTTTACAGTGATCTCCATTGACAGTAACTGCAATGCATTTTAATTTTCAAAAATACAGTTCAATTACATCTCCAGATTATTAACCTACCCAAACTATTAATTTTTGTGAACGTAAACATGTTTTATGAACAACATATGGATTTTCTTCAATGCAGTTGCAATAATTGTGCATATTTATTGCGTAATAGCGTATAAGCGTAATTCGTGAAATGTAACTGGAATATATTTATGTATTATTTTAACAATTTCTATACGCTGTGCAACTGCGTACTTTTGTATAATTCTGATTTGCCAAACAATACTGAACACAAATGGCAATTTGAGAGAAATTCTGAATAGTAAAATTGGCCACTGAGATGCTTAGAAAACATATGATATTAATTTATTCACCGTTTGTTTTATTTGTCTTAGTTGTCATGGCTCGGTTATATTCACTATTGTTTTTATGCACAATTCGATTTTAGTCAACTATTTTACTATCATCATCTTTTTTATCAATCGGTCCGGGGTTGTTCTAGAAATGGATAATGGATACGGTTGATGTTATTATGATAAATCGATCGCTATGATATTTCAAAGTATCTAACTAGTATCTAACTCTATATTCATATTATTTAGTTTAGTGAACACATACTATTAAAGAACCCACATAGATTATGGTAGAAAAAAACTAAAAGCAATAGCTACTATTGAATCGAATCATCAACAGAAGTAGGTCATTTCAGAAAATATTCCAATTTGAAATACAATCTATGGGCAGAATTAGTTATCAGGTTCGTTTCATGTTGGTTTAAAACAAAATGTTTATAGTTTTTTTCGAAAACCAAATATATTGGGATTTTTCTGTAATAAATATATTGTCTCTGTGTCTATACATATATATATTAATATGTATTTATATTTTATTGAGATAGTTAAATGGAAATGTATAAATTATTGTAATATAAAATTAAAAATAAAAATTTAAATTTTTTTTTTTTTTTTTTTAATTTTTGTTTATTTTTTTGTTTTGTTTTTTTTTGATATTATTTAACATTTTTTTGATAGATGATGATTGATGGCTTTAATATTACCACCATATACAATACAAAAAAAAAAAAAAAAAAAAAACAAATAAAAAAATGAATTTAAAAAAAAATAAGGAATGAATATACAAATACATGTACACCACAATATGTATAAGCAGTGGATATCCGTTTTATATGTATAAAACACTCCTTTCAAAAATCCTCGTTCATTAGTTTTTTTTTTTTTGGTTACAAAAAAACAAAATAATTTTTTTTTTTTTTATTTTGTTATTATCTTCCATCTCTGTCTAAATATGTATATTTTTCGTTTTTTTTTTTGTTTATAAAAAACGGAAAATAAATCTGAGATTTATGTCATTGTTTGCGTGTTCATAAAATAAAAAAAAAAAAAAACAAATGAGAATTGTTGGGTAAATTTAGAAATTAGAAAAATATTTCTTCAAAATTTATGTTGTTTCGCTGTCATGAATTTATTGAAAATTATTGTTTTTCTTTTTCTAGCACTTTTTTCGTAATATTTTTTTTTTTGTTTTTTTTTTTATAAAATGGTCGTCTATTGTTGAATATAACTTAGATAGAAATTCTTATTGATGAATTCCATGCAATTTATTATTGTTGTTGTTGTTGTGGAATGTCATTTGATTTGATTTTTATTTCTAAAATTTTTTTTTCTAAAGCAAAAACTAAGACAAAAAAGTAAAAAAGTTGGTGACATGATTTTTGTTCGTCAGTTTTGTTTTGAATACGTAAAAATGTAAAAATGAGATTTATATAGATTTTTTTTACAGTTATAGAGATAAAATTCGCAATAAAGTATTTGTCAAATTATTTAGCTAATATAATGCAACTTCATCCAAAACATGTACTGCATAGGTGGGGTTTAGAGATGAATAAAAAATTAAAATCAAAATAAAAAAAGTTAATGCCGTCGAAACTAAAGCGAACACTTAGAAAACAAAACAAAGATTGAATAACATAGAAATATTATTTGTTAGACAAATGTGGGATTAAAGTTTGAGAAACAAACAAAAAAAAAAAATTACCATAACGATATCCATGCAGTATGTTGTTCGCTGGTACTTGTACTAAAAGGTGGATGTGAGTGTTTGAAGAAAATTGTTTAGCAAAAATGTGCAATGAATAGCAAAACCGAGTACAAAACGCTCAACAAGAAAATAATTTTTAATCCTCTAGTAATCCAGTCTGTGTATTCGTGTTATAGGTATCGTTTGACACCTGATCTTTGGCTAAACTTACTAAGCAAAAGAAAAAAAAATTAAAAGATGGTATTATAAACGTAAAAATAAAAAAGTTTATCGTTGAAACATGCTACAGTGATGATTTGTTACCGGCAGGGCTTGAAGGACAGTATTCACTTAACCGCAACAGTGTTTTAAAATGTTTTAAAGTGTCAGCAGCATTAACTAAGTCAAATTAATCAACTTGTATTAACTTAATTATTAATTTTTTCCTTTTTATTAAACTTTTGTAAAAAATGAATAAGTGGACGGTAGAGTGATGATAACGGGCTTGAAATGAACGATACAGTGTTGATAACGTGCTTTTGATAACAAGAGTAATATTCATAAGAGGTTTGAATCGGGCTGCTATTGCATACAATATTAGTCATTAATAACTTTTGTGACTAATTGCTTTATACATTTTTGAAATGTTGCAATACCTTTCTTTGTTATTCCTACCCCTCCTGAAAGCATAGTAATGTATTTCTGAATCGTTAAATATTCATAAATGAAATAATTTGTTGCTCCATTAACCGCTTAGTAGAAGAGATTAATTTTATTCCATATTGAATTTTAAATCAAGCTTAAATCAAGTGTGATTGAATTGTACTTCATTTCCCGGCTTCTACTGATTACGATACGACTACGTTAATTGAAGTCTAATGCTATTTATCTTTTTTTTTTATTACTTTATTTAAGTGGCCTTTGAACACAATATAGGTTTTTTCAGGCCAGGTCTTTACATTATTTTTGTTTTATTTTTTTTTTTTATTTTCTAATTACATATTCTATTATTCATATAATATATTTTTAATTTTTGTTTCTATATAAAATAATTCAATAGTTCAATTTTTCTTATACATATTAATTTATTATATGACGTTATTATAACTAAATATTTTCTATTTTATTCCATTTTTTTTTTAACATTTAATATTTTTCATTTAACATATTTTTTTGATTTCGTTTCATTTTTTGTTTTAAATTGTTTTGTATAGTTCAATAGCTTTGAGGAAATTTATTATATTTTTATAATTGGTTTCATCATCACTCTTTAAAATATCTAGACTTTTAGCTATTTATAATTACTTTATTTGTAATTTAATTAGTATAGTATATTGTGTTTTCATATTTTTTTGTTTCATTTTCGTTCATAAGGCATATCAGTTCATGTATACATAATACTCATAAATATAAGACATAGTTGGCCTGTCTAACGCTTGTGGGGATCAGTGTCACCTACCACGTACTTAATACATTGTAATATGTATAGTTATAAATATAAGATGTATAGTTGGCCTTTTCTATGTATGGAGGATCGATGTGAACTACAATAATGTAAAGACCAGTCTCCATCAAACAAATAAATTTCACAGAGTAATCTTATATAATTATAAATTTTTTAAAGTTTTTACATCATTACAAAAAAACAAATTCGATTTATTAATTAATATTCAATCTTGATACATAGATATTTTATATTACCATTGTATCTATAAATATATTCAGTTTCTAACCGGAACCGCCGTACAGTCAATACATTGGACATACAAGATATTTCAGCCTGGAAACAACACATGAAAAACTTGACATTATAGGAAATAAATACATAGTTATTATGCCCTGAATAGCGTAAATGAAAGAAGATATATTATCCATTGTAAAAAGCCCCAGATGATATTTTTTTGGCATTAGAATACAAGCTTTTTGTTAAATATAATTTTTGACTTCTTGTTCGAACTCTCTTTTATATCATTTAAATTTCAGAACATTATCATTTAGGTAATTTGATTAACGAGGTCATATTTTCCATTTTAATCTTTTTCCTCCCCTACCTAATATGAAAATAAATTTCCCGATGATGAAAAGTTTTCCTTCTTTCTTTTTGTTTTTATTGTTTTTTTTTTATGGTATAACATGCAACTTTTCTTGAACAAACAATTGAATTTCAATTTATGTATTTATTATTATTATTATTATTATTCGTTCTCTTTTCATATTATTTCTTTCTCTTTCTAAATTGCTTGAAATTTATTCTTATTAAAAATAAATTTTCATGTAAAGGGATTACATTTATGTGTGTATACAATAATATGTTAGTAAATATATTTATATACCATATATGTTGGGAGGTTATATGGAAATAAGTTTATGATGACATCTTTATGAACAAGAAAATGTAATAAAACGCGCTTTCGTATACGAATACAACTGATATTATGTTCATATAAATAATATATGTATGTGTGTATGAATGAATATATTGAATTTATAGTGTATTTTATTTGATTAGAGTCACTGGATATTAAATTTAAATTAAAATTTAATTATGAGTTTTTTTTTTTTAAATTAAAATTATTGTAAGGTCGTATTGTAACTTTTAATAAAAATTAAATTATTTTAAAATGTTTTTTTTTTTTAAAATGAAAATTACAAGTTTTTTTTGTAATTTATCAAAATCTGTTTTTGTAATTTATCACAGTTTGTTATTATTAGCAAAATGTTTTTGTTTTGTTTTGTATTGGGTTGGAAACTGTTATACGAAATGTAGTTTTGATTGGAATGAGAGAAATTATGGAAATTTTAATTTTATTTTCATTATCAGATTAAGTAGGTATGATGGGTGTAAAATGAATGAATCTCTAATCTGAATCTTAGAATATCTTTCAGTCTTCAAAAATATTGAACCCTAAAAAATGCATAAAAACTGCTTTATAAATATTTAGATTTCGGATTAACTCAAAGACTGTAATAGACTGCTGGATTTTTCTTAAAGAGATGGCGAATCGGTCAATATCAATACTAAATTCCTGTTATTGATTCTAAGATTATAGTTTAACACTACACGTTGATTTAAATAGCCAGACCTATAAAAAACAATTTCAATGACTTATAGAAATATAAATGACGAAGAGGTAAAATTCCAAGCTTATAAAACAAAGGAAAACTAGGGGTAAGGCGATTTTTCCTGAGTATAATCCTTACAACATGTTTTTGCGAAACCAGAAGTGGATAAAGTTTATTGAAGTAAGAATATGCGCCCCAGCAAATGATCCCATATTGTAGTTTGGAGTTGAAAAGAGCAAAGTAAACCATTTTCAAGACTATAAAGGAACAGTATAGACTTAGATGGGAGATATACCTGTTAACTTTAGTACAATCATTTTTCAACTTACTTGAATGATTAGACCAGTTTAATTTATTATCGAGAATAATACCCAGATATTTAAAAGAATCAACAACTTCAAGCACAAAGCATAGTTTATCACAAGCCAATGAATCATTATAAAAAGAAATACTAGTATCATTATAGTTAAGAGAAAATTTACAGCAACTAGGAAAGTGATAAAAAACTTTACAATCGTGTGGAATATTACCAGTTAAGCTGAATAACATGTACTTAGTTTTATGACTAACAACAAGCTTATGACAATAAAACCATTTTCTAATCTCTCAACTACTCATTTTCTTTTCTTTAGCCAACGGTACGAGAGTATAAAGGTTTCTTTGACCTAAGTTTTGGCAAATAATGTAAAAAAAAACAAAAATCAAATTCAATTAATGCATACTTATAGCTACTTCTAATCTACTACTTCAGAAAAAAGCAATCAGAGCTTCCAATCAATTGGTATAGGTAGTAGTAGACCTAAGTGTAATCTAACCAAACGTATCTGGTCAATACTGGACCATAAACGAACCATAAAGGGCCCCACAACCTACTTTTATTAAGAAGATTATATATTAGTACGATGGTAGATTATATATTAGGTCGATGGTTATCTCAGGACACTGGCTCATGTAGACAAACATGCCAAAAGAGTGGGACTTCATCAACTCTATCATCGTCATACGTTTTCCATTTCGTTTTCTATTATTCGTTATGTATGTAAGAATGTTAATAGCAGAAGAGTAGTATTAACAGTTTATATTAGGTAGGGAATGATCAGTGTTTATATGAGATACATATTATATTAAGTTATAATGCAAAATTATTTAAAAAATAAACATATTATTTTATTTTAAAATTCTAAAACAAAAAAAAAAATATATATATATGAGACATTGAAATCAGAGAGGTCGATTTTTATATTACGGCACAAAATTTTGTTTCAATACATAATTTTCTTTAAACTATTTAATAATTTTATGTAAGCGTGTACATTTTTTTATAATGTACCTTGAGAATAGTTTAATTCTCTTTCTCGTATATAAATTCTTCTGCATGAAATAATCTGAAGAGAAATCAATTCTTGTCAATACTTGGCCAATAAAACAAAATCCATTTTCAACTTTATCACTGTACTGAGTGAACCGTATTGGCTCAGATTGAACCAAGGCAGCCTAATAAAAAGCTAAATATATTCTAAATAATTAAGTGTCGCTTAAAAGGCTTCATTGACAAGCATAACAGAGCGATTGCCTTGAAGTTATTATTTGTGTGACAAGAAAAGTTTTCAATCGTATTATTTAAGAAGGCTAAAATGTTAAAAAAAATTCCCTGACGTTTGTTGAAAATTCCGGAAAAAAAATCGTAATGTTTTAAAATTTGAAAGCAATAATAACACGCTGGATGGCTTAGTTTTGGTTATTACTAATAATAAAATGGAAATATGCTATTATGAAGGCGAAGTACTCTACAGTACATATAGTTTTGCACATTTAAACTAGTAGATATACCTTTGATATAGTTTTGCACATTTGAACTAGTGATTGTGTATTTCAAATCTCTGTGTAAAAGCAGTTATGGTGTTCTTCCATAGACTTGGAGTTATATAAAAAAAAAAAATTACGTATTTTATTAGGGTATAAGTTTTATATTTCTTACCCTATAATAAAGCAATTGGGTATAACAGAACTAGATATGGGCAAATAAATATTAAAGTGTATAAGATGATAGGACTGTCTTCTCATGAAAATTAATTATGCATGCAATGGATTTTAATTACAATACTCTGCACACCATTTAGTTTGTGGCCTTGATTTAATATTAATATCGGGAGTCATATCGGGTCGCTGATTTCTTCTTTCAATTGTTGCATTTTATTCAATTGTTGAATTTTCTACTTATGAATTTAACTAATCTATAATAATATCAGTACATATGGCTGAGACTAACTAACAATTGTGTTAGGTCTGTTATTTATTAGTACGAAGCCTATAGTTTATATTATTACTAAAAGAATATATTTGTTTTTTATACTGTCAGATTTATGTTTAGAGCAAGCACATCAGACGTCTATTACTAGACGAAGGCTTGCTTCATTTAATTGTGCTATAACTCATCATCATCCAGTAGGGTTAGTAAATCACCGCCATCTTTGAATATTAAAACATCTAAAAATAAACTAAACCAGATACATGCTGTTAGTAGAAGGGTAAAAGTCATAAGTTAATACCTATATTAATATCTATACATTTATTAAAAATACTTCTAAAAGTTAGGCCGAAAGTATTAAAGCTAAAACGAACAAAAATTGTTAGTTAGTGTATTTATTTATGATTTTTACTTCTCTATTTACAGCCTGTAACTGGTTTCGTTTATTTTATTAACATTTTTATCATTGACAGAAATAAATTGATTGTAGCAAGCTTTCGTTGAGTGATAGATGTCCGATATGCATGCTCTGATAATTAATCTGACATTATATATTATGGCTTATTATTTTATTTAATTTATGTCACATGCAGTTAACAATTAAAGTTATGAAACAATTTAAAACAAAAAAAAAAAATCTTAAATTTAGTATTCAGAAGCCTCTTGGACCTATTCAACATTTATTTTTTGTCAAATTATTTTACAATTTTTTTAATGTTTTTTTTTTTTTTTACATAACTCTATTTTGAACCATATTGGTAATAAATTTTTTATTATCATATTTATATGTTAGTGTGTGTGTTTGAGAGCGTGTGCACTTGGAAATTTTAAATGAACAATAAAATTAAACGATGCGTAATTTACTCCAATATACAATTGGTATTGTATATATGTAATTAGCATTTTGATATATTATATGCCTAATTATACGCACTCCATATTATATACATGCATTCAAAGGAAACATTTAGGCTTTATTGTATTATTTAAAATGTTGTATAGTGAATTTCTTTTGTTATTTTTATCTCTTTTATTGTTTTGGTGTTGTTCTGTTTTTTTTTTTTTTGTTCATTTTGTGTTTCTTGATTACTTATGAAGAATTTTAAAATTTATTTTCATTATTTTTTCGCTATATATAGCAGATATACAAGCTTTTGGAACAGAGTTATAACAAATTGTCAATATGTACATATAAGTGTGTATGTTTGTGCAAAAAATATCAATTTTCATTTCAATTGAATAATTCTTTTGCATTATTATTTATAATCTTAAAAAAATATATATTTTCAAGTATAAATTATTATAATTTGAATGGTAAAAAATTAATTTTTTTTTTGTGTAAATTAAAATATGCCATGAAAAGAATATAAATTCTTCGTCACTGTATGAATGAAATGCAAATTATTGTTAATAACATAATTAATTAAATATTAAATGTATATATGTATATGTTTTTTTATGGTGCTTGAATTAATTTTCATACATAAAAAATTTTAAATTAAGGGCAATAGTTTCAAAAAATTTTCGTATTCGATTTTTCCAAAATTTTAGACCCAGAAATTTTGTGATATTTGGCGAATTTATTAGTGGGCGAGATCCTGGTAGACAAGATATTAAAATTCCATTAAGATGTTAAGTTTCATCAAGATATTCTTCTGGATATCCTGTTGGTTTTCTAGTTATGTCATCTGACTATTAAGTCGAAGTTTTTGTGCTCAAATCTCGTTCAGGGCATAATAGATGGTGAATTTATAGATTGATAATAATTTCGTATAACGATTTATATTTGTTTATTTTTATTTTATATTTCAATTAGTTTGATTTTGATATATCGGAAGAATATTTAATAAATTATTTACACTTTTCATATTATGTAATAAATTGTTGTATCGCTTCGTACTTAATGTATGAAAAGCATAACTCTACATAATTGCAACCTGCAAATATCAAAAAAAAATTATTTTCTCATCTAAATAACTTAGGAATAGGCTTATTAGCTTCAAAAATCTAATTAAATGTCTCACTTACAACATTCTGAAACTACCTAACAGATAGTGGTCGAAATGTTGACAAAGGTCCCGCAATACGATGAACTATAACTTATCTTATACCATTGATTTTTTTCATTCGCTAGCCATTATATGTTCCTTATATATAAAAACAGGTATACTAAACATTGAATGTCTGCATTAGACACAGATTGTACAGTTTCATTGGGAAATAAAAAAAGTTACTGAAAATAAAATAAAAAATAATCTTGACAATAGAAAAATAATAAATGAATTTAAGTATATTCTAAACACTATAGTGTACAGATCAACATGCGCGTAAACTGAAAACGTTTCATCCGACAGACATATGTAGAATATTTATGAATATATAGTCTAATGAAAAATCCCTCCTAGGGTGATCAGTTCGTAGGTGAGTAAATAGAAAGCAAATGAAAATGTAAGCAAATTATATAATTAATATCATCTATAATAAAGACATACCGTTATTAGATTTAAATAAGACGGATTGGAAAGTTAAATAATTAAAAAAAAAAATATTTTAAATTACATAAGTTCTGAAAAGTTCAAGTTTTATTCCATAAAATTTATTTTTAAATTAATGTTCATATTTTGATTTGAATGTGCTTCGTTCAAAAAGTTACTTTACTTTTTGAAAATAGTAGATCTTAAAGATTCTTAATCTGTCATAATATACTGTCCTGTACTAAATGTAGTTATTACTTTTTTTCCATAATTGAAAATATGAAGCTTTTCATATCTAAAGTAGCTATTTCAACTTTCCAACAAAAATGTTATCTCTATCATCGACAACTTGTTCCCTAGGATTTAAATGAAATTTTTTTTTTAACTGGAGCATTTTTGTGCATTGGCTTCGCATTGCCGAAACATTAAAAACATTTAAATTGGAAATTAAGAGGTTAAGTCAATGTCATTAAACAGTTGACATATTTTCTTCTTCAAACATCATTATCATCAATATCTTGAAGCCCCATCAGTGGGCATAGGGCTGAAGGTTCGTAAATTCAGCAAAGGATTTGTATGTTAACAATACCAGTTCGACACTCACTTGTGTTTGATAATTTTCACGATTCAAAGCCATAATAGCAATATGAGAAGGATGAGCTTGTAATACAGGTTCACTTTGTTATTTTGGGATAGGATCCTTGGGGATTCTGAGGGAGATTTTGTATCGGCGTAGGACCTAATGACCATATCCCGAGCAAAGCTGGAAAAAAATATATATCTTTAGTGGCACACGTTATCCTTTAAGGACGAAAAGGACATTTGAAAGAATCCTTGTTGTTTTGAAGTGTTTGTATAAAACCGGTTATATCTGTTAATCTATTAGATATATATATATATATATATATATATATTCAGTTATATATTCTAGAAAGATAATGGTCTTCTGGATCATATTTTAACATTTATTTGATGCTAATTGGTGTCGTCGTTATGGAGATATTGTAGTTCAAAGTAGAAAATTTTGGAAAAAAAAACAATCTTTATTTTCTTTCTTGAAAAACCAAATACCTCAAGATTTTACCACAAAACTCCCCCAATATTTATATACTGTTGGAAAGGTCGTCTTTTTTAAGAAAGTTAGCAAGTCCAGGGTAAGCTAGCAACTCCATTTTTACTTGGGATATGGTCATTAGGTCCTACGTTGATACAACATCTCCCTCAGAAGAGCCTTGACTCAAGTTATTTTTATACATAAACGGAGGTATAGTAGTGATGTGATAACTCTTTGTGTTATTTCTAAACATTGATGTTGTATTTATGTAGTTGGTATTTGCTCCCACATAGGTAAATATTTATCTAGAACTTTTAGTTAGAAAATATTTGCATAGCTTTAGGGATAATTTTAGTTTAACACAATCAAACGAAGTTTTTAAATATGCATGAGTGGTATAAGTGAATGAAAGTAAATTGTATTTAAAAAAAAATTTAATTAGTTATAGATTAGATTGTCAAGATTAGATTATATTAAGTAAGTTTTGATATTTTGCACTAAATTAAAAATATTATAAAACTATTTTTTTGTAGTTGGGAAGCCAAGAAGAAATATTGTTGACTATACTGAAACTATTTTGTTTCTATTTATTAGTATTTATACCTGTAAGATCAAATACAATGGGGATTCTGAGGGAGATGTTGTATCGGCGTAGAACCTAATGATCATATCCCAAGGAAAGCTGGAATTGCTAGCTTTCCAAAAATATATATCTTTAGTGGCGCATCTTGTCCTTTAAGGACGAAAAGGACATTTGAAAGTATCCTTATTGCTTTGATATTTTTATATAAAAACCGTTATATCTGTTGATCTATTTGATATATATCATTACGTCCTACGCCTATACAACATCTCGCTCAGAAGAGCCATTGCAATATATAAATTCTTACATTTCTAATACAAAATTGAGTTCTGTTAAGATAAATAAACAAATATTAAAGATTAAATAAAACAGGCCTGTAGTTGGTCTGCAGATTAATCTGTAAGTCCACTTTTAAGTAAATAAATAAATAAATAAAACAAATTATTGAAATATAAAACATTTTTTTAATATTAATGGAATCGATATGGATCTGTGCTTGATTGTGTTTTATTTTTATAGACTTATGGATAAATGTGTATTATCCATGCTTTGAAAGAAACCTTAATTGAGTGCTAACCTTTGATGGGTGCTTCTTAGACTCAATTATTGTTTCTTATTTTTTGAATCAATTAAATTTAAAGTTATTTTAATTTGATTTATTGAATATTTATTTATTTATTTATTTCAACCAAAATATGCCTTGTGAGATTACTCTCATTCTAATTAATAAATATATTTTTTTTGTTTTCTAGTTAATAAGTGCATAAAAGTAATAAAATAATTCTAAAAGTTAAAATCAAATAAAATAAAAGTATAAAGGAAATAAAAATAAAAACAAACAAAAAAAAATTTGATAGTTAAATACACGAGCTTTTGTTAATTTACTTTATTGCTGCATTATATCATAGTTATCGACATATCTTCTTTTTATTTCTTTTTTTAGTAAGCGACTATTTAAATATTTAAGATTATTGTCCAGATTATTGTAGAGTTTTACGGCCCTGTACATAGTTGTTTCTAATCCAAATTGTGATGATTATTTTTTTTCTAAGTGAAACCAGATTTTAACTTCTTGTGTTGACACGATGTTTGTCTTCTTGTGTTGATGTTTCGGAGTTAATTATTATGATTTTGGTTTTCTTCGTGTTAATTGTAAATTTGTGAGTCTCCATCCATTCATTGATTTTTTCCAATGATTTATTCATTTTATCTTGCAAAATGTAATAATTCTCCGCTTCAAATATAAGACATACATCGTGTGCAGAAAGAAAAGACTTCCGCCTCTATGTCAAGTAACTGCAGGACTTCAATATATATTGAATAGTAACACAATGGCTAATTTCTTCCTTTTCAATCATTATGTCATTATGTATTTGTATATACTGCGTGTGACTATTTAGATATGACTTGAACCATTTAAGCTCAGTTCCTTTTATGCCGAAATGTGGTAGTTTGTGTAGAAGTATTTTATGGTCCACAGTGTCAAACTTTTGATAATTCCATGAACACTAAGGAAACATGTTTTCTTTTATCTTTTAGTTTCTGTACACAAGTAACCCTATCAATTAGCGCTGTCTCTGTATTAGATCTTTTCTTAAAGCCGTACTGATTTTTTAAAAGTAGTTTTCGTGTATCTAAAAATTCTACAAATTGATTACTAACTACTTTTTCAATAACTTTTCCTAAGATTGGTACCAAGCAAATCGACCTGTAATTATTTCAGTCACTTTTACACCCCCGATTTGAAAATTGGTACTATTTTACCAATTTTTAATTGATTTGGAAACAATCCCGGTCGACATAAGTGCTCATGGTCGACAAATGGTCGACATAAGTGTTCATTACAACTTTTTAACATTTGTACTGGCATATTATAGACATCAAGTGCTTTTGAGTTTTTAAAATTTTTTATGATATTAAATATTTGTTTTTCGTTTATTTCATCATTTTTGAATTTAAATGATTTATTAGTTTTCGCTTCACTTAGATTATTTTTATATAATACATATACATGCCATTCATTTTCACTGTGAGTTTTAAATGTTGATTTTAATTTACGAACTCTTACTATGCTAAAAAACTGCAGTTAGTGAAAAATGGAAATGAAATGATGTATTACTGAAACGCCACTAACTCTATATGGTAATTTAGTTTACTTTTACCTTAAGCTTCCTCTCATTTATTAAAGGTACACATTTCTGATGTGATTTGAAAATTTTTTAAATAGTTTCAATATATTTGTGAAACTAACAGGCTTCCAAAATAAAATATTAAATATGAAAAAACCCAATATATTAAACCTTTATCATTTTACGTTTTTTTAACACTCTTGACAGTAATTTAACGATAGTAACAATAGTAGGAATAAAGCGATATAAAATAAAAAATTGTTATTAGTAATAATAATATTTTAATTTTTTTGTATGTAGTTAGACGTGTTAGTATCGTGTTCGATTCATATATTTGATTCTCAGCTCGTTTATATAGGTGAAAAGTGTTAACAACTTTTATTATTGTGATATATACTCAAAAGTGGATTTTCAGCCTCATTGTATCCAGTTCTGTACATTAACTCTTAAATATTTTATTTTTTGTTAATAAGCCAACCTAATGTTGAACATATCGGGTATCAGAAATATTATGTTTTCACTGTATTTTTCATGCTTTTGACAGTAACTTATAGGTAGAATCACCTTTTCGTGCTTAATTAAGTACGATACTGCAATTTTACACTACATCTAATATTTCGAGTAATTATTTTAACAAATTACTGGCTTATCTACTCATTAAATGTGCAAAACTACTACTATTGTCAGGAAACTAATCCTTCTTAAATAGAATAATTTCATATTTATTTAATTAAACTTAGGTTTATTTAAGTTCATTTAGAGCTAATAAATCCCAAAATGTTAATGAAATGATATAATCATATTTAACACCCAATAGTTTTTTGTTCTCACAATATATACGTACCTGTATAGGTACCGAACATAATTTTAGATATATACCATATACCCATACAAATCGAATTGCATTATTTTTATCTTCTTTTATTTTCTTACGTTTTTTTCTTTTTGTTTTAATTTATTTCTCATTTTGATATCATAGATTTCCCAAGCTACCACAAGTTTGATCTTTAATTTTTTACTAACTTTTGAATAATTTATTTTTAAACTCCTTATAACTGTATTACTACTACAATCAACTGTATTTCTTTTAAACTTTGTTTGTTGTTCAGTAACCATAAAAGTTAACAAAACTATATTATACTCAAAAATTGTTTTGAATGAGAGAGCGTTAAGAAAATTTCTAATTAAAACTGGTAGAGAAAACTTTAAAGAAAATTTCATTATTTTCTGACAGAATTTTTCTTATTCAATTCCAGTTTGTAAATTTAACTAGGTATAAATACTAATAAATAGAAAGGAAAATAGTTTCAGTAGTCAACAATATTTTCAAATAAATTTCCATCTATATATATTTTTATTCTTGGCTTGCCGACTACGAAAATATTTTTCTCAAAAATGAAAATTTTACAATTATTATTAAATAAAAAAAAAAAAACAAAAACAATAAGAAAATAAAAACAAAAAATATTGTTTCCTTTTTCTTTAACATTTCCTATACATTTTTATCTCTCTCTCTCTCTCTCTCTCTATGTAATAAATTGTAATTTATTAAACTTTTAAATTTTTTTCTTCTCTAGAACAAAAAAGAGACAAATATAGATAGATATATATGTATGTATAAAAGTGTATAAGGAAATATAAAATAAGATAGAGAGTAGTACAAATTAAATAAAAAAATATTTTTAATGAAAAACTATTATATTTCCAGTCAGTGATTTTTTAATTTGAAAACATCTGCAAAAGCCCGTGAAATGAATACATAAAAATGAATTTAATTATGGTCTTATGATGGAAAAGGACAACAAGATAAAATAATAAGAATATTATATTATTACAGTATGTAGTCGTACAAAATTGCTGTAATGCCTAGAAAGATGTTGTCTGTCATATTATGTTTTTTTTGTTTTGATTATAAGAAAGTGTTTGTGATATCCGATTTAACAACATTTAAGCAATACCGCAGATTGGAATAAAGAAGATTTGTCAATAAATAAAACACTGTAAGTGTTCTACAAATGTGTAGTCTTCAAAACAACAAAAAATCTATCCGCTGATTTGTCATTGAAAAAAGTGAATTTTCTTTAAATGGGCTTTGTGAACATTGAACGATTTAGATTCTATGTTCTCAAGTGTAGTACGGACAATAACAAAGTAGTATGAAAAATATAGTCGACGAAGTATTCAGAGCGGTACAAGGGAGGATTATATTCAAGGAATTATTAAAAGATTCACAACAAAGAAAATGGTTGTTGCCATCGAATTCTAGTAACAGAACAAGGACGTTCTTAAGAAGTTCATCTTCATTTTTATTTATAATCAGTCAAAACGTTAAGCTTTTACCTTTAGCAGTTACGTACCGCTTGGTTTGAATATTGTGGTATAAAATTAAATAGAAATAACGGTATTGGAGAGAGAGTATAAAAGTATTAATATTTTGCTTAAAATTCTGGAAATCGTATGTTGAATAGGGGTGTTTATTTTTTATAATTCCAAGTCTATGGGATGAACGCCCTAACTTATACTAACACTATAACTTATTCTATATCTTGAAGTTCAAACTATGAACGAACTTCTGTAACATGTTTTATGCCATTTCGGGCTTTTCAAAGTGTTGGGGTGGACACTTGAAACAAGAGGAGCCTTCTAATCATTGGAATTGTTTGATAACAGGAAACTGTGTTTTAATTTATGCGTGAAGTAAAACAATTTTTAGTTTTTGACGAGTTAAATTCAATTCAGTCAGAAATTTTAGTCAAATCATGACTAATCATGTTAACAATTATTTGTCTTCTAATAAATGGATAAAATAGAGAAATGAGAAATTGAGGGAATGTGATCTTCTTTTTTCAATATTATTTTATTCAAGCATGTTCTTGTGAACCAACCTTTAGTTTAAGGTCACCCATCCATTTAGCGACTACATAATAACAAAGTTTAAAAGATTTACTGTTTTAATTAAATATTAAGTATATATATATATATATATATATATATATATTGTACAATATCAATTCATTTACTTTCTATGACATTAATTCGAAAGGTTTTACTATCTTCAGTCTTCGTGCTTAGTTGTGGATCTCCAAGAGTTGTAACGCTTTGGTTTTGATGTGTTGGAGCAATCTTGCTTCATGTGTTATTGCAATTTTTTAATTACTTCAGATATTTGTGTGTAGTGTATATCTACGTCTGACATCTGTGTGGCAATGTGTAGATCTCGCTGTATGTCGCTATTCCTCTTGTATTAATTAATTTATTTCATAAGAAGACTATATAATATACATATAGAATTTGTAAAAGTACAAATTGGAATGTTTTATGTTTGTTTACAAAAAAAAAAATTAAAGTTAAGTAGCAAGTGAACCAAAAGTAAGAAAAATAAAAGTTTACAATCAAGTATCATAAAAAAAAGAACAAAAAAAAATTCGAAAAAATAAAAAACTAATTTTAAATTGATTTGAAATTCAAGCAAATTAGATTGACTACAATTATTCAAATATGATTCTGTAAGTTTTTTTTTTAATTTTAATGTACTTAATGATTTAAACTGAGTATCTATATATATAATTGACAAGCATTTAAGGTCCTGCGCAGTAGACACCTTTTCATTTTATTTCGATTCTCCTACTCCTTAATGAACTTCTAATATAATATATAAGTTGTACATAAAACAAAAATGCGCACACAGTTGAAAATTTTGTACTCATATGATTTTATTATTCAGCAAATACATTATGCATATGTGAGAACTTATTAAAATAATAAACAAAAGCAAACAATTCAGTTTTTATAATTTACATTATATACTTGCAAATGAATCTATGTACATATGCAAAAAAAAAACAAAAAACCAAATTCATCTAAAATAAAAAATATAAAAACAACAAAAAAAAAAAATCACTTGAATTCTTCATTTTTATCTTTTTAAGTAACTGTTTCTAAATTTTGGTTATTTGTAGTAATAATATAGTTTTTATTAAAATTATATATTATGTATACGTATATATATACATACCTCTTTAATGACAAAATTTTTTATTTTTAGGAATTTTATCCACTAAATGCCATTTACTATAGGGAATATATCGGAAACGAAGCAGTATATGAGGGACATGTATTTATATGTGTCCTAAATAAAACTTACTAACCACAAAGCTTTTTATTAAACACGAGTGGTTTCTGCTATATCGTGCGAAGTCTATGTCAGTACGTAAATTACTGTTTTTTTAAAAACTTTAAATTTGACTTCAACTTGAAATATAATTACTCAACAGGGGCCCCTAGTTATTATATGATTTAATAACCTAGGACCACGTTTCTTAGCACATTGTCTTAGAATTTGTGAATGGATTTAATGTGGGTTTTGAATACCATATTTGAATACCATATATAAAAACCGGTTTTAGTACTTGATTATAAATCAATACTTTATGTTGTATTGACAAACGTGAGTTTCTTAAAGATGATTGGTTCTCATATAAAATATGACGTTGTCATACCAAAGTAGTGGTCAATATGTTTGTATGAGTTAAGTAAATAATTGGGACCTTCCTTATATATGGAATTTTAACCTTCTTCATAGAATATTTTCTTTCAAACACACTGCAGTGTGCATATATTTTATAAGTTGTATTGCAAACATTTCTGAACATGTACAAATAGACTTTTAAAAGACACTGTTTGCATATTATAATATAATTTATATACTTTATTTATACATACACATAAGTACATACACGAAATAAAGTTTAATCTAAAATCAAATAATTTTTTTAATGTATAGATTAAAAATTTATGAAATTTCAACAAATTAATTTTTATAATTCCGATACATTTGGTTGTTATACTCGTGCAGGTTGTTGCTGATGTAATTCGATACTGAATATTGAATTAAATTAAATGACCAAACATTAATACAATTTCAGAATATTGAATCTCTTATACTACCTAGTGTGTTTTTTTTTTTTTTTTTTTTTTTTTTTTTTAATTATATCTTTACAATTTCTTCAACTATAGGTTCAGCAGAACCCAACTCTAACTTGTTATGAAAATTTTAAATTCATAAATTTTTATTTTAGTTCATGAGAAGGCGAAAAATTCCAGAAACATTACACTATCAAGAAAGTCATCCATTTATTTATTATCATCCTTGTCGGAAATTATTATTTTTGTTTTTTTTTTTTTTTTTTATTATTGTTGTTATTGTTATTATGGCATATAAATCGGATTTAAAAAAAAAAAAAAAAGAAAAAAAAAGTGAAAAAAGAAAACGGAAATAATTTCGCAGGCATTTAAAAAAAAAATATTTTTTTTTTTGTAATTTCCCATTAAATTCAATTTATTTCGGTGCGATTTCAATGGAAAATTTAATAATAATAATTTTCTTTTATTTTTGTTCTTTTTTTTTTTTATTATTATTAAAATTTTTGTTATTAAATTGTTTATTTTAAATATTCAAAATTATTTATATTAAATTTAATTAAATTTGTAATTTTTTTTTTGTTTTGGTTTAATTTCAGGTATGTAAAATATTTTAAATTGGAAACAACTCAATTGTAATGTTTACATGTATATATATATATTGTGTAAATGTTTTGGATATTTTCTGTAAGTTTAAAATAAATTTAATATTTTTTCTAAAATAATAATTCTGAAAAATTTTTAAAATTATTTTTTAAATTAAAATTTAAATAATATTAATGTAATTGATAAGCCGAATTAAATTGATATTTTAATGCGATTACTCAAAAGTAAGTTACATTGATATGTTAATAGTTAGTGAGTAGGTATATATATGTATATGTATATTTGAGTAATTTTTAAATGGAACTTTAAATTTAATAATTTATTTAAATTGAAATGGAACTAAATTGCAATTTTATGAGATCAATTGCACACTTCTGTGATTGTCCAGTCGGTATGTGTTAAGATAATCTTATCGAATTAAGTGCTAAGCTATTAATTGTAAAACTTATAACATTTTATTGTTTGTAATAAGACTCTTGTCACTGATTAATTTAGTATAGTATTCTTGTCATACTTCTAAAGGATTTGTTTGCAGTCGATTATAGTTGTGTTAAATTGAATTAAAAAAAAGCTTTTAGTATATAAATTACAATTCATGCATCTTACATACGACCTACATTGCAATACATTATATAAATCGCGTTAAATTTTCTTGGCTCTTCTGAGGGAGATGTTGTATCGGTTATGGTAAAATCTTAAGGTAATTGGTTTTTCAAGAAAGAAAATAAAGATTTTTTTTTTTCCAAAATTTTCTACTTTGAACTACAGTATCTCGATAACGGCATCAGCAATCATCATCAAATATGTTAAGACATGCTTCAGACCGTTATCTTTTTATAATATGTAACTGAATATGTATATATCTAATGGATCAACAGATATAACGCTATTTATACAAAATCATCAAAACAACAAGGATGTTTTCGAATGTCCTTTTCGTCCTTAAAGGATAAGATGCGCCACTAAAATTGAATATATGTGAGAATATATGTTTATATTCGTATATAAAAGAAACGGCTTAAATCTATAGTTTGGCTAAATTTAAAAAATAATGAAAAATAAATGCCTTAAATTTGCATCAAGATGACCATCATTGGCACCTCAAACTGCAATCTTGTAAATAAACTTCAAATCTGGTAAGTGCTTAGTCTTATATTGTAATTTCTTATAGAGATTATGACAACAGTTTTCGTTACATCAACATTTACTGGACTTCGTAATAGTAATTTTTTTTTAGTATTAACTCTCTTGTTTATACATCTTGTGCGAATTAGTCCGTACCCGGAAAGAGTGAAATCATTACTTTCATCTTTTAAGCAATTTAATCTAAGATCGCAAAAGTCTGCCTCTACACCGTTGAAAACGAGGTTTCTAAATACTCCTTATGGAAATTTGTTCCCTTAGAACTTCTAAAACATGAAATTGCATTCCATTGCGCACATTCGCGCACATTCTAATCAAGAAACTATAGATTAAAGAAAGCAAGAGCAGCATTTGGAAGATTGCAACCGATATGAAGGAACAGCCAAATATCCAGAGCAACTAAACTTTCAATATTTCGGTCTTGTGTAAAATCAATCCTGACGTACGGCTGTGAAAACTTGATTAACATCAAAAATTATCAACCAGAAGTTACAAGTATTCATTAATAAATGTCTAAGGATAATATGCCGAATATTCTGGCCAACCACAATAAGCAACAAGGACCTTTGGATACTAACCGGCGAAAAACCCATAGCCAAAACAAATTAGAAGAAGGAAAGGGAGATGGATAGACCACACTCTCAGAAAGCCATCAAACAACATCGTGCGAATGAGCTTAGAATGGAACCCACAAGGCACAAGGAGACCCGATCGCCCAAAGAACACCTGGCTGAGGTCCATAAGACAAGATCTTGTAAAGACAAACATAACGTGGGCACAAGTTGAATTAGCAATTAGAAATCGAGTACGATGGAAACGTCAAGTGGAAGCCCTATGCTCCAAGGGGAGTAAGATAAAAAAAGCTTAAATTTTAAGGATAAAAATAAAATCCAATCAAAAGAACACTTAAGTATTCACGCGGCGAATTGCTGTCTATAATTCTAGATAAGTTTAATAATTTATTTTTATACTACTAATGTATAGACTTAGAAGAGGAGGACTTAGAAGAGGAACAGAAGTAGTTCTTCATGCCAACAGATGACATCACTACATACGTATCCCTAAAGAAGAGATACGAAATAGAAATCCCGACAAGAGAGATCTGGCGCGGTTCAGAAGAGCAGGCTAGGTCTTCAAACACCTCGGACATTTTCACTGACGGGTCCCTTACGGCTCTAGCCGCGGGAGCCGGAGTGTTCTTTGAAAAAGAACAACTTGAGCTCCAGTTTCCTCTTAGCAAATACTGCACAGTCTTCCAGGCTGAAGTCTTTGCCATGCAGCAGTGAATATAATAAAAGAGCAAAGATGGTCTGACAAAGTCATTAGAATCTTAAGTGATGGTCAGGCTGCCTTAAAACCTCTTCAAAGTAACTTCATCAAATCTAGATTGGTGGGAGAATGTTCGGAAGCCCTAAACCTCATAGGGCTTCGAAATAAGGTACAACTGATCTGGATACCGGGTCATAGTGGCTTGACTGTAAACGAGAAGGGTGACGAACTAGCCAGATCATCGGCGGGAAACGTTTATGGCCCGGAACCGGCAGTTGGTATGTCTATTGGTAATATCAAACTATCGATAGAAAACCGCCTGAAGAGAGAAACAAACATTCTTTGGGAGCGTATTGAAGACCACAGAGTCTCCAAAATATATGTACCAAGAACAAACACCAAAATAACCAACTTTCTGCTAACTGTCAATAGAGTAGACTGTAGGAAGATGGTGGGCATACTTACTGGTCATAATCACATGAATAAGCACATGTGTCGACTAGCACTAAGTGACGACCCAACCTGCAGACATTGTCTGGAAGAGGAAGAAACCTCTACACATGTTGTAGGAGAGTGCCTAGCTCTTTCAAGGCTGAGACTTAGGTTGTTGGAAAACTTCTGCAGGATAGAACCCATAAACCTATTGGTCTTTATCAAAAGGGTCGAATAAGTTAAGGGTGGAGGAGGGCATAAAGGGCTAAAAGCCTACATGCCGGCCCCGACATATTAGGGCCACCTCCGTTTTAAATAAAAAAAAAAAAAAGAAAATGTATACACTGTATAGTGACAAGTAGAGAAAGACAGTATATTAAACGATATGGTAATTTTATATGCGGTTTGCAAACGTAATATGGAGAGATTATGATTCATTTTATATCGTACGTCATTGGTAAAACTTATTTAATTATTCTCTTATTTCCACAGCCCAATGTGGTATTTTATTTCAATTTAAAATTAAAAACGTAATACATAATAAAGGGATTTTATTACAAATGGATGATAATTGCATCCACATGTCAGTTTCTGCGTTAAGTGTTTTGCGATAATTGGTTTTCGCCGACGCGTAAGAGCAAAAACCACATACATACATATAGGTAGTAGTAATTGAAAAGCTTGTATATTCTTCTTATAATAAATAAATAGATAAATAAATAGAGCACCAAAAATCCGGCAAAGATAGTTTTTTAAATTTTGATTGACGCACTTCAACAGATTTTATAATCCATTCATCCATTGGTTTATTTTTAATTTCCCTGAAAATAAAAACAATTATTATTGAGGAAAGGTATAAATAATTTTCTAATTTTTTCGTTTGACCCTTTGAGAAGCTTCGTCGATCTCTTCGGTTTCGTGGAGCATATTTTGAGAAACGCTGCTCTAATATTTAATTGCCTTGTTGAAAAACATCACGTTTTGCAACATAAAATTGTAATAAACAAATTATTTTTAGGAATTGTTTCGTTCATCATAACACTACTAGAACTTATTAGTAGGTATTTATAGTGTTAGACTACCTATACAACTGCTGATTTTTATTTTTATTGATTTTATAACTTATTATATCTTATAGATACAATGGTGGTATAAATTTATATCTATGTACCAATGTTCAAATATTGAATATTAATAAATCGAACTTGTTTTTTTTTATTAAAAGTAAAATGATATGGAAATTTTAATAAACTCTAATTAAATTTATAATTACATAAATTTATTTTATAGATAAAATTGTATTTTGTAATAACAAAGATGATATATAAACTGTTTAATTACAAACATTCCACCGGGCATTGATAATGTTTTCTATAAGTTTTGTGGTGTGTTATTAATGACTTTCTAAGTAATTTCTAAGTCAAATAACTAAGTCCAAATAACTCCAGCAAACACTTTGTTCAGGTGAAGCAAACATTTAACCATGGATTGTGCGGTACTGAGCCACCGACTAATCAATAGCTTTCCCTGTTTTCATTGTAAATACTACAACTACTGTTATGCATTATAAGAGCATTATTTTTCATTAAGGATTTCTAAATTTTATGTGTACTTATATATTATATGATATCAATCTAAGCCTATTTGAAAACAAAAATGAAAATAATTAACATTGTAATCAGTTTGTTTGTTGTTAGGTAAAAATTAAAGATTACCTTGTAGCATTATTTTACCTAATTTAAATGAAAAAGTTTATATCCTGGCATTTATTAATATCATAACATAATTATTTACAATTCAATATTATTCGATAGTATAATAATAACATTTTAATCTGAGTTTATAATAAATGACCTGTTGTTTTCTATGCGACATAAATTTATTTTTAAAAATATATTTCAAAATAATATGCAGGAAATATATTATATATATATATATATATATATATAATATTATTTTATATCTGTCCCCTTAATACTGAAATGGTCATTTTTCAATAATTACTTATAAATATTTTCTATAATATACAGCCAGAATGCTTACCACTGAAATCAATTAAAATTATCAAATAGTATTTTATTAAAATTATTAAAATTCAAAATATCCTGTGGCTTTTATTTCGATAGAAATCATTAAATTACTATATTTTAATAATATAATATATTTTGTGGATTTCATTTTCGTTTATTGTGTGTAAATATAAATACGATATTAAAAATTCAATTCTCATCCTCACACTCACACTCACTCACTATATGTACTTTCTTTTATTGCCAACATTTTTTTATTCAAAATGAACATTTTTTTTTTGTTTTTTATTTGTATATTTAAAAATAAATTTTATTTTACTCATTTTATTTAATTTTTATTATTTGAAAATCGAACAGCATGTGCTAGGAGGCAGGAAACTTAAATACCGCATGGATGCGTAAAATAAATAAATAAATCAATTTAAATTTTTTTTTTTTTTTTTTTAAATAATATATTTTTGGTGTTTGTGTGTTTTGTTTCTTTTTGTTGCGTAACTTTAAATTTCTAGTTTATTAAAAATTTAAGAAGTAAAATTTTTAGAAAAAATTTTTCTTTTCACGGAAGTGGGAAATATAAAAAACAAATAGAAAACATTTTTATGTTGAAAATAAAAAAAATTTTTTTTTTAAAGTAAACTTAAAGTTAAAACGTGTTTCGAAATTTTTTGAGTTCCGGAAATAATTTTACATTTAAATAATAGAAGAGATAATGTAATTATTTGAATTTTTAAATGATGTCGAGAGACAGCTTTGGTAGACATTTAAATCGTTAAGTATAAGATTTTTATTATAAAATAATGTTGCCAGTAATTGAATTCTAATACCTGAGATATGGTACTACAAATCATTTTCGAATAATCAAGAGTACTTAAATATGCCATTGAAATTAATGAAATCAAAACTGATCTTCAGAACATCAACCATTTTTCAGTAGTTAGACCTTATTAGAGTATAGTTTTAATTTAATTAATTCAGTTAACTTAAATAACACTTCTTTTTCCCATCTATATTTAATATTCTAACTAATCAACTCTATTCCAAGACCCTAAAGGTTCTGACATATTTTTTTAATTATTTTTTTTTTTATTTTTTTTATTATTACATATATTTATACTTATAAATAAACAAATTTACACAGATGTGATTATTATACAATTTTATCAGATTTTATATGTTCTATTAGGAAGCAGTGTATCATGCCGAATAGTCAAATTTAAATCTAATTGCATAGATACCTCAGTTAACTCAAAGATTATAAATAAATTATAGACTAAATTTATTATAGACTATCTGAATAGTATAATAAAAAGACTATTTGTCTTGTGTACAATTTATATAAAAAATTTATAAACATCTATAAACATCTATATTATCTATAATTATAATTGACAAGCATTTAAGGTCCTGCGCAGTAGACACCTTTTCATTTTATTTCGATTCTCCTACTCCTTAATGAACTTCTAATACATATAATATTATATAAGATTATATATAAAACAAAAATGCGCACACAGTTGAAAATTTTGAACTCATATGATTTTATTATTCAGCAAATACATTATGCATATGTGAGAACTTATTAAAATAATAAACAAAAGCAAACAAATCAGTTATTATAATTTACATTATGTACTTGCAAATGAATCTATATACATATGTCCAAAAAAAAACAAAAAAACAAATTCATCTAAAATAAAAAATATAAAAACAACAAAAAAACAAATCACTTGAATTCTTCATTTTTATCTTTTTAACCCATATAGTCCCGGACCTAGATCCAGTTCACCCAGAGTCATAAAAATTTACACATGAAGTATTTTTAACTTAATTAAGAAAAATAAAAATAACCTATTTGATATCGCATCCTGGAAAGGAGATATAACATGTTTCGAAAACGAAACTTCATGATCAAACGATATAATTTTTTCAAAAAAATATTTCTTCAAAACCTTACTACAATAAAATCCTGAGATGAATAAATTCCTTCCAAAAAAAAAAATAACAATTTATTTTATAAAAAAAAAAGAATTTTATTGTTTTAAAAAATTTTAATCTTAAAAAATTATCAGATCTTAGGTAAGCTGTGATATGGTAACGAACATTTTGTATGCAAATTAACGCCACATTTGGTGCATGAAAAAACAGTTTGATTTTTGCAGTGACGGCATCAAGCTCGTTTCTCACTATGGATGATATTGTGATCCACACTGTCATATCTAATTGAAGTACCTGATCTTTGTCCGATCTCTCTTAGTGCTAGTATTTTTCTTAAAGGTATTTTCCCGGATTTCACCAAGCACTCAACAAAAAAAACTTGGAATTCAAGTTGGTGTATAATGCTTTTTTTCAACTTTTCTGAATAAACAACGCAGTTTCCAAAAACCTTACCAGTTGCAAAATAAGCAAGTGATGAAAAACAGCACATAAGTTTGTGTAATGTAAAGAAATTATCGAACGTAACGGTGTATTGGTTTCGATGTTATATAATTGCTAATAAGCGCAAAACTATGTTTTCTCCTCCATATAGGCTAACATTAGTTTCATATAAGCTATCATTTTCCTCTGAAGCTCCTCCATAAGGTATAAATGAGAACAAGTAGCCTTCGGCAGAATAAAAAGACCAGTACTTGAAGTCAAATCGAATAGGCTTATTTGTTGAACCATCCATTTGCTTATCTATAGATGAACCATTTGTTTATCTATAGATAAATTGTGAGAAAATATTTCAAATTGCATAAACCGTTTGTTCATAAATTCGTTCAAAGGCGTTTTTGCTATTATATTCCCAAGAATTAAAAAACAGGTATTAAATTCTTGGCTTGTAAGCTACCTACTGACGATTTTAGGGTGTCTTGCTATTGTGTTTCCAAGAATTCAAACTCAGGTATATCTTATCATTTATCTCTAACAAGCTATTGACGTAGATTTAGCATAACTTGTTATTTGACTTCCAATAGTCTATCGCAGAATACGTGGTCCGTAATAAAAAAAATGAACAGTATTGATATAATTATTCTTTGGCAGAAGAAAAAACAATAAAAAAGAATATATATTTTTTTTTTATATGAAAATTTTTAGATATCGTTTAAACCTGATGTTTCGTTTTCGATACACTTCGTCACCCTGTAGCTACAAATTTTGTTGGATTAGTTTTATAGCCGGAAAACGTCATATGTTTCGTTTTCGACACTCTCGGTTTATATGAGTTAAGTAACTGTTTCTAAATTTTGGTTATTTGTATTAATAATATAGTTTTAATTAAAATTATGTATTATGTAGGTATATATATACATACTTCTTTAATGACAAAATTTTTTATTTTTAGTAATTTTATCCACTAAATGCCACTTAGTATAGGGAATATATTGGAAAAGAAGCAGTATATGAGGGACGTGTATTTATGTGTCCTACATAAAACTTACTAACCACAAAACTTTTTATTAAACACGAGTGGTTTCTGCTATATCGTGCGAAGTCTATGTCAGTACGTAAATTACTATTTTTTTAAAAACTTTAAATTTGACTTCAACTTGAAATATAAGTACTCAACGGGGGCCCCTAGTATATAATTATAATTGACAAGCATTTAAGGACCTGCGCAGTAGACACCTTTTCATTTTGTTTCGCTTCTCTTTAATGAACTCCTAATATATAAATAAGCTGTATATAAAACAATAATGCGCACGTAGTTAAAAAATTTTTACTCATATGGTTATTCAGCAAATACATTAATCATATGTGAGGTCTTATTAAAATAAAAAACAAACAAATCAGTTATTATAAAATTAATTGCAGTCAACATAACATTGTACATTATACATTGTACATAATGTCAAATAAAAACAAAAAAAAAAACAAATTCATCTGAAAAATATAAAAACAACAAAAACAAAAAAAAAATCAATTGAATTGTACATATGACTGGCAAATTCATCTTTATATAATAGAGTTATAGCATCTACAATTATAATTGACAAGCATTTAAGGACCTGCGCAGTTAATTTTATTTCACTTCTTCTTAATGAACTCTTAATATGTAAATAAGTTGTATATACGACCGATATGCGCATACGGGTCAAAACAATTTCTATTTGGGTTTATAATATTCAAACTTTTAAATAAAATATAGCCATTTTGTGTCATTCAACATCTTATTATTTTTATACGTAATTAAAGGAAATTTATTCTATTAGTTTTTTAAGTAACTGTCTCAAATTATTGTTTTCTATATTTTGGTCATTTGTAGTAATCATATAGTGTTGGCTAAAAATATTTATATGTATATACCTCTTTAATTACAAAAATATTTTATTTTTAGCAATTTTATTTACTAAATGCCACTTACTATAGAGAATATGTCGAAACGAAATGAAGCAGTAGATGACGGAGCAGTACTTATGCTTTCTTAATAAAACTTACTAACCTCCAAATTTTTATGACAACAGGAGTGGGTCCTACTATAACGCGAGAAGTGTATGTCAGTACGTAAATTACTGTTCTGTTTGATATGTATGTTATTTTACTGCTGTTCTTATTCATATAATATTCACAAATTTGTATTACTGTACCAACTTATACTAATACTTATACTATAATAATTATATAGAGATAGTGTTGCCACATATATACACAACACTGTTAAAAATTTTAAATTTGGCTTCAACTTAAATTATAGTTATTCAATTACTTAATTATTTTGAGGTTATTTATAGAACAATAAATATAGTTTTCTTAGAAACTGTGGAGTTAATGGATGGAATGGGAAATACGTACTACAAACATATACCGTATGGTGATGAACTTTCTAAATTTTGATATATTTCGGAATGCGATTGAAATTGCATACTCTGCGGATGACATACTAAATTTATTATGAGTTTTCAATACTAGACGTTTCCGGCGTAAAATTCGCCGGTCTAGCATTAAAGAAATATTTTTTTCTTTTTCATTACAATATTTCGGTGAACACACAGTTTTCAATTTAATTTTTTTTTACTCTTTACAAAGCAACATACAATTATTCATGACTTAAACACTGGCTTAAGAAGATGGCACAGTATCTGTAATATGTACTGGTATAAAATAACCATATACAACCCCAAAATGAAATATAATATATAGCTATGGATAGATTTATCAAAAACTGCTTTAAATTTTTTAAATGGAGTGCAAAAACACACACAGTCAACTCATCAAATTTTGGTACAGACTAGATTATTGCTTTTAATGGAACAATGCTCATATAACTAAAATTTATGTGTTCACCTCTTAAACAATTCTGCAGAGGAATGAAAGATACTTAAAATGCATATTTCTACACGGTTTTAATATCGAAGCGGGGCAATACTGTTTATGGAAATTCATTCATACTTGATAATCTAGAATTATTTTGTATCACTGGTATTTTCAATAACAGATGGCTTTTTGTGTATTTAATTTTAAAAAATTTCAATACCAATACCATAGCTCACAATTTCAAACGGAAAGCTTAACTGTTTTTTGCCTCTGTCCAGATTAATTTTTTTCCGCATATTTCTGTACTATGATTCCATTAATGAGCGTAGTAAAGATTGGTACATAATTTGGACTTTCCATGTAAAAAACAAACAAAAAAAGTTTACCGAGAGTATAGATATAGTTTAGATAGCAAAATTTTGTAATATTTTTGTTTTTGATGTTGTAGATGTCTTCTTATTTTTTTTTTTTTTTTTTTTTACACTCTACAGTAACTTAGGTAGAATATAGAACTATTAGAACCTTTTCGTGCATAATTAAGTACGGTACTGCAATTTGACATTACAATCTACAATATTTCGAGTATTTATTTAACAAATTACTGGCTTATCAACTCATTAAATGTGGAAAACTACTGCTATTGTCAGGTACTTAGTCTTCTTAAATAGAATAGTTTTATTTTTATTTAATTTGTTACCAGATTAACTCTCAATTATTTTTTGCCATTTATTATATCCCAATGACAAAGGGTACTGGACCAGGTCGAAAAATCCATAAAGCATTTTTTTTTGTTTTGCTTCATTGGGAATCGAACCTGAGACCTTTCGGTTGAAAGGCAGGCGCTCTACCTACTGCGCCTACATTTGTAATGTATTAGGCTTAATCCTGTTAATTTCCATGTTTGTATATTGTGAGGTTGAGATTTAACTGTCCTGCAGTCTGTTTTAATAACGATTGCTATGATATTTATTTATTTACGAGCTTAATTCAAGCAAGTTACAATAATTCGTTCTTAATTAATTTAAAAGCTAAAATTAAACATTCCAAAAATAATAAAAAATTAATAATAAAGTTAAATTAAAAATTTATATTACAAAATTAAAAAATCTTATATTTAATCATTTACAATAAAAATGAAAATAACTTTAATTAAAAAGACAGATCAAAAAAGATTTATCAAAAATTTCAGTTACACAAATACAGATTATTTTTTAATGATTGTTTAGTTATGGAAAATTTAATGTGGGATTTAGATGAATTACAGAGAGACATCACCCTATTAATTGGTTCATATTTACCATAATTAGTACGGTAAAACTGCAAATTAAACATATTAGTGGATCTTAGTCTAGAATGTGAACAAAAATTAAGTTTAGCAAACAGTAGAGGAGACGAAATGTTGCCTTTACTTAATTCAATTAGAAATACTATATTATCAGCAATTTTACGACATTTTTCAAGAGTATTGAGATGTAATAAGCTTATTTTATTCTATGTTCATAAGGAGGTAATCTATAATGATCAACCCAAGCAAGAAAACGTGGAGCAAATTTTTTTTGAACTGATTCGATTTTATATATATGAACACCGTAAAAAGGGCACCATACTTGACTGACATATTCCAAATTAGGTCTGACCAAGCATGTATAAAGAGATTTTAATACATAAGGATCATCAAATTCTCTTGCCCAATGTTTAATAAAACCAAGCATATAATTATTAGAATACATAGAATGTTATTACTTGCTATTTTAGCTATTATAAAACCACCCATACAGGATTCATGGACATTCGAGTATCTTCTTTTACTTCTTATTCACCAAACCACATACAAAGTATTGCATGTTTGTTTAATTTCAATGTATTGGACTCGACATCTAATGATGGATCTTGCAATATTTCTATATTGCTCTAATTTCTGCAATTTTGCACGCTTGTCTAATAACGATGATGTAAGACTTATAACCATAGTATTTCTATTTGTTATAATTTCTGTAGTGTCAAACATGCTTTTAGTTTTAATTTTAAAAAACACAAATCAATAGAATGATAATAAAATCAATAACACGCAATAGGAGCAGTAGGTTTACAACGTTTCTTTATCAACCGAAAGGTCCCAGGTTCGATTCCCGATGGAACAAAAACATGTTTCATATATTTTTTTTGATCTGGTTTAGTACTCTTCATCGTTGGGATAAAATAAATGACAAAAACTTATATAGATTATCTGGTAAAAACCTTAATAAAATTGTACTACCCTATTTAAGGTGGCTTAATTCCTGACAATAGTAGTATAGTTTTCAATATTTCATGAGTTGATAAGCCAGAAATTTGATAAATCGTCGGTTACATTCCTATATATCTAATCGAACAAAATGTTGGAAAAAGTGATTTTTTAAAATTGACATGAAATTGAAATTTTGACTGGAAAAATTTAAAAATAATCAAACAAAATTTGAATTTTATATAAATTGGAGTAATTTTTTTAACATCTAACATTTATAGTTTTATAATTTTAATATTTTGAAATATCAAAATAATATATTTAAAAAATTTTTAGTATGTATAGTGAAGGTTCAAAGGTAAAAATGGTATATACCAATTTGTATGACTTTTGAGTACATAAACTGTAGTTTGGATAAATAGGCACAACTTGAAAGCCTAAAAACCAGCAAAATATAGGTTGTTTGGATAAATCAGAAAAAAATATTTCGAAAAGTATAAGAGATACCGATAATTTGACTGCAAATTCGGATAGAGCATAGTCGAAAATGGTATAGTACATTGAAAAGTCAATTTTGAAAACAATGGTCTGTTGGATACATAGGTATGCAGCCGACGAAATGCTCAAAAAACATTGTAGTAAAATTTGTAGTTAAAATTCACAGTGTCGTACTTAATTAAAGTGAAGAACATAAAAAAAAAACAAAAAATAATAAATAATTACTTTTTAGAGAAATAGAAAAAAAACATTAAATGTAAGTAAGTACAAATCAATTCTAAGAAAAAAATTATTTATAAATTTCAAACGAAAATTTATTTAACTAATTAAATGGATAAACTTTAGGATTTTACTAAAAAAAATAATTTATAATTATTTATCTTTCATGTCTCCGAAAAATTAAATTAATCTATTTTTACTAGATAAACAAAAAAAATGTAGAAAATTTAAAAACATTAAAAATATAATTGGGAAAATTCTCTGGAAAATTCAATTCAATTGTTTTTTCAGTGCGTTAAAATGTATTAAGAAAAGGATAAAAATAAAAAAGTATTTTATTACTCTACTATGGAGAATGAAAATAAATAAAATACTAGTATATATAGTTCAAACTTTCTTATGGACGTAGCTCTAGATAAAATGTTAATAAATTTAATGATATTTCTTTTATTGAACAAATTACAAAACAAAATCAGTTTAACTAGATTAAAAAAAATATTTCCAAATCGGAGTATTTCCTTTTTACTAAAAGAGCTTATTAGAGTCCAAAAACAGTAAAAAATAAAACTTTAAAATTGAAAGAGAATTAATATACAAAAAATAACATCACAACTGAAGAGAAGGTCGAATTGCAAGAAGTAATTCATCCTCTTTATAAAATAAACTATATAAAATCACGTGATAAATTTCTTTTTGGACTAATAAAATAATCCAAAACAAAAAAACAAAACTAAATTTTCAAAACTACCAAATCGAAAATCCAATAGAATCTAACAGATATTTAGAAAATCCTTAAATAAATTTTTATCTCTAAAAAAACATTTTCTTCCTTTTTATTCTTAATTCGAAGAGTTTTTCTCATTCATTCGGAAAATTTACATTTTACTTGTACATTGACGTTGAGTAACGTTAAGTTGTAAAATTATTTTTTTGTTTAGTAAATTAAATAAAAAAATAAAAAAAAAAAAACAAAATAACAAAAACAAAATTATTTTTTTTGGTTCTCAATTTCTTTAAATTAACATGCATTTTATTATTATTATTCTTCTTCCAACACTGTTATTGTTGTTTTTTATTCCTATATATTTTTATATACATTTTTTTTTTATTGTCATTTTAAAAATGGATTTCAAATGGCTTGTAATTGTGTAGGAGAATAAAAATTTTTTTTTTTTTTTAAAAAAGAAATCACGATTTAATGTTATTTGCAATGTGTTATATTTATATTCTACAATTTAACAAATAATCCTTCTAATTCAGCATCACCAACCAATTGGATTTTGATTTTATTTTTTTCGATTAGTTAATCCTCTCATGCAAACGAAGAAAAAAGTAAAAAAAACGAAAATATATGAAAGAAAATATAAAAAAAAATGTATTCGTTTAAATTGTCGTCCTTTCTTTCTTCCTTTTAGACCATACTATCTCTTTCTAACATTCAATCGTTATTATTCTACTTCTTTACCAGCTTCTCTATACAATATCTTTTCTTCAATTTTTATTGTGTCAATAAAATAAAGGCAATTTCTTCCTTTCATGATGTAACCTTGCTATTTCAGGTGAAAAAAAAAAAAAACAAAATCACAAAAAATAACAATTACAAAAATAAAAACAAAAAAAATACTTGTACCTGTAATTGTCTTCAACAACTTAAACAACTTGAGAAAAAAAATAACAATAATAATAACGAAAACAAAAACTTCTTTTCTTTTCCCTTTCATTTTTAACATTTTGAAAAAATCAAGAAAATAAAATTACAAACAAGATAGAAAGAGAAGAAAAGTAACTGTTGTTAAGAAAAAATCTTATTACTGTAGTCACGTACCGGTACTTCTCTATACAAGTTGTACATATTCATATAAAAACACATATGTAAATGCATAGATAAATATTATATTAATATATATAGAATAATATACATATATATATTATTTATATATATATATAACAAAAAAAACTAACTATTTTATAACAGAAACATGTTCTTTACGTACATATTATAACGGTATAAAAATGAAAATGTAAAAACAAAAAAAACAGTTGAATAAAAAAATCACCTAAAGGTAAAAATGAAAATAGGATGTTTTAAGAGTGTGACATATCCTGTCTACTTAAAAAGACACTCTTAAAATAGCATAAAAATAACTATATAAAAAAATAATATATATACTTATATATTATATATATATATATATATATAAATACTCAATCACACACATCTAGAATTAATTTTTTTTTTTTTTTTTTGCTTTTACGTTCATGGATTTATATGGAATGTATGTGTACATAGATCACCTCCATAAATACCATAATATTAAAAAACAAAATAAAAATAAAAACAAAAAATAGGAATACGGAAGTGTTAAAAAGAATTTTCTATTTTATATTTCTACACACTATTGTAAAGTTAAGAAGAAAATAGCAACAACAAAAATAAAACAAACAAAATAAAACAAAAAAAAAAATCACTTGAGTTGAAAAAAAAATAATAATAACAATAAAATAAAAAAAAAAGGAAAGAAATTCAGGAAAGATGTGCGGATATGATTTTTGTTTTTTGTTTTTCTTTTCTCTGTAAAGAAATTTTGTTATTCTTTTCCGTCTCTTATTGGTTCTTTTTTTTTTGTTATTTTTTTCTTTTTTTTTTTTTTGTCCTAAAATCAGTGATGACGAACCTATTTTGATTTTTGGTAGATCTAATTTGCGTACAAATGTTTTACAATCTGTAAAACTATATTATTATTATGCATTACGATTTATGTTAACGGAATTAAATAGAGAGTGATAGAAAGAGAGAGAGCGATAGAGAAAAGATAGTTGTATAATTTTCAAACAATTACACTTTATAGTGATTTGTGTAAAAGTGTAAAATGAATGAAGGAAAATTTAAAATATAATTGGGGCTTATAATGGAATATACAAACGCACAAGTCGTTACGGTGATAAACATTCTATTTGGGTATGATGGGAAAACAAATGGTAAAATTTTTTTGAATGAAAACTAAAGGTGAAATTAACGTTAAAAATAATGAAAAAATGTTTAAGGAAACGAAAATTTATGGTTAGGAATAGTTATTATGTTTTTATCGACTCAACAATTTGTACAAGTGAGATTTAGATCTTCAAATTATGTACAGCATGCGTGGCTTACAAAATGCAGTGAAATCATAAAATTTGCAATGTCAGTACCTTCCGAAATGTATATCAAAAGCTTTTAACCGATAACATTATTCCATAATGGTTAAGATACGTAGTGGAAACATAAATTTAGTACAGAGTGTGTAGCCAAAAAATTTAGACAACATTTTCTATACCCGAATTAATTTAGTTATATAGGTTAGCATATATTTTGGTCGGAAAAATAAGTTTATTGTCAAAATTTAGCAAAATATGTTTATAAAATTTGGCAATATTAATTTTCATGTAACGTAAGATAAACCAAAGGTCTGGTTATTATCGATTTATATTACAAAAATACAAAATTATAATTTAAACGTCAAAATGTATATGTGGGTATATTTATGTTGTCCAAATGGTATTCTAAAATGTAGCAAAAGTCTTATTATATATTTTACAATGAAGTGGTAATAGAATTATATTTAAACTACTTCGCTTCTATAATAGCATAGGTCCTTTTGATTTTTAGTGTTAACCAAAATTTTCAACTATTTATAATTTATTTTATGCCAATGATAAAGAGTACTGGACCAGCTCGAAAAATCCGCAAGGCATTTTTTGCCATCGTCGAGAATCGAACGTGAAGACTGCATTTTGGAGGTTGCCAACCCACTTTGTTTATAAATATTTAAAGAAAATTTACAAAATAAAATTAAATCAATCTAAGAATATAAAATTTAAAAAGAATGAAAGTCATTTAACAAATACTTCATCCAATATGTCTCATTCTAACATTTTGAGTAATATGGACAGAAATTGCATACGCGTCGGATGAAATATCTATAATTATAATTGACAAGCATTTAAGGACCTGCGCAGTAAGCACCTTCTCATTTTATCTCGCTTCTCCTTAATGATCTCTATAATATATAAATAACTTGTATATACAACAGAAATGCGCATACGGGTTGACAAAATTTCTATTTTATTTTATAATATTCAAATTTTTAAATAAAATATATTCATTTTGTGTCATTCAACATCTTATTACTTTTATACATAATTAAAGGAAATTTATTCTATTAATTTTTTTAAGTAACTGTCTCAAATTATTGCTTCCTATATTTCGTTCATTTGGTTAAAACTATGTATAATGTATGTAAATACCTCTTTAATTACAAAAAAAAATTTATTTTTAATAATTTTATCCATTAAGTGCCACTGACTATAGGGAATATATCGAAAACGAATGAGGGTAAATGAGGGGGTGTAATTATGTGTCCAAAATAAAACTTACTAACATCAAAGCTTTTTATTAAACATGAGTGGTTTTGTGCTTTATCGTGAGAAGTCTATGTCTATGTACGTACGTACGTACGTACGTACTATGTACGTAAATGAATGTTTTCTTAAAAACTTTAAATTTGGCTTGAACTTGAATTATAATTACTCAACAGGGACCCCTAGTTTATTTATCTTTTGTTGTCTCATCAAAGTGAATGTGATAAATGCTATCACCATGATTTTTCTTCGTTTGCCAACCAAATTCCCAATATTTTATTTGATAATTTTGAATATTTGATTATTTTTAAAGTGTCTAATACTGATACAGTCGTAGTTGTTTATTAAAAGGAGATAAAAATTATTTAGAGAATTTGAGAAATTTACATAAACATGGACGTATACTTAGCAAACATGTCCTATGCATTCCACAGATCAAATTTAGAAATATCCAGGCGAAAAAATAAATAAATATCTAATTAACTTTCAGTGTACAAATTCTTAAACTGTAAACTATTATACTAAAATAGAAAAACCTATTATAATATTATATATATATATAAAAAATTTTTTTTTCATTATTTATTTTTTAAATTTATAGTAACTAAATTATATATAAAACTAATTCTATTTTAACAAATTATTTTGGATTTTAGATATTCATTAAAATGCTTCAATTTATAAAGTGTTTTTAATGTAGCAATTAATAGATTAAAATTAAGACTTAATCTATTACTATATCGCATACACTAAACAATACACAAAATATGCTCAAACTTTGCGAAAAAGTATTTATACCACAACCCCCAGTGATGCACAAATTTTTCTTCCTCCATCAGGTATTAATATATTACCAACTATTATTTTCCCCAGGTACCGTTATCACTGGTTATATTTACAATGTAGAATTTGTAACTGTTACAAGCAAAATTTCGGTTATCAATGATGATCACGATACTTGAAAACAAAAATGGAAATGTATTGGTGATACATTGGTAGCCAAAGTGTTAAGCAAACAAAATCCCGTTATTGCAAAACCTATTTTCTAACTTTGTTGTTAGAAAAATAAAATGTTAAAAGAGGATTGATTAAAGACGGGAAAATTGAATTTAATTAATTGTACAAAATATTGAGAGATGCATTTTGTAATTTTTATAATTATTGTCAGAATCAAACCGACATTTTTTTTTTCTCATGTCACATATATTTTGCCATTTTTAGTACCGATCTGAAATATTTATCAAAAAACAATGATAAAAATAATAAAATTGTATATTAATAATATTCTGAATAGAAAATAGGTTTTATATTTTGTAAATGGTATAGAAAATAACAAATATATTTCTGTATAACCTAATCGGTAGGATAACATGAAAATGCAATTCAAAATAATGTGGCAATCATGAGTTCAAATCACTTTGGAGATAAAAGTCGTCTCTTCCACTAGAAAATAGGGCCGAATAACTAATTCATTACTTTGTGAAAATAATCATGATTGAAAGCTGAAAGAACACTCTTAGAACCACAATATCGGAACTGTGCTATAAGTACTATACTTCCATCGAAGTACTATATTCTCACGTACAGTGAAAACGGATAAAAAAAGATAATAACATAAAATCTGTTTTATCTAGTCAGACCGAGCTCTACAACTATTTCTCAGCTTATTGCTTTTGTTTACATTTTAAATTAACTGGGTTTATATTTTTTTTTACACAAGATCAAGAAACTCTTATTAATATTATTAATATGATTGGAACTCCAAGAATGGCAGAATTGCTAGCGTAAATAGATTAGCGAAAATTTACAAAAATTATTTTTCCGTTACTTTTTGCGGTAGAATCAATTATGTTTTACTCTACCTATCATAATATTTTGGAAAACTGATCAACTGAATTGAGCGTGTTCCAATCTTTGAAGCTTTGTTAATACAATCTGTATTACGGCGCTACGTTATTTTGCAACGAAAACAATTTTCCTGTGACCCTGCAGATTCAATTAAATACCCGCTTTTGCGGAATCTTCTACGAGTCGGCTAAATGTGTGGCCGATCCATTTTCTGTGATTACTTCATTGCCCTTTCGTTCCCACATTGCCTTGTTTGGAATTTTTTCTGTCCAGAATATCTGGAGAATCCGTATTAGAAATTTGTTAACAAATATCTTGAGGCGTGAGACGATTCTTTCTGTTATTTTCCATGTTTCGCATCCATATAAAGAGACTGAGAGAACATTACATCTGAAGTTTCAGACTAAGTGAGAGTTTCGAACATCTCCAAAATCTTATATTTTCAGATTAATAAAATTATTTAAAAAATTACCGTTTTTTTTTTTATATACATAACCAAAACACACTAGGTGGGAATCTTTTATACCGATCGGAACGTTTGGCTAGGGTGGGAAAGGAAAATTAGCAAATGAGGATGGTAAATAAAAGGGAAGTAGGACAATTACGAACAAAGGTGTTAATGTTCCTCTTGAATTTATTTAGTTCATAAACATAGAATTTGTCATGTTTTGGGAACACATAGGATGGAATTTGGTTCCCCATTCGGGATGTTGAGGTTATAAACGAATTTCCATAACTTGTCTTTTGCCAGCTACGGATTTCAATGGTGTAGGGATGAGCATCTGTCCTTCGTATTTGATGTGGGAAAGGTTTAAGTGGAAGTAATATAGATTTAATTTCCACTGAGCATGTGCCGATGCTTGCGAGATATCTATAGAAAGGGGTAGATCTCCGACTATATAATGATGCCCAAAAAGAGCAAGATGATGTGTCACAGTTGGGTCATTGATTAGACGAATAGCCCATTTTTGAACTTTATCCAAATGTTTTAACGCAATATGAGAAGCACCAGCACATATGTGACAATTGTACTCCATTTTGGTTTTGTAGATTTTCAACCGTAAGATAGTTTTCGGCTTTTGTCTGTATTAAAAAACAAATACCACTTAATATTTTCAACTTTAGTTTTTTAATCTTTTGATTCTGCAGTTTTACATTATACTTAATTTCCTTATTTTAAATTCTGAGTTTTCTAATTCGGTCATAAGCTTACCATCATCACGGTTACATACTCAAGCTATTCGTTTTTTTTATTTTAATTTTTATTTTAGTTTTTGTTCCATACCTACTAAAGTTTATTTTGTAATGGTATGAATGGTATTTCACACGAGTACCATTACTTTTGTTTCGTGTTATTTTACTATATTCATTTATTCTAAGAGTTATTTGTACCGTTAATATTTCTAAGAAACCGAAAAAAAAAACGAAAAACGAAAAACAAAAACTTGAAAGTTTTCGGTTATTTATTTTTGTTTTTGGAAGCAACGACTTATCTTGTAAAATATTTTCGAAATTTTAGAAAAAAGAAAACAAAATTCCATTTTCATAAAAAAAAGAAGGTGGATTTCTTTTCTTATGCTTTCTTAGCATTACAAGAATACACAAAAAAAAAAATAGTGTTAAAAAAATGTCATAAAAAGTGGTGATTTAATTTACTTAGAATGAAATAAGAACGAAAAAAAAAAATAAATAAAATAACATCAAGAAGTATAAAGCCTTCCACACAATAGAATTTCACACTGCTGTGGCATCTAATGTATTATTGTAAATGTTAACTGTCATATAGTGCTGTCATAAAATTCTGACGTGAGTCTCATAGCAGATGTTTGAAATTTTATTAATTTTTTTTTTGTATCCATAGTAAAATAAAATTTTTTTTATTTTTTTTTTTTTACAAATTTTGATGGTGATTCTCTCCTTAATCTGAGTTGAAATCAGTTGCATAAATTCTATTTCAATTGGAATCTGGTAATAAATGTCAAAGTTAGAATCGTGATTGCATTGAATACAAAACTATAGAAATTATTAAATCATCAGATAAATTGTTGCATTCGTTACTTTTATTAATGGTCTGTTTTATTATTTAGATAGCAATCGGATTGATTGGTAGTATTATGGTATTAGAGAAGGTATTATTCTAAATATATAGAAAAAAATATTTTTTTTTTTTGTTTCGGAAAGGATTACAAAAATGGATATTCTCTACAGAGAATATATTGCAATTGTGATATATTTTTTTTTTGTATTAGAAATTACTATTCGGGTTTGATTCAATGTTTTTTATATGAAAAATATAATTGAATTATAATAATTAATGTCAAGTAAGTATAGGAAGAGTACAGGAAGTATAATAACAGGAAATATTTGTGTAACAGTAAGAATTAAATTATACTAGCTATTCCCGGCGTAAAATTCGCCGGTCTAGCATTAGCATTATAAATGTAACAATATATTTTATTTGTTTATTTTTTTATTTTCTTAAAAAAATCAATGTTTTAAATATTTTTTTATTACATAATAAATAAGTTAAATTGAAAAACTTAAGACTATAATTCACTTTATTTAATATCTTAAATAATAGTTTAACATTTTAATACTTATTCAAACATTTCATAATATTTTATACTACACTAAAATATTAAAAGATCGTACTCTAGTGAAAGCAACATACAACTGTGAAATAGAAAATTGTGTTTTTAGTGAAATATTTGAATAAGTATTAAAATGTTAAGCTACTTTTAAGATATTAAATAAAGTGAATTTTAGTTTTAAATTTTCAATTTGTAACTTATTTATTATGTAATAAAAAAATATGTAAAACATTGATTTATTTTAAGAAAATAAAGAAAATAAACAAATAAAATAAATTGTTTTATTTATAATGCTAATGCTAGACCGGCGAATGTTACGCCGGGAATAGCTTGTAATTTACAATATAGTTTGATCTATCTATAACTATTTTTTATTATATATTTCTTATTTAGGTATTTATTTATTTATTAAACAGTGGACCTGTAGATAAATCCGCAGGCCTACTTCAGGTTTATATTTTTTTTCACTGAATGTATTAAAATTTTATTTTCACAACAGGTAGGTAGGTATTATAATATGTACGGTATCATAAATTATTATAATTGTAATTATTATTGTTATTTAAATAATAATAATAAAATGAATAAAAAAATGAATAAAATTATAATTTACAATATTTATAATATACTTAATATGTATAATATAATAAATAATAATTTTATTTGTTTTTCATAGAATCAAATTGAAAATTTTGACCGCTAACAGTTTTGAAGAAAATTTTTATATAAGGGAGCGTTTATCCGTTTTTGAATTGTGTTTATAACGTATAAATGATGTTAATTAAAGTTTGACATCCGACTTTGTTATAGAATATCATAAATTTTTTGTTTTTAAATAATAGTGCTCGACACGCATTTTTGTATTTCGCAAGTTGAAAAAGTGAATTTTGCTAGAAAATTTCTAATTGTGTTATGCCAATATATTGAAAGATATACATTAAAAAATACAAAAAATGTGTATTAAATATTATTATTATTCATCAATACAAATAATACTTAGAATAATTGATTTACTATTTAAATATTTATATTTTATAAATGTTCTGAAATTACACTGAATATTTATATTTGTTTATAAGTATTTATTATTAGTACTCGTCACGCATATCGTATTTTGCAAGTTTAGAAGGTGGATTTTGCATGAAGAAATATAGTATACTTTGCAACTGTTTTCGTTTATCTTTGAGATATATAATTAAAACTTTTGAAATAAAATTTGATGTAATTGCAATAAAATTTGTAAATGTAATAAAAATAAGTAAAACAAAACTTTCATGATATAAAATCTGATGTCTAAACGCTTCCTAACAAATACTATTAATAGAGAGTGTACATTTCAACAAAATGTGGCGAACAGAGATGTTGCTGGCAGTATAGATATGAAATTAAATGTATTTAAACTAAATACATACCACACTCACATTAAAAACACATTAAAATTGTCATAGACACGTTTTTTGTGTTTTTTTTATTATCATAATAGCCCTAACTATTTCAAAACTCAAAATAAAAAACAAAACATTTATTTATAGAATATATATTTTTATTTCACTTCTTTTAAATTTTGGTTTTGACGTTTTGGTATGATGAGATATGACCATTATAGTAAAGGTTATGATTGGTTACGACTTTGTTAAACCATATCGAATCATATAGGCCGTTTAACGAAGTATCATATGACATCATATGACGTCTTATGACTATTATAGTTAGGGGTAAAGCCAATAATTATGCTTTTTCTCTTATTGTTCAGTTTTTATTGACGCTTTATGAATATTATAGTTAGAGGTAAAGCCAATTATTATGCTTTTTCTGTTATTCTTCAGTTTTTATTGTTATATTGTTATCCCGCTAGGGTCTCTGATGTAGGTAAGGGTAGTCTTTGATTTTTCTTTTTAAAGTTTTTTTAATTTTTATGTTTACTAAATTTGCCGTGTATTGAATTGGAACTGATAATAACGTCATAACATATTTTGTTTTTATTGTTCTTAGCAGATCGTAAATTTCGGTTTATGATTCTCCATGTACAATATAATATTTGGTCAATGCTACTGCGCATTTGAATTTATACTTTTGAATTATTTGTTAATAAAATAAATAAATTTCAATTTTTGGAATTTGTGAAGATGGTCTGGGTGAGGTAAAAAATATATATTCTAAATTTACTATTTATTTTACCGGTAAGTTTTTTTGCTGTAATATCGTAATATCGTAATATTTTAGCAAAGCTATTTTAATTATTTATAAATCGATATAATAATAATATTCTGATAATTCGGTTCTTGTCTTTGCTACTTTGTTTTTTTTTTTTTAAATGAATTCATTATAATCAGATAGTCAGTGCTATTGCTCAATAGATGAATTGTTTTTAGGTTAATTTTAATTTGTTTTTGGTTTTATTTGGTTTATGTCTTTAAATAAAATTTTTCACACTATCGTAATTCTTAATAGTTGTAATAAAGTTGTCTAATCTGGTTGAAAAAAGCTTCGTGTTGTAAAAGCTTTGTGAAAAGTTTAACAGACGTTTAAGCGTATTAATATATAAGATTTCCAAAGAATCGTTCATATTTTAACTTTTATCTTTGGAATTAGTTTGGAAATATTTTGTAGAGTATTAATTGAAATAAATTTTAATTTTTTTGTGAAGATATGCAATAAGAAATCTTTAATTATATTTATGAGGTGTTATCAAACAAGTTAGGAGTTGGTTAGCAATGTTTTTCGATTGAATTTTATTATCATCATCTATTGATGCTACAGCTCAAAGGGTGGGCCTTAAACTTGTTTACAACTTTCATCCATTCTCTATGTTGTGTAACTGTCCTCCATCAGTTAACTTCAATCTTTCAATAGTTGTCCTCACTTTTGTCCAGTCATCTCGATGTTGGACTGCCTTATGCTCTACTATTTTAGGGTACTGCGTTCACACCACATGTCCTTCCCATTGAATTTGATGTATTTATATTATTATTTTTTTATTTATACATAATTATCAATAAATAGATGAATTCTTTGGAATTTATAATAATGTGTATATTTGTCTGATATGTTTTTTTCTAATTTTCTTATTATTAGAAGATCGCAATTCGATTCAAATAATTTTGATGAAAATCGAAATCGCAATTGTTTTGTGATTATTTTTGCACGTGCAGAGCTCTGCGCAGCGCAAAAAAAATTATGTAAAATATATGAGTTAAGCAGAATTCTGCACATGTATTTAGATTTTATATAATGTACAACATTTTTTAACTAATTATTTAAAAAAAAAAATTTTTTTTTTAGTATTCTGATAGGTAAACTGCCAATATTTGTAATTAACCAATTTCTTTCTTTTATTTTATAAAATGAATGTATGAACACAATTTAAATGGAAGTTGTAATTTATTGATTGTGAAAAGCAAATAAAACTCATCAGCCAAAGGTTCTGATCTGACCCAAAGTTTGATAGACTTCGTCTAATATGCCTTATGTTAATCATTAAATTAGTTTTCAATAATAAATAAGGTAATACGGTAACTAAACGGTAATATATAGGATACAAATACAGTAAAATTTATTTCCAGGATTGCTTTATTTTTTAAATTAAACCCACTAGATACTGTATTCAGAAAAAGGATAAATATTTATCAATAAATTGCAATAATTAAGACTATTAGGAGTTAAAGGAAATAAGTCTTCAAATATGTTTTTTTTTTTATTTTGCAATTCACTTCTAGATGTAATAATGCAAGCTAGTTCTACAATACATTTATTATAGTCAGTTCTAAAATTCAGTTTGTTTTGAATATAAATTGAAATTTGGTCATTTGGTGAATTAAGAATTTAAATATATTTTTGTGTGATGGTAAATGCACATTCTTATCATGTTTGAAGCTATAATTAAATATTTTTTTCAACCTAATTTATTCCTAAGTGGTACAATAATAAAAGTCAACAAGTTCATGTAAAAATTGTGCGTTAATTACTAAAAACTAATTTTAGCCGTTAGCCAGCGATGGCTTTTTATAATTTTTCCATTTTCAAATAAAGCTTTATTTTTTTTTAGTTTTCTGAAGTGTTTCAGAAATGTAATAAAATAGGGTTGTTATTTAATTTTAAAAATTGAATATGTTACATTTTCAAACTAAACGATGAAATTGACGGGTTTTATTAGTGAACGATTTGGATTTGAAAGTAGGCATTTATAAAACACTGAAACAACAGTTGTATATAAAGAATTTTTCTCTTGATCTCTTCCATGTTTCAGGATTTCTAAATTGTTTTCTGGTTTTTCCGATAATACTACTCATGGACTTGACTCATGGACAAGACTTTTAAATAAAAATAAATAAACTACGGAAATGGGAATATCACTCGTTGGATCAGTGGTCACTAACAATAATAAATTGCCTTCATTAACGTTTTTAAGTTTCCTGTAAAATGGAAAATACCCTTGTAGTGAGTTAGAAAATGGAGTTGTTCAGTATTGAATGAAAATAAATGTAATGTGCCAAAATATATATATAGGAGCTGGTTGATTTTGATTTTGAATGTCTATTTTTGAAAATCAATCGCTTTTGGAAATGGTGGACTTTGAAGTTAATCTACACAGACTTTGAAGTTAACCTTTGAATTTTTAGTGGATTTGGCCTTATTTTGTTATCAAAATCATATTTTAAATTCCAAATATTATCAGATAAAATGTCAAGTTGTCAGGTTTTATGAATATACCACTTTCCTAATCTTTTGTACAAAATAACTGGCTTTTAGTATTATTTTAGGAGTGCTTTATTTATCTGACAGTATTGAAACTCATCAATAGATATTGTATTGTATTAGTAGGTATTATAGTGTAGTGTAGTGTTACCTAGATTGGCTTGAACTCTAATTAATTCTATAATTTATATAAAGGTATTACAAAACCATATCTGGCCATTTTGCTTTTATTCGTAGCCATGATCTGTTCCCTCTACTCATCTCAAGTACCGTTATATTGTATATAAACGTAATAATCGATATTTAGTATCACGCATGATGTGGTCAAAGGGTGTCACATTTCACTGTTTGAATTTTTTGAATATCTCTGTTCTCGTTGAATTTTCATTAGACATCCACCGTTTTCCAGGATTCATAATATTATCCAAATTAATACTGTCTGATTGTAAATTGAGAAAAATTAAATAAAATAAATCGAAGTGGATTACATACAACCAAATTTAATATAATCAAAATTAATACTTAAATTTTCAATATTTCAAAATTTCGTTTCTTAAATAAAATAGAAAAAAAAAATATTTTTACTTTATCCTACCCCTTCCACCTAAAAACAAAAACCCCCTAAAAGATTTAAACTATTTCAAAGTGAAATATTATTTGAATTTTTGAAATCTGTTTGTTATATTATGATTAATTATTAGAATAGTTTAACTATTATTATACCATTAAGAATTTTGATAAAGGTTAAAACTTTCTCAATTAAGAGAGTTATTTTTTTTCTTAACTGTACTTACTTTGTATGAAAATTATATTGAAATTTTTTAGGTAAAACAGTTTAAAGAAAAGGGGATTAAAAATAACATTGTTTTTTAGTTTTCTTTATTGTTTTTTGTCACGGTATCAGATTTTCATGAAAACCTGTTAATTAATCATATAAAAAAAAAAAAAAACAAAAATAAAACAGAAGTTTAAGGGTAGGTTTTTTTTTACTTTTTTTTTTTTTTTTGCTTCTTTTAATTTATCTAAAAGGTTATAAATTTAAAAGTTTTAGACTTTAAAATTTTAAGTTTATCTGCAAAATTTTCATATACATAATATGTACAGAAATAAAAATGTTATTGTAATTTAAATAATGGTATCTGATGTTAACAAGATTGTTAATTGTATTTTATGTACTCGTAAGTTATAAGTTGTGTTAATGTTAATTAAATATCTGATGATGATAGTCATATTTTATAGAAATAATTTCAATGTAAAGTCATAATTAATTATATTTTATAAATTGAAATTGTATGTGTGTATGTGTGTGTATATTTGTATATAAGATGTATTTTGAAGAGGATATTTAAATTATTTATTAAATTATGAACTGAGTAAGGTTGAGTTAATCAAATATTTTTTTTTTTGTTATTTAACACTATGTTCAGTGATTTCATAGTGTTGTACAGTAACTCTAGGTTTTTCATTCCAAGTTTACGGGTTGAACACCCTAACTAACTTTTGCACATAGTCTTCACTAATTAACAATCACTTGCAAAAAGTTTTTTTTTTGCGTTAAATATTTTTCGTACATTCACCACTTACATCATAAATAACAGTGACATTCGAGCTCTAAAATGCTACCACTATAGAGGAATTTATGCGCAGTATGTTATGGCAATTTATTGTGGTTAGAACTACAAATCTTGAAATAACGTTTTTTTTCAATTTTGCTCAAAAGAGGTAATTAAATTCCATCTTTTTTACATCATTTAAGTAAAAAAAAACAAATTTACAGTTCAGTAAAAGAAAAAGTAACGGTAAAAAAACTATATTTCCTATATCTACTACTATGTACAGCTTTGTACAATTTGATTCATTAAAAATAGTCTTTTTCAATTTTAATTCAAACATTTTTTCATCAATTTACTTTTCTAAAACGTCTACATTAGCAAATGCAAATATTTGTTCAAATGAATGATGCTAAAATCAAAAATGCAAAAGTCATCAAGAGACAATCTTCAAATTGTTGATGTTTTGAAAAAGTACCTTTCCGATCGATGAGTCTTTAAAGTCAAAAGATCTACGATTATTTAAAGTCTTGCGTACTTATAATACATCATAAGACAAATGAGGCGCTCAGAAGCAAAGTGGTCTAAGGGCAAAAATGATTTAGCAAGAAAAATTGATTTAAAAATTTTGAAGAAATTTAACCCGACTTGCTGAACTCCATTTTTTATTTAAAACCTTCATATTTTGCAGAAATGTGTAAAATGGTATTTTTTATCATGTAGCTATCAAAGATTTAACAAAAAAAAAAAAACGTTTTAGAGTATAATCTTGAAATTGTATTATAGATATATAGATTTATATAGATTAGACTAGACTACTTTGCGTCTGAACGCCTCAAATGATAATGAATTTAAATAAAAGTCTAGCTGCTAGATGGTTGCTATGTCATTGTTAATATTTCAAAAATATATGAAAATTTCTTTTAACATTAATATGTATGACACTTACTTAATCCAGTATACAAAAAAAAAAATATCCTTGACGACGGATTAATTATATAATTACATACACTTATTTGGAAGAAGAATCTTATCTCAAAAATAAAACTTAAAAACAAAACAGCACAAAAAATATATACATATACATAATTAAAATTTTACTGTCGTAAATCTTCAATAAAAACTCGGTTAAAATGTTTATACGCAAAACATAGCCAAAACAAAAAAAATTAAAAATAACAAAAAAAAAAAAAAAAGCAATTCCAAATGAATACATTTTAATAAACATTTTAATCTAAAAACCTTAAAACTTCATTCGTAAAGGTATTTTAAAAGTACCTTGCCCTTAATTCACTTCTATCAATTTGTATATATACATACATAATTTTCATTCAACATGATTAGAATTTTAATAAAGATTAATGGCGTGGCTGAACTCTTACTGAATTTTTAATTAAAATAATTTTTTTGTTTTTTTTATCTTTAATAGTAGACCTGCATAAATTGAATTTGAATGATTCAACATTCAAACCAATTAAAGATACAATGAAAAAAAAAAAAACAGACGTGAACACAAATAATGTATTTATGCGAATAACAAACAACATAAATAAAAACAAAAAAAAAATTAAAAAAAAAATTGAAAACCACATTCGGTCGACCATCATCGATCAGCTGATTTATATTATGTAGTTTACTGATTAAATTAGTCACTGCTGCCAACAGAAATCATTCTGTTGTAATATATTTCACTTCAGAGTTGATTTCTTTTGTTTTGTTGTTTTTTTTTTTTTTCATTTAATTCATTATTTTGTTTTATTTTTTATTACCACAGTAGCTTTATAAATTTTAAAGACTTTCTTTACTAATTTTAATTCAATTAAAATATATAATAATAATAATAATAATAAAAAAAAATAGTCGACTTGTTGAAATTGAAATGACAATCGACCGCAAAATTACAACGGTGGATTGTGATTTGCTCTTTTATTGTACTCTTTTTTTTTCTTTTATTATTTTGTGCTTCCCAGTTAGCACATTTTAGTTAAAAAATTGGTTTTTTTTATTGCTATTTAATTCAGTTTATATGCAAACTTTTTAAGTTAGGACATGTGGTAGATAAAATTTGTTAAGTTAGATTAAATGTAAAATACTATACAAACGGTTAATATACAGAGAATTAGTATATCTCTTTGTATAGTATTTTACATTTAATTCAATAAAACAAGTTTTATCTACATTTGCCCCAACTTAAAAAGTTTGTATATAAACTGAATTAAATAGCATTAAATAACTAGTTTTTTCAACATTACCACCATTGGAGGCAGAATTAAAAACGTTTGAACACAAATTAGAAAATGCATTTTCTACTTTATTTTTGTTTTTGTACAATCAAATAACATTTTTATATTTATTTATTTTTATTGAGTTGATTTGTATTTTGTCATCATCATTATCCTGTAACCCTATTCATGGGGTATAGGTAGAAACTCAAATTCGTATTTTGAAGTGCAAATAAACTGAAATCGCGACGCCAGTTTTGTTAAACAAACTCGTTATTCAACAAAACCAAAACAAACGTTTTGACAAACAAATGTCAAGTTGGAAATTTACCACCACGACACGTCGACCAAAACTGAGGTTAGACAGTACATATTGAATTCAACTGATGATATTGATCAGTCTGAACAGATTCATTGTCGATTTGTATACTATACAATAATTATCATTTCGCTAATTTATTCTCTAGAATGTGATTTTTGACTCAAACAATTCAGTATTTCTACACAGGCTCCCCACGTAACAATTTATGACTATCAGACTCTTGCGCATTCTTATAACACTATTATAAACACTCTTATAGCAGTATTAGTGTTAATTTGAGTGCTCCACAATTGTTGCGAAACATTATAAATACGTTGTAGCACTAAAATGGAGAATCCTATAAGGCACCAGAGCAATTACTGCAATAATATTATTATAGGATTAGTATACATATGTATTAGTGTAAATGTTTTTATTTTGAAATGAAATTCATTTGAAATAATTTATGTTGAGTGAGAAAGGTATTGTTTGTTATTTTAAAATTAATAATTTTATGGAGTTTGTATTTCTTTAATAAGAAAGGGAGATAGATATTAATTACATATATTTATTTATGTATTTAAATGATTTATAATATAAAAAAAAAAAAAATATCAACATTAAGGGAGTAATTTAACTTCATATGTAAATAATGTACATATTTCAGCTGTAAAGACAACATTTCTTTAGTCTAACCTCTGTAAAAATAATAAATAATTAGTATAGTAAGAGAACATTGTATATTTTGGATTAAATAAATAAATAAAAAAAAAAAACACAAAAAAAATAAATAATATAAAAAATGTCTTACTAATAAATAATATTTTGCGGTTAAGAATAATTGTATTAATATTTATAATTATTGTGACCAAAATGCAAAATACTGGCAAAGTATTAATAAATAATAATAATAAAAAAATAACAAATTTTTAAATAAATAAAAGAAAATATATTTTTAAATTGCATCTTTAAAATGTTAAATAATGTACGTTAATTAATGCATAACATCAAATTTGATATTTAAATAATTATTCTTTTAAGTAAAAATTATACTTTTGAGAATGCAATTTTGGTTTACCATGTTTGTAGAAAATAATGGCCGTCGTAAATTATTTATTCTAAATATTTATTCAAAAGCTACAGTAAGTTTATTAGTAACATTATAGGAATACAGTAAAATAATAACACCACTACTGCTATTCTAGCAATTCTATTCTTATAACAACACTTTAACTCTTGCTATAGCAATACGCACTTTTAGACTTATAACAACATTGGTGTAGCACTTGCTGAAAATTCCATCATAACAACTTCCGAAATTGCTGTAAGAACATTCTTATAGCAATATTAATCACGCATTATTCCCATAAAAACATCATTATAACACCTTTAATGCTTACCGGGAGTCATATAGGAATCTTATAGCACTAATTTTGTTTTTATAGCAATAAAATGTTACGTGGATTACCATGTTGTTTATGTACAGAGGGCGTTTTTGCCAAATTTAAAAATTCAGAACAAAAAGATTTAAACAAATGTTCAAATTCAGTATGGCATTACGTATTAACATTGTTAAGCGGGAATATTTTGTAGAAGAGCTATTAATTATTTCAAAATGTTTTGCTGGATTTTAATTCATTATTTTATATTATTAAGTTTCAATTTCAGAAATCAATTAAAATTAAATTTTACTTTGTTTTTCTGAATCAAAAATTTAGATTTTTGTATTTAAAACACGTTTCTTAAGATAATTTTAATGAAGATTCAGTGCAGGCTATTGAATGTTTTGGTAGATAGTATTAGAGAAAACTTCGTATATATTCTCTCGTTAACCAATTCATATTACTTTTCTGAAACTGCAATTGGAACATCATGATCGGTTAATTTTGTTCTAACTAAAGAAATAAAATAACAAATTGCAAAACCAAATGTCGTGGTACATTTTGACAGTTACATTATGGAAAGATATCACGGATTTATCTTCAACTTCACGCGACGGCTTATCGAAATCTTTTAGAAAACTAATTTAAGTTTTCTAATTGCGATACAATTTTTAATTGAATACACCACTAGCTTCATTTCTGATTTATCAAAATTTTGTTCAAATGCGTTTGTCAATACAATACTAAACTCACTAAACATAAAACAGGCAAAAAAAATATCATCACTTTTGCTGGCTGGGTTGTAATGTAATTCACTTGCTCGTGGCTCTATTTAAAAAAAAAATTATCTTTACAATAAAATGACAACAACAAAAAAAATAATGTAAATTTTTTGCATATTTTTTTTTTTTGCTTTTTTATTTTATTTTTTCTTTTAATGATTGGCAAACCGCTTATATCATAGCAAAAGAAAACCAAATGAAACAAACAAAAAATAATAAAAAAGATTTCAAGGTCAACAAAATTTGAGTCAGTGAAAAAAATATTTTTTTTTTCATTTTTTATTTTTTTTTTATTTTTTGTTCAGTTTATTTTAATTTTTACATTATGTTATCAAAAAAACACATAATTTTTCGTCATTTTTGCATTTATTTATGGGCTTATGTGTATTTGTAATTGTATGTAAGTATGTGAAAGGGGTTTATTATTTGTATCACTATTTTTGTATAGTTGATAATGTTATTTTCAGAGATAATATCTGAATTCATTTGGATGGTACCAATTATATTTTTACAAAATAAAATATGCCAAAATGGTAGCTGATATTATATTCATCTATAGCCAAATATGTCAAACAATATCATTTGAATATTTTCAAAATAAAAAAAAATTATGTCATTAATGCTTAGATTAATTCCTACTTTTAATAATGATACAACTATGTATGTGGTATCGTTTAATTCAAATGTAAATTGTGCGACTACAAAATTGCGATATTAGTTAAATAAAGTTAAAATTTAGTTAAACAAATGGAGAAGAGAAATAAATGTACCTTAATTTTGAACTGAGTAAACTTAAACACATTGAATCATTGAAACGTTTAATATATGAACCTATTTATTTTGAATGTGAAAAATTTATATAGAAAGAAAATGCAAGTAAATCAAATTAAGATTCTTCAAAATTGTTCATGGATTGAAATTCAGTATTAAAATCGAATGATACTGTACCTATGCAGTATTAGTCGCATAGTCGGTTTAAAATTACATACTGTACAATACTGTCCTATACCTATGCTAAAATACCATACTATACAATACTGTACCTATGCTCAGTCGGTTTAAAATAACATAGAAAAAAAATTATAATCCAAAATTTTACGGACTTTAACAAAAATTCTGAATGTTAAAATGTGTGAAAAATTGAAATCAAAGAAAAATTAAGGAAATTAAGTTCAGATTATTTACCAAAGCGAGATCCACACTCTTGTAGACCTGCAATACATTGTAGAAATTTTTTTGCAAAGATATGACCAGAATAGGTTCTAAATAAAATTAAAAATATAATGGTCAGGAAATTGCATATTCCCTTACGGCTCTAGGCGCGAGAGATGGAGTGTTCTTTCTCTTGGCAAATACTGCACAGTCTTCCAGGCTGAAGTCTTTACCATAAACGCAGCAGTAAATATAGTAAAAGAACAAAGATGGTCTAACAAAGTCATTACCATCTTTACCGACAGTCAGGCTGCCTTAAAAGCTCTTGAAAGTAACTTCATCAAATCTAGATTGGTGGGAGATTGTTTGGAAGCCTTAAACCCTATAGAGCTCCGGAACATGGTACAACTGATCTGGATACCGGGTCATAGTGGGTTGACTGGAAATGAGAAGGCTGACGAACTAGTCAGATCATCGGCGGAAACATTTATTGTCCGGAATCGGCAGTTTGTATGTCTATTGGTAATATCAAACTATCGATAGAAAACACCCTGAAGAGAGAGAGAGAGAGATTTAAAATTCATTTATTTTCTTAAATATAAAATTTTTTACAAACTACATCAAATTAAAATTGAATATTATCAAAACATAAAGCTCTTAAATCTAATAAACTAATATAATAAATTCAATAAAATTAATAAAAGTAAAAAAAACTATAGTTTATTAGAATAGTTATTAGGAACAAAAATAATAATATAAAATTCAATAAGAAATAATTTAGTAAAAATAATAAAACTTTATATATGTAAGAAAATAAGTAGGATCATTCGAATATATTCCAAAGAATACGTGTTGAATGAAACAAACATAAATGAAAAAAAAAATATAAATATAAATGTTTTAGCGGGGTACTAAAATCATAAGTAATTACAAATTAAGATTAGACAAAATAATTAAAAAAAAAAAAATAGAATTAAAAATAAAATTATAGAATTAAAAATAAAATTAAAAATAGTGTAAACAATATATCAAAAAATGTAAAGAAAAAAGAAATAACAAATAAAAAATGTATGAAAAGCTTAATATTGAAGTAAAAAATTTACAAGTATACTATAAGTTCAAGCAAAATCAAAGACTATAATATAATACATACACAAAACACTTATTTAATACAAATTTCCACTATCAAATAGTGATTCAATTTGAGAGTGATCGAACTGAAATAACCAGATTTTCAACTGTCGAAGAAATGAGTAGAAGTTACGTTCACTTCTGATGTGAATTGGTAGTCTATTAAAAATTCGTGGTGCCATATTAACAAAGCAATGCGTAAATTGTGTTGTTCTGGCCATTGGAACAGCAACATAATTCAAATAATTAATACGTAGGTTGTAAGTTGGCGTTAACCTTTGATCGAGGTAACCAGATCTAATCAAAAAAATTTTCATAGTTTTGTAGATATATAGAGATGTCTGAGTGGCAAAATACAGATTCTTTTGAAAAGTGGGAAACTAGATGATAGACGATTAACATTAAGCATGGTTCTTAGTAATGTTTTTGGGCTAGGAGAAGTGGGCGAATTCTGTTATTGTAAGAACCACCCCAGCAAGCTAAACCATAATTCAACTTGGAATTGAAAAAGGCTTAGTAAAATATATTCAAAATTTCCAACGTACTACATTTTCTCAAAGAGGGAAACAAAAATTCTTTGAGAGCGTATTGAAGGCCACAGGGTCTCCAAAATATATGTTCAAGAGCAAACACCAAAATAACCAACTTCCTGCTAACTCTCAATAGAGTGGACTGTAGAAAGATGGTGGGTATACTAACTGGTCATAACCACATGAATAAGCATATGTGTAAAAGAACACTAAATGACGACCCCACCTGCAGACACTGTCTGGAAAAGGAAGAAACCTCTACCCATGTTGTAGGAGAGTGCCTAGCTCTTTCAATACTGAGACTCAGGTTGTTGGAAACACACTACATAACCTCAGAAAACTTCTGCAGGATAGAACCCACAAACCTATTGGCCTTTATCAAAAGGGTCGAATAAGTTGAGGGTGGAGGAGGGCATAAAGGGCTAAAAGCCTACATGCCAGCCCTGACATATTAGGGTCATCTTCGCTTTAAATAAATAAAAAAAAAAAAATTGGATATGATTTTTGTATGACATCAGTTTCAACTGATTTGGTCAGTACATTTTATATAATTCAACCATCAATTCTTAAAAAAAGAAATCAGTTAATCGATATTATCATTCACCGTTAGTAAATTTCTCAATTATGGATTTATAACTGAACTAAATTTTTAGATAGTCAATTGATTGATGAATTTATTAATTTATTTTGATTGAGAGTTACTACCACTTAAATTATTATGTACAATTTGGCACATAACTCTCATCTATCATCTATTAGTGTATTATTAACACCTATTAATACAAAATTTATTATTATAAATAATAATTGTTTTAATTGTATTGTTTTGATTATAAAAAAATAATCAAAACAATTTTCAATTACCATTCTGTTTTTCCACAAGATGGAATAGAGTAAAAGACTGTGTGCTGGTTTTAACTTTCTCCCATTCTTTTGTAAAAATTAATAATTTGGTCTAATTTGAAAATGTGATAAGTTAATAAACAGTTTTAATTCAAAATTTGTTAAATATTTATAATTTAATTTAGTTTACTTAGTTATATAATATATATATAATATATATATATATATATACCGGGTGGTCCAGAACATCCGTATCAGCTTTTTAAGAGAGGAAAGAGCCGTTATTTTAAAATTTAAAAAAAAGTTTGTTAACTAAATCGAGGGTGCTCTATCGATTGGTACCACCGATTTTCAACTTCCGGAAAGGACCAAAAATCGGTTTTTTAAAACCAAAAATCGCCTAAACTGGCTTAAATCGAATTTTCAAATGAAAAGGGGTACTTTTTAATGCAAATTCAGATTTTACGACAAAAAATAAGAAAATTATGTTAAATGATTTTTTTTTCGTTTTCTTAGTATTTTACTTTAAAGTTAATAACAATAAAACAAAAATGCTCAATATTTTCCTTTGGTAAACTAAAATTAATGATAATAATTTTTATAAATAAATTTGTTTTTCATGTTATCAAATTTTTTATCTCAGTTTTGGGTTCCTACAAAGTTTAAAAAAAAAAAAATAAAAAAAAAAAATAAAATTTACCCGGAAGTTGAAAATATCACCAATCGATAGAGCACCCTTGATTTAGTTGATATCATTTTTATTCAATTTTAAAATAACGGCTCCTTCCCCTCTTAAAAAGCTGATACGCATGGTCTGGAACATCCGGGATATATATTATATATATATATATTCTCATTCAAATGACTTTTTAGCTACGTTGATCTACGGTTTTGACACTTTAATATACGTCCATCCACGTCCATGTTATATTAAAAAGAGAAGGTATCGAGTCAACCGCAAAAAAACTATGGCAAATGTATATGACGGTTTGAGTATGACACTTAAGCTTCAACTACGTTTAGGTGATGCAATTTTTGTTCCACATGCATACATTTTTGTTTCTTGATTTTTTTGACAGTAACTTAGGTAGGTTAAGTGCATTATATTATGTTAGAGAGATGTTGTTTGATTAATTATGTTTTTTCTGGCATATCAGCTCATTAAATGTGAAAAACTATCACTAATATCAGAACTAAGCCGTCTTAAATATCACAGTTCAATTTTATTTAAGTCGTTACCATATTGTACTTTACATTTTTTTTTTGCTATTTTTTTATCTCCATAACGAAGGGTTCTAGATTAGGCGTGACCCTAGTATCATCAAAAGGTTACCCTAATATGTCAGGGCCGACATGTAGACTTTTAAAAGGTAGACGCTTTCCTACAATATGTATGAAGGTTTTTTGTTATTCCAGACAGTGTCTACAGGTTGGGTTGTCGTCACTTAGTGCTAGTCTATATATGTGCTTATTCATGTGACTTTCAATGATTAGTTTTTATTGCCAGATATGTGTTCACAATTTTTTATTAATATCAGCCTATATTTAGCCGGATAGTTCAATTAGAATAAATCTGGTTAAATTTCAAACTCACAACTCTGACAAGTGTACATCTAAATAACATCAAAACATTTTTGTTATATGAAAATTCAGTGGCAATGACTTCTTCCATTAATAAGGAAAATACACATTTTTGACTTGCGAATCATAAAATTTAACTAAACATTTGTTCAAATATAGTTTTGTATTTCGTTTTACTTTACTTTCAAAATTATTAGTAGTGACAGTAACACTGTGCTTCAACCTCCTTATAGATGCAGTTATTATTGAAGCTTGTTATACAAATTTACAACATTTTTCTTTTCAGTTTTCTTCATGATTTCTTCATCAAATTTATTTGCCAATAACGAAGAGAAATAAAAATAAGGATATATATAAGTCCCTGAAAGCATTCATATGTGAAAAACCACTATTTTAAATTATGTGAAATGAAAATTGAATATATTTTTCTATAATGTGCAAGTAGCAAATAATAAATGGGATCGTAAATATACTTGTATTATGTCTTTTTAAAAACTTGAATAAATTTTCTATTTAAATTTAATGTCAGGCATTTTCAATTTAAGTTTATGTTTTAAATTTTATATATACATAATATTCTCTTTAAAAATTAAATAAATTTCGTAGAATTTTGTCTTTTAATTAAACAATATTTACAGTCGAAATTGGTTCGAACAACTCGACTCTCTTCTATGATTTAAATATACTTTTTTTGTTTTTTTTTTTTTTTTTTTAGAATATTTTGCATAATTAATTATTTGAAAACTTTCAATTTGCGGATACGTAATTTTATTTTTAACTTTGAATATTTAATTAATAATAAGAAAATAAAAAACAAAAATGATAAAATCAAAAATATTAAAAATTCACTTAAAAGTACTGACGTACTTTTTTAATTGAAAAAGTATTGAAATAAGTACCAAAAAAAAAAACAATAATAAAAAGATAAAAACAAAAAACAACAAAAAAAAAGTGTTAGAAAATTTCATCCTTAATTTAGTACGTGTGTACACACCTACATAATACATGAATACATACAAAAAAAAAAAAATTCAAGGAAAGATGAAATTTCATTCCTAAGATACTTAAGTGTTAAAGTTACCAACTGGTAATAAAATAAGAATTATGGAATGCATTTACGTGATTCTGATTATTTTATTTTCGTTTTTATAAAATTAAATTTTTTTTTTTAAATTCAAGGTGTGTATTCAAATATTGTATTGTTAAATATATAAACAAGTCTATATACAAAATCTAATTTAATTAATTTATTAGTTCTTAAATGAAAATGAATGAAAACGTAATAAAATTGATTGTTTATCTAATTGTTTATCTTATTTTGACAATTCGTGTCATCATTTTCGATTTATAATTCAGCTATTGCTAGAACTAGGCTGGCTAGAACAAATGCATTCATAATTACCACCATTAGATGATGCATATCAGTTTTTTGAATCGCAGTGATTCATTTTTAAATTTTATATTGGTGATGTTTAGATGCACACTATCATAGTTGTGAGTTTGAAACTTAATTTGCAGTTTGTAATTGGTTTTTGTATAGTCTTTAATTAAATCTTATTTGTATTTTGTTGTAAAACCAATTCATAGCATGCTTTAATATGTAATCATGCGCTTAATTACTCCAAGCTTTAACAAGTATTTTTATTATTTACTGAATAAATCATTGGGTGTTTTTCAACGCCTATAATTATTTAGCCATATATTTTTATTTTATATCTTGTTTGTTATCAAAATTTATTTATGACTATATTGTACCTACATCTCTTTTTTCTTGTATTTTCTCTGGAATCAAGTTATACTTGTGTTTAAATATACTTCTGTACAATAAAATTATTCTGATCAACAATTCGTCATTGTGACATTAAGTAGGTATTGTATCCGACTGTCAGTACCATAAATGACGACAGTGTGAAAATATTTTTTTTGATTTTTCCTTATAATCGACGTTCATGATTTTGACGATACAATACAGTTAAGCGACATAATGCGTTGATTAGAATAGACCAAAAATTCGTTTTAACGTTAATAATTTTTATATCAAAACTGCAAAAACTTCCCTAAAATTACATTTATGACGCCGAATGAATGTGATTGAAAGCCATATATTTTTTTAAATATTTGAGGAAAAGAATTGTAAATATATAACTGCCCATACCTAAATCGAACAAGGCGAAAAACTAGATCAATGTTGGCTACTAAAAATGATGTTTGTATTGTAAATATAAAAGTGCCCATACCTAAATCGAACGAGGCGAAAAACTAGATCAATTTTGGCTACTACAAATGATGTTTGTATTGTAAATATATAACTGCCCATACTTAAATCGAACAAGGCGAAAAACTAAGTTGGCTACTAATAATGATGTTTGTATTGTAAATATATAACTACCCATACCTAAATCGAACAAGGCGAAAAACTATATCAATGTTGTCTACTAAAAATTATGTTTGTATTGTAAATATATAATTGCCATACCTAAATCGAACAATATGAAAAACTAGATCAATAATGCTTATCGAAAATGATGTTTGTATATGCTTAATGATGAAAATTGTAAAACACTATGCACTAATTAAAAATTTGAGTGGAGAAACAATGCATTGCCCATAATGATTTGAAGTTTTATTGCCCATAATGATGATGTTCATAAATCAAGTTGTTGTTCATATAATATTTTGTTTTATGTAAAATTTCGAAAATAATTTACATAACTTAGAATTAAACGAATTAACAATAAGAATTTTCGGGAATTTTTGTGAGGGTGAATTTATTTTTCTTGTCAAAAACACATAGACGTAAACAATAGAACATTGGTAAAGACATTTTGACAACTTCATGCCAACTTATGTTCACTTTTTTGTTGATGTTTGAAGACGTTAAGATAATTATGGTCATAAATTAAATATTTTTTTTATTAATTTTTCTTTCAAGAATTTTGACAGATACCGAAATTTAACATTTAATAATAATTGCATAGCTTTTGGTGTTCATTTAGACCTCATAATTTAAACTTTTTATCTACATATGAATTTCATCATTAAATATTTACATCCATAAATTGTAACAAAAAATTTTAATATGTAAACACAAAATGACGAAACGTCAAAAAAACGTTTTCTTCATTTTTATTTAATTGAAAAAATGAGATGGCATAATGACAAAAAAATGTCAAAAAATGGAATGAAAAGGTTTGTAAAATTCGTATAGGAGCTGTCTAACAATTAATTTAGTTGATTTATCAAGGACACCCATCAACATAATCGTAATTAATATTTTCAATTGGCAACTCTGAAGCACATGCATTCATCTATATATATATATATTTATTATTACCATTTTAAGTGCTTATAAATATTTACATACAAATATAATGTACTATAATATAATCTTTATATGTATTCAATGTTCGTGTTTAAGTCAGTTTCATTTAAATTCAATTCGTTTTATTCACTTCGTATGTGACATTCGTAAATACTGTGAATTTTTATTTTACCGAATTAAAGTTAATAAATCCATATGATGTATACGAAGACGAATAACGATGATAAAATAATGAAAATTACAATAAAAAAAATAAAATAAAATAAAACGAATACAAATATGAAATCTAAACGAAATACGAATTATTTATTTATATTATATATATTTTATTATAATAAATATAATATAGTGGTAGTAGTTAGATACAGTCTAAAAGTGACATTTCGTTGCTATATGTATTATGAATTATTATACAAGGGGAGAAATGTAAAAGCTCAAAATAACTAATATAATACAAAACAGAAAATAATAAGAAAAAAACAAAATAAAGCAATATTATTGTATTTTATCATATGATTTATTAAAAAAATAAACATATATAAATATATATATTTATATGCATATATAGAATGTGTATTAGTTTATGTGTATCCCATAACGTTTATTTACATGTGTCACAGCTAATTTTATGGCTTTCCGTTTATAGAGCTTTTCAACTTGAATTCGTCATCAATTTTTCTTTTCTATTTTGTTTTTCGTTTGCTTTTTTTTGTTGTTTTTTTTTTTGTTGTAGTTTTGTTTGACATAATTTTGTTATTTTTTTTTTGTTATTGTTATTTTTTTTTTATTGTTATTATTAAAATGAAATAAAAAAAAAAATTACAATAATAATAATAATAATAACAGCAAAGGAGAGAAAATAGAAAAAGAAAGAAACATATGTGCATTATTATTAAGGTGTACAGGAGAGAGCATTGTAATTTTGATTGATTTGGGTACCAACTGGATTTATATAAAATTGTAGTTGACATTTATTTTTAAATTTACATATTATGTATATACATAATACATACATATATGTGGGTATAAATATATAAAATTGCGGAAAAAAATTGTAATGTAAACGGTACTATGATTATAGGATAAAAATTTAAAAAAAAATATGGATAATTATATTAAAAGAGATTTAAAGAGAGCTATTACAATTTTAAAAGTGAGATTGATTTTAGTTAGTATGCATGTATATATACATTTATATATTATATATAATACTTTGATTATTTCATTGAAAAAAGTAGAATTTAAAAAATACTAATATTTAAATTATGTTTCGTTTACACTTTTAAAGTAATAAGAAGACGAATTATTGATCGATTTGAGCATGTTAATTTACGAACTTATATGAAATAGGATTGTTTCGCTAACGTATACACCTTCCCAATCATATAAGCTTAGTTTTCGCCAGACCTGAATAATGGCAAAGAATATATTTGATATAATCATATAAGTGTTAAGGTCTTTGCAGATTCCACATTTATCCGTACTGATAAGTCTTACTCGCATTACGTGCTTGGGGAGCAAATATTAGTGCCTATTATTGCAAACAGCGTTTCATTCGCTGCTCGTATTGTGTAAAACCGTGTTCGATTCGATCGAATGATAATTTGGTATTTTTGAAATGGTCGGTTGCTTCAGTAATCGGCAAAATTTATCTGTCAGCGGTAAATATTTTGTTGTTGTGTTGTTGTACGCAATAAGTATTTAGTAATAATAAAATATTTCAAAACTGGATTAACATAAATAAATTAAAGAAATTATAAAAGAAGAAAAATGTAAAAAACATTGCAAAGGATATTTTTAATTTAATTAATGAAGAGTGGTAAAAACTATTTGTTTGAACAAAATATTTAAAATTTATTTTATAAAAGATGTACTAACAAAATAAGTATGATATGATTAAAAATTATTTAACTTTTAGGTTTATGAATATTTTTTGACTAAACAAAAATTCGTTTAAATATGTTTTAAAAGTAATAGAATTTGATTTTCATAAAATTCTCTATCATTAATCGAAATTGGTATTCATTTAAAAACGTAAAAAAATGTAAAACTTCACTTTGAATAAAAAAAAAAACAAACATTCGATATTTCTAAATGATTTTGATATAAAACGAAAATAAATAAACAAATATTTAATAAACTTAGTTTTTTATATCCATTTTATAAAACGCGCTAAATTAATGCGCGGATATACTATAATTTGTATGAAGCTCGTTTCTACAACGTTTTCAAAAATACCAGTAAACCTTACCGATTCATTTTCAAAACGTGCGTTTTCAATAGCCAATTTACAAAATCGAATTAATATCCGAGCCGCGATTGAAACGCCGTTTTCAATAATTGGCACTATTAACTTGGAAATATATCAATTATGGTCTCAGTCTTCTTTTTCTTGAGTTTAAGTAGCTTTCCAGTTTTTTTTTATCAACCACCGGCCAACATTCCTTGAAAGTTTTAATTATAAGTGAATAGAAACATTGATATTGGATGTATACCAAATAAGGTAAAAAAATTTTGATGGTGTGCAAATAGGGAAAGTTGGGTAACTGTGCGCACTGGGTAACCGTGCGCCTATCTATTTTTGCATAAGAAAATATCATATAAAGGTTCTGTGTGTATAGAAATACTAAAAAAAAGAGGGGGAAAAATATAAAGTGAATGAGAGAAGAGAAAATTGATTCAATATTGTTCTAAACATAAAACAGTGAAATACTGCGTTTTCTTGTTATTTTTTCCTTTACAAAAAAAAAAAAATCGGTTGCGCATGTGTGTGATTCGTATTTGTAGTATACATTTTTTGGTTATTTGAATAATTTTAATGTGTTTAAGTATTCAAAACCAATATAAACAACTCTGTTATTTATAAAAATTTGAATTTTATAATTAGGTAAGTAAAGTATAACTGTGCGCATCTTTAACCGGCAAACTGTGCGCTGCGCATACTTACCCCTAAGCTTATATTTAACGAATTATTAAATATATTTTAGAATGCCAAAACAGTACATTCGGGAAAACGTCTATAGGCAGTTGGACTGCTGAGGAAATGAAAAAGGCTCTAAATGCAGTAAATGATGGTGTACCAATTAAAAAATCTGCAAGGCTTTACAATATACCCGAATCCACGATTCGCAAAACTAAAAAAGAGCATTGTTATGAAACCACTCCAGCCTTAGGAAGAAGACGCGTATTAAATATGGAGCAAGAAAAAGAATCCCAAATGTTTTATGGACTCCAACCAATCGAGCTTAGAAAACTTGCATTTGATTACGCAGAATCAAATAAGATTCCACATAATTTTTCAAAGGATAAAAAACTAGCTGGATCCGATTGGTATCGAGCATTTCTAAAAAGAAATAGTAACATTAGCTTATGTAAGCCCGAATCAACTACTCTCAATCGGATTACAGCATTTAATAAGAATGAAATTAAAATGTTTTTTGACAATATAACAGCATTTTAAGCAAACCGCTAACCCAACGGAAAATAGTCCCGTTCTACTGATTTTAGATAATCACTGCAGTCATATATCGTTGCGAGTGTACAATTTTTGCAGAGAAAATGCTATTATCGTGGTTACTTTACCTCCGCACACGTCTCACCGACTTCAGCCATTAGACTTAACGGTCTTTGGTCCACTTAAAAATCCATATTATAACGAGTGTGACCGTTATATGAAAACAAACAATTATGAGAGAATACTAGCTTCTGATATTGCTGAAATTTTTAATAAAGCATACATTAAAGTAGCAACAGGGGACAAAGCTATTTCAGGTTTTGAAGTAGCTGGAATTTGTCCGTTGAACCCAGAAAAATTTTACTTTGGTCAAAATCATTTTATGCCTCGCGTAACATCAAATGTCCTATATGCAACGAAAAGCGGTTAAAATGTATTTCTTGTTTGGAATGGACCATCAACATTGCAGTGGTTCTGACAATGAAAACAATTATATTTGTGATTTAAATAAATTTTGTGATGTAAATAAGAATTACCTATTTTTGTGATTTACCTAAATTAGTTTTAAAAATTTTTTATAAGTTTTGCTAACTTAATAAACAGCAATTTTATGTTCCTATTTCTTTTTTCGATTTTTGTTGGCCATAAAAAACTAACGAAAATAAAATTTAAAAAAAAAATAATTTTTTCGTACAAATATATGCGCACAGTTACCCTAATTTATGCGCACACTTACACTATTTGATGCGCACAGTTAACCTTGACTGTGGGTAACTGTGCGCAAACCTGAATTTTTTTTAATTCAATTTTATTTTTAAGCAAGTCATAACTACAAATAAATTTTGATTAAAAATGGAACTTTACCACTACATCTTTACATTTTTCTGCTGCCAGTTTCAAATATTCAAGGACATAATGCTTAGGTGCGCACAGTTCACCCACTTTCCCCTAAATTTTTCTACATTAACTTATAAGCTAGTAAATGGTTTATTATAGAGGAATATTTTGGAAGCAATTTGTTACATTTGATAGTACTGAATATATGCAATTTATCATTGTCAGTTTATACTTAAATAATTTAGTGCAATTATGCTGAAATTTGGAAAGATTTACAACATAGTCTATCAATATATTTCCCTTTTTCACTAATAAATTCGATGATTATTAATGTTAAAATATTGCAAACAAACATAAATAACGAGAACATTACCTTCTTCTGTTAATTTATTAACCATCAGTTTATTTTGAACGATTTTCTTTGATAACCCAATACTACCGTTCTGGCAAATAGTAATCAGTATTTACTGCTCTTATTTAGTTTTTTTTTATAGTAAAAAAACGCTGGTAACACGCTGGGTGGCGCAGTAGGTAGACCGCCTGCCTTTCAACCGAAGGGTCCCGGGTTCCATTCCCGATGAAGCCAAAATTTATTTATCGATTTTTCGACCTGGTCCAGTACCCTTTGTCATTGGGATAAAATAAATGACAAAAATAATTGAGAGTATAATCTGGTAACAACTTAAATAAAATGGAGCTATTCTATTTAAGAAGGCTTAGTTCCTGAAAATAGTAGTAATTTTCCACATTTAATGAGTTGATAAGGCAGTAATTTGATAAATAAATACTCGAATTATTGTAGATATTGTAGTGTAAAATTGCAGTACCGTACGTTTAATTAAGCACGAAAAAGTGAATCTACCTAAGATTCTAACTGTCAAGAGCATAAAAAAAAAAAAATAAAGAAATAATTTTATTTAAATTAAGGAGAAAATGTACAACTTTCAAAAATATTTCAAATATTCGAACTAAAGTAATTTATTAATTTTTTATAGTTGATTTTTACTCATTTCCATCGATAGGTTATCCAAATTATATTCTACCTCGACTTAAAATGTTAACTTTAATTTAGTCTAATAATTTTCTAACTGGTCATTAGTTAGTTTAAAAATAAGAAGTGAGAAATAAAACAAACAAATTATTTATTTATAGTTTTGCTCTTTTCTTTATTTATTTATGTTGTAACTTTCTGGTTTTTCCACATTTAATTTATTTTCTTACTTTATAAATTTTTAACATTTAATATACTCTTTTAATTGTTCTTTACTTTATAATATTTTTTTAGCATTTAGTTTATTTTAACTTTATAAGCTTTTAATATTCAATTTGTTTTAACTTTATAAATTTCTTTTTCTTTCAGGTAAGTTGCAACCTGTTTTCATAATTGGATACAATCGTATTAGGACGTCTCCCGTGGGTATATAAAATAATAATGATTTTCTAGTTTTCCTTTAATCTTTGTATAGTTTTAAAAAGCTTCTCCTAATTTTGTTGATGCCGCGCAGCGTTTTGTACGTTGCATTAAGTATTTTTTATGAGAATTCATTTTACAAAAACAAAGTGGGGTCTTGCTTTTGAAATGTGAGTTTTATTATTTCTTGTTTTTTTTATTTCGGAATTGATTTTGGATTTTTATTTGGAATTTTTAAAAGGTAAAAATAAATTAGTTTGATTGACCGAAAACGCGTATTGTACAAAAAATTGATTTATTAGGATTTTCTATTTTTATAGTGGTATTATGGACTTCATTCATAACATCTAATTTGTCATATATACCTAATTCAATTACAACTCACCACTCACCAGCGATAGAAAAATAATTATATTGAAAAAAAATTGATTAAAAAAGCTATATTTTATATACCTTATATACATATTACCAAAGGGTAATTCCCTTAGTTTACAGTGATAATTTTTGTATTCATACATCATTCTTTCGTTTATTAAAAGTTGTAAATTTCCATGTTGTCAAGCAAATTATGAAGTAAAAAAAGAATTAGATTAAAAAAGTTTAAAGTTAAAATTCTAAATCGTACAGAAAAGCTTAGAAAATAATAGAGAGATCTAAATTAGTAGGTAATCAATTATATAAATAAGTAATAATCTAAGCTGTTTAATTAGTCAAAATCACTTATAAAGGAAGTAATATTTTGGTTTGGATACGCAATCTCCAAGATGAAGTTCCCTATGGATGAACGCAAAAAAGTGTTTACTGGATATTTTGTCGCTTCAGCTTTTTTAGGGACATTTATATCGATATTTTTATTCTTATATATTATTATATATATTTCATATAAAAACTGAATTCTTCGAAAAGATTTAGTTCTTTATTAATAAATTTTCAATCATATTCTTACTTTACTTTTCGTATTTTAAAATTTAAATTTAAAATTATAACGATTAACACCAATATTATAATATAAATATATCAATTATGTAGATAATTTTATATTAAGCTATTTATGCATTTATCACTTATAACATATTTTATTTCTTTTTTTCATATTTTACAAAATAATTATCATTTCAAAAATATTTTAATATTTCTTCTTATTCACTATTATTTTATTTTTATATAAAAGCTCTATTTACACCTTATATAATATCCAATAAAAAAAATTACCGAAATTTTTTTTTTCATACTTAACAAACATTCTTTAAAAGATAATATTTTTCTAATTAAATCCTTTTCCTTTCAACAAATGGCGAAATTTTTTATCTTTTTTTAATTTTAAACTAATATTAATATGGCCATTACTATTTATTATGCTGTTATTAGTGTTATTGTTGGCATTACTATTATTATTGTTATTAAATGTAATAATGTAATCTTTGAAACAAATTTTTTGTTGAAGTATCGAACTCATTATACTTTCTGTTGAAATTATTTGACATTTTGGAGGACTGTTTTGTTGTAAAATATCATAAAAGAATGACATGTTTTCATAACATGAAACAATTATGTAACTATTTTGTAATTGTGAATTTATTTCAAGAATTTAAACCTTTAATCTACGTTTATTTTCAATTTGTCCACCAGATGATCTAATTAAATATATTATACCCTTTTTTGATGGATACACTGAAGGTGCAACATAAAATATTTTTCCCAACAAAAAGTTTTTGCCAAAATGGCGATTCTAGTATTTTATTCAAATTAAAATTAATTTTTTTTTCTAATTCGGAATCTAAAACTCTAAAAGAAATATTCCAGCTTTAGCACTTTCAATAATCCAATTACTATGACAAACATATTTTGCAAAAAGTATTCCCATTAAAAATTTTGTTGTTCTATTTTTTTTTTGTGATCATAAATATATGAGTTGCATCAGTTGGATTTTCTAATATATGTATGGCGTTCTTAATACCATTAATATTATTAATTTGATTCAATTAAATTCTTGGAATTCGACTCTGATGTGAATACTCAATACAAAGAATATTTTCAGGAATTTCTGCCATATCTTCGATTTTCTGACGCTTCAATTAGGATAATTTAAATGTCTTTTTACACGCTCATTCTTGTGATTGGAGCTTTCCAAGCAGCCATTAATTGAGGTACCAGAGCATAATCTATACGAAGAGGATCTGATAAATTATATTGTTGATATTTTGGACTATCATATTGGAACATTGTACTTAGATTTCTAAGGCAAATATTGTTTAACCATGTTGAATTAATCACAGGAATGTTCAATTCTTTTGCTTTTTTACATTTTTCTCCTTCCGACTTACGACAAATCACTATTCTTTATATTTACTATTATTTATATTTACTTTGCTAAATGTTTTTCTATAATAAGCTCCTGCAACAGTATTAAACTATTTTCAACTGTAACAAACTATAAATGAACAACAAACAAAAAAAAAACAAACAAACAGCTTTTAAAATTTTCAAACAAATGCAGTGATTCTCAATTTTATTTGTATAATGCTTTTTCTTCTTGCTATATGGCCTATAATGTCTGGTTGTTTTTGTACTATTCTTTATTATGGGACTTTGAACTCTAACATTGCAATAATCGTTTCGATCATCTGAATTCTTCTAATTGATGACTTGTTACAGATTCACAGGTTATTTTAGAAAATTCTATTTATGTGAGCGGTTCATTACATATGCCGTAGATTCTTGATTACTATTTGTTTAAAATTTATAGTGTTTTTAATTTTTATGTTTTTATTTATTTATAGAAGAGTGTGATTTGCAGATAAGTGTGCTGGTCAAGTACAGGTTCCTTTCCCTTTCGGAATGTGGATTTTGTTTCTATCGTGATTAGATATTTGGCATATATTTTGTATATTGTATATTATATATTATTTTTATTAGTTTTTAATTATTATATTATAATATTAGAACCGAGGGGGCTGTATTCAAAAGTACTTTCAGTAATTTTCTTCATTTAAAATTTTTTTCGGGATTTGAATTCGTGCTCCCTCTTTATGTTCTTTTCTAACTTTTTTTTTATATCTTATATCGACCTATCCAAAGTAAAGGATGACAACTCGACTTATCTGCAAATTCAGTTATGATATACATATTATGATTATGATTGCCCATATTCCAATCTATAACCTGTCAAAATTTCACAGCGATCGCCCTAAAATTAAGGAAGTTATGCTCACAAACGAATTTTAACAAAAACTAAACTGAAAAATCTTCCGAGCAAAAGTAATCTAAGTCCAGTTGTATTAATTCTCGTCAAATTAAACATAAAAAACAATCAGACAAGGCGATATGTAGTACTTTATGGTAACTTTTTGTTTTTTTTTTAGTAATACATTTCGATTTGTCATACTTTTATTTATAACATATGTTTCAATTCATCTATTATATTTACCGTTTGTATTTTTTTTACTGATTGTGGAGAAATTTTTTTTTACGTCAAATTCGGGTTATCTCTTTCTTACATGGATATTTTGGCGCGAATTGCTACTTGTCATAAATAATTCTCATAAGTAAATGAAGCTTTTCCAGATCAATGAGAAAGAAATAAGTCTAAAAAAGCGTTAAATTTTGGTTTAGAATGTAAGTGAACTGAAGGAACACTTTGAGCTACTAGACTCTTAAAGGATAGCTGTTCTTGCCAATTGAAGTGTTATAAAAAATTTGAATTTGATAAATGTCTTTAGACTTTTTATAGGTGTTGGAAATTAGGTAGTAAGATGATGCAGTGACAATTTATTTTAGAGCGTACAAAAATATTTGACAAAAAGATCTGTACAAATTAATCCAAGAAAATTTATAAGAAACTATTGTTAAAAAAAGAGAAACAGTGAAAACATAGAGGAGATTCGGGTTTGACAGTTAATGTTTATGAATACTTTGCATGCTAATAAGCGGTGAATAACAACAGCTCTCAAGAAACTTGAGGTAAATTGCGTCAGTTGCGATGACTGTGTCATCTTGGAATCTTATTACCTGATTCAAGAGAAAGACATAAAAGAACTGTAAATGAGGTCAATGAAATTGCAAAACCGTATAATATAAATATAACACACCGTTTTTAAAAGCAAGGCCATACATAAAACGAATCTGATAGAGCTCATGCCAATATAGAAAGAGAAAAAAAGGGAAGCAAATACATGTACCTACTCAATGGTTTATGTTAATGTTAAAAAAAAAAACTGCAAAACCATACATGGTTATAGAAATGGTCCAAAACGAAATTTCTAATTTTAAGAATTTAATTCAATGTTTACATTTAGATAAGGACATCAATTTAGAAAAACGAGCCAAAAAAAAGAAAACATTTGTAATGAAAAAAATATATGCATCAGTTTTACCAATTAGTAAAGTTAAATTCGAGGCGATGCAATATCTTTGTCAAAAGAATTATTACATACCCAAAAATTAACACAGTTTTTATAATAGGCTGTTTTATTCAAATGGAACTGTCACAAATGATTCAGAAAAAGATAAGGAAAATTAAATTGATGAAACTAAGTTTTGTCTCAAAGTTAATAATGTGATCTATTGTATGTAACATAAAATTAAAATTAACTACCAATATGTGACAAAAATTAAAATGAAGCATGTGATAAAAAAAAATCAAAGTTAGTATAAAAGTATGCAAACTTTAAGTAATATTGAAATAGATATTTTTAGTTTTGTTTTTCCAAGAAATGGATTTCTGTTAATTTAATATTATTAATTTTTTTTGCTAATATAATAAAATTTATTTTTCTTAAAATGTACCTAAACTTTTTTATATTGACTGAAAAATAACACTACAATTTAAAACTTTTGTATATTATTTTATAGCATTTTGTTGAATTATTTATATAAAATGAGGTAGCTAGATCCTATTATATTAAGAGATGTAATAAAAATCCCGTATAATTATCCATGTAACTTTACTACTTTGAGAAATATAACATAGTACGGAATTACTTTTCCCAGCAAAACTGTGACATCTACGCTTTATCGAAATTTTGTTTTCCAATTATTCCGTGTTAAAATATTACATCTCAAGATGGTATCATGTTAATAAAAAACAAGGATAAAAATAGAACTAGAACAATTCAAATTTGTCTCGACTTTAATTAATTTTGAAATTAAACTTAGTGCAAAAATTAATAATATAGCTTAAAATAATATGCTGACAAAAATTTGGATCATATTACGCATCAGCTATTGCTTTTAAGATAAAATCCAAATATGATAAAATTTTAAATTGCTCCTCCTGTAAAATTGACTTTTCTGAGTTGTCATACTTTACTTTGGATAGGTCGATATATATACTAATTTTGTTTTTGTCTGAAAAAACAGTTCATTATAAATAATAGAATAAATCAATTGTTTTAATGTAGGTGTCTTCTACCTACCTTGGAAGTAAAATATAGTGACAAAATAATACTAATGCATTATGATGAGAGATGATACATATTTTACTGAACATACTGTACAAACTTTTGTTCATTAATAGCAATGGCATTATACTGGTATAATAATAAATAATAATAAATATAGAATAATTGCCTGACTACATTGGATACGTGTAGCTTATAATAAATTTTATATACATGTTATTTGAATATTACTTATGATATTTATGTACCTAGCTATTGTTTCATATTTTGTCACGTAAACAGACTGAAAATAAATGGGCTTAAAATCTCTGGAGGCAGTTATTTTGATACCACGATATCGGTAGCCCATCACTTTTTTTCGATGGTTGATTTCTAACAGTCATATGAAATGTGATCAGATTTTCATATATTACCATATTTGTTTTTTCTCTACTAATATTTCAATATTGTTTTGTAATATATATTATAATGTATAGTTTTTTTTTACTTTTATTAATTTTATTGAATTTATTCTATTAGTTTATTAGATTTAAGAGCTTTATGTTTTGATAATATTCAATTTTAATTTGATGTAGTTTGTAAAAAATTTTATATTTAAGAAAATAAATGAATTTTAAATCTTTCTTTTTATAAATACAAGTTAAATTTATTTATAAATAATTTATTCTAAATAATTAAATTGGGTTAGTATACATATGTAAGTACAAACCAAAGGTGTAAATATCCTGGTATAATGCAAGCTATTCAAATATAGAATTAAAATATATGAAATATTGTACAAATACATTAAGGCAATAAAAGCACAATAATAATATAATAATAAAAAATAATAATATAATGTATGCCTATATATTAACATCTGTACATATTAACCTTTATCTCCTCAATCTAAACGACATCGACGGCATAACTAAAAAAAATTTATTTTGTGTTCATCCACTACTTTGTTTTTCCTCTATAATTTTGTCTCTTAATAGATTGCACTTAAAATGCATTCTAAGACAGACATTCTAAAACCACATTTTTAATAATGAAATATTTTTTAATATTTTTTTTTTCGACATTTTATCAACCCTAATAACTACATATTATATAATTATTAACATATTGATATAATTATCTTGCGTTTTGGAACATAACTATTAAAATGTTATTAGATTAAGCAAACTATGAAATTAAATTAATTATTTTAATTGATTCTATCAAAAACTATTTAAATTACTTAACTATTATAAATAGTTAATTTTGAAAATATTTTAGGTCAATAATTTACATCTGTGTTAGTTAAGTACTTAAAAATATACTATTATATACATTAATTAATTATCACTATTAAAATTAACCACTATGATTGCATTTACTCTATTAAATGTAATAAAAGGCAAAGAAAAAAAAAAATCAATATTAATTAGGAGTAATTTATAAGTTAATTAATTTTTAACTTTACCATCCTAAATAATTTTGTAATGTTCACTAATGTATATAGATACAAAAAAAAAAAAAATTTCAGTTTTGAAAATTACAAAATTTCTTATTAATTTTGTTAAAGTCAATTTGAAAGTGGCATCAGCAGCTTTATATACATTGATGTCATATTGCCATTATTACCAAATTTTCATTAATAAATTATTTTTTTTTATAAAATGATAAAATCTAAGCATTTTTTATTTTTTTTTTTTATTTTTTCTTATTCTTTTCGTGGCTATCAATAGCACTCATATGATTCACATTATTTGAAGAAAATATCAAAATTATTAATCTTTCCATTATTGTGAAAACAAAATTTATTATTGTGTGCAATATAAATAATCGCAATATTGGACTTAAGAAAATGAAACTGAACAAAAAAATAAATAAAAAAAAAACTAAAATCATTTTAAAAATGCCCTACAGCCTACAGGTTAATGTTTTTTTTTTTTACGGTCAAATAAACAAAAGAAAGAATTCAAAATTAAATGTTAGAAAAATTGCTAGCGATAGTAGTTAAGCACCCAAATTTGCAATAACAGTGAACAATATTTGTTTATTTATTTATTGATTTGTATTTTTGTTTTTTTTTTTATTATTATATTCGAATATTTGCAAAGTCGTAACATTTTATTAGTTGAATATTCTATACATGGTCAATTTTTTATTGTTTATTTTTTTTTCTTTTCATTTTTGTTTTTATTATTGTTTTTTTTTGGTAGTTTATTTTGTACAAAGAGAATAAATTCAATTAGTTTGGTATAATAAATTTGATGGTAGGTTTATGTCTCCGTTACTATAAATATAATATATATTAATACGCTTGTAAAAGGTAAATAGCATGATGACATTATAAGTTCGTACTGTGCTATTACCATCTCTTTGTAGATAATGTTTAATAAGACTTATGTGTTCAGGCTATTAATTTTACTTTAAGTTTACAATAAGTTTTACTTTAATATGAAATTTAATGGTCAAAAGTAAATTCAAAAATTTGTCCACTTAAATTAGATTGGATTAAATTTTTTGTTGTGGGTTGATTCTATTGTTCTGGGTAGATTTAGTCTGCGTTATTTCGGGAATTTTAATAAATCTGGGAAAACTTTTTAGAAATTTTTCTTTGTAATTTTAATCACATGATTAACCAACCTGAAAACCAAGTTATCTCAATAGATTTCTCTACTCAGAAAATAAAGAGTTATTTGAATAATCTTAACTGTGATGTATTTCCTGGACCTGACAAAGCACCATTTTTAATCTTAAAAAACTGTTCTGAATCTTTTGCGTTACCATTATCCCTTATATTCAATCGATCGTTTACTTCTGGAATATTTCCACAATATTGGAAAAAATCATTTATTCGTCCTGTTTATAAAAAAAGTGCTAAAAATATGGTCACAAATTACCGTCAAAACTTTCATGCATAACTAAACTTTTCGAGTTAATAGTTTTTGATTCCATTTGATGATATTTGTTCTAAACATTTATCAATTAATTACCATGGTTTTATAAAGAAAAAATCTACGGTTACAAATTTAGTTGAGTCTTGCTCACACTTCCTGAACACTATGGAGACTGGCTTTCAGATTGATGTCATTTACACAGATTTGAGCAAGGCATTCGATTTACTGCCTCATAGTTTTATTTTATTAAAACTTAAAAAACTGATTTTTTTTTTTGATTAAATCATTTTTATCCAATAGATCTTATAGTGTAATGTTTAGATCAGCTTTTTCTGAATCATTTTCTGCCACCTCTGGTGTACCACAAGGCAGCCATCTAGGTCCCTTACTATTCATTATCTCAATTAATGATGTCAACAATTTCATTAACAATAGTAACGTGATCATATATGCTGATGATATGAAAATTTATAAAAAAATATCTTAATATAATGATTTTACTGTACTACAGAACGATCTTGATTCGTTTTTTAAGTGGTGCGGCTATAATAAACTTCTCCTTAATATTGATAAATGCGCTGTTATTTCCTTTACTAGTAGATTCATCCCAATATAAACTGATTATACTTTTAATTCTAAACTAATCAACCGAGTTTCTCATTTTAAAGACTTTGGCGTACTTTTTGACGATAAACTCACATTTAAACTTCACTTTAAAAGCATAATTAACAAGGCAAATTCTATGTTAGGTTTTATTAAAAGATGGTCTAAGGAATTTGATGATCCACACATTACTAAATCTTTATTCACTAATCTTGTTCGCCCCCACCTGGAGTACGCAAGCCCTGTCTGGTATTCCACTCATATTAATAGAATTGAATCTATTCAAAAAAAATTTTTTGCGATATGCTCTACGTAATCTTCCCTGGTCTAACCCAATAATCCTACCTCCATACATAAATCGTCTGAAGCTTCTTCAGATGAACACATTGCAATCAAGAAGGGTTGTTGCAGATATCTTATTCATATCCCAAGTATACAATGGTGAAATTGATTCCAAAATTATAAAAGATCAGATTAACTCGTACATTAACACCAGTACGCGTTTTCGTATAGAACATCTTTTTAGTCTTCCTTTCCATAGAACTAATTATGGTAAATTTGAGCCAATTAATAGAATGTTAATGGCAGTTAATCAATACAAAAACAGTGTTGACTTTTCTTTGAACAAAATCAGTTTAAAGAAAACCTTGTTTTACTTGCTCTCTTAGTCCTCCTAATTAATCTTGTTTTTCCGCTATTAATATTAACTAATTTGTAGTGTTATAATTAACTTTTAATACTTTTAATAACTTTTGAATTATTATAGTGTTATTATTGTACTTAATACTTTCAAACTTGATATATGTTTCACGGTTTTTGACCGTATAAACTGAGTCCAATCCAATTTGTTCCCAGTTTCAGTTTTCTTCTGACCGTAGCGTTTAAATATGAATTACGTTTTCAGTTTCTACTAACTTTGAAAGTGTAGAACAAAGGAAAGTGTAACATGATATGAACACTTGATTGTAGAAGAAGTCATTATTTAACAGACTGTTTTTACTTATTTAGTTATTAGACTGTTTACTTTCTTGTTTACTACTAATATTATTTTAAATATTATTAGAAAATTGCCCAACGGGATGTTAAAATTTAATTTGATATCAAATTTGGTAAAAGTGGTCGAGCGCTTAAGCCTCACACCGAAGTAAAAAAATTTCTTCAATCGGCCTAACATAACTTAACATAATCTATATATCTACATATCTATCAATCTACATAATCTAAATAAACAAAGTCAATGGATCAATGATTTGAAGCTTTAAATCAAAGTATCAATTTTTACAAAGTATAGAATCATTTCTTCTCATTGCATAATCACTTAATGTGGGTCTTAAAGGGTTAAACATTTTTTTTACCATAATATATATTGTGGTCGTAACTAAAGAGATTAGTTGTCATAATAGGAGATGATAGAATAAGTTTCTTTCCGCGTTATTTTCACCTGAAGGGCTGAGAATAGGACAATGAAGAAGTACAGTTTTTATATTGACTGCTTTAAATCATTAGATTTATTGATTTTATCTTTTCATGACATCACCAACTGACCTTAATGACGTAATGGTTAGGTCATATTTTTTTACAGCTGTTACAGGCACAATTTTATTGAGTTTGTCAGGCGGCTACTAGTACAAAATTGAGGCTATGACTGCGAAATTTCAGCTCTAAAAGCTTTCTTAGAGTACTTGCAGCCACAAAGTAGTTTTTATTACCAATCGTTAAGTGAGATAATTCTAATGTGTCAATCACACACAGCTGAAAATATGGCTGTGTTAACCGATAATTTTGCGGTTGTAAAAGTTTGGTTGTAATAGCTTCAGAAAATTGGTTTTGGCTCATTGATTATGGCTTTTATATCTGCGAATAAGTTAATATAAACTCAAACAAAATAATTGCTGTTACAATAACAAGCATTCGGTTGTAATGACCGACTGATACCGACTGAAACCCGAATATTTGGTTTGATAGCCAACTGCTGGTCATGACAAGAGAATACCAGTAGTTATGACTCTGATTGAATCGATATTTCGTTATAAATATTTCATCAGTTGCAGTTCAGTTATATTTCATTTTATTCGCATATCGTTTCGTATATATACTCGTATATCGTTGTTTCAATTGCATTAATTTACTGCTAAGCTTATTGCTTTAATGAAAGAATATTCATGTGTTTAAAAATAAATATTTTTTATGTCTATACAATCAATTAAAACATTATATTTTGATGATCATTATTTTGCATATAGAGTTGATAAATTAAATACTAAATGCTAATGGGTGTTCTCTTACCTGTTAAAGTGGATCTGATAGCCCTACTAATGGTGTGATCAAAACTACATATAGAAGTTACGATAACCTCCGTTTTCATCACTTCTTAATGCGGTTGATATGCCTGATAGAAAGGTACGAAAACCTAATGCGACGGTATTATACCGTGTATATACATAGTGTAGACATAGTGGTAATGTAATTTGACAACTAATCAGTTGTCATCAACGGGTTAGGGCATGAACATTAATTAATTTTTTTTTTTTACATTATTTATAACGTAATGAAATTTTATGAAATTTGTTGTGAGTATAATTTGATATATGCAGCTGCATTAGCTAGAGCATTAGCTAGAGTCAGGCTCAAAACTGGGTATTATTGTAAGTATATAAAAGTAAAATTGGTGATCTGATTAACCTTCTTAATCGCAGAAGGTGGCTCTGATACTGAGGTCGTAGTACTAAGTGATAATGGGAGGGTGATTCACTAAAATAACCAATAAACAGCAAATAGGTCACTCGAGTCATGAAATTATAAAGACAAGTGCTAATTGGTCAATTCTACCTACCTACCTATAATTTAATATTAATCAAATCAAATGTAACTATGCTCTTTATGAAGGTTTAGTTCTAGATAACAGACCAATTTAAATTAGTTGAATATCCTAGAAAATTAATTACCTATTAAATAAAAAGTAAAAATTAAATTAAATATTTTTGGTATAATTTTCTGATAAAATTAATTCATTTTCCAATTTATGGTATAATAAAAATTGCAGTACTGTATACATACTACATAGTGTACGTATATATGCAGTACTATATAATGTCTTTTCTACCTACGTTACTGCAGTGTTAATAATACATATTATCCGGTACTCTACTGTATTCTCAAATACAACGCATTGTTTTGAATTGTCAATTATTACTAACATTTTCTTTAAGTATTTTCCTTTAATTTATTTATATTTTCGATTATTAATTTCGCTACTCAACATTCTCCATTTGGATGTGGGTTACACACTACACCATCTCTTTAATCGTATTATTCTTTTTTTTTATATCAAAATCGCAAATTTTTAGGCGCAAATTAATATGGCATGCCCTAAAATCATTTAACAATTTTCATTAACTTAATTAAAATTTCATTTCATTCTAGACAGATTGAATTGATTACATACTCTTATATTGCATTATATATTTGATTGATAGTCTCAAAACTGTTTATTAAGCTCATGCTACTAGTACAAATTTTTTTTTATATTACAAAAAGAAAAAACACAAAAACACAAAGAAAACAAAAAACAAAAAAATAGTCACGTTTTCTAATAAACTTTACCTCAAAGTTTTCCTTTACAACTTTAGGATACCAACAACAACAACAACAACAACAAAAACAACTTTATTAATTAATTTCATTATGTACTCGCATAGTTATACAATTTGTTTGAACTAGAAATAATTTGTTCATATCTTCTCTTTCTCTTTCTTTCTTTCTCTCTGTTCTTCTTCTTACTCTCTGTCTCACAATTTATATATGTATAAAATGTTCATAACGTAAGTCGTATTCGTATCGTAATTGATAAAAATAATTTAAGAGAGTCAATCATTTGTGAAAATGTGTGATGTGATTGCAACAAAAACTTATTTTTGTTTTTTATTATTATTGTTATTATTGTTTTTATTATTATTATTTAGCACGTTTCTACTATTTTTCTTCTTCTATTAAATATATTTTGTACTTACTTATATATTAACTAACTAGTAGTTGTTAACTTATATGTTATAATAACTAACTATTTTAGGGAGAGTATATTTATATTAAATGTTTATTATATAAAAAAAAAAAAAATTGGTAGACAGTGTCATAGCCATATATTTTAACAATACAGTACATTTGATTAGATCAAATGCGTATGCGAGTATAAAAAAACAAATTTATATTCATTATTATAAAAATGTAAAATTAAAATTTTATTTAAAAAAATTATATCTAATCATCGGTTGTTGTTTCGCGTTTCCTTCTAAGGAATATTTTAGACTTATTTTTTTTTCTTTGTTTATCTGTTTTCACTTACAATTTGATTAATTCAAAAAATAGTTACAAATTAATTCAATATAATAAATAAATTGATAAAGTTGTAATTTTGACACACATTGACAGAAGATTTTTACGACCGTAGCCGAAGCTGTCTGGTCTTATAATTTATTAATAATAAAAAAATTAAAAAACAAATTTTATTTAAGCGCACTAAAACTACAAAAATCAACTTTAGCATTGTAGCTTGATATAAAATTTCCAAAGAAAGTGATGAATGTACATGAAACCGTGTCAAGATTTCCCAAAATTCGATATTGAAATAAATTGAGCTGTTTGAAAGCTCTCTCAGTGCAGAAAAGCTTTAATTTATGGTAAAGAGCGTCTGAAAGGAAAAGTAAAGCTTTAAACACGTGGACCGGTGTACGTTGGCTGTTTGAGATATGAATGTGTCAAAGTAATGAGTTATGCCAAGCCAATGCATGCCGCTCATAGAACTATAGAAGGTCGATGTATACAAAAATTTTCACGGCCAATTTATTCGGCACTAATCGTTTTATTCTCTCTTTTTAACGAACGAAGGTGGATGATTGTACAGTTATAATTAATTTTTATTATTTAGAAGGTCGATGTACACAAAAGTTGTTACGGCAAATTCATTCGACACTAATCGTTTTATTCTGTCTTTTAATGATTTATAAACGAATGTTGATGATTGTATAATTTATTTTTATTATTTATAAACATAAAGAAATTTACTCTTTTAAGAAGGGTACTTTTTTGTACTTTTTTACCAACCCGAACGAACACCATAGATAGAGATCCGACTTATATCCGATTGAAAATTAGAAAATTGAAACGATAGTAACATCAGCTGCTAAAATTGAAAAGGCTTAAATAAAGCAAACATATAAACATTGAATCAAGTTACTAAAGGCAAATATAAAATTTTTACTTAATAACGTTTTTAAGAATTTTGGTAGAATTATTTGCAAAAATATGATTTTGGTATGTTGAACTTTTAAAACATACTGCAAATAATTCTCATAACTCTTATTTTGAGTTTTAAAAATGGTCTTATCTAGTTGATTTGCTTGTAGTAGAATGATATTTTATAACTATATAGTAACATTAACGGAATATTATTAATTGGTAAATTTTTTAAACCACTAAAAACGTATAGCGCATTAATATAATTCAGATTAACCTGTTCACAGATCTCTCTAAAGCAATAAATGAATTATTAACATGATAGCTATACATATAAATAAATCATTGAATTAATATTGATTTAATTTTCTTTAATTCACATGACTATTATATTTAGAATATTTTCTATGTCATGATAGAATGATATATCTTCTATTTTAGAATATATGCTAAAACAGATCAAATCGGTTTTATTCGGCGCTTCTTATACGTTAAATGTCTTTACTCTGACAAACATCTTTCTATTAGCCTGTTAATTTTGCTCTGATGTGTAGTTGTACTGTGTTGCTTAACCTCTATTACGTAAATTGGTACGGTTGCTTTCTTGTATTTAAATTAAATAATTATATTATATAACTTACCATATATATACATACTTATATTAGTAGAAAAATAGAACAGTTTAATACAAACTATTGGCACAATTAAATTACATAATATTGAAATTTTAGAATAAAATATGACTTAATATAAAAAAAATATAATGAAAATATGCTGGCAAATATTAGGGAAATTATTGTAAATTGACGTGTAAATAAGAGATTAACACGTTATATCATATTAGTAAATATTTTTTGCTCAGAAAATATAAAGATTTATTTCATAGGTTACTTTAGCGCCGATATGAAAATCAAAATTTAATATGGCTTGACTAACTATCTGATGTTGTGACATATTTCAATAAAAACATCAATGCAAACTTAAAATGTAGAGCAGCTTTTTTTTAAATCTATTTTTCAAGTTTTATTTTGTAGAATCACATTTTCTAAGGTCGACTTTCCTCGTAAGATTCTGGTCTAAATTTATACTGAGTTTCTAATGTTGATTTTCAACATTTCAGAATATTTATCAGTGTTAAAAAAACTAAATTTGTGGACTGGACATAATTAATTTTATATTTAATTATATTTTAACCCTTTCATTACCTACGTTTTCATAAGTCGAAAAAAGTTTTAACTTAAGCAGTTTTTTTTTTGCATTGTATCAACACTCAACTGGAGTGGGTTAAGGATGCTGTTAGGAGATGTTCACACATAATCAAATCAAAATTAATTTCTTCTACATGTACATACTATACTATTTAAATGGTTCGTACTGTATAGGTGTGTTTGTATGAAATGTGTTTTGTATGTAGATTCGGTTTGACATTTTACGATATAATTTTAGTTTTGTTTATTTTTGTTTTCAGTTTTTCTGTTTTGTTTATTTTTTTTTTGTACCGAGTACTTTGCGATTTTAGGTACAAAACTAGGAAATAATTTTTTTTGTTTTTAAATTTTATTTTATTTTTCTTTCGTTTATTTATTTAAAAAAGTTTATTTTATTTAATTTTTCGTTTTTAAGTTAATAGTTTTGAATTTTAATATTATAGAAAATTCGCTAACGTTTTGTTATTATTCGTAAAAGTTAAGTCGCGTAGAGAAGACATATCGTCGAATCGAGTCGGTTTATTTAATTTTTATTATTTTATTTCGTTTTTGTTATTATAATTCTATTGTTTGTTTTTGTTTTTTTTTTTTTTAATTATTTCTTGTTGACTATTATATTATTGTTATTATTATTGTCGTCGTCTATGCACGGTATTTTACTTTTATTTTGATAATAAAAACGCTAAAAACACGCGTTTAATTTGTTTTGCTTTGTTTTTAATTTTTTTTGTGTTATAATTTTAGTTAAAAAAAAATATATATATGTATATTTGAGGTCGCTTTTAATTACATATGTATGTACAAGAAAACGTCAAAGGTAAACAAAAAATAAAAAAATCAAAAAAAAAAAAAATTAAAAATAATTAAACATAAGTATATTCGTATTATTAATTAATTTGTGTAGTGGACGACTGTATAATTATAAAAAATATTGAAGATATTAAATGAAAATTTTATTATATAAAAAAATTAATTAATAATATAAGTTATAATTGTATTGTAAAAATAAAATAGAAAATAAAATAATTTATTTGTCGTAATTAAGTGAAAATATAAATTATAAACAATTAATATAAAAGTGAATTAAATTTTTTTTTTTTGAAGTGTTCTCTCTGATATAATCAATCAGACCAAGGAGTATAAAATAAATAAAATAAAATTCATATTATGTTTTTTCAGCTTGAAAACATAAAAAAAATAACAAATAAAAATAAAATTTAGATAATAACAATAACAATAATAATAACAATAACAATAATAATAATAAAATGAATCACGTATTTTCAATGATTTTGACAGATCGTAAATCAATAATTGTATTAGACGAATAATTTATTTCAAAATAGTTATTTAAGGATTGTATAGTAGAATAATTTATACAATATTATTAACTTAACATTTATATTACTCTCAAAATTATTTTGATAAGCAAACACTAAGCCGGTTAATATTTCAACTGGAATCTATCAATCAATGATCTTTATACTGCAAGTATGGTTATAATATACTAGTTAATGTTATCGTAATATTATATTATAGCTATTCTAACCACGATTTAGGTTATTTATGATAAAAGTACAGGTTTAATCGATGTGGTAATACCATTCTAATAGCTTGTTTTTGTATAATGTATCACAAAGAGTTAGTGTCCATCTTCGCAATTATTATTCACAAATATTATTTTTGTAAAACAGATAAATTGAATATATAAGTAACAGTAAAGTTCTAATCAGTTCATTAAAATTGGATCCTGCTCACAGAACCTTTTGAATTTCAATCGTAATCCAGATTTTTATTCATATTTTATTCATGTCTTTTTTGACAGTTAACAGTAAAAAAAAAACAAAAATATATCCTTTATTCGAATTTGCAACCAATTCGGATCTAAATAGATAATTAAAAAACGCAACTGATAAATGAAAATTCTGACGTTTAAAATTTGATTGAGATAATATAATATCGTAAATTTGACAGCTAAATGTCAGATGCGCTTTCGAAGAAAATTACAGAGTGTACTTTTAACCTGTTACAATTACGTTCAAGGACAACTCGGTGCTGTAGACAATTGTACGGTGCAGAATAGCGAAAATAAATTTAATCAGGTAAACTGAAAGGGGTTTGACAACCAGAAAGTGTCAGTCAACGTCGAAAAAATTGAACTTTGATCAATTTTATTTTTTTAAAGCTACATCGGCGAAGATTAGCGTCGAGTTTGCCTACTTATATCTTTTCATGTCATTTAACTTGCTTTTGAGAGTGCACAGGTCATATACCGTCGAGTTTGTCTCGAACTTTGACTTGGTTTTTTTCAGCTGTCAAAATTTCAACCGATCAAAACATTTTGTGTTTCAGAAATTTAAAAAAAAAAAAAAAGTTTGTCTATTATTTAGACTAGCTGCATATATGTATCTGCAGGCAATTTTAATGATAAGCCGAAGTTTTTTCTTCGACAATAATCATTGATATTAACTTGTTTCGAAATGATTGGTGTTAAAATGATGATTATTTTTGAAATTCAATTCGATCATCTGTTTTTTTTTTATTAAATATTAGATTTTAGAGTAATTGTAGATTAATATTAGAACAATAATTTTTAATTTGATAACACAATATAATACCTGTTGCATATTTAGTGAATTTGATTTGACACAATAAATTTATAACACAATTTTCGTTTTCGATTATTTCGTATTAGAAGCAGAAATGACAAGAATTATTCGTATTCAGAATGGTATAAATAATCTATTTTATTTTTTTATTATAGCTTGCAATAGAAAAACAATACACTCTTAAGATGCTCTTTCGTCATTATTATTGACATGCACCTGTGGACGTATAATAAAAAAAGCAGAATATAATCAGTTACTCATGTAATTTAATTTATTTGTCATTGAGTTGTCTAATAATTTTATTATATTTACCTAACAAATACATTTTAAAGCACCATGCAGAGAGCATAATTTTTTTTTAAATAAATAAAATTAAAAACTTAAATTGAATTAAAAATTTTCAATAACTTTATTTTGGCAAATCATTTAAACTGACAGACAGTTTTTTTTTGTGTATATTATTTTTGGCAGTAATTTACGTACATTGATTACAGTACTGCCTATTAAGTTAATGCTACCGGTACACATTATTAAGGTTTATTATACGATTAAATGTGGAAAACTACTATCATTGTTTGAAGCTAGACCCTCTTAAATAGCATTGCTTCAATTTACTTATGTTAATTATAAAATTATATTGACAAAATATGTTGTTGTGTTGATTAAAAACCTAAGTGTAAACTTATACAGTCTGTAATTAGATAACTCTCTTTAGACATTGTTTTTGAAATAAATAAATTGTCTTTCCAGAAGTAGCTGGAATAGCTATTTTTATTTCCTAATACGCTGAATTTAATATGCGTATGTTTGAAACGGTCCTCTAAATCTCCAAATAACTACCAAGGACTCAACTTATATCAAGGTCTTGAATCAAAAATTTTCCTCTTCGATAACAATCAAATTAGAACATTGATTGTAATCATTTTAAATATAGGTATTATTTCAGTATTGATTGCAACGAATCAAAATATCTGTCTTTAACATTGAAAACGATGTTTCGTTTAATTAATTTGTATATTTATGTAAGTAATAAATGTCAAAAATTTATTACATAACTTTATAAATAAAATATTATTTTTAATTTTATTTTTATTTATATTTTTTTTTTTGTTTTGCTGCATATTTTAATAAACAAATCACGCTGGATTGTATGACCTACTTTTATTTTCTGGTAAAAAAATAAAACCAAAATAAAAAAAATATTTATACAAAAAAAAACAAAAAAAATGAGAAGAACTAGGAAAAATGGTGCTAAAATTGGTTAAATTAAAAAATAAAAATAAATAAATTAAATGTGTAAAATATAAAAACGAAAATATTTTTTTTTAGTTTAAGCAACGATTCTCTTAGTTCATCTTCTCATTATAAATAAAAATATGGTTAATCTCTTCTTTTGGATATTTTTATGATAATTTTTTTTTTTTATTAAATTATTTTATTTAGTGACAATTTCATAATCACATAATAATATTATGTAAGTTAGTTTAAGTTAATTAGGATTGTCAAAAGTGTAAATTCATACTGGGACGGGGACGATTGTATTAAATTTTGTTATATTGAAAGTACTATAATCAATTGTTATATTGAGGGGTGTGTTTAAGTCTATAAGTAATTTGTAAAGAGGTTATAAGTGTTAGGATATTAACAAAAGTAAGGAAGATGCGTAAATTAATTTATGTTGTCAGGTGTGCTTGCATAACCTTTTCGACATTGACATTATCTGAATATTGTTTTATGGATAAATTTCACACAAGTTTGAATTTATCGTTATGTTTCAAATAAACTTCAATCAAATTTAATTTTTTCTATTAATAAAAAATATAACTTATGAAATTTTGGAGATAAGACGTGAGAACAAATATAAACCTTGAAAAATGTTTGTCCTTGAGCTATAGGTCTCGCAATACCGGACCTTTTTTCAAAACCGGTATTTCGGTATTGTCAAAACTCTAATACTGGTAATACAAATATTTTTATAAGGGCTAAAATTTCGGGAAAAATATGATTTTTGGGCAGCGGGACTATTAAAAAAAGAAATGAAAGAACAATACTTTTTTTTCAAATAAAATAAATAACATTCCATTTTTATTAAAATAAGTAAAAGAAAATTAATTTAAATCACAATTCATTTTTTATTTTTACATTATTTTTTTTATGCATCACAAAATTTTAGTCTTCTTTTTCAATCTTTTCATCGATGATCGATGATGAATAATAAACATTGAAATCACTCCAACTGCAGAAAAAGTACGTTCGTTCTCAACTTTTGTTGGAGTAATGGTCAACAAATAATTATACAATAACTCTAAATATTTTCCTCGAACCCCTTCTTCTCCAATGATCTTCTTCTTCTTGATTTTCAATTACATTTAGGCCCGGTTGCTTGTTATACAAAACTTTAAGGACGACTAATTGAATGCCGTGGCCTAAACATAGCTGCTGTTTAGCTTTGATCAATCTTCCTAATTTCTTCATTACTGAAGCACCATCAGTGGTTATTGTTTGGTTGATTGTAATGCCGAATTCTTTTAATTTCATTTCTAAGACTTCTAAGCATTTTTTCTGCTGGCATTGATCCTACAAGCCGCTGAAGTCCTAAGTTCAATGATTTATTTTGTAAGTGTAGCTCATCGTCCACTCATCAAACGATAAACTATATCTTTCTCCATTTTTTATTCCTTGCTTGAAATTTTCAGTGTATAATAGATGGATTTTTTGAGCATAGTTTAACCCAATTTTTTGGATTGTATGTTCAGATTCCGGAACTTGAAATCCTATTGAAATATGTATATTGAAAATTAATATATTAATTTTTATTTTTCAATACCGAAATATCGATATTTTAATAATACAATACCGGTATTCCGGTTTGTGTTTTTTTTAGAAGGCAAATACCGGTATTCCGGTTTGTGTTTTTTTTAGAAGGCAAATACCGGGATTCCGGTTTGTGTAATACCGGTATTGCGAACCCTTTTGAGCTATCTGTTAATTACATTTAAAGGCTACAAATTTTATGATTTCTTTATATTTGTTGTCTTGTTACTGCAGTAATTTTTGGTTCTTTCCCTCCTTTTTGGCTCATCCCTCCTGGTTCTTTCCCTCTTTTCCATTGTTATCAAGGTGTTTTTATGTAAAAATTTAGAGCTTACTCTTCAATGTTTTGACTATGGATATTGAAATTTTATTTGCAACTTTGTAAAATTTATTTTTTTGATAAATTTGTAATGTTTGTGCACATTTTCGAAAATTATCTAATTTGGAATTTGAACAAGTGTTTTGAAGTCGAATCAGAAATCGTTAGTATTATGATATAATAATATATTATAGTGGACGTTGAGATTATGATCTGAATTAAATAGTTTACAAATTTTAAAATATCATTTATCAAAGGCCTCGCAAAAAATGTTTGAAGACTGTACGAGTCGGAATTGAACTTTTCACAATCGTCATTTTGCCAATTTGTTGAATCGATTTCAACAGAATTTGTAAATAACATAGTTAGTAGTTTTTTTTTATTTTAATTTTATTGTTGAATAAATGTTTATACATTAAATTGTGACCAATATTATCAGTTAGTACATATATATTCCCAAATATTTGTAATTCCATCCATTTAAAAAAGAAATTTTCTTTCTAACCCAAATAATAACCTTCAGGATAAATTTAATGATAGTGAAAAGTTATTGTTAATAAATATGTAGTATAAAAAAATAATGCATTATCATTAATAGTGCAAATATATAAATATATATTGGCCAAAATAATATATTAAATTTATTGTTTTTCTTACCGTATTACAACGGTATAAATTTACCGTTAATTAAGTAATTAATTAATATTATCGCCTTAAGCTGATTGTGTGATGTTGTATTACTATTTCAGTATAAACAAATGAATATTTTTTTGTTTTGTTTTTTTTTTTTTATCATTATTGTTTTTAGTTTTTTGTATATTCGAATTTGCGAAGATATACAATATATTTATTACTAATATGGCCGTATATATTTTTTTGTGATAATATTAAAATAATTAGGGTCAGTGTTGTAATAAATATTTATTACGATTTGATATACATCATATTAAAAATTAAATTTTTTTGTTTTTTTTTTTTTTTGTTTTTATTATTATTTATTGGATATGAGGTAACTTGAATTTCGGTAATTTATAGGATAAATTTGACCTTAAGTGGAATTTTTGTTTTTATATTTTTTTTTTTAAGTTTTGTAAATAATTATCGATAATAATTTTGAATTGCAATTTTTTTTTGTTTTTTGTGTTTAAAAAAAATAATTAAATTTTTTTTTTCGTTGTTTTCGATGTGTTTTGAAAGTTTAAGTTCTTAAAAAAACATTGTTAGGAATTACATTTTTTTATTACTAACTTTAAGTACTAACTATTAATTGTAATTATTACTTTTGATCATGGATTGGTTAATTGCTTGGTAATTTGAGTATAATTTTGATACATTGTAGAAATGTAAACTTAAGTATGTCAAATTTTTTTTTTATCATTAGAAAATTTAAGTAAAATCTAGTAATTAAATTTAGTAATATTTAATAGCTGTTGTTTTCAAAATAAAACTCTTTTAATTTTTGTTTTGGTTTTTAATAATTATTTTTTTTGCTGTCTAATTATTAGTTTTGCAATTTCTGAGGGAGCAGGAGGAAAATGAAGAATAATATAATTAATATTTTTCATTTAAATTATTAAATATTTCACATTGACGGTGCCCATAAGATTACCCGAATTTTTGATTTAGAATATCTATTGATTACATTATGACACTAATAAAACACATTTAGTTAAGTTATTTATAGTTTTGTAAACTTCCTCGAATTGAAAAATTATTTTCTTTTGTTAATCATGAGTTGGAAGCATAACTCAAAATTATCAATTCAACAATTTAAATTTTTTTTTGTAAATTGAAAAATAATTTTCTTCTGTGAATCAGTCAAAATTTTTCATTATCATTAGAGTGGCAGTTTGTCTTTGTATCTTGGTCATATATGCCTCACGCGTCAATCTGCTTTATTTAAAGTATTTTCTTCAATAGGTAAATTCTAGTAGCAAACTACTAGCTTTGTCTGTGGAGTTGTCTCAGTACTTTAATGTTTTTCTTATTTCGTAGCTCTTCACCTTCAAGAGCACGTTTTATTGTTGTGTGTCCAATCAAAGCCACATGTCCGATCAAATATCATTTTTATGATTTTATGTTATCGAGATCTCTGGGGCGTTACATATATTGTAAAACTGTTTTTGTAGCGGGTTTTCTATCTATTATTTTCTTGTAAAAGTCATTAATTGTTTCAATTGTTTGGCAATTATGTTTTTACTTGTTTTAAGGAGAGTTAATTTATTCTACCTAAGCCTTTTAGTTTAATTTTTTTAAATTCCAATTTTTCTTGCTAAAATTTGTTGTGTGTTTTACAATTATCATTTACGTCTAAATGCTCTACAAGTGATCTGCTGTAAATATAGTTAACTGGGTGTTTAAATTAATTTATAGTTCAATCAATAACAAGGCATAATATTGATTTTTTCAGCCTTTTTTTTACCATATATTAAACATATAAGAAAGTAGTATGTAAGCATACAATAATAATTATGAATGTACAAAAAACAAACTATTAAGCAATTAGAATTAACATAAAAATTTAAAATTAATTTAAATGTTAATAGTAAGTAGCTAGTTCCATTATAGCCGTTTTTCATCAACTTTTTATAGGCTAAGATAGTTTTAGGTTTGTATATTAAAGGCACATAATAAAAGTTTAATTAAATAAAAAAAAATTTATTGTTCAATTTTCCGAATGTGAAACAATGGGTGAATTCCAGTAGAATATAGCTTTAAAATAAATAGCATCGATGAAGCAGTTAGCGCTGCATTGTTGTACTAAACGTTTTGCAGCAAAATTTAAAATGACATTGTTTTTCTATTCATTAAATATTTATTTTATATATGTAATGTATATTAAAATTATAATTATTATGTATCTTTTTTTTTATTTTTTTTCAATACCTTGTAGGTAATAAAATAAAATAAAAATAAAATAAAATAAAACTTTACTTTAATTATTTTACTAAATTTATTCATCTATATACCTACAATAATTAAAATACAAATTGTTAATTATATTAAAACTAGAGACCTTTATTTATTAATTATAATTCAAGTTAAAGCCAAATTTAACATTTTTAACAGAGCAAGGACTTATGTTACTGATATCTTTCACTATCAATGAATAGTTATAAAAAAAAAACAATAATAATTTTATTTACATCTTACTACGATACACATTACATTGTCTATACCTAAATACCTACCTACATTTAATGATGAAAATAAAACTCATATGCTACCTATGCTATGCAATCTCTTGAAATTTGTATAAAAAGGATGGTGTACTGGTGTAGGTGTGGTCGTGGTGTGCCGATTTATGTTCTCTCATTTTTGGTGAATAGATTGAATAATTTTGAAGTGAAATGTTGACAACTAACTCTATTATAATATATGATTATATTAAAAAAGTCCGCTAAACTATTTATCTATATTTATTTATCATTATTATTTATTTTATTATTACAAATTTTATTTAAATCCACTCACAACAAATTTAATGTATACAAATAATTTTTAAATCAAAATATGAACACATAAACGTCATTAAAAAGTCGCTGTTCAATATAGTATAGATTTGTTTCGTTGCAAAATGTATATGCAACGCTTTAATCTAGCGGTACATAGAATCTACATTTTAGTAGAAAATTTATTTCCTGCCATATGGTAATTTTGCAGTGCTAAATTCATTCTACTGACCGCACCTATTATTCAATGTAATGTATTCCTAAAAGTAGGCAATCGAATCTACAATGAGTGAATTAGTAATTTTTCTCTTTAGTACAAACGAGTAAGGCTCGTTTGCCTTACCAATATTTTTATATTGTCACTAATTTCGTAATTCAAACTATTTATTTTTGTAACGGTTTCTAACGTTTAAGTTTTAATTTTTTTTTTTAAATTCATTAGGCTTTGGCATATTTTGAATTTGTTATGATTTCGAGCTGTACTTCAATATCTTGAAATCATTAGCATTTTCACAATCTTAATAAACTGTTGTTTTGTAATAATATATAACCGCTAAAGTCGACATAAAGCCGAAAAGAGACATTTTAAATATCGTCATTCCAATCGCCAACAAAAACCTTTATACATTTACAAAGTTGAAATATTGAATTAATTTTTTAGTCTAACTCAGCTAGACTGAATATTTGCAGATGACATAAGCAGGCCATACACCACAAATTCTTACTCGCGCGCAAACTTGTACGCGAAAGTGGGAGTTTTTCCTGCAATCTTGTGTTGCGTGTTGTTTACTCATACACTGCACACTCTTGCCTGCACGAATACTGTTCGTTTTAAAGCTTTAAGTTCATGCATACACATTGTTATTGTAATTAAAATTTTGGAGTGGCGTGTGGCGTTATGTAAAATTTGAACACTCCAAATTCAAATCGAACAGTTTTCTGGTTATTTTAAACATGAGTGCAAGTAAAGTAAAGTACCTGTAGTTTTTGCTTCAATTTATTTAAAATATATAAGATTTAAAAATTCAAAAAAGAAACGTGAAATTTGGCAAAAACAGTGTATATTTCGCTTTATCGAAATAGATTTAATTAAAGTAAAATTAAAACAGGAAAAAGTTATACATGTTTTTATTTATTTATTTATAAATGCTTACAAACATGAACTAATATAAAAAAAAAAACAAATTGCAAAAATTAACTGTAAAAACAAATAATGTAAACTTCACGCCTACGTGATTGAGCACGGTTAATCTTGCATGTGTATATGGTGGTAAAACTGTACAGTTTTAAGTACAGAATATGCGCACGCAATCTTCTCCATAAGTTTACTCATACACAAACTTTTTTTCACGCACGCATTAGGAATGTACAAGATTATTTTCGCGCAAGCATTTGTGTGTATGGCTTACTATAATAACTTACGCCAAGTTCAGTCATTATAATCAATTATCACCTACATGCCAAAAATTTTATAGAAAAATAAAACAGCTTATAGTAAGCTTAGAGTTGATATTTTGCTCTGCTATACCACTTTTCTAAAATTGACCTAAACGGTTCAAAGCAAAATTATTTTGTGATTTTATCTTACCAAAAAACGAGTTAGAGCTTTTAAGCTCATTTTACTCTTATATTATAACAGCATTTTTTTTTTTTCCTAATTTTGAAATATAATTTATGAATTATCAATAAAAATGAATATTAGGAACATACACTAGACTTTTTAAGTCTTCCCTATTTTTTTAGAAAAACTATTTGGCCATACTGAACATTTTTACATTTCGACTTAAGCGGTTTTCTATTATTGCCACAAAAATATAATTTTCACATAGTGTAAATGAATGTTTTTTTGCATTCCTATACTAATTAGGCTGTAGAGGAGTACCTACCAAAGATTTACATATTTCCATATTTCAAGTAGTAACAATTTTTAATAAAAATTTTCATAATAATTTATTTTAATTATTTTAAATATTTTTATCGATATTTACATCATTGCCTTATTGTAAAAATTTATTTTTATCGAAATTCTCGTTTTAAGAAATAACTTGTTGTGTCACTTTACATATTTGTATATTGTAATAAAATATAAGTTAGAAATACAGGAAAAAATTAAATAAGGAAATTACAACTTCCCTTTCATAATAATAAAAAAAAAAAAAAAATTATCATTATAACTGTCAGTCAGTTAAAAATCATTAATCTCTTATATCATTAAAATTAGTGTTTATCTGATAAATTCAAATAACACAAAATAAACAAAAACAACAGTAAAAATGTTTAATAATGATAGTCCCAAAAAAAAATAAAAATCATAAGAGAACAAGTCTCTTAATTAGTAATTTATCAGAATTCAGAGCAAAAAAAAAAAAAAATTATTAATTTAGAATAAAAAAAATTTCAAATACTGTTCAATATAAAAAAAAAAATCATCATTTCCGCCTTTTTTAAAAGCAGAAAACAGACAGATTTTTATCAATTCCTCTTTTAAATATAATAATTTCGAAATTTTAATTTTTTTTTTTTTTTTTTTAATTGGAATCTCGATAATTCTTGATGAAATATAAATGAAAAAAAAAAAAAAAAAACCATTCTCATCATCAAATTCATCATTGAACGAATCTTGTTTAATCGTCATTAAAAGTAAATCAAATTTTTTGAAGGTTAAATATGTACTTGACGTTATCATCACCATCATCATCAATATCATCATCATTATTATTTCATTATTATAATTTACTGTCATTAAAATCAGCTGACGACGATGTTCAATATTCAACTTCATCACATAATAGTAAATATCTTAATAGCTTGAGTAATCGAAAAATGTTATGAATCGAAAAAACAAAAAAAAAAAAACAGAAACCAGTTTTGATGGATCCAAATGTTTTGGTCGTTTGTTTGTTTGTTTTTTTTTTTTATTTTTTTTTTAATTTTTTGTGTCAACTCACGCATATTAAAGCGTTTTTAAAAATAATTTTGATGCTACAGTAAATATTTTTATGGCATTATTTTACACTTGCACACTTGAGATAAAAAAACAAAAAAAATTCAATGTGACGAGGTGATGGTGGTGGATGAAGTTTATAACTTATTTTGTATTTTAAAACATATAAATGAGAAATGTGGGAGATATTTTTTTTAACACATTCATTAGACACACTGTAATGGTGATTTTAATAATTTTGTCGCGACTATTTAAAAATGTTGTTGTTGTTCTTATTTGTTTTTTTTTTTTTTTTTTACTTTTTAATTTTAAAGTTTATTCTTTGCGTTTTATCTGTTGTTGTGTCTTTTTGAAGCCAAATGAACGAAACAAATTGTTGTGATGAAATTATCCGGTTAATTAATATCTGGAACGGTTGTTCTTTTTTTATTTTAATTTTTTTTTTTTTTTTTTGCTCTTTTGGTATTACCCTATTTGGTTCATGTAAATTTATTTACATTTATACCACATTTTTAAATGAAACTTTATTACGTCGGCTTACCTTAATACAAAATAACAAAAAAAAAAAAGCATTGAAAAATTAAAATAAATTAAGACGTAGTACGCATTACACGCACGCACATACATATATAGTAGTGTCACAGCAAAGTGTTTTTTAATTTATGACTGAAGAAAAGCTTACAGGTTGTTATAGAGTTAAAAATTTTTTTTTCCTGTTTAACTACTTTATAATCTAATTTGTCGTGTTACTAATAATTCAAGTATTAGAGATAGGTATGAATAGGACGAATATATATATATATAGTACATAATCATGCATGTGTAATTCTTAGATCATTGGCAGTTATGTAATGTGTAATATAAGTAATAGTTTAGGTTTCAAAATTTTTTTTATTATTTTAGACATGAATACAGGGTGAATGATACTTCTATGAACGATGTTAAATTTATCTTATGTTCTAAATTAATTTTTGTGATGACAATATGCAACATTCATAGCATGTTTTGAAAGGTTTTGCTAGTGGGTGTTTGAGGTTGATTTGCCCATTAATTGCTTATTATTTATGACCTAATCATGGTAAACAATCTTTTTAAATTTAATGTACAAAATGATAAAAAAACATGTACTGGTTTACAAATATTCTTGATTTATTGAGCTTATGATTGCACGGAGGACTTTCAGTCAATATCATTTAGATAACATAATATGATGGCTGTCAACATCTCTATCATAGATAGACACCGAAGTGAAAGAGATAAAGAAATTTTTATTTTTTTTTTTGTTAAGCCAACTATTAACTTCCTTTATACATAAATGCACAGGTTGAACTAGTTGAGGATTGGGGAAAGAAAAATGTTTCCTTGATCAGTAGGGACATTTTGAATATATTTTTTTTAAATTTTATTTTTGTTTTATAAACAGCCAAAGCGTTAGGAAAATACCTTTAGCATTTACGTACCGCTTGGTTGATATAGGATAGGATAGGGTAAGATAGAAAGAAAAAGATGAAATAAATTAGTATTAGGAAGTTGAAGAATAAATGTATTAATATTTTCAATAAATTTTTGCAAATTGTAAGTTAAACGTTTAAACATATCAGAAGCAATATAATTCCATATTCTTGAAGTGCGAACTATGAATGAGTTTCCTTAACCTGTTTTATGCCATTTTGGGATTTCCACAGTGTGGGGGTGATCAATTGGGGCTCCTCTTGTCTCGCGTTGGATTTATTTAAGAGGAAGAAGCAAATTCTGCTGAACATGTGCTAGTATCTGTAAAACAGGGTAAGTGTTCCGACTACACGTCGATATCCAAGAGAAGTTAGGGATAAAACTTCTGTTTAATTTTTGCAACTTGTGTAACGATATATTGATCTCAAAAGCTTTAAATTTTGTTGTTTGTATAATTTTTTTTATAAAGGTTTTGATTTATTTGTTTTCTTTCATTGAAAGACGTTTTTTCTTTATACCCATTTCTGTGAATATGTTAGAGTTTTAAATCTAAGTTGGTGATAAGGGTGTCATTGATGATGCTATTCTGTAACTTTTACACTATTTCTAGTATTTTTTAATAATAATAAAGGGTGATTTTGGTAAATTATATTATTTGGAGGATAGAATTATCATTGTTAATATTATTATTACTATTATTATTATTATTATTATTATTATTATTATTTTAATTATTATTATCATTATTATTATTATTATTATTATTATTATTATTATTATTATTTTAATTATTATTATCATTATTATTATTATTATTATCATTATTATTATTATTATTATTATTATTATTATTATTTTAATTATTATTATCATTATTATTATTATTATTATTATTATTATTATTATTATTATTATTATTATTATTATTATTATTATTATTTTAATTATTATTATCATTATTATTATTATTATTATTATTATTATTATTTTAATTATTATTATCATTATTATTATTATTATTATTATTATTTTAATTATTATTATCATTATTATTATTATTATCATTATTATTATTATTATTATTATTATTCAAGTTCAAAAGTTTAACATTGCTTTCAACATTGTTATTATTTTTTTATTCATTAATTCATTAATAACATATAAACAAATTTATAAAGAAATCAGGTATAGATTTAAAATATACTCTAAATTGATTTAAGCCCTAGTTCACATTTCATAATTACGCTTCAGTTAAGACTTATTTTTCTAATTTCAACATACTGAACTTTATTTGATTTCTTCTCCTTCTGCCATGGTGCCTGTTTGTTCCAAAATACTGTTTTTATTTCCAATCTTCTAATGGAATTTTATTATTCATATCATACCATTTTTTGGATGATTTTCTTGTTAGACATTTCTTCAGCCTTATTTTAATTGAAAATTTTTGGACAAATGATAGTTTAACAGAATAATCAGTATTTCGATAAGATCTGTTAATTTAATTTTTTTTTAGTTTTTTTTTTATTTTCTGGTAAATCAAAATTTTAGAATAAAGTGTATCTATTATTTCGAATTCAAATTTTAAATAAATATTTGCTTTGAGGACATTAAAACCAAGATTTAGATTAATCTAATACACCTACCCAAATATAATGTTAGAATTTTGTATGTAAATCTATATTTGAATCTGAACAATCGTTGATCTAAACATTTATATAGGTCAAGTCAAATCAAATTTACAATTGTATCTCCTCTATCAACAAAACAATTGCAAAATTTGTTTTCTTTCATTTTATTTCCAATATTTAAATAGTTAAGCTCTAAAGAATTTTAATATGTATTTGTTTTCTCTTAAATTTTTAATCAATTTAATTAAAACTGTTTCCAAATGAAATTCTATTGATCAATTAATACCATTGTTCGTATGAACATTTTGCTATTATATTTCAGAATCTTTAAATAACACCCCTTCCCCCCTCCAGCTTTACTTTTTCCAATTATTTTTACTACATTTCAAATTGTCTGTAAAATCTATCTATTTATAATTAAATACATATATAGTTTTCATTATTATTAAATAGATAACACTATAATCAAATAATTGACAATTTAAATTTACGATAAAACAAAACAAAAACAAAAAAGAAAAAAAAGGCAGAAAAAAACTATAACAACGAAAAATAAAATTGTAGATACGAAACACATGTAACGAAACATAAAACTTTTGTTGTCACTTTTAATTAACACCCCCAAACACCCTTCAAAAAAAAAAAACAAAAAAACAAATAATACCAAACAAACCAAAAAAGAAAAAGAAATTTAAATCGATGAACCCTGAAAAGTAAATGTTGCCAGACGAAGAAAAATTTGGAGGTTGAGAAAAAAGAGTTCTAGCGTGGTTTCAGTTAAGCTGGAATGAAAATGCTTTAAATGAAATATCTTGTTTATTAAACAGTTTTTTTTAGGGGCATAGCTATAATACCTGTTCTAATTTACCTCCTGAAAAAGAATTATAATATCGAAATAAATATATAATAAAAAAAATAACGGTATATGCGAACTTTTGATTCAGCTACCAAATTGAAGAAAGATTCACTTTTATTATTTTAAAACTAGTTTTTTAACCCGCCATAAATGACGGAATCAAAATAAATTCTAACATTTCTTCCTTCATTAGAGTTTCATTTCAACTTTAAGAAAAGTATGTATTTTCTTACTAATTTATCAATATCATAGCTTTATTAGAATTATTAGAATGCTTTTAATTACCATATAACCCTTTAAGACCCACATTAAGTGATTATGCAATGTGAAGAAATGATTCTATACTCTGTAAAAACTGATACTTTGATTTAAAGCTTCAAATCATTGATCCATAGACTTTGTTTATTTAGATTATATAGATTGGTAGATATGTAGATACATAGATTATGTTAAGTTATGTTAAACCGATTGAAGAATTTTTTTTACTTGGGTCTGAAAGGGATAAACAGAATATTTGTAGTAAGGTGCAAAATTTTCAATTCCCTAAGGGTTTTGAAAACTCGCTCATTTTAACCACATCTTATTTGCCATCATTGGAAATTTAAACATATATTATCCTAAGACCTCAATAATTCTAAATAATCAATATTCTTAGACATTCTATTGTATTCAATTAATTATAATATAAGTTAGTCAAAAAGATAATTTCAATTTAAATTAATATAGAAATATTAATTTCAAATAATATTTTTAATGAAAACAAAATCTAACTATTGTATATATATATTATTCTGCATTTATCTGGATGTTTGTAAGTTCGACGGAACGCTCCAACACATATACAAATTGCATATGTATACAAATGCATATATTTACAAATTGCTTTGGTGCTTTTTTTTAACCCCTGCCTACCATGATGAACCTTTGCAGGAAAAATTAATTGCATGAACTATATTTTTTAAATTTAATGTTAGTCTCTTCGCAAATAATAAGGAAAAATAAAAAATAATAATAATAATATAAATAAAACAAACAATTTTTTTGATTTATAATAATAAGGACTAATAGAAATTTAATCAATAGTTTAATATGGTATAATAACCAAAAGGCAAACAGCATTTAACACAAAAAAAAACATAATTTACTCAAAGGTTATTCTTATTACTTAAAATTATACACAATAATATACATGTGTATCAGCATATTTGTATTGTATAATATTATACATTATACTACTTTATTGCTTATACCTTTTATTTTTGTCATTATTGTGTGCGTAACTCACTTCACTCAAAAAAAATTATTTTAGTTTTTTTTTTGTTTTTTTTTATTATTTGCTGTATCTGTATTCTGTATGTTCTGCATGCTCCATTCCAAAAATATTATTTTATTTTCAGTGTTAAGTGTTCGCTGTTCACTTCACTGTTCAGGTTCACTGTTCAATCAATAGAACTTGATAGAAGTAGAGTAGGATAATAAACTCTACTTCTACGTCGGATAATAAAACATTGCTTTTTTTAAATTGAAAATTATTGATGAAAATATTTTTGTATTTTTTGTAAATTTTACCAATTTAGATACAAAATTTTGAATATTTTTTTAAAAATAACACAATACCATAATAACAGTTTATTCATATAGCAAAATAAGATCCCTATACAGTATACAAAAGACAAAATTTATATGAAAATAAAATCCCATTTTTAAATTTGCTCTCCCAGAGGCCACAATAACGCTAATACGGTATAATTTATACTAAATGGAACCCAACTAACGAATTATAACTAAATGGAAGTGAATACGAGTATACCATACAAAAATACGAACATTTTATACAAATTTGTTGGTATGGTACTTCTTTTTTTGTTATATAAAAAAAAAAAGATTAGTGTTAGGTCAATATAAACATAAATAAAAATAAATAAAAAGTGATATAAACATAAGTACTGTAATTTCGGAATAAAGAATCTAATGAAAGAAAAACCGAAACTAGGATTTATTTTGCTTCCGTCATTTATGATGGGTTACAAAGCTAGATAATATAATTACTGATTACTGTTAAAGGTTTCGTTTGCAATATGACCCCAGCATGACCTAGTTTATGATGTTGTTATAATTCATAGAAGAGATTAGTGTTCCTATTAATTTTTTAAATTATCGTTAATACAGACTGATTTCTGACTGGGATGTACACCTTTTAAGACAATTCGGGATGTATATACCAAAAACCAATATAGTGGTTTTGGTGTTATGACTTATTGTTTTTTTAAGGCGCTTAATTTGATAATATATAACCAGTTAATCCTAGGTATAGCAGCAAAATATGTGACTTTACATAGGTTGTGGAATTTATGCACCATACATTATTACTGAACTACATACTGTTTTAATTTTTCAGGGTGAAGTTCACCTGAACTAACTTGCAAATGTTCATCCTTCACACTTTGACTAAAATTGAATCATGTTTAAAAATAACAAAAACATAAAAAAACAAAGTTGAGAAGATATGCCTTTTTATGGCAATACCGCTAAAAAAAGAAGAAGAAAATGAAAAAGATAACAAGAGTAAAATACGAATTCCCGTTATAATTTAATTTTTTTTTTATTTTTTTTTTTTTTATATATTCAGTTCAGTTGTACTCTTCTATATACTTAGGTTGGTGGGTATTGTATATTAAAATTGTATTTAAATTTATATATGTATGTACATAAATATTTTATTATTGTTTTTATTTTGTTTTTCTCAAAAAATATCAATTCAATTAGGTGTTGGTTGCTTGTTCTTGTTGTTGTTGTTGTTGTTATTCTTATGATAGTGGTACATTATTATAAAAACAAAAGGGGGTGGAAATGATATGAGAATCGTTTAAAGAAATAAAAATAAAAAAAAAAATAAAAATCAAAACAAAAATAAAATCGTTTTTTATTATGTAAAGTTGAATAATTTTACCAATTTCACCATCACCACTTGAACCAAAACTTTGTACGAGTATATAACCACCACGATACAATGATAAAATTGCCTTTAGCTGGTGAATAATAATACTTACTTTACTAGACATTTTGGGGTAGATTGTTTATTTTTTTTTTTTTTTTATTTTATATATATATTTATGTGTGTTGGTTTGTATCTGTCAGATACTGCGGTGACAATATAAAAAAAAAGTACTGTTTTTTTTATTACTTTTTGATAGCGACAAATTATGTCCACTTATAATTTACATTCTGTAAACAGTTATAGTTTTCATTTCTTCTTGTAACATATTTTAGAAGTACTGTCTTTTGGATAAATGTTTGTAGTTTTTTATTAATTTTTTTTAACTATGTTTATGGTTATTAGATGGGGTTTTCGTATATGTTAAATTAATTTTTTTCTATTAGAATTTTCTGATAATTTGTAATTTTGATTAAACACCGCAGTTATTAAGCTTACTAAGTTTTGATTATTGATTGAAATTATTGATATTTAGATTATCCGCATTTCGTGTTCCCCTACAATGATTCTAACGAAATATCCTATAATAAAATATTTAGCGTTATTTTTTACCTTCATTCTCAAAGGATGAATTTGAATCACATTAAATATTAATTTAAGTTAATATTGATTCGTCTTTAGTTGAAGAGCTTCGTTAGGTAGTGTGAACCTGAAAATAAATTTTAAATTAATTAATTAGTCAGGTGGCCTGTACAGACCATGTAAATCCTGGACCTGAATCCATTTTTGTCAGTTACACGCCGCCAGTAATACCCAGTTGAAGATACGAAATTGTGTTTGAATACTTCGTCTTTCCAACGAAAGTTTGGTCTGCCCCGACATCTTGTACCTTTGGTTCTGGATTCGAAAATTCTCTTGGTTGGGACAAATTTTGTTTTGTTAAAAATCAAATTTATTTATCTATTAAAAGTCGTGAAGCATTTCAAGTTTTTGTATCGAGTTGTTGTTGTTGTTATTGTAAGCGCTTAATATGCACAATGCCAATGTTCTATTTACAAAAAACACGTTTTTACCTTTTAATTTACAAATACTTAAATTGAATAAAAGAGTTTCATCATTATTTTGTTTCGATCATTCAATTTAAAAAAATAAAACTAAGTAGCATTGAAAATTAGTTCTATATCCAATCTATATCCATGTTGAATTCATTGATATAGATCTCGAACTTAATTGAAGTTCACGGATTACTTTAAGATGTAGAGCTTACAATTAAAGTTATAAGAGGTTGTATAAGTTGTACAATTTAATGACATATTTTGAAGGTTAATATTTTTAATTTTTGCATCGGCTGGTGGAAATTTTCAGAAAGATACAATAAGGATACAATAAGGCTATACTTTCATAGAGATACAATAAGGCTATACTATCATCATTGTCCTGCAACCCCATCGGTGAGGCATAGGGCGGAAAGCTATTTATACAATAAGGATATATTTTATACATACAATAATATACTTTTATATTCCAGGATCTAGATTGCTTCGATATTTAGATGATGTGGTGGAAACTGTTTTTTTTTTTGTGATTGCTTGTTAAATTCTGAATTTCCATATCAACAAATTATTAATTTGAATTTCTTTATCGTCAATCCATTCACCACATGTCTCTATTTAAGTCATAGTTTTTAATGAACTAAGATATGATGCTTTAGATGCCTATAGAGTTATCATAACAAAATATTAAATTATTGGGGTTCACTGGAAGTTATGGGTTCACTGGAAGTTATCCGAATAATGATTTCTACCTGCTATTTATTCATTTATTTATTTTACAGTTAATAACATTAATGATAGGAGATCAAAGTTCAATTTGAGTTGTAGTGTCGTATTAAGTTTAATATTTTGGTCCTTTAAATTTCACCTGATTTTATAATTTTCATTTTTAAGAAGTAAAATTCACAGCTGTTGTACTACATTTAAATTTTCGCCACTGTACTCGTATTAACTTCATTTTATATTTTAGAAAATTCTTATTTTTTCATTTTTTTTTTTTTTCTGTTGTAGGTCGAATTGTGTTTTGTTATCGTTATTGTTTTTTTTTTTTTTATTTTTATTTTGGAGTGTTTGTTTCAAATTTTTTATTGTTTTCAGAGAGGGTTTATTATTTTTATAGAGTCAGAAAATAAATGGTTTGTTTTTTATTTTTATTTTTTATTTATATTTTTTTTTTTGTATATCAAATTGAATTGGTTGATTATGGTGGGTATCTGTGTGTTTTATTATGTATTGTATTGTACTGTGGTGGTAATTCAAATTAGAGAACAAAGTTTTCAAGCGAAGTTTTTTTTTTTTATTGTTACTGAATTTTTCACCTGAAGAAATTTATATTTATTGAAATTTTATATTATTTGTTTTTTGTTTTTATTCTTTTCTTTTTTGGTTTTGTGATGAATTTTTCTTGTATATTACTTTCAATATGTTATATATATTGTTTTTTTTTTTTTTTTTTTTTGTTTATTTCCTATTGGGATTATTGAATGTCTACATGTCATGTAGATTGATCAATAGCTTTTTATTTTAATTTTCATTACTTTTTTTGTGTTTTTATTTTTTTTTTATTTTTGAATTCGTTCATTGGTAGTAAAATAATTTTAACTTACTGTAAATAATATTAAATAGAAAATCAATTTGAATTTAAATGATTTATAATATTAAAATATTTAAAAATCTTTTAAAATCCTTAATTTATTTATACACATTATTTAAGTATGTGTATGTGTATGTTTTGGATGTTTTTTACTTTTGTTTTTTTTTTTGTATATTTTACTTATATTATTAAATTGCGTAAATTGCGGAAAAACAAACGAAACAAAAATAACAATAATACGAGTAACTTGAAACAAAGTTAAGACAAAACAAAAAAAAAAGTTTTCCAATTGAGAAAATTTGAAAATCTGTTTTTCAGTTGATGAAAAAGAAAGGGAAAATGGGGTAAGCAAATGAGATTTAGAAAAATAAGAAAAAAAAACAAATAATAAAAACGGATGTGTTTTTACGAATCCTTTGTTGTGTATATATATGTTTTCTTAGAAAATTAAGAAAATCTTTTTTTCATTTTTATTTTTTTTTTTTTTTTTTTTTATTTTGAGAGATTTTTATAAAAAACAAATAAATGCATATATATATATATATGTATATATATTTAAATTGAATTTATGTAATAGAAATAAACTTTTCTAATTCTATTTAGGTTTGGAAACAACATTTTCTTATTATTGTTTCTTTTGGTGTATTTTTAGAAGGGCAGATTAAATTTCTTTTTGTTATTCAGATTCAATTGATGAAGAAATGAATTTAAGGATTTACTGTTTTGATTGTATTTTTGGTATACCATATATAAATTAATATTAAATTGATATTAAAACTTACAAGAACAATATTTACATTTTGATAGATTTGAAATTAATATTTATTTATTTATATATTTTGATATAATATTTTGATGGAAATAATTCTAAAATAATTTATTATTTGATATTTAAAAAAAAGAAACAACAATTTGTTTACATAATTAATATCTGCATAAGTATAGGTATTTTTAAAGCGTATATAAAATAATACAATAATAAACAAAAAAATAAATTATAATAGACTTGAATGCCTAAATAAGTTCACCACATTTATGTAGAGGGTTATTTCTTATAAAAAAATAATGATATAGAATTAAGGAGGACTGATTAAAGTTTATCAATATAAAAATTTTATAAAATTTACATTGATATGTGACATAAAAAGGATGTAATACATGTTTGTTGATGTTGATGTTTTTTGATTAATCGAGTTATTCAAACACAAATTCTATTTTTTAGAAAAACTTATTCTTTAGACTAAAATTTGTACAATTGCTGCAAATAGTCAAATATTGTGCAGACTTCTTCATTGTTTTGTACTTGACAGTCGACAATCACTAATTCTATATTTTGATGATATTTTGTAAAGGTTGACTCAATCCAGGAAAAACTATATAATAGTTACTTTACTTTCATAACTTAAACAATTCTCTTGAAATGATTAAAATTCAATTATGAAAATTTGTTAATTAGCTGGAACGTCTAAAATATGAAATTGAGTTCTACTTTTATTTATTTGATATGCAAAAAATTTTTTTGCTGTCAGATTTTTTATACTGTCTATTACTAGACGAAGCCTTGCTTCATTTAATTGTGCAATAAGTCATCATCCAGTAGGGTTAGTAAAACACCGCCGCCATTGATTAGAAAAAAGTAAAAATAAACTAAACCAGTTACATAGGCTGTTAGTAGAAGGGTACAAGTCATAAGTTAATACCTATGTTATAATTTGCTATAATTTATTAAAAATACTTCCAAAAGTTAGGCCGAAAGTATCAAAGCTAAAAAGAACAACAGTTGTTAGTTAGTCTCAGTTGAGCGTACATTAAAACGTAATCGTTTTTTAACAGTTAAGACACTTAGTTGTCGATCACAAGAACTAGACTTAGAATTTATTTCACGGAGCATTCTAGTGATTGGATCGAATCTACCATATTAGGAACTACATAGGAACAACTCAACGGTTCTGAGATTATTCCGATTGGATCTTTCAACCAAATAATTTGAAATTTCAGGGGCTTACGTCTCACCCGAAAGGATCTGGTGTTAAAACGAATATCAATAACATTTTGCATAACTTGTCCGACGAAAAATTTTGTTTTGACACCCTAATTAAGCTTCGAAAATATTTTTAAGGTACCTTTTCTGAAATTTGTTATTTTATTATTATAATTTATATTTATTTCTTAATAATTATTAATTTGTAATTAAATATTTTGTGTATTTTCAATTGTGTTGGTAATTTATTCAGACTAAAGAAAATCGAGTCTATATCGGTCCGTTATGTAATATAGACTATCATTTGATAACCCATATACTAATCAATATTAATCTACAATTAATATTTAAACTATACTGTAATTAAATTTTGCGAAAACAGTTAAGAGTGTTTGTCCTATAATTTTGGTGTTAAAAAAAATACTGTACCTAATTAAATTCACTAAATCAGTGTACCACATTAAGTTCGTATAGGAAAATTTTAAAAATTAATGAATTTTTGATTTTTCTATGTAGTGAATTTTTATTATTTATTTATTTATTTATAAGATCTTTATTATGGGCTTATCAACCACGTGGGTTTTGTCAAGCCCTCATTCTTTAAAGTTTTTTACATAATTATCTTAAGTTTATTTCATTATTATTTTTTAACATAATGTTGTTTAAAATTTAGATTTTTGATTTACTTTTTTGTTTCTTTTTTTTGTATTGTAATTTCAAATTCATTTTTTTTTTCCTCTTTAAGTTTATAATTTTGATTTTAGCCTAGTTTATATTATATTAGAAAAATTAAATTTTTTTTTATTGGTTTTTATTGAATTTTATTATATTTTATTGAAAATGTCAGTTTCTCTAAGGAATGCCATGATATTAGTTGTTGCTTCTATATTATCCTATGTGAGTATATCAAGTCCCGTGATTCCAAGCCTGGCTCTTACATCAGTGTATTAAGGGCAAGCCTCAAATATGTGCTGTATATTGATTGGGGTATCTGGAACACAGTGACATGTTGGCTGTGCGTTTTGGGGTCCATCAAAGAGATAGCTGTGGGGTATCGTGTGTGTCCTATTCGGAGTCTAGGCAGAACAACAGCGATTTTCCTACTGGCCTGGTCTAAACTATGCCATCTGGATACATTTCTTTTGATGTGCCTTAGTTTGTTGGTGAGGGGTTCATTTTCCCAACTTGTGTTGTGTATGTCCCATAAAGTTCGATCATATATCTCTTTATAATCCCTGTAGTACCGGCTTTGTCGTTCGGAAAGTGTTTCCAATATGTTTTTAAATTTAAAAGAAGTTTTAAAACTTATTGAAAATTTTTTTTTTTGCAATAGTTAGACTTTTTTAACGAAGCCAATTTTTATTAAAACAAAATTGTCAGTAAAATTAACTTAATTTATAACTGTGTTTTCATATGATTTTTTTTTTTTCCAAATCTATATATTAAACTATATATACGTAAATATATATATATTTATTTATATAACAGACACATTATTATCACGTACGATTTCTAAATATAATTGATTTATACCAACTATATAAAACAAACAATATTAATTTTGATGGGTGAAATTATTTTGACATATACAATATTGCAATTGCAATTTCAGTTACTCATAATTTCTATTGACCACATCTTCAATATATATGACTTCATAGAAATGTGGCTTAATGAAATTAATTTTATCGAGAGATTTTTTTTTTATATCTATTGTTGCGTTTTAATGTAACGCAAAATAATTTATTAATAATTTTAATGATTCATTGATGAGAAGAATCAGTTACATATATAGGAATTCCCAAAAAGTTAATAGTTCTATAATTTTCATAATTATTATAGTTGACTATTGATATATACCTGTCAATTAATTACAGTTAAATTATACTCATGAGATATTTAAAATTTAATTATACATATTTAATTGTTATTAACTCTATTGTTTTGTTTTAAATTGTAAAACAACAAAATTGAATTGAATTAAATATTAAAATATTCTCAAATTGTTTAATAATTTATGCCAATAATATTTTTTAATTGTCAATTTAATATGATTTAATATGAGATAGAGAGGAGTTATTATATTATTGATTTAGAAGTAAATATATTTCATATTTAATTACATTTTATTAGTTTTATTATTATAATAATTAATTTATTAGATTTAATGATTTTATAAAGTAATTTGAATTCTTGTGTTTTTTTTTTCTGTGTAATTTATTTATTTCTATAGTGATTTGTTTTCAATTTTGGCTCTTCTGAGTGAGATGTTGTATCGGTGTAGGACCTAATGACCTGGAATTGCTAGCTTTCCAAAAATATATATCTTTAGTGGCGCATTTTATTCCTTAAGGACATCGTTATATCTGTTGATATATATATTCAATTATATATTCTAGAAAAATAATGGTCTGGAGCATATTTTAACATTTATTTGATGATGATTGGTGCTGCCGCTATGGAGATATTGTAGTTCAAATTAAAAAATTTTGGAAAAAAAACAATCTTTACTTTCTTTCTCGAAAAACCAAATACCTCAAGATTTTAACATTAAACCTCCCCAATATTAATATACTTCGTAAAAGACACATTTCTATAGTTTTATATAGAAAAAGGGTAAAAAACAAACAGTTTTTTTTACTAAATGCTTATATACATTCTAAAATATTCGTCGCAGACATAAAGTATTATGTATGAGTAATAGAAAAAAATGAGACCTTTCCAACAGTACATAAATAATGGGGTGTAATGGTAAAATCTGGAAGTATTTGGTTTTTCAAGAAAGAAAATAAAAATTGTTTTTTTTTTTTCTAAAATGTTTTATTTTGAACTACGAAATATCTTCATAGCGGCAGCACCAATCATTATCAAATAAATGTTAGAATATGCTCCAGACCGTTATCTTTCCAGAATATATAACTGTCCAATCATAATCAAGTAAATTATAAAATATGCTCCAGACCGTTATCTTTTTAGAATATAAAACTGAATATATTTAATGGATCAACAGCTATAACGGTTTTTATACAAAAACATCAAAACAATAAGGATATTTTCAAATTTCCTTTTCGTCCTTAATGGATAAGATGCGCCACTAAACATATATATTTTTGGAAAGCTAGCAACTCCAGCTATCCTTCGGATATGGTCATTTGATCCTACGCTGATACAACATCTCCCTCAGAATCCCCTAAACAACCCACAAATTGGGTTATTGGACATAGAGCACTATTTAAAAATGCATAAATAAATAATAAGAATGATTTCTTAAAAATTAATTACCTATTTGGTTTTGGAAGGTCTAAGCAAATTTGTGATTATTTTAGATTACAATTTAAATACGAGAAACCAAAACCCAATTCCTTTGTATACAGAACACCTGTAAATTGTTTGTTTTTTAACTAAACAAATTTTAAAATTATTTATTAAATTTTTTAACTTTATTTGTATGCACTTACAACCCTTTGCGTATAATTAATTTTACTGTTGAAATTGTCAATAATTCCTGTTGACAAATTTATAAAATTGTGAACCACTGATAATATACCTGTTGTTAGTAAATTTAAAATATTTAATTTTATACATATTCTTAATTATTATTCATTATAATTAATTTTAATTAAAAAAAAAATTTCAAAATTATATTTTTTTTTATTTGTATTTAAATAAAAAAAATGAAATGAAAGTTTTTTATTTTCTTTTTTATTTTAACAACGGTATTTACATTATTTACCTATGTAATCTGTATATAGAGTGTTTCATTTTTTTTTTGTATTTCATTGTTGGGCTAGATAAAAATAATTTTTTGTGTATTCAATACTGAAATTTTGGAAAACTGAAGTGAAAATAAATTAATTCAATTTTTGGCCATATATAAATTAATTTTAAAGATCAAATAATTTCAGTAAGGAGCGCTTTAGAACTTCGTTAATAGCTCCCATTTTCTATCACATAGCGCCTATTGTCTTCATCACATTTAAGAACAATTGTTCTGATGACAAAAAAAAAAAAAAATTCAAGGTCATCGGTCCTGACACTTGGGACGCCGGACCTCTTGTTTGCATCGTGCTTATGAGCCATTGTACTAAAGACAAGTTAAAAAAGAAACCGTAAGGCTTCAATTAAAATAAAATTATATTATAAATAGAAGTTATATGCAATTCCTATTCTAACAATATATAAACACAACACCAACACAACTGGTCTTAACCAGTTGTATATTAGTTGTCTCAGACAACTTAAACATAAACTTAAAAATGATGTTGTGTTGTTTTAACAGATAATTAGGTTGTGTTGTGAATCAGAATAGAGAAAGACAACAAAGTCAATTACAAACTATTTTTAGGTTGTGTTGTGAATGGGAATAGTACCCTTATGTTTTGATTAAATGAATTGTAAAATTTTTAATGGTTCTAATTTCTCAAAAGTAGAAATAATTGAATATGGGTACTCTGTGCAAAACTTTAAATTACATTAATGATTCTAAGCAGTTTAAAAATTAATAAATCGGACTTATCCGTTTTATTTATTGAGTTATAAAATTAGTAATAAATTTTAATGACTTCCCTATTTTATTTAGTTTAAATAACATGATGAAAATTTAGCAAAAAATAGTTCCAACTTCTAACAACCAGTTGAAAATCGCTTAAACCAACTGTTGATCAGTTCGATCATATCTACTAACCATCTATGATATCTTGGTATATATGAAGTTGAAAACTATATAGTCATTGAAACACTCTGTATATTCCGAATCCGAAGTACCTCTTCCCATTTGAAAATCTCGAATTCGGTCAATTTTGGCGAATTTTGAGCTTAAAAATCAATTTTCCGGGAAGTTTAAAATATCACCAATCGATAGAGCACCCTCGATTTAGTTATTAAATTTTTTTTTTAATTTTAAAATAACGCCTCCTTCCTCTCTTAAAAAGCTGATACGCATGCTCTGGAACACCCGGTATATACACAGAATAATTTTTAATTATACATTAATTTAATTACATACATATAGTAAACCAAAAAACTAAAAACAAAACAAAAAAAAAATTTCAAATTAATTATTTAAAAAAAAACAAACTAACAATCAAGCAAGTAACCTTCATTTACTTAGTAAGTATTATTGTTATTTTTGTTATCTTTTTTTTCACCTTTTTAATTCCCTTACAAAAAAAATATTTTTATTTAAGATGGCAGATATCTTATTCTAATTTAATTAATGTAAACTGAACCTCCTAGATGGAAATGAGATCCACTTTTTTTCTAGAATAATATTTTGATAATGTCGTGAACAAGAAAATGTGATTTTTTTATTTTTTTTTTGTGTTTTAACAAAATGACATACCAAGCATCATCAGTTTAATTTCTTTGCATACCTCATGATTTGAGTAGGTGGGGTACCTGTTATGTACTTAAACATAAATTTGTTGTAATTAAATTTATTTAAATATATATTACTATATATATATATATATATATATAATAAAATTTAAAGGATAAAGAAAATATAATTAACGAAATATTTGAGAAAAAAAAAATAAATAAAACGAAAAACAACAACAGAAAAAAATATATATTTTTTTAAAAATTATTTTAATAAATATGTTAACTGAATTTCAAAATCTCTGATGTGATGACGAAACCAGGTAGGCAGACCTAAACAAATATTTTTTCATCTTTGTTATTTCATATTTTTTTTTGCACAACCCTATTTTTTTTTTTTGTTTTTCTGTTTTATTCTAACTGTTGTTCTCATCATTAACGCAACAGTGTTCTTAAAAAGAAATTTTTATTAAGATAAATGGGTTAAGATAAAAATTTCAAAAACTTTCAAAAAAATTTCGCAAAAAAACAAAAATAAAATTTAAACAGAAGTAAATATTAATTCAGAATTAAGAAAAAAAAAAAAAAAAAAAATAAAATTAAAGACGAGCTACTGAAAAAGAGGATACGATTTGTTTCTTTAGTTGGAAAATATTATGAGTGGGAAATAATTTTTAATACATACTAAGTAGTTTTTGTTTTTTTTTGTTACAAAAAAAAGGTGTTACATTGAATAAACTTTCATTTGTTTTTTCTTTTTCACTGCAAAAAACCAAAGTATCAGGAATTCAGAGGTTTTTCGTAAAATTTTATTTAGTTTGAATGTTTTTTATTTTAGTACTTTTTTGCGTGTTTTTGTTCTTAACATTTTTGTAATTTTGACGGTTATTTTGGTTTTATAAATTTCAGATCTATCAAATAGTAATTTTATATATTTTTATTGGGTCCACCGAATAGAGGCAGTGTTGTTCTTTTACGTGTAATGTTTAATTATCTACACTTTGAAGTAGACTTTAGTGTAAACAAGCAATTTACTGTATACAATGTAAACTATGCTGTATATAATAAAAAAAATGTCAATTGTGATGTAAACAATAATTATTTTTTCATTAGATTTCTTTAAAGTTGCATGTAGAAAAACACAGTCAACAATTTGGCTTGATAAGCATATAAAAAATGTATTACATCATCTAAGGCTGTTTTATAAGCTTAGAATCAGTTTTATTAATTGATGGGTGAAAACATTGTTACATCAATGCTAAAACGATTGTTTTAATGTTGTATAATGCTATCGGAGAGCAAATTTTTTACATTCTTAGAACTTAACCGGAGATTCTGAAATAGATGGGAAATTATTCAAATTTGTTTTGGAGTCTGTGATATTGCAATGACTGTGTTCTGTATTCTACTGTCATTCATGCTATTGTATTCAACAGTAGCATAAAGAGATAGGCAAATTGTCTCAGTAATACATGTGGAACAGTAACTGTAACAGCTACACCGATAATTTATTTGCATAAGATATTTTAAATAAAAATTAATGGATCAAGTGACATCTATTTTAAAAGAATTTAAGCAAGTTGATTTGGGGAAATGTTTTTGTTGATTAAGGTGGATTAAACTATGGGTGAATGGTTCATTCTAAAGTAGTCAAATCAATACATAAGAAAATTTTATGATGAATTCAACATATTAAAGAAAATATAAAGCGTTTTCTACGAATATGTGAATTGAATACTTGTCAATCGTTGGAGTGTTTCAACAAATGCAGGATCTGGATGACTCGGATTGAATTTATTTATGTAAAATAATATAATTTTGTTGTTTTTTTGTAAAAAAAAAATATCAGTATTTTTATTTGATTCTATCTATTCTATTTTTATTCTATGCAATGAAGTAGACATAATGATATTGTCTACAAAGTATTGTCGACGTGTAGAAAATAACGTTACCTAGATAATGTAGTTTACGTTGCACAACACTGAATAGAGGTATACAAGATTACTATATAAAGTATTACAAAAATGAAATAAATAATATTATTAAACTCTAATCGCTAATTTTAATTCTTAATACAAACACAAAGATAGTGTAGCCACTTTAATATTAATTGTCATATTTATCCTTAAATGCATGATTTTTCCGTTTTTACTAAAAAAAAATATTTTTATGTAGAAATTGTTGTTGTAAATATTTTTATGTAGAAATTGTTGTTGTAATAAAAAAAAAATTAATTTGGGCCCTAGGGTAGTTGTGAGACCACTGTTTGGTTATGATGCAGACTGTAGCAGATATGCATCATACATAAAACTTGAAATATATTTAATGTTTACAATCTTTCCTGAATATTTGTTTATTTTTTAGGAAAGATATAAATACACAAAAAAAAAATTCTTACCATTATTTTTGTCTATTTTGTTTTATTTTGAATTAAAAATAAAGGACAATGTACAGATATTGCGGACTGATCTTGTTAGACTGAGAAATATATTAATACTACGTAATAATATATGATCTGAACACCATTACGCACCATAAATGTAAAGAGAATGAAAAAAAAAAATATTATCCTCTTAAAATTAGAGAAAGCAAATAAAGGGTATGATGCAGATCTGCTACAGTATGCATTTAAAGGTTAATTGAGTATAAGTTTACAGAAATAAGTAAACGGATTCAACATGACTTTTTTAAATGTTTATTTTTAAAATACATGTAGAAGTCAATCGCTGAAGTCTATTGGTATTCAGTTTAATTAGCTTTAAAAAATTCTATGAAAAAACTTTTTGCTATCGCGGAAGTTTATTGATACTAACAGATTTGTCGAATAGGTTGCTGTTAAGTTCAAAATATTTGCTGTTAAAAATATAAATTTTTCAATAACTACTTGCCTTGGCTCATTTATCATAAGTTTTAGTTGCATTGTAGGACCTACTATGCTATAGTGATGGACAGTATCGAATGATTTTGACTGTTGATAGTTCGTCGGCTGCATTCCCATGTGTCCAACAAACCATTTTTTCTGAAATTAACTTTTTAATGTACAATACCTTTTTCGGCTATGGTCTATCCGAATTTGTAGTTAAAATAAACCGTATCCCGTATAGTTTTCGAATATTTTTTTCTGATTTCAAACTATATTTTACTGCTTTTTAAGCCTTCAAGTTGTGCTTATTTATCCAAACAACAGTTTTTGTACTGATAAGCCCTAAAATTTTGAGAAGCACTCCGTATTGGCTATTCCTAAGTATCTAACAAACCATTTTTGTTCCTAAATGTACAAACACATATGAAGCTTTACACTATACATACTAACATTTTTTTAAATATATTATTTTGATATTTCAAAATATTAAAATCATAAAACTATGAATGTTAGATGTTAAAAAATTACTCAAATTTTTATAAAATTCAAATTTTGTTTGATTATTTTTAAATTTTTGCATTCAAAATTTCTGTCAAATTTAAAAAATCGATTTTCGCAAGATTTTGTTTTGGGATTTTTACTATCGAATCAATTTACGAATTTGAATTGAGAATTGTAATAATACTGAATGATGATAGTTACAAATTTAGTTGCTAGTTCTGAAATTCGATAGTTTTTAGTTGTGTGTGTTGTGACAAAAAAAAATTTTTTCCGAACATCTTTTCCAATTTCAATATTATTTTCCTCCAAAATCATAATTTTTTTAAATTTTTTTTTAAAACTTTTTCTTAAAATAAAAAAGAAAATAAAAAATTTTATAAAACATATGAAATAAAAATAAATTAAAAATTAATTATTCTCCATTTTAAAAATTTCCACCAAAATCTATCAAAAAAAACCTCATAAAGTGTAAAGGTGTATTAATCGAAACATTTTCTACCCAGTAGACTTTTTTATATTGTAGAAAAATTTCTAGACTGCTTATATTGTAGAAAAATTTCTATAGCAATAGACTTACGCGATTGACCTCGTAATTTGCAAAATAGAATGGGAACAATAAATAGAAAAACGAAGTTTCGTTTGACTTGTCTAGTGAAAACTTTGACTCTGTAACGATAGATTATTTATTTATTTTTTAGATCAAGCAGATTACAATTAAATCTTAATCTAAAAAATAAAGTAATTTATTCATATAATTAACAAGATTATTCTAAACTAAAGTACGCTACAATTTACAAAAGAAAAGAAAATGGGAAAAATAGAACTACGAAGTGGTAAAGGGTTATAAAATATATTGTAATGATGTGATCTCAAGATTCTCAAGACCTATGACAATATGTGGTTGATTGTTTTTTTCAATCATATCTTCTCTCTATTAAAGTTCAAACTCTAATATTTAGTTCCAAGAAAACTGTAGCAACAAAGATTTTTGAATTTGATTCCCACTTAGAGAAAGATCTATGTAATTTTTATATTTATTACATAAAGATAAGCATCCTATTAATTGGCTAATATTTTCAATAATTTGTTCAATGATAAGGGATATTGATGAAAATGTTCACTGAGCGAAATCGTGTACTAGTATTAGCATGGGCATTCAACATATTCTTAATGTACCGTGAATAGATTTCATAACTTATAATATGTAGAAAATATCTGAAAGTTCTCTGCAAAGGTATTAAATAGCTTTAAGCAATCTTTATATGGAGGTGGAATAAAAGGTCAGCCCAGGGTAGATTACGTAAAGCATACATGAATTTTTCTGAATTGACTTAATTCCACCAATATGAACATTATAGTGTGGCGACCACACTTGACTATCATACACAAGATTGGGACATATACAATGATCTGGTAACATGTTGATCATCGAGCTCCCTAGCCCATCTCTTAATGAACCCCAACATATAACTCGCTTTATTAATAATTGCGTTGAAGTGCTGTTGAAAAGACAGTTTTCTCGTCAAACATCACAACATTCTGCGAATTCATTTACAATGTTGAATTTAATTTTTAAATTTGTGTTGGCTGACAAGATTGCAAATCACAAAATTTCCTTAACATATTTATATCTTGCAATTAGTTTGAGAATTTGGTAAAGTTAAGTGATAGTTGTTGGAATAAAGAAAATTATGCTGTTAATCAGTTTACTAAAATTTTTAAAGTTTCAACTGATGCTAAATGCGTCATATGTCATGATAGGTATAATTGTACGATGAAGTATTGCAAGTGGTATAAAAATAATCAATTTATTTTTAAATTTAAAATCAATTAATTTTAAAAAATCATTTAAGATTTGTTTTGTATCAATTTGATGTGCTCACTCTGTATTAAAAATTGATAATAATTAAAAATATTTCAGGTAACGTGATTTTGCGTTTTATTCTGCAAGGAAGATAAAGAAACAAAAATGGTTATTTTTCATTTTCATAAGTATTTTCGGAATGTTAATTATTAATATTATATATATATATTAATCCATCATAGCTTAAAATATTGAAAATATCATTACTATATTCGAATTTGCACAAAGGATATGCAATTTCTTTTATCAAAATATTTTTAATATGGACCAGGCATTTTCGAAAGTGATAATTTAACATAAAAAGTTAGTGGACTACTGGAGAAGTCAGAATAACTAACAATATTAAATTCTTGAAAATTTGAAATTGGTTGTATTAAGGTCTAAGCTGTTTTGTGAATTTAACAAATTGAAGCAATTATAAATCGATATATAAACTATGGTCGTTATTTTAGTAGCATGTTCATTACTCAATTTATTATTAATACTAATTCTGTCAGATTCTAACATTGATATATAGCATTTAGTGGGCTCTACATCGACTAATAAATCAATATTACCATCACCTATCATTAATAATGTTTTTATATCTATCAAAGATTAAGTCTAGATAAACTGAGTGTTACTATATCATTTGGCTTTTTATAATATACATCAACTATTATAGCTTGAGTAAGCTATAAGAGCTTACTATATTATAGCTTGATCAAAAAGTTCATAGACCGTATACTCCAAACTATTTGCTTAACATAAATTCATCAACCTCATCAAAATAAATGATTGGAATTGAAATAATCTAACAAGCCCCCGGAATATTAAAATAAATATTCTCCTTTGAATATAACCAATTTTAATCATTCATAATGTCATCAATAGTTTTTCTATTTTTATAAGCAAGTCAATTTTAAGCATTCTAACTATTTTATGATGTATACTATGAATACTTCAAAACCATTCATACAACATTTGAGATTAGAACCAACTACCAGACACACTATTAATAATCAAAATTGTTCTGAAAATTCAGCATTTAATTATCCTGAAAGCCAAATACAATAATGCTACAAATTTTAATATTTGTGTAAGTAATTAAATTAATTTTTTTAATTATATAAAAATACTACACACCTTCACAAATGATCTTCATTACTTTCTGTTAAATCATTTTCCAATTGATGGTTTCTTTTTATAAATATCAAAATTTCATCATCTAAAATTTATTTTTTTTTAATATTAAAAAATTAATTTTATAACTTAAAATCCTGTCTCAATCATAAAAAAACAGTAACAACAACAACAACAATAAAATTTTAAAAATATTTCACCAGTACTAAAATTACTTAATAATATCAATATAGGCAACAAAAAAAAAAAACAGGACATTAACATTTTTTATCGCCTAACTCACCATAAAATCAAATAACATTTCTATTATCCTTAAAAGTGTGTAGTCAGTGTATTTAAAAAAATTAATCATATCGCAAAAAAAAAAAAACAAAATTAAAAGAGTGCATAAAATTATACAAATTATTATCCTTGACAGATTTCATATTTAAGGATTTCGAAGAAACAGTAAATAGCAAAGCGGATACAATAAATAAATTGCAAAACAAAAAATAAAATATTTTGTTGCTTTTTTTTTGGTAAAATTTAAGAACTTTTGGAAGCGGCCAAAAAAAGGCAGTCATTTAATTTTTGTTTGTTTTTTTTTTGTGATAAAACGATAAAATTAAAAATAAAAATGGCGGATAGAGGGGTTTATTTTTACTTAAAAATTTTTATTTAGGCTTTCAATGACTTTGTGTTTACTTTTTGTGTGGGAAATCGTCGTATAATGATTTTTTAATTTCGTTCGTGAAGTTTTTATGTGAAATTGGAAAATTGAGAAATGTTATGCTCTCTACCTAAATTTCAATAGAAGCTGCTGGTGAAAAGAGAAAATAATTTTTTTCCATTTTATTTTCTTCTCAATAATTTAAGACAGTCAGTTTCTAGTCAGTAAATTCGTATATTCTATTACACAAGTAAATGTATTTCGAAGACTCATTGTTGTTATAACCAACTTGGGTTTTTCTATTTTGTTTTTTATTCTTTTTTTTTTTATAGATTTTTATAGGTCTTGTCTTTACCGTTTTGTTTAATTTTTTATTATTTTATTTTCGGTTCTGTAGAATTGACCAAATGTTTAACAGATAAAAAGGTTTTTATGTTACTGCGTTTAAAGATGAAAATAATGTTACAGAAATAAACGTAAAAAAAAAAACGACGACAAAAAAAAAATGAAACGCTTTTTTTTGTTACACATTTTTAGAAATAACAATTAAAATAATGAAAAAAAAAAACGGTAAATAAAAATAATAAAAGTTATCCTTCGTGTAATTTTAAAGCTCATTTTATCGCCTTTATTACAGTACCTGAAACAGTATCGAATAACATTATCAAACGCTTTGTTGGTATTCGCATATAATAAAATATATTTGTTATGGTGTTGCCATATTGTAGGGATTTATTATCCGATGAATTACATTATTGTTTGATATATTCCAGGATAGTGGCAATTGATTCAATTTAGTTTATAGTTATTCTATGAAGCTGGAAGAGAAATAGTTTAGTAGTTGTAAAATATCTAAAGTCGGGTATCTATACTTATATGTTGCTTGTGTACAATTCTTGGATAGATGATATGGCGGTGAAATGGTAAATGATATAGCGGTGTAATTTAATTTATATTTTAACCTTTTTAAAGTTTTTTAATATGAATTTACATTTTTGAGGGACTATGCAAGTTCAGTAATCTGTTAAGTTTTTCTATATTGATATATCCATGGTTATTGTGCATAAAATTGAAATTATTATACAAGGTATAATACTAATATATATTTAGATATATGTAAGGCGAGAAAAATCTAAAACATTTCTCTTGTGCACAGCAATTGTTTTAGAAAGCTAGTCTTTTGATACAAAATGTGACTTGAACGATTAATGCGTCTCTAAATGTTCTTGAAAACCGAATAAGAGTAACAACAATACAAAAATAAATGAATCAATTCCCAGTTTAAATTTTTCAAAACACTGTTGGGGTTTATATTTATAACTTTTTCTTCTTTTATGCTGCTTTCTAGTTTTTTAGCAACCTACGGATAGTAGGTACTGTTGAATAACTTTTATCATATGAATAATTTTAATTCGTACCAATAGAAGTGCCATGTATGTCCTAAATATTATTTGTTTACACTCTCTAACTAGAATCAGTTGGCAATCTTAAATTAAAATTTATACACAATAATAATTTATATTAAACAAATAGCTATACATTATTTTCCACCCTATTTGTATGGCATTATTGTATATGTAGTCAATTGTACTCAATTTTTGTCACAGGAATGCATTCAGTTGTCCTAATTTTTTTATTTTTTGAAATATATAAATAATATATATTATAAAATGTATTACATTCATATAATGCACAGCAATGGATAATTATTTTGAATGAATTTCAAGGATCTAATTTTGATTTGCATTCATTTTTCTGCCTCTACTATTCCCAATTTCAATTAATTCTACTATTCAAATATGATTGTTTTTGTTTTTTTCTTTCTTCTTATTCTTTTTGCAATTGCTAACTAATATTCATTTTAAATCTACTCTTCTTCTCCTTCATAATAAAATACTTAAATTTTAGTATTTATTAGTACTTTTCTATAATTCTTACCACTTCACTTATATTGCTATACGAGTACCAAGTACCTCCCGCTATTTTCACAGCTATATACCACGCTATGACATTTCATAATAATAATAATAATGTCCTTCTCTACAGTTGAGCAATAAAATATTAAAAAAAAAAATAAAATAAAAAAGAAATTTAAAATATTTACAAAAATGAAAAAAAAAAAGTAAAAACACAAAACAAAAAAAAAAAAAAATAAATAACACTGTAATGAAGAAAGAGAAGATAATATAAAAAAAAATAAAAATCATAAAATCAGTAAAATAAAAACAGAAACAATGAAAATGGGAACAAAAACGATGAAACGACGGTGTGTATATAAGCAAAAACCCAGAAAATTTAATTAAATTAAATTTGCCTTGAATTTTTTCTACGAAAAGCAAAAAAAAAAAAAACAGAAGAAAAGAAAGATAAAGCAAAGTGATAACACAGGAAAAAATATATTATTAAAATAGGGAAAATGAAAAAAACAATAATACTCTCAAATAATCAAAAAGTGAAAATAAAAATTTGAAACAAAAACTAAATCTAGAAAAAATAGAAAAAAGGGAACATTTGCAGTGAGAACTATACATATACCAAAACAGTAAAAACAACAACACTTTAGTTGAGAAAGTGATATAACGGAATATTTTATTGTTTTTGTTTTCCTTTAATTTCCCATTTATTATTGGAACTATGAAACTGGGACCTTTGAAGTACACACATATATTTTTTTTTTTCCTATACAGAAATGTTCTACATAAAATTTCGCTTTGGTTTAATAGGCAAAAAAAGAAGGTATATATGGGACATACCATACCATTTAACTACAAACACATAAGACTATTCGCGTTTTCATTTAAATAGGTGTTAATTTAATATAATTTTGAAATCTTAAAAATTTTGAAAATTTCCCTGGGGTTAGTTTTAGGAAAAAAAAAAAAAAAAAAAAAATAAAATAAAAAATGAACGAAACAATTACACACTTGATTAGTTTGGATAATTTTTTCGTTTAAGGTTGGTTCTGTGGTTTTCACATATACCGTTAAATATTATATGGTGATGGTATTAAAATGATAATTTCTAATTTTTTTTCAAAATTGTGTAAAATTTAGTAAAAACTCCGAAATATTTCTTTTATAAAATAGTTCAAGGAATCAGGTGTATTGTGGGTATGTGGTAGTTAGCAGTTTTATATGATCAATGAAAATTAAATCGGGAGTAGTTTGTACCATTTTAATGCCATAATTTCGTGTGATTTATTTTATAAGGTCCTTAATTGAAGTTTGATTTCAATCTGTTCTTCTGAGAATGTTAGTGTTTTATTATCGTCTTCTGGTACAAGTTATGTTGTGAAAATTTTCATATATTATATAAGCTATGTAGTAGTCAATAAATTGCAGATATTGTATCACGTTGAGATGCAATTATTTAGGAATTTTATGGTTGCGTATTAGCAATCGGTTAAATACTATCCTAGGCCTGACCGATTATTTCATTATTGTCATAAATTATCGGTTAAAAGAAAATAAATTTTAAAAATTTTCAATTTTTCGACAGACATACAAAAATAAATTACAAAGTTTAAGAAAATAAATTAGAAGATAATATAAAAAATATTTTGAGAAAAAGATTTGAAAATAAATTATTAAAACAAAATAATTTGCCAGTACTGTACTCTAGAAAAGTATTTACTGCGAAATTATATTTATTTTATTAATTGCTTACAATTATTTATTATTATTTTTTTACGAGTTCTTTTGTCAAAAATTATTTTCTAAAATTAAAATCTGAAATATAAATTTCCAAAAATTTTTAAATTCTAATTAAAAAAAAAAAAATTATTTAATCCTTTTTATATTGTCAAAATTCCAGGTATTCATAGCAAAAAAAAAATTAATTAAATTTTTAAAATTTCGTCCATTATTGAAAAAACAAAAAACAAAAAAAAAAATACAGTTACAAAAAAACCAAAAATTTAATGTCGCAATAAAAGTATAAAGTTCTAAATTTCTTATGAAAATTTTCATAAAAAATAATAAAAACAAAATAAAAACAAAAGGACAAACAAATTGAAAACATAAGGCAACAACAAATTAATTGAAAGTAATTTTTATTTTATTTTTATTTTCAATATGGTCTCAACAACACTACTCGTATATGTTCAATCTTCATTCGAAGAACATCAAAAAACTTTTAAAATGGCACACCAAACAAAAAAGAAAAAAAAAAAAAAGATAACAGTAAACATTAAGACCATAACTAGTTTTAAAAATTGCTGTTATGAATTTTTACAAAAAGGATTTACAAATTTGCACTAAAAGAAACAAAACCGATAACTTTGGCAACGGAAACTATGACTAAAGCATTTTCAATTTACGTTATTTCCTCGATGATTCCCCACCATTAAAATTTAGGGATGGGTTTTTTTTTATTTTTTTTTTTCTTTTATTTTTCTTTATTTCAAGTTTTTGAAAATTTTAAATTTAAAAATTTTTTTTTTTTTACTCAGAAGAGTGTGATGTATGAATGTACATAAGAGTTTTTAAAATACATATGTACAGTGAACGGCAAAATTTTTGTAACAGTGAAAAGTGTGTAGATTTTTTAATATAAATGAATTTTGTTTTTTCTATTCGTGACTAGGTCACTATTATGTTAATTTTACTGTATGGTTTTGTTATTCGTAATTGACATGGTGTTGTCATCTGAATACTAATCAAAGATCATGAACTCGAATCCCGCCACAATTATGAATGCTCTAAATTGAAAAACTGGTTTTTATTATTTTATTAGAGTTTGATACCCACCCTAAATGCCTTCGTAAAATTTAAGCCATTTAAAGATGAAGGAAAGTAAAATTAGAAAATAATATAAAATAATTGGAATAGAATAGAATAGAAAAGTTAGTACAAAAATTTACAGACAGGTTAAAAGATATTTATTTACCCATCTCTTGAAAACTTCTAAGTTATTGAGGCGGTCCTAGCTAGAATGGACAATGTTTTTTTTTTTTTTTTTTTTTTTTTTTTTTTTTTTTTCTCCTATTACTCCGCGTGGTAGCATAGGGCTTCGATAGTGAACCTCCATTCCTCTCTGTTGAGTACTACTTCCTTAATATCGTCCCAGGTATAATTGTTGACTGTTAATTCTTGATCGATTGTGCGTCTCCATGTGTTGTATGGTCTGCCGGGTCTCCTTTGTCCTTGTGGATTCCACTCTAGAGCTCTTCTTGCTATATCACTTTCTGATTTCCTTAGTGTATGACCTATCCATTTCCATTTTTTCCTATTTATCTGTCTGTTGATAGGTTCTTCTCCAGTTATCATCCATAAATCTTCGTTGCTAATTCTTGCCGGCCAGAATATTCTGCATATAATTCTCAAGCACTTGTTGATGAATACTTGTAGCTTCTGTTTGATTCTGACCGAAGTGAGCCATGTTTCACTGCCATATATTAATGTTGACTTAACACATGCTCTGAATATTGTTAGCTTTGTTGTTCTCGATATTTGGTTGCTCCGCCATATCTTCATTAGGCTCCCAAATGTTCTTCTTGCCTTATTTATACGGCTGTTGACATCTTCTGTTGCACCTCCTCTTGATGTTATAATGCACCCCAGGTAGTTGAATTCTTCTACGTATTCTATCTGTTGTCCACTCACTGTTATTGGCTCACTGTAACTATTGTTTGTCCTCATTGCTTTGGTTTTCTCGATATTTAATTCCAGTCCCGATTTCTTTGCTTCTTCCTGTAATCTGTTGACTTTGTTCTGTAGGTCCCTTTGATTTTTTGATATGAGGCATACATCATCTGCGTAATCTAAGTCTTCTAAGTTTCCGAAGAGATCCTATTCTATTCCGTTTATTCCAGTGCAAACTTCTCTTAGAATGTCGTCTAGTATTGTGTTGAAGAGAAGTGGAGATAGTGGACATCCTTGTCTAACTCCTATATTGGTGTAGAATGGATCACTGATCTTACCTCTGTGTTGAACTGTTGTCTCTGCATCTTCATACATCGCTTTGATGATGTTGATGATTTTTTCAGGAACTCCTTTCTTTGTAAGTGTTCTCCATATTGCGCATCTCTTGACTGTGTCGAATGCTTTCTTAAAATCTATGAATAGTAGATATAGTGGGGCATTCCATTCCACTGAATGGACAATGTAAAAAATGTAAAAAAAAATAATTTACTTGATAAAATTGGAATAGAAAAAGGTTAATCACTTCAAGCAGTTTAGTTAATTTAGAAAAATAATTGTAATCATGTTCATCGTTCATTTTTACTTGTTTTCCATTGCACGACGAAATAAATTTTTATTTTCTAATAAGAAAATGACAATAATTAATTTTTCGAAAAATTGGCGCTTGGTCAACTCTGGCTCGGGGGTAAGAGTAACAATAAAAATATTTATTCATTCATACATTCATAACGTATCTAATATGCGAATCTGGTAATAAACTATCAATGTATGTGGTAATATCAATAGAAAACACCTTGAAAAGGGAAGCAAATATTCTTTGGGAGCGTATGGAAGGCCACAGGGTCTCCAAAATATATGCACCAAGAATAAACACCAAAATAACCAACTTCCTGCTAACTCTCAATAGAGGAGACTGTAGGAAGATGGTGGGCATACTTACTGGTCATAACCACATGAATAAACACATGTGTAGACTAGCACTAAGTGACGACCCAACCTGTAGACACTGTCTGGAAGAGGAAGAAACCTCCACACACGTTGTAGAAGAGTGCTTAGCTCTTTCAAGGCTGAGACTCAGGCTGCTGGAAACGCACTACATAACCACAGAAAACTTCTGCAGGATAAGTCCCCCAAACCTATTGGCCTTTATCAAAAGGGTCGAGGGGTGGAGGACGGCATAAAAAAGCCTACATGCCGGCTCTGACATATTAGGGCCACCTCCGTAGAAGGAACAAAAAAATATGCGAATAGGTATTGCTGTCGAGCTACTGCTACTTCTGTATAAAAAAAAACCATGTTGGGCCGCTTACTTTTGTGATGTGGAATAAATGTTTAGTTTAAATTGTAATATTAATGTCTGACCATCATACAATAATTGTTGAAACAACAACACTAAACATTATTTTTATGATATTTATTTTTCAAATTTTACAAACAACTTTTTAGGGTCTAGATTTAGAGATATTAGACTATTTAAGATTTCAATGTATAGAAATATAGATTATTTTATAAAGTTATTTATTATTTATGACCGTTAAGCACATGAAAAGATGTTCTTTAATAACTAATTATTACAAGATATTCAGAATATGATGTCAGACTTTCTGTTTGCCCCTATTAAGAGCTCCATCTAAGTTATACTTTATACTTTATACGAAACTAAAGGTGGATTTCCTCTTAATGGACGAAAGTCCGGACAAATTTTTTAACCAATAAAAAAGTTTTATTTTACCAACACATACACAAAAAATCCTCTCCGGGCATTTTCTTCATCCAATTTCTTAGTTAAAATATTTTTAACTTTTGGCTGAAGGACGAAGTAAAAGAAAAGGATAGATATATAATTATTTGATAAATATTTATTGCTATCTCGATTTATGAATGAACGCATTCCTATAGAATTTCAAATGTTTTTTAAGAAAAAGATATGAAGTGTAATTTTTTTGTTTTTTGTTTTTTGTTTTTTAGTATAAGATTATTTTGTTTCTAACAAATTATTTATATTTTAAGATAAAAGCAAAGCGCTATATTTTATTTTTTTCGAATATTACAATGTTATTATCCATTATTAGTCTTAACAAAATTTTAAATTTTTTTAATAAAAGTAATATCAACGCATGTTTAATCAATTTTTCAAACGTCAACCTTTTTTGACTACATAACAAATGTCAGTCCTTCGCGCATTCAGAAGAAATCATAAAATTTTCTTTAATGGTATTTGTGTTTCAATTATAGTGTAAAATAAAATTTTCCGGAAGTTTGTTCATGAAGAGGAAATTTTATGTTGTCGACTTTATAATTCAATTTCAATTTTATTAAATTTCAATATACATGAGACGATTAGTCTCTACATTTGTATATACAAGCATTATGATTAAGATGTACACAATTAACACAGATTAACACAGACTGGTCCAATAATCAAAAAAAAGAAAAAAAATTAAAATTAAAATAATAAAAATAGTAATTCGAAACTATAAAATTTCAAAATTAACAAAACTTAAAAAAAAAAATATATGAATTTAGAAATAAAGAATGTAAATTACAATGCTCTCTCAAACAGTATTAATTCGCATTGTGTTCAAACAAAAATTTATAAACTTAAATAAATAAAAGCAAATCAATAATTAAAATCTATAAATAAAAAAAAAAAAAAAAAAGATAAAATAAAAATAAAAGAAGGTTTATAATTGAATACACTACGATTTTTGCCTGAAATGTTCCCAACGAAGTTCAATAAATTAACAGTGAGAAGTTGTAGATCTAATGGCATTCGGCAACGTATTCCAACGCACTGAAGTCTTTACAAAGAAAGATAAATGTCTGAGTCTACCATTAATGACGTGGGAATACTAGGTTCATACTCGGTTCACAATTTAAATCTCTTAATAAATTTGGGCTTGAAACTACATTACAATTTCAATCGATGGTGTTTTTCTGAAGAAGCCCACAAAAAAAAAAAACAAAAAAATTAAAACAGAAATATTGACAAGTCTCGAAAAATTGTGAGATATAATAATAATACTCACAAGTTATTCACATGAAGAAAGACAAATTAAATCCCAAAAAAATAACCAGGGATAAAATTCCTAAAGTTTTCTACAACACCTGCTGGATACCAAATATTTCCGTTTGGGGATAAAATATTTGTTCTGGGCAACGGCAAAAAAGGAAATATCTCCATTGGGTATTTTATTTTTGGCCAAAAGTGCTTAAGGAATTTTGAAATTTTTGAATGACAATTTCGCCCCCAACACTCAAATGAATGGTGTAATGAAATTACTGAAAAAATGTGTAATAATGTGTAGTGTGTGCAAAATATAATAAAAACCACAAACCTGTTAATTTACCTTATGTTTTACGATAAAATTCTTTTATGGTCAAGCCCATTCAATTGTTTTGTAATTTATTGTAGATTTTCCGTATACTTATTTACTTAGATGGCCAACAGACTATGTAGGTCCTGGGGTTGACTCATCAACATCCTCCATTTTTGCAGGCCACGTGCGGATTCTCTCCAGTTGAAGATTCGAAATTGCTTTAAATCTGGCCGATATTTCGTCTCTCCAACGAAGGTTTGGTCTGTCCCGACGTCTTGTACCTTCGGGTCTGGATTCGAAGATTCTCTTGGCTGGAGCATTTGAAAAAATCAGTTGTTTTGAATTGGAAATGAAACAAATTTTTTTTTGTTTTCGCCTTTAATACCAAAACTCAAAATCAATAAATGTGTAAATTTTTCCAAATCGGGTTCATTCGAATCTTTGCACAACAAAGTCAAAACCTTGTCCTAATTTTCTGTTCAGAAGCAGTTGCAATAAGTTCATTTATTTAAATTAAATTAAATTAGATTTGGGTATATATAACGGATGGAAATCTGTCCCCTCTATCACCGTAGCCGCAATTTGGCTTATATGTCATGACCCGCATTAATGCAATAATAAGCATCTGAGTCCATAAGTATGTTTGATTTAATGATCACATTCAGGATATTCTTCAGTAGTATGCTGGATAGCTTCCACTGTTCCCAGCTGAAAAAAAAAGTGTGCTACAAGTGAAACTTTCGTATTATATGGAAACATTTTTTATTTTTTTTTGCTTTTGTTGATTTCATTACAACTATCTTAATAATTTTATTATACATAAAATACAAGATATGAAGTATAAATTTTGGTTTGAATGAAGGCTTGTGGAAGAGAGAAAATCAAATGATTTCTTCTTCTAGAAACTTAATTTATTTGACTAGTTGTTTGGAAATCTGAAACTTAGTTTCAGGGGCGTGAATGTTTTTAGTCATACACTCAGACCGAGTAATTAAAAGCTGTGGAATCAGCGCATTTGGGTGATTTTGAAGTCTTGAGTGATATGATGTTGACTTGGAAGTAACGGTTTCTTTTACAGATGAAATCTTGATATCTTCTCGTATTCTGTTGTTTCTTATACAAACTAAGGGACGTTTACAATGGATCGCAGTACATTTGTCTGAAAAGGTACAATTATTTCAATGTTTGAGTTACTTGTAGTAACCCATAGCACATCGAACATTAAATCACATGGAACTAATTCCAGTTAAAATTCAAAATCCGAAATCCGAAATCCAAAAAGACTTAATTTTGAACATTATTTTCTATTTACGGTAAATACTTTATTTACTTTCGATGTTCATTGTATCTGACGTCGTACTCAAAAGATAATAAAGAAAAGAAAAATGTACTTTAAAAGTAAACCAAAGTTTCAAATTTAGAATTTTTTATTTTTTTTTCTGTTTTTTTTTTTTTTTCTTATTGTTTTTGATTGACGAATACTCCTTTTTATACCTATAAATTTTCTTTCGAAATTATTTATTCGCAATTCTTTTGTTTGGAAAAACTTTAAAATTTTCAACTGGTTGGATTTTTGATAAGAATTTAGCAGGAAGAAAATAATAAAAAACCAACAAACAAGCAAGCAAGAAAAAAAAAACAATAAATCCTTTTCAATAATTTTGGTACTATAAGAAAAACAAGAAAAACAAAATAAAATAAAAATCAATTTCGAAAAAAAAAACAAGTAAAATAAACTTTCTCAATGTTAGGGCGTCATTTATAAAATTTTTTTTTTTGTGTGTAAGGAAATTTTTTTGATTTTTTTTTTGTTTTTCTTTTTTTGTTTTATTTTTTGTGGGCAAATTTTTACGGAAAGTTCAATAAAAAAATTAAATTGTTTTTATTTCTTTTTGAAAAATTTGAAAACGAATTCAGTTAGGTAAATTAGTGAGGGAGAAGGTGGTACATCAATCAATGATAAGAAAGAAAACAAAAAGCAAAGAAAAAAAAGAAGACACATGAAAAACGATTACTTTAACGAATGTAGTTGGAAGTTAATTTTAAATTTAAGAAACAAATATTTTATTTTTTTTAATAAAATAAAAAAAAAAATTATTAAAATTAAATTTAGTTTTACAAAAATTTTTGACATGTTTGAAATTCAAAATGTACGAAATTTATAAAGACGTTAGAAAACAAAAAAAAACAAGTTATAACTCTATAAAATATTTAGTGTCTGTTAATGATGTTGTCTTGAAAATAATTTTAAAAATTTTGTGCAATTCGAATTTTTTTTGAAATTTGGAATTTTCGAGTATTTTTCTTATTCTTTCTCGACGTCTTCTTCTGTCAAATTACTTATATGTATATTAATCAAAACATGAATAGGTATTTTTAACGATTTAGGCCGTCTTTTAGGCTTGCTACTTGTTCACCGAGGGCGATGGTCCAATTTGTTTAATTTCTTAAAAAGTTGGTTTTTTGCTGACATTTCAAAAATCAGATTTTTTATCTGGTTTTTGTGTTGAATCCTTGTACTTGATCACTTGTACAAAGTTTTTGATACTCATTTTTATTCATAATCTGGTTCAATTAATTCATAGGAAATCTTACATAATCTATATTGTCAATCTCTGTCTGATATAGTTTAAAGTGAAAGCTTTGATTTCGGATCAAAATGATTCCATCCTTTTATTCTAGGTTGGTCTTTTTTTCAGATGTTGCATACCCAACTGGAAACTACAGAATTTTATCATTAAATTGTAGATTTAAAAATTGTCTGGAAATTAAGTGGTGAGAAATTAAAATAGATATAAAATTTGAATATTTTTAAACCTCCTCTAGATAGTATAATTAAAATCCTAAACACTGCATCATAACCTCTAACTACAGTACTTTCTATTGATCAATAATTTACTAAGTATATTTTATATAATAATACTAAGGCATATAATCATACTAAGGCGTAATATTCATCATCATCATCATTGTCCTGCAACCCCATCCGTGGGGCATAGGGCGGATGTAAAATCTTTTCATTGGCACCTATCTGCTATAATAATGACAAAAATGCGTATGTGACAATAAACACACATCGTCGGCGTAATTTAAGTGGCTGATACGTTCGAAAGGACGCCACTGGATACTGTTGCTCTCGTTTACAGCCACAGTAGTAGTCATTTTGTCATACATTACTACTAAAATGTGGGTGATAAATTTGTCAGCTGTCCTCCATGTAAAACGCGGCATCTTGCATCTTTGTAGGATTCTTTAGGCTATAATTTTTTCTGGAATGCCTCCTAAAATAGTATTTTCATACCAAGCGATTTCCAAATATACTATCGGTTTACTCTATCAAAGGCTTTTTAAAGGCATAGGATATTAAAATTATAAAATTAGTTACAATTTAATAAATTTTGTAAACATGACAAATTTTGCTAGGATCAATAATTTTTTAATATTTTTCCTTTGAGAGCATTGTTCAATCATTGTGGCTCCAATGTGTCACAAAATAATTTATTTAATCAAGGCATTTGATTCAGTTGATCACAATATACTACTTAGAACTGCTGTACGAGTATGGAATTGTCGTAGAAGAACACCTGTAGTTTAAGAATTATTTTGAAAACAATTCTCTGAATGTACGGGAATCAAAAGTGAAGTAAAAGATATATATTTTGGTGTAATTTAAGGAAGCTAACTTGGCCTAACACTGTTCAAGTGACTTTTCAGCCATACCACTAAAACGGAAAGCTTTTATTTATGCAGATGGTTTATGGTGAAAAAAATACTACATAACTGCAATGCGTAATAAAAATGCAAAAACTAACTGTAAACACGTAAAAAAAAACTAACTCAATGCTTATTAGTACTCAAAATGAAAACTTTAAAAAGTATATAATATAATTATTGTAAAATAGAAAAAATCAGTAATTATAAATATTTTTTTTTTTAACTAATTATTTAATTGTGGCAATGCTTTCAATCGTTTTTTAAACACTCTTATATGGGGCATATTTAACATTGTTGAGAAGCCCATTGAAAATTTTTATACAGTTGAACATAATGTCTCTTTTACCTTTTTTAGTTCTAGGAGTTCCCAATCGAAAATTTTCTGCAGTCCTTGTGTTGTAGTTTTGTGTATTGAATCATTTTTTTGAAGTTTTAGATTGCTTTTCGTTAGGTTATTTGATACTTTATAAATCAGCTTACAGTTTTCCGAAAATATTGTTTGTTCTACGGAATGTAAATTGTAGTGTGAGTATTCATAAGATGAGTAATCATAAGATAGTCTGTATAAGATTTGTATGGCTCTATTAATAAGTAGGGCGATTGAGTTTATAAGGTTTTTGCAACCTTGACTCTTAATTGTGATTAAATACTTTATTTTGGACTGGATGTGAGAATGAAATACTAACTTTGCAACGTGCTCACTTAGTCTAGGATATCTTCCTAATGCACCAATTATTCACATTATAGATTTTTTTCAATGTGTATTTTCCACTCATTTAGCGGTGACAATTGATGAAAAATTTTGAAGTTAAGTCAAAAACCAGTAAAATAATTATAAACCCAAATAGAAAAATGTAACATTTTATAATTTTTCCATAGTATTCTGACACACAGAATCGGAATGTTGGCCAACATTTTTTAAACAAATTTTGGTAACTTACAATATGAAATACAAAACAAAGCCCATTAAAAATCTCTTCGAGGTTGAAGAAAAAGATGGGCAACAAATGAAATTCACAAGAATCTTCAAATATTAAAACTCAATGATCATAACATTTTCACAAATGACCCCCATACAGAACATAATTGAATAATCATATTAAAACAAATGCTGAAATAACAATCGGAACTCAAATAGACGAATAAGCAACAAAAAATGCACCTCATCTACTTTATTCTGTTATACTACAAATCTATTTAAATTAGAAAAAGTATTAAACTTGCCTATTAAAATGTTTAATAAATTGTCAAAAATTTATTTAAGAGAGAATATAAAAAATATTGAACTATTCCTTTGCAATTAATTTCATTTAATCATATTTTTACTAACTTACATTAAATTTTTCACATAACCATCACTTTTTTTCCATAACATGCCATATTCTTTGACGACTTATTTTTACCATATCTTTGAATTCGACTGCGCTTCTACAGATTGACATGTATATGAATATTTACATTGTGGGTTGTGCAGTAGGTATACCTTTCAACCGAAAAGTTCAAGGTTCTATCCCCTCGAAGGTAGAAAAAGAAAAATTGTTTGGTTTCAAGAATCTATGGCTTCTATTTTTTCTTTATCTAGTCAATAATAATAGTCATAGACCCAATTCTTTGGAGCATTGCATGCAATTAAAATTTTATGTAATTGATTTCTAAATAGGATAATCGATTTATGAAATAGAGTGTATAATACCTTTTGCGCCCAAAACGGTGCATTGCAGTACAATTTTTATTGGCGGACAAGCTCAACTACTATATTTGTTCTAGTATAGTAATTTTAAATTTAGAATATTATATTAACAAATTCAGTATGTTTTTTAACAATACAACGTAAAAGATATAACCACCATGTAAATTTTTACTCTGCGTAGAGTCTAATATTTCTATTTTGAGTAGAATTCCATTATAGTAAAGACTACAGTTATTAATTTCTAAATAAATTCAGTTTTTTTCTATAATTTAATCAAAATTTATAGGCTTTACGAGTAATTTAATTTCTTTTTTATATATCTTTTTTTTTGAAATGTATGTCCGCAAGATTTTTAAAAATATTCTAATTCAAAGTTATAGGCCTGGATTCCTCTTCTCTCAAATGGATTGAAAGTTTTCTTTCGAATCGTACGATTCAAAGCCGGGTTGATGGATTTAAGTCCGATCAATTCCAAATAAACGCTGGTGTTCCCCAAATATCAGTTTTATCAACTACCCTATTCCTTATATTTATAAATGATTTGCTCCAAACCACTTTCAATCCAATCCACAGCTTTGGAGCTAGTAGCCTCCTATGATTTTCATAAAAATCCTGAAGCTACATCTATGGCTGTGTCTACCAAAAGAGACATTATGGCCAGTTCCCTCAGCTGTAATTTGGTCGCAATAATTAATGGGGGGATTAAAAAACAGAGTCGACCTTAACTCTTCTAAAACTCAGAGCTGTACAATCTTCAGGAAAATTTCCATTTGTGATATTATTATTTTGTTTCAGGAAGATAAAATTCAGCGGCTTGAAAGCTTAATAGGTATGCACCTAAATCGAAAAATTATATGAAATGATAATATATTTGGTGTTCCAAAAAACAGAACCAAATGTTTAGGTTTTCTTAGCCGCTGCAAGGCTTACTTCTCGTTCTGTGGCATCTAGAAAATCTATAAAGCTTTCATATGACCCAAAATGGAGTACAATTCTCACATATGTGCTGGTGCTTCTCATATTGTGTTAAAAAATTTGGATAAAGTCCAAAAATGGGCTATTCGTCTAATCAATGATCTAAATGTCACAGCTCATCTTGCTCTTCATGGACATCGTCGTATAGTCGGAGCTCTCTATCACTTTTTTATAGATATCTTGTAGACATCGGTACATGTTCAGTGGAAATTAAATCTATATTACCTCACAAAAGGCAGCATGTGCTCATACCTACACCGTTAAAATCCCTAAATGGTAAAAGACAAGTTATGGAAATTCGTTTATAACCTTAACATCCCGAATGTGGAACCAAATTCCATCTTATGTGTTCCCAAAACATGATAAAATTTATATATATGACCTAAATAAACTCAAGACGAACATTAACATCTTCGTTCGTCATTTTCCTTTCCCACCCTAGCCGGGAATCTATAAATCTATAAATAAACGCACCAATCGGTATAAAAGGTCATAAAAGGTTAGCCCCACCTAGTGTTTTGGCTATTTATATAAAAAAAAACAAAAAAAAAAAAAAACTAGGAGCTGTCTATTATTCCAATTCCAGTAGTATTCATGTAATGTTTCGTTAATAGCGTTAAATTATGTTAACGAAACATTTTTTTCATTTTAAACATTTTCAATTTTTTAAAGTATCCACCTCCTACAGCGTATTTTTATGTAACACTTCAAACATGTTCTTCCTCATCGATCTAATCCTCTAACAGTTTACATTCGAGAATTTTTATTTGAAAATTTTATCTTTACAAAAATTCATATTTCAAAAATTAATTTTAAAACTTATCCCAGTTAATATTCTAATAAATCTATTTTTAATATTAAAACATCATAAACGTTACAATAAATTACAATCGTATAATATTTAAAAAAAAAATATATATATATTTGAAAATTTTTATAGGATAATCTTATAAAAACTTAACGGTATTTGAGTGAAAGAGATAGATAATATACATGATATTCAGCCAAAAAGATTTTTTTTTTATTTTTTAAATTTTTGTTTTGATTGTTTTTAATAACTTTTTTCATAAGTTGACTATTTTGTTTTGGAAACCAAAAAAAAAAATAAAAAAAGAATAAATAAAAAATAAAAAATTGAAAGCCACAAGTTTTTAAAAGTAACGAGATTACAAGTACAATAAGAACAGCAAAAAAAAAAAAAAAATAAAAACAAAAATTAAAAAAAAAGTTTGAGCAAATTTTTACAATATACCATTGTGGTAATTCTTGGTAGATATGTAGGTATAGGCTGATGGGTTTTGCCTACATTTTTACTATGTATCTTCCAAAAATAGTTTTTTTTTTTTTGTATTCCCCAAAAACAAAGAGAATTTAATTTTTCAGTGGTACTATTCTATGTCTACTATATTATATTAATAGGTTTCTGGCACACAGCAGACGAAGCAATTTCAAAACTATATAAGACCAGGTTGTATGGTTATGGTATGCCAGTCGTTTTTATAAAAACCAAGAGTTGTTTTTTTTTTGTAATAAAAAAAAAAAAATTAAATAATTTTAAAAGGATATTTGAAATTTTGTAGAACCAAAATTGTATTAAATGTATACATTTTTTGTAAAAATATTTCATTATTTTATTATCATGTTAGTTTAATGGTTATTCCGAAATTTTATTTTTTTGTTTCATATTAAAGGCTGCAACCATATTGCTATGTGTAATGACATTTGCCTCCCCCTCACCCTCCTATTCATATAAATTAAAAATTGATCATAAATGGGAATTCTGTGGGAAAACTTTTAAATAAGAATTGCACTTACATTTATGTTGTAAATTAAGAGCCAAATTTTTTAGATTATCTTTATTAACATGAATTTTACTTGATTTTTAGAAATGCTTTTAATTAATTTTGAAAATTAACTGCCAAGACTATTCGCGAATCGGAAATATTTAACACATAATTATTAAGACTGGTATATCACACTCTGCGTTAGTTACTCAGTATACGGATGTGTACTAGAGGTTCTAATAGTCATATTTGTTGTACTTGTAAGTTATTTATATTAGGTAAAAGTATTTAAATTGCTAAATATAGTAAATCAATGATATTTGATATTTATTTATTATATTTGCCTTAATTAACTTGCCTTGGACTTTATATGTTTGTTTCAATTTGCTTCAATTCAACAAAATACCCATTTCAATAACCATTTAACCAAAGTATATCCATAAAAAGAGTATGAACTCATGTATGTATTCATTTGTTTGCACACAAATTCATATACAAATTTGATAAACTTTGTCAGAAATAGACGATAATAAGAATTTTACGTGTAAGAAAAAGAAAAAATATAGTAAACAAAAGGGAGTAACAAAAAAAGTTGGCTGAAATTAAATAAATAAAGTTTATAATTTTGAAAAAAATTTTCGACAAAAATTTTCGTTGAAATATTTAACAATATTATTTTGTAAATTGTATCAACTATGCATAAGATTTTTAGGAGACCTAACTAAAACAGCGTTATCATATTCTTTAAATTCTGTGATTTGTAAATAGATGTTGTCCTCAGTATTATTTTATAACCGTATACCAATATAATAAATATTTAGGTTTACTAATATAATTAATAAAAAATAATAATGTTTGTAACTCCAAATTATTACTGACAAAAATATTAATAATATTTTATATTATTGTAATGTAATTATAATTTAATATTTTTAATAGGTATATACGAAAATAATAATGTTTAAAACGAAAATATTAAAATTATAAAAGATCAGAATTAATCATCGTATAAGGGAACAAACTAAATTAGAACTAACATTTTTTGCCACCCTGCCTCATATAAATAATGGGAGGAAACGTAAACAAATCCAAAGGAGAATAATGAGAACGCAAAATTATTTTACAGTATAAAGCAAAAGGCAAACATCTGTTTTGTAACTTTTCTCTCTCATAATAAATTTGGTATACGATAAGTAAATGTAAATTTTAACTCTTTTAACTAATGATATTTTGCTTGTTTTGGTATTTCTTAAAAATTGTCTTAGGGATACGTAAACTGGGAGTGTATGTTCTTGTTAATATAGATTATAGATATTCTTTGCATTCAACTAAGGTGAAATTTACATATGTGTGTCTACTAATAATGAAATATGGATATTTGATAAAGTTAAAATTTGGTTTCTCTTTAAATTCACTATATTTATTGACATTTATATTGTATAAAGAAGCAAAAAAACAAAAAACGAAAAAGGAATACAAAATAAATGTGTGCAATACAAATCATTATCATTATATTTTTTTTTGTGTTTTTAATTTGGTTTCTTTTATTAATCTCTTTCTTTTATTATTTCTCTTTCTCTGACTAAGTATATGTAAATGTACGTACATGTGTCATATAGGGCTTGCATTTGTTACATACATAATCATATGGCTTGATTTAATTGAAAATAAAATGCAAACATTATTTATGGAAGAAAACAAAATTTGAACCTATCAAGTATCAAGTATCTACCACTCAGTTAGAAATTACTCTTCTCGCATGTAAAAAAAGTTTAATTTCGATTTATGCATGTATATATTATACTTTTATATGCCAATTTATGCTTAGGCAGCGTTTACACGTCGGACAAAATCGAATTTTATCGTAGATAAAGTCGGATGAGTGTTTACATTTCAGACTTTTCCACAGATTTAAATCTACGATTTTACGTCAAATATTTTTTGTATTTAACAGGGTTTCTTTTTATAAAGTGCGTAATTTTTTATTGGTGAAAATTTTTTAATACGTAAATTAAAAAATTCAAAGGTATCTAATCAAAAATCTCCAAAAATTTTTTAAATATATACATATTTTTATAAAATTTGTTACAGTAATATAAAATATAATTAGACATTTGAAGTATGAGCAATAATAACCAAATTGCGTTAGAGTGAATTTTAGTGCCATTTGATTATATGTGTTGTTCTTTGAAAATATATTATGTTTCATTAAAAAAATATTTTCACTAAAAAGTCGAAAATAAAATAAGGAAAAAAACAATTTTTTTTTTTGAAATATTTGCCTTCAATTTAAGCGTACTAAAACTACAAAAATAAACTTTAGAATCGCAACTTGATATAATGTTTTCATAGCAAGTTATGATTGTAATTACGGAAAAAGCAAATTAGCCGAAATTCTAGGAAGTCTTGAGATGAGATTAAGAGATTTGGTAAAAAGTTCGGCTAATTTTCTTTTTCCGTAATTACAATCATAACTTGCTATGAAAACATTATATCAAGCTACGATTCTAAAGTTTATTTTTGTAGTTTTAGTACGCTTAAATTGAAGGCAAATATTTCTAAAAAAAAAATTGTTTTTTTCCTTATTTTATTTATTTATTTATTTATTTATACTTAATACAAACATATTACAATATACATAAGTGTACAAAATTAAACAAACAAAATATAATTTTAAGCTTAATCTTATTCTAGATATTGATATTTATATATTTTGTAAATATAAACATTCTAATAACAGGCTCAAATTTACCATAATTGGTACGATGAAATATTGGACGAAAAATATTTTCCGATCTAAAGCGGTTTCTGTTGTTAATATATAAGTGGATCATATCTCTAACATAAGGAGAATCAATTTCATTATTTAAAACTTTAATAATGAATACGATATCAGCACAACCTGCCTTCTGGATTCTAATGATTTAAGATCCAATAACTTTAACCGGTTCCTATAAGGTGGCAGAATAACTGGATTTGACCAGTGTAAATTACGCAGTGCGAATCTCAAAAAAATTTTTTTTGTAGCTTCAATTCTTTGGATATGATTGAGGTAATGAGGCGACCACACTTGACTGGCATATTCAAGATTAGGTCGAACAAGAGACGTAAAAAGTGATTTAAGGACGTATGGATCGTTAAATTCTTTAGAAAATCTTTTGACATAGCCTAGCATGGAGTTAGATTTATTTATTAAGACGTTTAAATGTTGTTTGAAACATAATTTATTGTCAAAGAGTACACCAAGGTCTTTAAAGTGTGAGACTCGTTCAATAGATTTATTTTCAAAAGTATAATCAACCATTAATGATTCAGAAGAGCGAGAGAAAGTCATTAAAGCACATTTATTAATATTTAAGGTCAGATTGTTAATTTTACACCAGTTTAAAAAAGAGTTTAAGTCTTGTTGAAGAAGGGATGTGTCCCTTGCTGATGTAATTTTTTTGTAAATTTTCATGTCGTCTGCATAAATAGTAATTTTACTATGCTTAATGACAGAAGTTACATCATTAATGGAAATAATAAAGAGAAGCGGACCTAAATGGCTGCCTTGTGGAACGCCAGAGTTAGCTTCAAAAGGTTCAGAAGTAGCGGATCTAAATAATACGTTGTAGCTCCTATTAATTAAGTAGGAATTAATCCAATTGGTAAAAGAAGGAGGGATTCCCATTTTTTTTTAAATTTTAGTATAATAATGGAATGAGGAAGAGGATCAAAGGCCTTACTTAAATCGGTGTATATGACATCTGTCTGAAACCCAGCTTCCATATAGTTTTTGAATTTAGAACAACATTCTATTAAATTGGTTACTGTGGATCTTTTTTTCATAAAACCATGCTGGTTAGGGGACAGTAAGTTTGAACAATGATCATAAATAGAGTCAAATACTATCAATTCAAATAGTTTCGGAATACTTGAAAGTTTTACAATTGGGCAATAGTTTTTTATATCATTCTTAGAATCTTTTTTATGAACTGGTCTAATAAGCGATTTTTTCCACAAATCAGGAAAGATTTCTTAAGAATGTTAAAGTTTGAATAAAATTGATAAAGTAGTGCAGAGGGATTCAGAACACTTTTTTAAGATAATTTCTGGTACATTATCTGGTACAGGAAATGAATCATCGTTAAGTTTTTCCAAATATTTTTTCAGTTTACTCGGTTCAAAGTCTATCGTCGTGAGCGGGATTCTAGGAAAATTTTCTAAATCATGAAAATTGTTCATATTTAATACATAAGAGTTATTTATGTAGGAGCTTGAAAAAAAATCTTTAAAAAGGTTCGCGATTACATCTGAATTATTAGAAGTTGTGTTTTCGTAAGCCATAATATTTGGAAATTGATCCGATTTACGTTTTGAATTGACAAACTTCCAGAATAATTTAGGATTCTTTTTAAATTCAAATGCCATATCGTTAAGGTAATTTGTATAATTAGTGGTTAAAAGAGATTTATAAGAATTAAAGAGAATTACGAATTGATGATATGTATTTTCATTTTTGTTTTTTAAATATTTTGACCATTCCTTATTTTTCTTGTTCCTTAATAACTTTAATTCCCTGTTAATCCAAACGAGACTGGAATTCAGATTTCTTTCTCTGGATAGCGGAACATATAAGCAAAAAGCATCTGACAAAACATCATAAAACTTAGAAAGCGCTACATTAATACTCACATTGTTCATTAATGTGCTGAAATCAATAGATAATAAAAAGTTATTAAGACCTGTGAAGTTTGTGTTATTGAAGTTATAACGATAAGATATAGTCGGTGTATCACTAATGGGGTTGTCATAGCGGTAGGCGAAGCTAATAGGGGGATGATAGTTATCAATATTAACGAGAATTGCTGTTGAAGTTTCATTGATTATAAAGATTATTCCAGTCTGATGCGAAAATAAGGTCTAATTGTTTATGTAGACAATTCTGAGAAATATTGAGTACTATGTTGCTTAATAACGGTAATTGGTGGAAGAAGATATTGTCTTGTTGATGAATTGAAGATTTGTTCAAGTGATTTTTTGATAGCAAGTTATTCAAATAAACATTTTTGAAGATTATGGAATAAAAGTCGAGTTTCACTTTTATTTATTTAATCATTTAGATTTATTTTGTAAATATCGATATTTCGGAGACAATTTACCTTCCCAGCGCTTGCGACTGGAAGACTTTTATTCCATAATTTAAATATATCGCTAAAATCAAACCTGAGTATCAAAAACTACTTTTGAAGATGTCCTGCAAAAAAAATAATACACTTCAGCGCTTCTAGAACACTTGTGTGAGAATTCTCGAGATCAAGGTGACGTAGGGATTTAAAGTTCTTCTTAAAATATTGAAAACAAAAATAGTGACTGGTAAGTAGTAAACTATAGAGTAACAATTTTCTAAAATTGTTTATACATACTATGTTTTTAGATCTGAGCTGCTTATCTTTTAAAATTTTTTTTTAAGTTCTTGACAGTAACTTAGGTAGAATCACCTTTTCTTCCTTTTAATTAAGTACGCTACGGCAATTTTACAATTTTCCAATATCTACAATATTTCGAGTATTTATTTAACAAATTACTAGCTCTACTCATTGAAGAACAGTCAGGAACTAAGCCTTCTTAAATAGTTTCATTTATAATAGTCTCATATATGTGCTAACATTTCTATCGTTTGTTGAACTAAAACAGAAAGTGCAAAATTAAAGCAAAGAATGCGCAGACTTATAAATTTCCTAAACAAATCAAAGTCATGATGAATAAATTGTTATAAATGCCAACCAACTTTCCGGTTCAAAAATAAAAATGCGCAGCTACTCAAGAATATGAACATTCTCGGAATCCAAAAGAATCAAAATATGCCCTAGCATGATCATATGTTGGATATAGCGACAACACAAATGCAATCTCATCCCTTATACCACTTGATCATCGTCGTCTTGTTGGTGCATTTAATCTATTTTATATATATCTTGGGGTTGACACTTGTTCCGATGAGCTAAACTCAATTCTATCGCATAACACGAGAGGCATCAAATGCCCAGTAACAATGAAGGATTTTTTATTTATGATTTGCAGAGGTTTAAGACGAATATTAACAATATTGTTTGCTCTTTCTCACAACACTTTTTTCTTTCCAATTATCTTTTTCAAATAAGAAAAAGTCAAATTTGATAACCTGCAATATAAAGCAAAAAAGAGCGAAATCAAAAAGATCATATTTTCTGTGTTTGAGATCAGATTTTTCTCGATGACTAGACCACTTTTGTTCAATTAGTATTATGACAACATTTCGACTTAAGCGATTATTTAAAATTTTTTGGATTGGAATTGCTATTCCAATGGTTATGATAATAAAAATTTTGTTTTGTCTTACACAAAACATTCCCTCGAGGATATAAGAACAAACAAAAGGACACGCTGGGTGGCGTAGTAAATAGAACACCTACCTTTCAATCGAAGGGTTCCAAATTCAATTCCCGATGAAGCAAAAAAAAATGCTTTATGGGATTTTTCGACCTGGCCCAGTACCCTTTGTCATTGGGATAAAATAAATTACAAAAACTAATTGAGAGTATAATCTGGTAACAAATAAAATAAAGTGAAGCCACTTTATTTAAGAACGCTTAGTTTCTGACAATAGCGGTAGTTTTTCACATTTAATTAGTTAATAAGCCAGTAATTTGATAAATAAATGCTCGAAATATGTAGTATGAACTAGCAGTACCGTACTTAATTAAGCACGAAAAGGTGATTCTACCTAAGCTACTCTCAAGAATGTAAAAAATGGGAACAGAAGGATATAAGTGTCGGAGTTGGTTTTTTCTTACATCGTTTTTTTTTATAATACTCAATACTAGAAAAATAGGTTTACTATATTTTTTATCGGATATTCATTTTCTGGTACTTCTATGGAGGAGAAGCTCTAATGTTTAATAATAGAATATTTTCCTTTTAATTTTACTAATATGGTTATCACACAAATACACGTATTTCGTCTACTGACTTCTGTAATATTTCGTCTACTGACTACTGACTACTCGTCTGAGACTGCTGCAGCGTTTTGTATAGTCGACGACAGTAAGAATAAAATGAAAATATTCGACTAATTTAGACATTTAACACTAGAAAAGAAGTTTTAATAAAAACCCTCTAATATTTGTTCCAACTAAATATGCACAAGGATATTTCGTTTTCTGCTGTTCTTACACTATGTTTCCAGTTTCGTAATGGTTTTACAATGTTGCTTGCGCCAACTATCGTTTAATATAAGAGACGAATTTTATATCCCCAATTATTTAACCCTAACTTGCCACATCGTTAGTCATTTACGGCTTAGGTTATGGAGAGATGTATACTCTGATTTGCCACATCGTTAAATGGCACTTTTCTACCATCCAGGTCCTGTAGATATACACATAGCGAGATACAGAAGGGTGTAGCAACTTTTCACAAAATTTTCTTCCACACTCATCGTAATCATAATTTGCTCTTGATGGTGAAATAGTATAAAACAAAAAAAGTTAATTCCAAATTCTTTTCCAGTGCAAATAACAAAAACAATAAAGATAAAAAAAAAATAAACAAAATAATAGAAAAGTCCTTTAATGTGTTTTTTGTCTTTTTTTTTGTATTTCTATTTTTTTTTTTTTTTCATTTTGTTTTTTACTTTATAGAAAAACAATATTTTTTCCTTTTTTTTTTTTTGTTGTGATGGTCTAATTTTTGGCATCGCGTTTTTGGGGTAAGTACCATTCAACAAAAAAAAAAAAAAACAAAATAAAAAGAACAAAAAAAAAAAATCCGAAAAATCTTTATCGTGACAATTGAATCAAGGGATTTAATTTTTTTCGCTATTCTTGTTTTTTTTTTTTTTTTTTTGCTTTCGTTTATGAAAATGAAGATTTATCCTTTGTTGAAATTTATCCCGTTATTATTTATATGTGTTTATGTAAATTATATAATATTAATAAAAGGATATGATACGACGTCTTTTACAGTGGCAGTTATTTTTGCTTTCTTTTATTGAAAAATATTTTGCTGTGTTATGAAAATGTATGTATACATGCCCACACCTATATTATGTACTGACATATGAATAAGAATTCATATAATATGTATATATACAAGCACATAATATATTGTGTAATGCATATTATAATTTATAGTTTATCCTTTTGATGCCTTTAGTTATTTATTGTGTTAGTCTTTACCATGTATACCTCTTTCTTATATACCATTGTGTAACAGATCAGTTTAGTTTCAAATAAAAAAATTTAAATCTGAAATGCAGTTCTTAAAATGATACTAAAAAACTAAGGATAATGGAACTAAAGATCTTTATGCAAAGTTGCACAATCTGAAAATAGCTTTGTAAATGAGCGGACCAACTCAAACATTGAATCAAATTATAGTTTTAGTTCGAATTTAACATCAAGAGTTTTTGTCCAATTTTGTGTTAAGAGTGGAATCGAAATTTGAGTTTTCTACAATCCTATTCAGAAATAATTTATAATTAAAGAACCATTAACAGTTTTAATAAATTCAAAATTAAATGTTAAAATTCTGATAAGTATTCAAAAATGCGACACCGAATCAAAGTTGGGAAAATTGCATTTATACATATATATTCGTTGTACGATATATTTTGGCACTAACCTATTTCAGGCTTAAAACCTATTGAGTTGATATTAAAAATCTTATAAATGGCTTATAAAAAAGTCTTATATTTAAAAGAAATAAATAGAATGATTTGGGGTTGTATATAGCACCTGCTAAACATCAGTATATAATTTTTTACTATGTCCATCAAAATGAATGTCAATATTAAGGCTTAAACTGATGTTATTCAGAATTAGTTATTTTATTTGTCTATATTAAGGTTGAAGTTAAATTTGTTAAATCCAAGGTTAAGTGGTAAACACTCTAAGTTTATATATTTATTCATTTTTATTTGCCTTAATTTGTCTTATTATTACTTAAAAATATAGTTTTATGTATGGTGTTACAGGAAATCTTTTTCATCTACAATATTTATATTAGGTCAGCAATTAGGCTACAATGGGTTACATTTTGTTCAATTTTTATTTTGAGTTAAGGAAAAATGGCAAAAAACCTTATAATAAATTTTTTTTTGTGTTGATTTTGTGATTTTATATTGTTTTTTTTTTTTTTTTTAAAAACACACTAAGTATAATTTTTAAAAATAGACTGACTTCTAAGGCACAGAAATATACACAATACAACTGTTTAACAAAAATTAAGCAAATATGCCCGTTTGTATATTTTCACTTTATATAGAAAATGTGTCAACAACGTTTAAGATTCATTTAATAACCCTAATGAAAAAAAACAAGAGTTGTACATACTATAAAATGTATATAATTCTTTCAAAAAATATAATATAATAGCCAGCACTAGTATATAATATAATACATAAATTTTGTTTATTATTGTAAATACATTTTTGAAATTAAAAACATAAACTTACATTTTATATATGTTGCCATAAATCACAACATTATGTACAAAAGGGTTAATAAATAAATTTTATCACAAGGAATATAAATTTTCTGCAAAATTTAAATATGTATATTTATTTACATATACAAAATTAAAGGTTAAATAAATAGAACACATATTTTAATATATGATAATGTGCAAATATATACATAATATGTTTATATATGTACACCCATATACATATTATGCGTTAAGTGATAATGCGTAAGTTTAATTGAATGGGAGATTTTTAAGTACTTACCATTTTCTAATGAGATATAATAATAATAATACACATTATGTATGCATCTATATATGTGTGTGTAGTGAAGTTTTCTTTAAAATGAAAAACTAAAATAAATATTAAAAGAAAATAAGGAAAATTGAATATATACACAGACATTCTTATTTACATATAAATGATGTATTTATATTTAAATGTAAAATTTGAATAAATAATGAATCTACTTTATGTATATACCTACCAATAATAATGTATATTATGTATGTATATATATATAATAAGAATGATATGGTATATAAATCTGTAGATTATTTAATAGAATGTACACATAGTGTATGGATAATGTATGATTATGTTTATAAACAATGTATATAAACAATTTTGTGGTTCTATTTTCTATTTCTATTTTCGAAAGCAAATAATAAGCAAAAAAAAAAAAAATTGCTTCAAGGTTTCTAGAAATTGTTTTGTTATTTTCTAATGAATTTAGTGAAAATGTCTTTAATGGAAAACGATATTACTTATAATATTAAAAAAAAATTAGAGTTACCTATTGTACCTTATATTCTACAGAATTAAAATAATTGAAATTTGTTAAATTAATTAAATAAGTGTAACTGTATTAATAAATGTTTTGTCTACCACTAATTATACCACAATAATTTCTATGCTTATTTATGAGGATCAAAATTCATAGAGGTTCATTATAAGTTTTTATGTGGATTTTCAATACGTTAATTATTATTTATTTATTTTCAACCATGTTACGAGACTCTCTTTATTTGTAATTGAAAATATGTATTTTAAAATTAAAATCGAATTTAGATTTTTATCTTTTTGAATTTAATGCCCTTAGATTGTAATTTCTACGATAAAGCGAAGTATGTTAAAATCCCATTCAAATAAATATGAAAACGAAACAGAAAATAGTTTATGAAAAAAAACTGTTGATTTAGAAATTATAAATAAAATGAATATAATTAAATTAAAATATAACAATAATAATATTATATGAAGATGAGCTCACGCTGTTATAAATGTAGTTGTACAAATTTAAAGTTAGTTGATACACGTAAAATTCAAAATAAAGAAAAATTGTTTGTTTGTGTTTGTTAGTTTAAAACTTTATTTATCATCACAAAAAAAAAAATAAGTTACTATTAATAAAATAATTATATTAAAATTATAAATCTGAATATAATAAACTCAATAATAGTAAAACGCTAGTATCATTGCTAATCTAGTTAAAGTTGGGTGCTGTTTAAAAAATATGCCCATATTATAACTCAAAACATCAACACAGTGTAAAGTAAAAATTTATCATCTTAAAGGCTTTAATATTATTTTCTCACTACATTTTACGTCTACTTACACCTACTTCCATAATACATTAAAAAAAACTGATTTAATCCCTTAATTTTCTTTCTATCATTCATAATAAACTGTGTTTTTATTATTATTGTTGTTGTTATAAAAGGCTGGCTTCAGACAAAACAAAATTAGTATTATATAAAATAAGTGTAAAAAATTGATTAGCATATCTACGACTCACCATTAAGATAAAGTTTACTTCATTTATATGTAATCAGAATGTACTTCACTTTATAATGACAAACCAATATATTAGAAAATTTTCAAATTATCTAAAATGTAATTTCATATGTATTATTATTGTTGTTATTTTTTGTTTATATTATTTTCACAAATGTGAAAATGAGAAATTTTCCCAGCAAATAATTTATCTTTTATCACAAATAGTTATTATTATTTTTTTAATTTTGTAATTCAAAAACAATAAAAATATTTTTGGAAAATCATTATTAAATTCATTGAATCTGAAAAAGTATTCTATTTTAATGGATAAGTAAATAGTATAATATAATTTAAATCAAAATGAATTTTTAACTTAATTTTATATAATTGAGATTATTTTTTTCGATTATTTTTATTTATTTTATTTGCTGGATTTTTTTATCCACTATTTTAAGTAATTAAAAACTTTTGCAAATTTAATACATAATAAACAACAAGAAAATATATTGGATATTACCTATACTCATACCTACTGACAATTCCTATACATGGGATTTATTATAGCTAAGATTTACAAATCATTATTTTTAATACTTGTATACTAATTTCTGTAGCTTCTTCTGAAGTTAAACGCTTTAATGAAACTCTTGTACTAAATTTGATCTAACGTTATGATATTAGACTCACTCCGCACTATAAAAAAAAAATTAGTTTTTTAAATGTTATGTGATTAACTAGCAAAATATACATATCTTATATGTATATATTAATTTTGATTTTGTCTGAAGCCTTTTATGACAACATGAACGAAAAAATGAAAATTGAAAGAATAAATCTTTTTTTTAAAATATATTATAGAAGTAGGTGTAGATAGAAGTCAAATTTAGTTAAAAAAATAATATTAATGCATTTATGATGCCCAGATGATATACATATGTACATGATTTATGTACTTTACATTGTTGTTTTGAGCTATAATGGGCATACTTTGTTGAACTGCATCCAAAGGTTTGCAATGGCATTATACTAGTGAATATATTATATTTTTGCTAATGCCATTTGAAATATAGATCAAAAACGTGTAAATCAATTTCAAGTTCCCAATAAATAGTTATATAGTTGTGAATTACTAATATTACTGGCTTTTCATAAAAATTGCTGTAAAAATTAAAAAATTTTAACTATTAGTAAATTAAAATTTTTATTTTTTAAAAGTTCAATTTGAACACAGTCTTAAACCTATCACATCAAAATGTATTATAAATAAGTATGTATAGTATGTACGTAAATTGAGTAAAATAAAGATCTAACCTATGTCTGATCTTACATTCAATGTTGAAATTTTACTTTTATTTAAAATTATTATTACATGATATTTACTTATAATATAATTTTATTTTTATTGCCTTTAATGTATTTGTACAATATGTTTAACTTCATATCCCTTCCGTGGCCTAATCGGTTAGAGCACAGAAATGTGTTTGAATTACGATGTGGTAGTTACGGGTTCGATTCCCGTGGGGCGTATAAAATATAATCAAAAGAAAAAAAATACAAAATATTATATATAAAATTAATAATCAATAAAAATAATTAATATAAATAATATTTTATATAACTAAAAATATCACCTTTATCAATACTAATATATCTCATACAACACAATAACCAAATAACACAATAAATAATATTGGACAAACACTAATAATAATTACACAATTGTCAACAACTGATAAATGTATGTGACATGATGCACCCAGTAAACATAGTAACGTCAGGCATCTTAACGTCAAAGATGGATAAAATCGCAGTGACAACTTGCAGAAAAAAATATGGTGTCGTTTTACCATGTAGGCGCAGATAAAGTTATCAAAGTTGTTTCTGCAGTAGGCCAATCCCCTACTTAGACAGTACAAACAGATTAAAAGTGAAATTGGACATTGCCTCGGAAATACAAGTAAAAGTAGCAGCTAGAAATCGAGTACGACGGAAATATGCTCCCAAGAGGAGTACGGAGAAAAAAAAAATATGTTTAACTTCATATATTTTAATTCTATATTTTAATAGTATATTTTCTAGAATATTTACATTTTTGTTTTGTATACGTATTTAGACTAACCTGACTTAATTATTTAGAATAAATTTAATTTATAAAGGTAAAAATGGCAAGCAAAAACTTTTAATAAAAAAAATTACATATTGTTTTCGAAATTTATAGCATCATTTACAGCTAATATGATATTTTAAAACTTCTGAGACTCAGTTAGTTGTTCAATGAAAATTAGTGATATTTTTTGTATATTTTGTTTTTGCATGTAACTCAATATGTTAAATATGTGTTATTAAGTCCTTCTTTTAACTGGGATTTGATTATACTGTTAATTTTATGATAATATTTTACTTATATTATTACCATAATGTTATCTAAGCAATTTTTTCCTTAGCTTCAACAAAATCAAGGTCTTGTAATTTATTAGACAATTTCATTTAGTACTCTACTCTTGTTCTTTATATACCTTTATATATACCTTATATACCTCATATGCGTTGTACTCATTATGTACAAATATATCAAATCTGCTTCAAATGTTATGAAATGTTCAAATGTTCAAATGGCAAACATTTAGAAGAAATATTTTGCAGAATTTTAATTGAGGTTTAAAAATTTGTTGATTGAAAGATATTGATTGATGTAAATTAAATTAAATCTGATTATTAATTAAGTGATCTAAAATACTTTAGTTTATATTGATTTGATTCATTGTTTCTTTCAAATCACAAGTAAAGGAGGCACAAATGTATTTATAAGAGCCTGAAGTCAATGCGCGTAATTTGAATTTTTTATTGTAACCTTAATTGGTAGTATATTTAAATCTTGTATTTATGCTTGTACAAAAGTATGTTTTAATTAGATCGTAAAACTTTGAACTGAATTTGTTCAACTATTTTAATATTCACATAGTTATTAAATATTTCGTATAACTCCAGCACATGAATTGAGATTGATCTGATAATTTCTTTATATATTGTTAATTTTCATTCCAGTGAGATATTCAATATTCATTTATTATGTAAAATCTAAAATTATAGTAATGATAACACATTTAACATGTTTAAATTTTAATATATATTCATTAAATCGTTAATATTTAATGTACCTAATGTAATAATTAATAGATTGAGTTCAAGAACTTGTTAAAACGCTGTCTGAGTGACTGGTCTTTTAAATTAATATAAAATTACATGGACATGGTTATATATAGGCACATGGTTAAATCTACATGTACTGTACACATATATAATAGACATATATCTTTTTGTTTTTATTAAGAATGCATATTCTTTGAAGAGTGAATTGAAAAGTCTGTTATGTCCATATTTAAGTACTTCAACAACTTTCCATTAGTATGTATATATAAATTCACTGGAATCAAGTTTAATGGCACAAAAATATTATTTACGATTCCGTACAATATTTTTTCAATAAAATTAAAATCAATAATATGACATCGGCAACCCTTTTTCATATAATTTCATTTCATTTTCTTTCCCCAAAGTTTAACTCTTAATTTTATTTCAGTTTCTATAATTAACTTAACTAACATACCTATATAGAATTAATATAATCTCATACAATTTAACACAACTACTTATTTCAAAATACATATATGTATGTATATATGTATATACTTTTCGTATAACTCGGTAGCTATACGTACCTTTTACTAACAACATTTTTTATTATTATTGAAATTTTCAGAACAATAGAACTTTTCCTAATAACTATACTGCTAATAATATAGGAAATGAACAATTTTTGTTTTGTTTTTTTTTTTTTTACTGCTACAAGATACGCTATTATTTTTAAATCTGACATTTTTATGTTCATTACTTGGGTTTTCTTTATTTTCTATTTGTTTTGTTTTTTTTTTTTTTTTTTTTTTTTTGACTCATTTTGCTAATAATAATAAAATTTGAATGTCATCACATTATTTTCAAAATCATAATAGATTTTATGTACTCATTATATATGTACACACATACATTAATACATAATTAAAGAATTTTTATATTCATGTGTATTGTGTAAATGTATATATAAAATGCGACACTTACTATTTGATATAGGTACGAGTATGTATAATAATAATGGACGTTAATTTTAATCTTAATATTAAATTATAGATATTCTTGAAAATAAAAAAAAAAAAAAAAAAGAAGAATAATAAAAGAAAAACAAAAAAAAAAATTAATTCAATAGATTGCAATTTTAAATAACGAATAATTACGTAATTATATTTTATCCTACATATTTATGTACACACTAGTTGTACATTTTTACACAAAACACATGAGTATGCATAAAAAATAAATAATGAATGGATTTTCTATTTCTTATAATAGGTATGTACATTTATTATAAATGCCAAGGTTGAAAATCAAAAATAATAAAAGATTTCTATATAATAAATGGCTTAGGTGGGAAAAATATTTTATTATTAAAAATTTAAAACATAGTTATTATTTAAATAAAATATATATACATACCTATTTGTGTATGTTGTAGGTAATATTATTTTTTTTACGATTATTATTTAATTAATTGTAACGATTCACCGTTAAAAAAAATAAATGTATATGAAATAATTAATTAAATGAAATTTTCTTTTAAATGTCAGTTATATTTTTTTTTTTTTGCATTTTCTGTGTTAGGGTTGAGTTAGTATAGTTAAATTAATTGTCACTGAAAATTGAATTTTTTTAATTAATTATTCAAAAGATAAGGTATTTTAATATAAATATATTAAATTTTTCATTTTAATTAGATTTGATGGTGAATTGAATTTACTTAAAGTTGGTTAGATTTATTTTTTTTGTGGCATATTAGATCAAATCATTATCCTTAAAATCGCACTATTTATTTACTGTTCTATTAATTAAATTGTAAATTGATATTGTATTGTAATGTAAAAAATTTTGTTTCATATCCTATATTTATTTACAATATATTACATCATCACAATGTTTCTTTTTCACTTCTCCTAAAGATGTATATATTGGCTTTAGGCATATAGCTTAAATATTGTGATACTGGGACTGTGTTCCATTTATAAATTTTTTCATAATAATAGTAGCAGTAAACTAATAAACTATATTATACATAATATGCCACTACGTAGTAGTTATTTGTGCAAAATTAATTTCTAGTTAATAAAACTAACTTTTTATATACTGCTAGGGGACGCAAGAGCATTCTGATTTAATTTTTACTAACACGTACTAGCATTTTTCATTGAAATTGTTCCCATTTTTGGATTTAGATCTTTGAATTTGGCCTGTTAATTTAGTTTAATTTTTCTTATTATCCTTCCACTCTGAACTACTACATATCTCGTTTGGTTGAAGAATCCATTATTTGATCAAATTTAAAGTTCAACCTTCTATAGCTAGTGTCATATTTATCCATTACACTAGTGACACTAGGTCAGTACTATTTAATCAAATTCTATGATTGGTTTTGTATTATAAAATTATTTAATAAAAATAAATATTGGGTTTTTTCTAGTAGCGAGTACATAATTTTAAATAGAAGGGAAAATTGTTTCTATATCATAATTATAAAATTGGTAAACTAAGATGAATTTTTACAGGAGTTTACGATTCTTTCTAAATATTATTCGAACTGTTATTCAAAATGATAGGGAGATTAAACTAGTTATTCACTATATTTCATTTATTTATTTCAAGCTTAAATCAAGCAGTTACAAAAATATTTACTTAAATATAAAGTTAAACAAAATATTATAAATCATTTAAAAATTTAAAAATAAATACATTAAATTCATTAACATAAAATCTTAAGAACTAAAAGATGTGTATAGGTGTTCAGATGGTGTGAGAGGGAATGTAAGTTATTTCAATCGTTGATCGAGTTGCTTTTTTAAATCGGTCTTTGAAAGAGAGAGATCAATTAATGTCATATATTTATTTCCCAATATTAACATTCTATTAATAGGTTCATATCTTCCATAGTTTGTCCTATGATGAAACACAGTGAAAAGATTTACGGATCGAAGTCGAGAACTTGTGTTAATATTGATTTTATTAGAAATATAAGGAGATAATATATTACCTTTGACAGTTTGAACAATGAAGATTATATCAGCAATGTCTCTCCTTTTTTGCAAGGTATCAAGATGAATTAAATTGAGTCGATGTTCATAAGGTGGTAGACGAATTGGGTCTTCCCAAGGAAGATTACGCAAGGCAAACCTCAAGAATCTTCTTTGAATTGCTTCGATTCTCTGAATATGAACATCATAGTATGGGGACCATACCTGGCTAGCATATTCCAAGTTAGGCCGAAGCAATGTAATATAAAGGGCTTTAATAATGTACGGATCGCGAAATTCTTTAGACCAACGTTTAACAAAGCCAAGTAAGGAATTGGATTTATTTATTATATGGTTAAAATGTAATTTAAATATTAACTTATCATCAAAATACACTCCGAGATCTTTAAAAAAGTTAACTTTTGATAGAAATTGTTCATTAAAAGAATAACTATAAGAAATTGGTTGAGAGCGATGTGTAAAGCACATTAAAGCGCATTTCTTAATATTTAACAATAAATTGTTGTTAATGGTCCAATGGAAGAAATTGTCTAGGTCTTTTTGAAGTAAGGCAGAGTCACCAACAGACTTTATTTTTTTAAAAATTTTCATATCGTCTGCGTATATTTGTAATTCACTGTTCTTAATCATAGAGGCTACATCATTTACCGAAATAATAAATAGAAGAGGTCCCAAGTGACTACCTTGGGGTACACCATAGTTTGCTACAAAAGAAGTCGATCGAGATGACCTAAATAAAACATTATATGATCTATCAGCTAAATAAGAACTAATCCATTTTATAAAAAGTAAAGGAAAACCTAATTTTTTTAATTTAAGCAATATAATGCTGTGAGGCAAAATATCAAAAGCTTTGCTTAAATCAGTGTAAATCACATCTGTTTGAAGACCTTCCTCCATATTGTTTATAAAAATTGAGGTTGACTCAACAAGGTTTGTTACTACGGATTTACTTTTTATAAAACCATGTTGGTTATGGATTAAAAAAGGAGTACAGTGATAATAAACTGAATCAAAAACAATTAGTTCGAAAACTTTAGGAATTGATGACAATTTGGCAATTGGACGATAATTAACCACATCATCTTTAGAATCTTTTTTATGGATAGGTCTTATATAAGACTTTTTCCAAAGGGAAGGGAAAGTACCTGATTGTAAAGAAAGATTAAACAGAAGAGAAAGCGGAGATGCAAGTGTATTACAACAATTTTTTAATATATATTCAGGAATACCATCTGGACCAGGGAAAGAGTTGTTACTAAGATTTTTTAAGTATTTCAGTACAAGACTATCATTTATAGTCAAGTTAACAAAGGTAGTTTTTGAGTATCTATCCAAATAATTGAAATGGCTTTCGTCAGCTATAAAAACGGCGGGAGAGTAGGAAGATGCAAAAAAATCACAAAAAAACTCCGATATAGTCTTTGCCTCGTTACTTGTTTGATTATTAAATTTCATAAATGTCGGGAATTGATCACTTTTCCTTTTTGAATTGACATAATTCCAGAAAACTTTAGGATTACTAATAATTTCAGACGATATATTCGTAATGTAATTATTGTACATAGCTTCAGAGGTTAGTTTAAACTCATCATATAGACATTTGAAGTTACAATAATTTTCATTACTATTGAACTTTAAAAATGTACGCCATGCTTTATTTTTTTTATTTCTGAGACTTTTGAGATAACCATTAAACCATGGCGGACTAAAACTAGTTTCTTTTATTTTTGTTAAGGGGACATATTGTCTAAACCCTTGATCAATGATTTCATAGAATTTATCGATAATTTCTTCCAAACCCTTATCTGCAAAAATAAGCGGATAATCATATGAATTAAAGTAGTCATTTAACCCATCTATATTTGTTTGGTTAAAATTATAACGATGAAAATCAGCATTTTCCAAAATGTTAGGAGCATTGGTGCAATATGTAAGACATATAGGGGGATGATAATGATCAACATTAATGAGGGGCTCTATACAATCAATATTAATTAAGTTGATCCAGTCAGAAGTAAAAATAAGGTCAAGTTGTCGAGCTTGGAAATTACGTATTGAGGAGATTTGTTGGAGGTAATTTACATTAAGAGCGTCTATGAAGGTATACTCAAATTCATTAGTAAGGTTATTTGGGATCAAGAAAGGTTCATCTTCATGAATTAACCAACTAATATGAGGGAGATTAAAATCACCACAAACAATTAATTCATCTGAGGGATTAAGATTGGAGGAAACGAAATCAATTGCTTTAATGTAGCTATTATAAACATCTATATCAGAACTAGGAGGAATGTAGCAGTTAATGATATTGATATTTTTATTATTAAGTTGAATTTTAATACCAACAATTTCAAGGGAATTAGAGTTAGGAAAAATGATTAAACTAGAATTAAATGAGCTTTTAACAGCAATTAACACACCACCTCCTTTTGGAGTAGTAGGGCAAATTTCATGCTCATTAAGTTGATACCGATCTTTCCTAAAGACAGTATAACTAGAATTAAACAATTCAAGGTTATTTATAGATGGAGCAAGCCACGTTTCAGTTAGAACGTATATATCGAAATCTAAGATAGTTGAATTGTTAAATACTTTTTTAGTTTTAGTACGAAGACCACGAACATTTTGATAGTAAATCGAGATATTAATTAAATTAAGAGAATTAAAGGACTGTTTTGACGTATTAATTGTGATTAAATTATTTCTTTGTGGTACTGGGTAAGGGACGAAAAAACTTGTCATGATTTTCACGAACTTTTTGTAAATAATTAGTTCTATTAGATGAGACATTTGCCGCGTATGCTTGTAAATCAGATGCGACGTTTTGTAGGGTCAAACCAAAACTCAGATGGAAATTATCATAAATTTTCCTAAGATTAATTACGTTTGTAGGAAGTCCTTCCTGTTGTATTAATATTTTCAGAGATGTGTTGGTTTTACCGTCAATGCAAACATTATCAAATTTATTGTGAAGATATGCTAAATAAAGCCGAACATTTTCGTATATTCGATGATCTCTTAATCGAGCTAATACATAACGCCCATTTTCTTCTTCTGAAGATCGCTTGGTTAACTTTACAATAGGAGGGATTAATGGATCAAAGAGTGGTGGAACCGTGATACAATTAGAATTAGAAGATGTAGAATTAGAAGATGTAGAATTAGAAGATGTTGAATTAGAAGGTAGTTGAGGAAGAGATGAGGCAGGTGTTGAATTTTGTGAAGAATCAGATTGTAAAGAAAAATGTGGTCTGCTTTTAGTTACGTTAGGGTTTAGGGTATCACCTCTAATAAAATTAGTATATTTATTATTGTCAACCGTTTTATCTAAGGGTGTTGTAACAGTAATGTGCTTATTAGTGTTGAGTGTATTGGTAGTTTGTGTTGTGTTATTTGTTAATTTATAATCTAAAGTTTTATTTTTAGTGCTAGGTATGAATTTCTTATTCTTAGTATTATGAGTGTTAGGTTTCTGATTATAATTAGAAATAAAATTAGTATTAGCCTTATAATTAGTTTTTAAATTAATTTTTACCTTTTGATTCCATGGATGAATTGTTATTTGTTGATTGTTGTTTATGTTTTTTGATAGAAGAAGCCAGCTAAATTTCATGGGGATAGAGAACTTAAAACACAAAAATAAGTTTTGTTTCCTTTTGGCAATTCTCTTTGGAATTACCCGCTCACATGTTAAGGTGACAATTGCAAATTTTCTTCTTATAAAAGAGTTTATCCATTTGATGTCCGCATTAAATGGAGCACCCTTTATAAAGAAGAAAGAGGTATCATTACTGGAATTCACTACCGGAAATTTTCTATTAATTTCTTGATGGAATTTTACTTTTTTTACTTTTTGTGACCCTGGTTTAATGCTGACCTGGTTTAAATCAAGCTGATGAATTCTTTTATCCCATTCCTCTTTAGACCATGTTGTACCAAATCTAATTATTTTTGGTTGTTCGGTACTTTGTGTTGCTTGGGCTCTGGGTGGAGAAGTAGGTTGCAACAGAATTTCACTCGATTTTTCCGTTAGAAGCTCCGTCATTAACGATGGAGCATGTTGATCAGAGGATTCATGTTTTGATAAAACCGAATTTAAATTAAAGCACAAATTGTCTATGATGTATATTTCTTTAGAACTAATAACAGGATTTAAATTAATTTTCATTTATTGTGTGTTTGAACTGTTGGTGTGTTTGTTTGTGATTTAATAAAGTGTAATCAGTCCATTTCTGTTTTCTATTGTGCTTGATTATATTCGATTTCCATTATATATATATAATATATATATAATTATTTATATATAATAATTTTTTTATAATAATTTAATAATTTCACAAATTGAAATTAAGTCAAATAAACTTTTTATAATATAGTGCTTATGTCTTGTGACTATAACGAATACGAATGCCAAGTGTTCGATTCTATTTTCGGTTGTATATTGTACATATAGTTATATTAAAAGATAAAAGGTTTATTTTATAGTTATATTTAATTATAAACATTTATATTTAATTCCAATTATTCAATTTTGTAATTACAATTCTATTAATTTTTAATTATTAATTTATTATTCTAGGTGAACAGGTCAATACTGTTCACTTGGTGGAAGGTTGTAATGGAAGAGAGCTCTACACCTCTGTACATACCGTTTTTATAATGGTGCTCAGCAATCAATTGCGGAAACAGGTAACCGGATACCGGTTACCGGATTGTAGTACTACGGGATCAATTAAGTTCACCGTAGCACTACATACGCCACTCGGTGACTGTTGCCACCATTGACTGCCTTACACCATCTGTTGTCTCAAATGGGTATATAACAATATACATTTTATTTATTCATTTAATTATTCTTTACAGTTATATATTCTTTACTGTAACCTTCAAATTAAGTGGGACATTATTTTAGACTAGCAAGTGAAGTGATTAATCTGTGTATAAATGTAATTATGCAAATCAAAATAGGAAATCATTTTCCCATAATATTAGAATATAATGTTAAAAATTTGATAACGATAAAAAAATGTTCACAATAAATTCGTTCACAAATCCAATTGTCAAACGGCCCTAAACAACTTAAATTATAGATAATCATTTTCCAAAAATTGTATTTGTTCAAAAAATAATATTCATTATACTACCATATTTTATTTATTTAATAAATGTTTCACATAAAATTTACACGTGTATTACAACTTATCTTGACTTTGGTTCACATCAAATTACAAATTTTATTTTATGTAATTAAATGCATAATTAAATTAGATTTAGTTTAAACCAATTAGCACATATTAGAAATTAATTTTTAATTAAATAAAAAAATATTTAATTAAATTTTAATTAATTTATTTATATCTACCCTTATAAATCAATAACTTACATAATTTCAATTAGACATTATAAATTAAACTGGAATTGTACTAAAATTATTTACTTGTGTTGTTTTCCAATTAATTATGTTGATAAAAAAATTGATGTCTACAACCAAAACTAATTTGCTTACAATCATTAATGGGGCTTATGATCTAAAACGTATGGAAAACGTAAACGCGAACACTTCATCAAACATTATACATATTTTGGTATTATTGAAAACGCTCGACAAACGTATTGTTAACTGTTTTTTTCGAAAATATATCTTTTGTATGGATTGAAATAGCTCGAAATCAGTTTGTTGAAAAAAAAATTTAAACGTGTTGTTGTACTAATATTTCAAAAATTAATAATTAAAAAATGTTAATAGTATTTTAATAAAAAAATATATTGTAATATTAACAAATTCGCTTTTGACAACTGTAATTTAATTTTGATAAGTTTTGTATTAAAATGTTTTATTAAAATGTTTTCACACATTTTCAATCATACCAACAAGGTGAATAAAATAATCTTCAAGCTGTTCATAAATCTCTATATTTTTAGACCCTTGACTATTTTTCTTTCTGCCTTATTCGCAAATAATAATATATGACTATGTATCGAAAATTGTTGACACAAATAAATTAACATATTTATAATTAGATATTATATACAATAAGGTATATAATACAGTTATATATGTCAGCTTATTTTAAATTTATGTATCCAATGTTAGATAATATTATAAAAGTATTTAAAGATAAGATAAAAATAAAACAAAAAACTCTACAATTCATAATTAATTAAAAATTCGTTTCATTTTTTTTTCTCCTATTTGTTGTTTTTTTTTTTTTGTTATTATTATGATAATATTATGTTTATATTACTTAATTATGAATGTGTTTCGATTTACAAATCCATTCATAATGATTTAAAAATCTCATACTCATTATAATTTAAAATGAAAATTATTATTTAATTTTTTGTTTTGTTTTTATTTTTCTATTGATTGCCTCGTAGACATATTATTTTTGCTTACAGTTACAAAAAAAAAAAAAAATACATAAAATAAACAAAACAAAAAAGGATTAAATAGGACTCTTAGGAATAAACATTTTAAATGCACGCACACAAACATAACCATAGTAATAAAAATAAAAAATTATTATGAACATTTTATGCAACACTTTTACTATAGTTTTAATGTTTGCTCTTTTTTTTTGCATTTAAATTTTTCTACCCCCATATCTCTTCTTTCTCTTACATTGTATTGTATTTTTTTGTATATGTTTCTCTTATTGTATTCTATTTTTTTTTTTATTTATATTTGGGTTACGCTTAGTCAGCAGACATTCTATTCTTCTTTTGTTTATTCAACCTACTCTACATATTACAAAAAAATTAAAAAATATACCCTATTCACTTTTAAATTGCATATGAATATAGGGGTGGTGGGGTGGTGGTGTGTATGGTTTTAATAGATTTGAAAAGAGAGAGAAAAAAAAATTAATATTAACAACAATAACAAAAAATTGACTGCAACCTTATTTACTTAAATTATAAAACAATTGAACCCAATCCTTACACGTTCAATTTTTTGTTCATATTTTAAGTGGATTTTTTTTTGTTTTTATTTTTATTTTTTTTTTTAATACATAACAATTTTGTTTGTGTTCTTTTGGTACCAAGCACGGAAGTGTATATGCATAAGTGTAATTTTTATGTACAGGTATTTTATTTTAAAGGTGTTAATTAGTTTGTGAAAAAGTAATTTTTAATGTTTTTAAGAGTTTTTGCAAAAATCAAAATCACTTTTAGACTCGAAATTGACCGCACACACATTAATATTTTACTGATAACATTGTAACGACACAATGTACAATGTTTCCTAACCTATAATGTTGTTTGTTTATTATATAATGTTATCAATGTTGATTTTTTTTTTTTGGTTTGCTTAGGTATGATTTTTACTTTAAAATTAGTTTTAGTTTTATGAAAAAAATAAAAGCAGTTACACAGGTTGGTGCTTCAGTGCCATTTGTGCCACCCTATACAGTATCGCTTCGATTGTTTTCGTTGTTCAATTTTGCTTTAAAATTTTTTCAAAATTTTTTTTTGATAGAATTGAAAGTTGGTTTTTTCATATAGTTTTGTACAAGGTCTGCTTTACAGGCTTGTAATGAATGTTACAAAGGAAGATGCAGAAATAAGTGTAAATAACTAATAAAAGAAATGTATAGCTTTCTCAAATTGAGATTAACCCAATAATAGCGTATACTACACAATGTACAATACAATATAATTTTAAATATAATTTTAAACAATCAAACGGTAAAGTACAATAGATCTGAAAAGGTCATGTTTATACATAGACCTTCCTACTGTAAAAAATATAAGGCTCATATTTTCTACAGAATCTACAGCATCACAAAAAAATACAAAATTAAGTGTAATTTCAGTTTTATTATTATGGACGAATAGAATATTTCTACCAAAATTGATTGCGTAATATCTTGAGCGCACATAACCTACAAAGTAACAAACCTTTTATGTAGAAATTATAATTGTATTTTACAGCTTTGTTAAAATATAAATTTTTTACATTTTCTTTTTCTAAAATTAGTTTTCAATTCTCAAAATCAAATTTTTTACATAAAGTTCGACCTAGTAGTTACATGTTTTGCGTCGACCTAGTCTACTGGCAATATTTATAGAATAATTACGTATTTGGATATCTCATAAATCATGGTTTGACATGACTTATGACGTTTACTGAATTGGTGTATTATTTATCAGTTTATTGATGTAATCAGTAAGTCATGGATTAAAATCAAGTTTGATGCATGGGTGCTAGTGAGTTTTTCCATTTCTATTGCTTATTATTATTGTTTTTTTTATATCTATATGTATCTATAATTATAATTGACAAGCATTTAAGGTCCTGCGCAGTAGACACCTTTTTATTTTATTTCGATTCTCCTACTCCATAATGAATTTCTAATATATATAATATATAAGATTGTATATAAAACAAAAATGCGCACACAGTTGAAAATTTTGTACTCATATGATTTTATTATTCAGCAAATACCTACATTATGCATAAGTGAGATATTATGAAAATAATAAACAAAAGTAAACAAATCAGTTATTATATTTTATATTATGTACTTGCAAATGAATTTATGTACATATGCCAAAAAAAAGCAAAGAAACAAATTCATCTCAAATAAAAAATATAAAAAACCAAAAACAAAAAAAATCAGTTGAATTGTTCATATGACTAGCAAATTTATTTTTTTATAGTAGAGTTAGAGTACTTCATTTTGATATAGTAGGTCACTTGAATTCTTCGTTTTTATCTTTTTAAGTAACTATTTCTAAATTTTTGTTATTTGTAGTAATAATATAGTTTTTATTAAAATTATGTATTATGTAGGTATATACGTACCTCTTTAATGACAAAACTTTATTTATTTTTAGTAATTTTATCACTAAATGCCACTTACTATAGGGAATATGTCGGAAACGAAGCAGTATATGAGGGACGTGCATTTATGTGTCCTAAATAAAACTTACTAATCACAAAACTTTTTATTAAACACGAGTGGTTTCTGCTATATCGTGCGAAGTCTATGTCGGTACGTAAATTACTGTTTTTTTAAAAACTTTAAATTTGACTTCAACTTGAAATATAATTACTCAACAGGGGCCCCTAGTATGAATATATTACAACTAATTTATAAAACCACAATGAATAGCACATATTATATATTATCTAGATTGACTTCTGAGGGACGGTTCTACCGAATCGTTTCCTAGTAACAAAATTAAAATTACTTATATATTATATCGAAAACACAATCATGACGAATGACAAATTTTTCGCTATCCAATACATGAGATTAGATGTAAATCGTAACGAATGACGAATAACCAAAATTTCGCGTTCAAAAAATAGATCTATTTCTATTTTACTCGTCGACGAATGCGAATGACATTCATTTATACCAACATAAATTGGTCAAAATTGTTTTAATAAAACATTGTTAAAATTCAAATTCAAATAAAAATATTTTTTTAAATTTTTACTCAATTTTTTTATAAACAAATTTTGGAATTTTAAAAACACAAAAATTTGTTCGTCGCGAATAGTTCGTCGTGATTGTGTCTCTAAGGACGAATTTTGGTCATTCGTCGTGATTGTGTTTTCAACATTAAATTTAAATTTGAGTTCGTTATAGATTTTGAGGCCTGAAACGTTTCAAACTTTTTGTATGGGTAATATTCAGCAGATCACGTACTAGCTGTTGAGTGTAAAAGTAATCTGTATTGGTATCTTTTACTAAATTTTGTTATCGTTTCTTTAATGGAGCATCTACTAACATTATTCATTGATTTGTTTTATATTTTAAAATGCCTGTAGGCACTTCGATCTGTATAGATGCTTTACATTTTCAGCTAAAATTTATTTAATTTTGTTAAGTACAACACATACAATACATTACATACATCTAACGGTATTAATGCATATAAATAAATTATATTCCCTATATATATATGAATATTTGAACTTCAGAAAATTCAATTTTGATTTTGAGTGATTTATTGAGTGCAATTTTTATATAAAAATTTGAATAAATTTATTGAGAAGGATTCTGAGCTTAATTTGTTACATATTATATACGTTTTGTTTACCCAATGTAGATATGCCCTTTTATTGTCATTTTATTTATGTCGGGAGGGGGGTTAGAGGTGGTTTTATTTTATGTGCATTTGTGGTAATTCATGTATTTAGGTAATTGGGTTGTTATTGTTGTTCTTCTTTAGATGTAAATAATAATGAAAGAATTACATTTATTGATATGACCCTTTCTTAACAGAAATTATTTTATTTATTTTATATTTGTGTATATATACGTAAAGCTATGTATGTAGCTATTATATAATAAATTTGTATATAAATTTTTGTATATTTGCTCCTACATGTATGTATATGTATATGTATTTTTATTTATTATTGATGTAATTTATGTAAGTGTTGCTTAAGTAAGAAGAATACCTATGTAGGGTGCTTCAGTTTTATGATATTGACATTATTCACTTGATTTTTCATCAATCTTGCGGTAATTCTCCTCAAGATTTATTTATCAGGAAAATGGAAAAGTTATTGAGAATAAATTTTCCTCGAAAGAATTTCTGAAATTGATAAGAGTTAAAATAAATAAAATAAAATTGTTTTTTTGATAAAAAAAATATTATCGTAAGTCAATGTCCAATTGCAAGTTTCTTTAGCTTGCAATGTCATTTATTTATTTTTGAGATACCGCATTTGATTTTTAATTTTGAGTTGGTATTGAGCAGTCTTAATGTTATCGTTGTAGTTAAAACTATTGTCAATATACACTGCCATCCATCACAGTTGAACAATTAAAAATCAATATAGAAAATCACTGATTATCTTATTTACTGATATCTTTTGTTTACTACGTTGATGGCTAGGCTCATGCTTTAAATATACCTTTTAGTGGTTATGTTAGACAAAAATATGAACTATCTTGTAAAAAAAACATAGTTTATTTTTGAATTTTTTTTTTTTCAGTAATTTGATTTTTTTTTATAAAATGTGTAGTCGTAAAAATTATATAATTTTTATATAACAAAATATTGACTCATTGTAATATGCTCTTTGGAGTCAAATTATAGATTCTATTACTCTTGTATACATTTCCAATTAGCTTCCAATTTCCAATTTCACATTTCCAATTTTGCAGTCTTTCTTATTATAATACCGTTACTTAGTATATCTATCCTAAAACTAAAATTTATTATTAAGCATTGTAATTAAAAATTCTAGATCCTACAAAATTGAATTTTCCCACTAAGTGTGAAGTGATTATTGTTATATGGTACCTTCTATGTCAATGATATTATAATTGTTTAATGTGATAATTATAATTCGAAAGTGAGATAAGAATATAACTTTATAAATTATCAATTATCAATTCCAACAGTAAAATCACTTAAATTTCAACAGAAAAATTTTAATGGCATACAGCCAAGTCTACTTTCGATATTATAGTAAAATATAATTCGATTTTGTAGTTAAAAAAAAAAACACTCTGTGTGAATATTAGGTTATGTACGATGATAAATTTGATGAATAAAGAAAACATATATATATATATATATATACTTAAACACAAATATATAGTCTGATGCTATACGTATTTGTATGCCAGTATAAAGAATATGTATGTATGAAACCAAATATTTATTTTTCAAATTAATTATTATATGAATATAAATATGGGATTTAATTCAATTATTTGATTTTGGTTCTCCATAATTAATTTTTTTTTTTTTTTGTTGGATTAAATTTGTTTCCTAAATTTCGCACTATTTTTTAAAGTAAAACATTTTTTTATTGCAATATATTATTATATTTAAATTAAATTAAAATTTTAATTTCAATATTAATTTTCAGATTAAATTTTTCGATTATTGTAGATTATAAAGCATATAATAATTAGGGTTGCCATATAATCATAAAAACAAAGAATATTAAGTATGTAAAGTTTTTACAGCATTGTCCTTCTTACTAACAGAGTTGTGTTGTGGTACAAGCTTCCAAAAGAAATGCGGCAATGAAATTTGTTAAGATGAATTGAGATAAAGAAACTCTATAGCATCAGTATGTAATGCTAATCACTGTTTAGCAGGATTCTATAAAGTCTCAGTTCAATGCTTAGTATGTTTAAGAACATTGAAAAAAGATCTGGTCTAACATTTTATAACATTTATACTATCCTAGCATATCACAAGATCTTACAGAATAGTATCAGAGTAGTAAGGTTATTCATTTTCCATATTTCGTTTGTACAATTCGATCCAAAACTCCCCACAGGTTAATTGACATAATCCAATATAATAATGCGATCATTTACTTAATGCGAGTCAAATTTAGCTTTAAATAATGCGAGTCTAATCAAGTTCAATTTTTTCGGATATTTTTCAAAACTGATAAAACACATTCTCCGTAATTAAAGATAGAATTTAAAGAACATTTCATGTAGCTCTAATTTCGGAAATTTTTCAAAGAAGTGAAAGCTAATTCTTATATAGTAATAAACACAGTAGTAGATACAGAAATAAAATTTAGCAAATTTACTGTAGTAATTGATTTTAATTATTTTCTATTCTTTTAAAATTTATTACCATTTCCGGAATTAAAAATTGGCTGCCTTAATTAAGGTGAACCGCATTAATGAATTTTTTTATGTGCTTTGTGGTTCCAATTAAAATTTTTCACCTTAATTTATATATTATTAATAATTACGATTTGCTTGATTTTCATTATAAAATATTGATATTATTTTATTTACTGATATATATATATACATCTATTTATTTATAAATATATTATATATATATTTGTTTATTTATAAAATAATATTTATTAGAATTAAATTACATTATTATAACCAAAATCATAATATAATAAATGCATAAATTTCCAATTAATAAAATCCAAATTAATTTAATAAAATTACAATCAACAAAAAAAAAAAAAACAAAAAACAAAAGAAAAAAAAATGTAAATAATAAAAATGTGGTGTTTGCTTATAAAATATATAAGAAAAACATAATAACAAAACAATAAATAAATAAAAGTTATACTCGACGTATATTCTATATTAATCGAATTAGTTTTGAACTCGAACATATGTAATTTCATTATTGGTTATGATTTATTTGATAGATATCTAAATACAGATATATATATATATATATATATATATATATTTGTATACCAAATTCCTATAATAACTTAATCCTTTTATAACACCATATTTATAAAATTACAAAACAAAATATAAAAAAATAATAAATTTATTATTCCATATACATATATATGTATATACACAATAGGTACTCCTCATACATAGTTATGTACATTCACAATAATTCAATTGAATTCGTTTGGGGAGAATAAAGAATAAAATAAAAATAGAAAATAAAAGTTATTAAAATACACCAAAACTAGGACAAATCGCTGAGTAAAATAAAGTTAACTGAAACTTTCATTGTATATACATCATATTATATAATATTATGATATAACGTATTAAAGTGATCAAATCTTTGGAATTGTGTGACCAAATACAAATAGTCAAATATCTAGTACACAATTTATTGTAAAACGTAATATTTCCCCATTGCATTCGGATATTGAGGAATATTAGGAAAAAATTATACCAAAAAGATTTTTAGTATAATCAAATTTCGGAATGAAATTTGTTTTAAAACGGAGCCTCGAAAATTTTACTGAGACCCTCCCTGTGAGTGACATAATTTAATTGATCGATGTATAAATAAAGCTTTCTGTTTACCAATAATTTAATTACGATAGCCACTGATATCAGTGATAAATATGGTATAGGTTAACTAATTATACGCTTAAAAAGCATTAAAAATTATGCTATACCAAATTTTATCAAACGTTCTTATAATATTTGATTAACATACTGCTATTTGAATTTACTGCTAATAGAGCGAACTTAAAACTTTAATTTAACTTTCCAAAGTATTTTTTAAAAACAATTATTTTCGTTTATTATTTAACTAAAGCCCTATGCTACCACGTGGAGTAATAGGAGAAAAAAAAAAAAAAATTATTTAACTAAATATTGTGAGAATTTCATCCGTAACGTTTAATATTTAACTAAAATTATTAATATACTGTAAATTTATTTATAAAATCTACACAAACTTTAAATTATTTTAGAATATATTATGAATATTAATTAATTTGAAAAAATTAAGTAAATAATAAATAATAACAACATTTAAGAAATTTGTACACCTGGTCACCTTAATATAAAAATAAAAATTACTATTTTTCCATTTAATAATATTGGTTTTTTTATTTATATATATTATATTTTTTTTTTATTTGGGCACACATTTTACGCTTTATTTATATATGTATTTGTCTATACTTTAAATTGTGGAAATTCAGTTGGGTCAAGTATACATTTTTATGGTCGATTGAGAAGTTATGGTTTGAAAAGCGGTATTATAAAATTGAATTGTCATTCTGAAATTTAATTTTGAAGTGATTGTATTGATTTCTCGCACATAAGCTACACTTATAAAAATATACTATACACACTATATATGTGAACTCTTAAGTTTAAAATGTTCTGCACAAAATTTTAATTTCATTGAAATTGTTACATTCTGGTTAGTGTATAATTTATTTTTGTTTATTATTGGTATTATAATTTTTGAGCAAATTATAACTCAAAAATAGTATCATACTATTAAAATTGATTAGGTGCAATAATCAATCTCAGAACAACGAAAATCGGAATATAGCTAATATAACAGTAATATAGCTAATATAAATAGTTTATATATTCGCGAGAATGAAGTATTACAGTACCAGAATGAGCAATAGAACACTTTGATTGAAGCCTTTGAGGTCTTTGTCTTCTGAATATAAGTTTAAAAACAAAATTAGGATTATTATTAGGAAGCAATGAATGCATTAACACCTATAGTTGATGAACTCGTCATTGGTACGAAATTTAAATTTATGAATAAGTAATAACAAAAAACATACTAATTTTCAATTTTGTCTAATATCTTTAAACAACTAACCCTTATTCGGAACATGTGTTAAAAAGCGTATTGTTTAAGGACATCTGAGATGGCATTTGGATGACAATTTTTTATCATGTGTATATATACATATAGCTCTGCAAAAGTATGAACGTGGTTCTCAAAATTTAATTTTGAATAAAATCAGTGGATCAAACAATATGAAAATTTTTTTTTGATAAATTGTTGGGGCTTCAAATGGTACTGGTTAATTTTGATTTGAAAATTGAAAATTATGAATTAATAAATTAAACTGCTAAATTTTATTAGTTGATATTTTGTAAATTTAATTTGTAGATTTATATTGCAGAGTTTGAATAGATTATTTCAACTAATAAATTCGTAAAATTGGATGTTTTGTATTCAATTTATTTCAACAAATAAATAGGCAGCAGGAAATTCTGCTTCTCTTGCACTTTATACTCTCTACATGATCCAATTTTAATGAAAATAACTTTTTAAAGTTTAAAATTGAATTTGGAAGAAATTTTTGAAACAAATTCAATTAATTTAATTTTCTCTGGAAACTTCACTCTTATATACACTCTATTTAGTTTTATGGTTGGAATAAATTATAACCTTCTTATTCATATATACTCCAATTACAATTAAAATAGGGTCGTAAAATTGATCAGGATAACTATATTTTTCCCTCAATATATATTGTATATATATTTATATATATATATATATATATATATACATTTTTTTATTTTAAAATTTCATTACCATTTGGTGTATAAATTCAAATTTATTAAGAATTTATGCATTTTTTTTTTGTCGCGAAAATTTATTGAATTTAAAACGAAAAATATTAAAACAGAGGAATAAGGGAAAAGGAGAATAAAAAAAAAAAAAACAAATGTTCCCAGGACATTTTTTTGTTTTTTTTTATTGTAATAAAAGAAAAATCATTTTGCATACAATATACAACATATAGGAGAATCCAATTTTTAGCTGAGTCATTAATAAAGATTTTTAATTTGAGAATTTTTATTTTTATTGTTTATGAGATTTTTTTATTAATTTTTTTTTTTTGTTTATTGCAAAATATATTGGTAAGCAAAATATATAGTTTTCCATTATTTAAATATTTAAATTTTTATACCAAAAATTTAACGTATTCAAAACCAATTGTTATCGATATCGTAGTGTCGGTAATTTTATGATAAAACGATAAATTGTGGTACGTGATAATAAATTGAAGAAACACTCAAAACTAGCAATTCGGAATAATTAAATTTGTGTTAAAATCCTAGAAAATCCGCATAAATTTATTATCCATCATGGTTATAGTGGTTATGTCATTTGGATACGAATACAAATGTTGCGCATGTTGTAAAAGTTTTGTTGAATTATTATTTGAAATTAATTACGAAATATTAAACCAAAATATAGTTTCAAACCCTGAACTGAAAGTATAGAAATATACTAAAATAAACGTTAAGTTTAAAACGTAGATAGTTTGCCACACTTAAATTAATTAATATCCGGCAATTGGTTTTTATTATTCCAAAACTCTGTAAAATTAGCTAGAATTCAAGTAAATTATTAAAATTTTATTTCATATATACATTTTCCGTTCCCAATCCTCTACTACCTTTCCTAATCCTGTCTATAAAGACACCTAGTATTTGTTTCAACTAAAAAAAAAAAACTGAATCTTCATCGCTTTACCGGGGAGTTGTTAAAACATGCACAGTGTGCAATATTTGATATTACTGTTAATATCTATTTGAGTCGCGTTGATCGAATTTGTACTCTATTGAAGCAGTTTATATAACTTGGCTAATTTATTAAGCTTACTGACGTCATTAGTTATTATTTTTCTCAATTTTGTTATGTTAATACTGTTGCTTGTGCTCCTAAATAAAATATACCTCCATGCTTAAAAACACTCCCTGCTTTGACCTTATTTTATTTAAAAACTATCAGACCCGGTGTGCTTTGCTACACCCAGTTGATAAAAATGTCCCAAAACATTTACACAGAACAGTGATACCTTCATGTAGGAAGTGGGTTAAAGTAAACTTGTTAATACAAAAACCGAACAAATTCTAGTTCTATATTAAAACACTTAATAATAACTTTATATTTTGAATTTTAAATGACTATACAAAGTTTGAAATCTTAAAAAATGTTACTATTCTATTGCGATTCTCTATGGTAAATACAATTTTTTGTTTTTCCTTCGTGTTCAAATACAAATGATGCCGAAGGTTTTCCAACGCGTGAACATCCTACGTAAAATTGGCCATGTGAAAAACAGTCATTTTAAAGATTTAACCCACATACCTGTAGCAATTGACCTTACGATTTATTTATTGTCATTGCAAATGCTAAACGAACTGGAAATTTAATACTGTCAAAATGTCACATCTGACGGATTGATTGATGGTTTGATGGATTGATTGATGGTATTCCTGTAATTAATATAATTTCTCCTTTGTAGTGGCAAATATACTTGCTTAGATAATATTTTTTATTAATTTTTTCACTGATAATCTTCTGCCATTATCAGAACAATGGTTGATTTAAATTGTGTAACATAATTATGGGCATACCAATTTTTAATAGCAAAATATGTGGTGGAGTTCCTGGTAAATCAAGTGCATTTAAAAATCTAATTAAGTAATTCACAGCTTCATCATTATCCATAACGCAATCGGTGGACTTGTATGTAATTGTTTGGCCACTTATTTTGTTTTAAATGTCTATATTTATTTCATTGACATCTTTATTTTTTGCTGCCAATATAGCGGGATCACTCAACTATTATATACACTTGATATTAAGTCTTATACTGATTCATTTGGTACACAAAAATTATTAGGCAATGTTTGTAGTTCTGTTGTATTGTTGATTGTTATACTGGCATTTCCAATGTCTAATAACTCACAAATAAATGGCCAGCTGCATCACTTTGTAGTTGTATACGATGTCTACATTGAGTGATCATTTTTTAACAAATCTCCCCTGCTGGTGTTGATCAGGGGATAGGAGGTACGTTGATTAATCAATAACAGACGAAGATAATAGCGTTAAGTATTATTTGGATGCCCTTTATATAGGCGACCTAAGGCATTATTTGAAAATATATTTTATATTTAGTTCAGATAAAATGTTCTTAAAATTATGCCCAAAGAAACTGTTGCGAATGCAACTAACATCTTTGGGGATTCCGGTAGTGGTTGTAAATCATTACGAAATTGGTATTAAACAGTTCTGATTTTATAACTTTTTTTCTGTTTCATTGAATTTCTTTTCTGAATTGCAATACCTGCAGCATAGATTGCAGCACAGATTGGGATTCGTTAAAACACTATATTAACATATCGTGATCCGAATGGTATTATATTCAAAGTTTGCAACAACTTCAAAATCAAAATTGTTGATAGTTATGTATTGTAGGCTTCTTCGATGTTCTTCTGCTTTGACAATAGTTGCTTTCATTAATTTGCAAACCTACTTCTATTTTCTATTCTTTTATAATTTAATGAATGTTTCTATAATTTTCTTAAAATTTATAGCAATAATTGCACAGTCATAAAGGTAAGCAATAGTTTTGCCAAATTTTGTACAATTCTCGACTTTATTGATTTTGCCTATGACTTGTTCTAACATCATATTGTGTGATAGAAAAGAAAAGCGATCACTTTTGCTGTTCAGTTGACGTTTCTGTTAAAATTTCGATTTCTGTACTTTTCCAGTTTTTGTTCATCCATTTAATATATTTACCGTATAGCTGGATTGACTAATTAACAAGGCACACCCAATTCGTTTTTTTTCTCTTCTTATTTTGCAATCTGAATAATTTGTAATTCAATAAGTTAAACATTTTTACATTTTATATTTGCTGAACAAAGGAGTGTCTATCTATGATAACGCTTTATTCCGTATTATTTTAATATTACTGGTCACATTTAATTTTACGTTTTAATGTCCTAGGTCCTTCATAAGATTATTTTCCAGGATATTTTTTTTTCTTTTTTATAAACAGCCAAAACGGTGCAAAATACCTTAGCACTTACGTACCGCTTGGTATGGATAGGACATGATTGGATAAACTAGGAAGAAAAAAGTGATATAGATTTAGTATTGGCAAATTGAAGAATAAAAATTAGCTATATTTTGCTAAAATCTTTTGCAAAGTATAAGATGAACGTGGAATTATCAGTTTGAATGTATTTCCAATTTACTTCTGTATTTTAGGCAATATTTTGATATTTTTTCATGTACTGAAGGAACGTCCAAGTTGTTGTGAATTAAATTATTTGCCATTAAGCACGAATAATTGAACACAATTCTTAGAACTTAGGACAATTTTGAAATTTTTGAATTACGCCAATGTTGAATTTAAGCCCAAGAGTTGAATTCTATTCGACCATATAGGTTTAAGGATAACTTTGTACACCAAAATCTTGTTCTATAATCCGAAAGGCTATCAAGTTGTATCCCCAACAGGATAGTATTTTTATTACGGGTATAATTGTACTGTTCAAATTGTACAGTACTGTTCAAATGTGATTGTAAATGTTACGTGGGATGATTATCATTTTTCCAATGTTGGATTTAAGCCCAAGAGTTGAATTCTATTCGACAATATAGTTTTGTCGGATAACTTTGTACACCAAAATCTTGTTCTATAATCCGAAAGGCTATCAAGTTGTATCCCCAATAGGATAGTATTTTTATTACGGGTATAATTGTACTGTTCAAAATGTACAGTACTGTTCAAATGTAATTGTAAATGTTACGTAGAATGATTATCATTTTTCAACTGTGAAGTCGACTTTAAATTTTGTTAAAGTTCTTTTGTACGACATTTGCGCTCATATTGGGTACAATTTAATTAACGATTAAAAATATTTTTGAATTAAAACCTCTTGCTTTACCATATAATGGATTGCCCTTAAGTATACAACATTGAAATTTTAAAATATTTAAAATTTTTATTTAAAAAACAGAGAAAAAGAATTAAATATAAATGTTGTTTCTGCAGATTTTAATGTAATGTAATTTTCATTTTAAAATACATTTTAAAAATAATGTCTCCTTTTTTTATTTTCAATTTTTTTTTTTTTTTATTTTTAAATTACTACGAATTACGAAAGTTAAAGTTTCGAACATTTTTGGTACTGGGGAAATATTGTAGTGGGTTTTTTTTTTAAAATAAACGATATAATAAAATTTAAATTTATTTAATATAATTATAAAAAAAAAAAAAAAAAATATTTTTAATTAAATTTTGTTGAATTATGATTGTTAAACTCTGTGGAATTTTAAAATTTCAAATTTAGGTCAGATTATAGAAATTAAAACTGATGATTTATGATCATTTTCTTTTTAATGTTTTTTTATTTTATAAATTCTATCATTTGTATTTCAAAATGATAGGAACAGTTATTTTAAAAAAACAAAAAAAAAAAAAGGTTTTTCAAGGTTTTTTTTATATACCTAGTAGATTATAATGAAAATTTTAAATTAAATTTTATTTGTTTAAAGAAAAAAAATTTTTGAGATGAAATTTTTTGAAATAAAAACTTTTCTATAGAATATTTTATATTTATTTTCTCTAAGGTAACATAAAATTCCTAGTAGATAGATATTCTTATTCTAATTTGAATAACCTGATTTGAATGAATGTAATGATATGAAAATTACGTAAATTAATTTAAATATTATATTACCGTTATCATTATTTAATTTTAAAGTTTTTAATGAGTATGAATGTTTTTTACGGGTTTTTTTTTTTTAACACTGCAGTCTAACAATTTCTAAATTGAGATTTTTGGTATTAATTTTTCATTTTGGAAGATCTCTTTTCAGTCTTTTAAGTTAAATTGAAAATTTACAACGAAATGGAAAAAGGATAGCAAAAATGATCTTTCACCAGTCCTAAAATATTATTTTTGATAAAATTTTAGATTATAAAATATGTTTTACAATCAAAAATTTATTTTTAAATTGTTTAGTTTATTGTTTTCTAGAATTAGTTATACAATATTTTGTTATATACGATTAATTCACTAGATTATCAGTTAGACTTTTCAAACAATTTTGGAAACAGTATATTGTTCATTACACAATTACTTTGTATTCGCTTTTTCAGAATCAGAGATGGGATTAAACCATTATATTTGTAATGCATATCGTCTCCATTATCATTAAAATAATGCATTAATTTCTTTAATAATGCATTAAAATAATTATTTTGAATTATATTTTCAAAATAATTCATTAAAATAATGCATTATATTCAAAAGTAATGCATTACATATGCACTACCAAAAATAGTTCAAATACATAGTTTTTTTTTAAATAAAAAATATTTGATGAAAATTCAGGTCAGGTATTATATTGATATAAAATAATTTTAAAAATTTGACAGTAAAAGAAAAGGTAATTCAAAAGTAATTCAATTAGGTAATTTGAATTTTTGGTAATTCATTATTTTAATGAATTATTTTGAAAATATAATTCAGAATAATTATTTTAATGCATTATTAAAGAAATTAATGCATTGTATCTAATTAGTAATTGCGAAAAATAATGCATTATAATTATAATTCAAAATTCCCATCTCTGCTCAGAATCATAATTGTAAGTGTATTGATCTCAGTATGATTACACAATATTGTTAATTTTAATTAGATCTAAGTTTAGTTTTTAGGAAGAACTCTATTAATAAAAACGTAATAATAAAGCAGGAGCCTGTTGTTATATTATTATATATAAACAAAAACAGTATAAATGTAAATATAAATGTAAAAATGATCAGTTCTAAATTCATATTCAAACGTTAATTAAAACTGAAGCTATATCTTTTTACTCACTTGTCTTTAATGTGTTTAATACAGAGTGTGGAGTATTGAGAAATTAGAAATAGGTTACTTGTTGTTGATATGATCACCAAACTGATATTTTTTTTCTTTATATTCTTTTATTTATTATGTATAATAAATTAAAGTGACAATTTATAACATTTTTGAGGTATCACAATGAACCTTACTAGTCTAAGTGGTGTCAGCGTACTGTCGGCAGCCTCTACTACCTACCTAGTACAACTCTACAAATAATTTCTAATAAATTTCTAGTTGATTATAATTAAACAAATGCAAATCTGTTTGTGAAAAGTAATTTCAATTCCTTACATTTATTAATAACTATTTTTTTTGTAATTATTTGTTCTATTATTTTTTTTTTTACGGTATTCATTTCGCAAACTTATTACAAGAAATTTTAATTTTTCAAAATAACGTACAAATCAAAATTTTCGTTCCAAAAGCATTCGAGGACAAAAATCAATGACACAATTATTGGCAATTCCACTTTGAGTCAATTGATTGTAAACTACTATAGGACACATGCTGGATAGCGCACTAGAGAAAGCGTTGTTTGAAAATGTTTTATGGGTTTTTCGACCTACTCTTAGTATAAAATAAATGACAAAAAAAAAAGTATATTGATAGTATAATCTGGTAACAACTTGTATAAAATGGAGCTATTTTATTGAAGAAGGCTTAGTTCTTGACAATAGCAGTAGTTTTTCACATTTAATGAGTTGACAAGTCATGATAAGTCGATAAATGCTGAAAAAACACTGTAAATATTGTAGTACAAACTTGTAGTACCGTACTTAATTAAACACGAAAAGGTGGATTGTACTTAACTTACTGTCAAGAACATACAAAAAACAATTGTTTAATATCTGAGTTACAAAATCTCTTTGGGTTAGTGACTAAATCCACAAAAAACAAAATCCATAATGACTTTTGCCACAAAAAAAAATTCACAAAGAACGATCGAAAAATACAAAAGTGGCCGAAATAAGGAGGAGAAATGTTACCAGCCTTAAAAAAAATTATATTATCCTTTTTCACAATATTAATAAGTAATGACGGAATCAATTTATTGAAATTTTTATATTTATTTCCGGAAAAGGGCAATATAGTTTGGTTTTAATACAGTTTGGTAATCCTGTCTTAGTTCTATAATATTTTTTCTGTGGATTTTGGCTTTTGGATTTCGGTTTGTGGATTTAGTCACAAACCCATCTCTTTTTATATCTTATTTAAAAGTTTATACTTTAACCAAAGGCCTTAATAATTGATTATATAGTATTTGCTTTAACATCAATTTCATATTTTATCTATGAACTTTAATGTTTGAACAACATTTTTGTAGAAATTGAAACAAATTGAATTTGTTCGATATGACTTGTTTGATTGAATTTGTTCGATAACTTGTTTGATTGAATTTGTTGCATCAGATGTTTTTTTTTTCTTTATTATTTCAAACGAGTAAAATACAAATTTTGTTATAATTATAATCTTATTAAATTATTTATGAGATAAAGTTCAATTTTATTATTAAATCTATTATTAAATCTAAGAGTATAACATGATCTTAAATATAGAGAATATTTAAATTTGATTTAATAAAAAGATAAAAAAAAATAAAAGAAAGTAGTTTAGATTAAGATTAATATTATATACTAATTAATTTAAAATGTACAAATATATGTTTAAGACCTAGCCTAAGCTGTCTGGTCGAATTGTGTATTATAAATCAATTTTTATTTTCCTAATACGTGTTAGAACGATTAAAATATGCGATGGAAAATATTTTGATTTAAAAAAATTTTTAATAACTATTTTGCAAATTTTTAGGAAAATAAATAACCTTGTTTTGTTTAATTAAACGCATATGTTATAAGTACATTTTTAAATAGCTCTGTACAACTTGATTTTTTGTATGAAGAAAATAGCTATTGACAATTTACTTAGCTAGCTTAAATTTTAAATTTCTTTAACGTGTGATGCCTATTTTTAACATATTTTCAAACTAAACATTATGGTATTCAATTAGGATTTTAATTCTGGTATCTAGTTTTGATCACCATTTAAATATTTTGTATTAGATTTTGCATGGTTTAATAAGCCTAGACTTAAAATTTAAAAAAACATAATGTAACATCTAGACAATTGACAGTGCGAACATCTTGTTTGGCTTTATTAAGCAAGTTTTTTGGAATTCGTCATTAAAATTTACGATCGAAATATACGCATACTAAGATTTTAGATTAACGTTGAGTGTATTGAGTAAGACTTAAATTACTAGCTGCAAAAGGTCCATGTTGCTGACACCAAAGGCTCATTAATAGGAAAAATATTTAATTTAAAACAATTTTTTAAATACATAAATGTAATGTAATTAACTAATTTTATTTTAAGATAAAATTTAAATTTAATATTTGAATACAATCAGTTGCGTATAAAAAATGTTTTTAATTAATTTATTTTCAATTTAAAAAAAAAAATTTAATTTAATTTTTTTGAATACAAATAATTACATATTTAAAAATTATTGTTAATTAATTATTATTTATTCATTTAATCATTATATTTAATATGTAAATTGAAAAAAAATATGGTACAAATGTCTGAACCATTATGTAACCGATTTTCATTATTATTCTTTTAAATGATAGATATTCAAAAAGAGACGTAGCGTATTTTCAATTTAAAATATCACACAATTTTTTTTTTTTTTTTTTTTTAATTCCTTTATTATTTACAATCTGTATTTTCATTTCTATACAATAAGCAAATATTTATGATAAAAATATGACTTGAAGTAGCCTATCCAGTGATAAGCTACACTAATTTACAAAATCTAATCTCTAGTTTATTTTGCAGTTAATTTAGTTAATTATTTATTTTATATTAATTCGCTTGGCATTCTTCTTTTTAGTCTTCTTGTGTTTCGCATAACAAATAGCAGTCGACCTAGGTTGTTTGGATGGTCTTCCACTTTCTTTTTGTAGTTATTTATGATTTTTTTTTATTTCGTCTTGCACTGAAGAAATTCCCAAGTCTTTTGTAATTAAGTTATTTGGAACGTACCAGGGTGCGTTTACAATTTTCCGCAAAAATATGTTCTGGAATCTCTGAAGTACTTGAATATTTGTTTTTGCAGCTGTACCCCACATCTGTATTCCGTATGTCCATACAGGTTTTAATAGCGAGTTATATACCAATATTATGTTTTTTAGAGATAATTGTGATTTATTTCACAATTATCTCTTCAATATTCTATCTAAATGTATTCCTAGAAATTTTACTTCCTCTTTTTGAGGTATAGGAATATTGTTTAAGGAGACTCGTGGGCGTAAAATGTAACGTGCACTGATTTTTATTGATTTGCTTTAATTTTCCATTTATCTAGCCATATTTGGATTTTATTCAGGCACACTTGGGTAGTGGTATCACCCAATGTATAAGTATGCACATACATCGCAACATTATTTCACATTATCAAATTGGCACAACTCACTCATGTACAGAGTTTCCTTTTTTTCTCGCCAGAATAAAATTTCAATTTAATTTAATTTTGTTTTAAATAAATTATTAAATATATGGTTGTTGTCTAAGATAAATTGAAATTATGTAAAATAATTATTTACAAATGAAAATGGAGTACGATTTTCTTTATCAATTTTTTTTCGAATTTTGGTGAGCGGGCGAATACTAATAGTTTTGATTTTTTTAAAGATTCATAAATACATTTTTGTTTAGTATGTTTTTTTTTAAATATTTTCTTTTGGAATCAGTTTTGTGCAAGAAAGAACACGTATATTATTTATTATGAGTAATGATTTTAAACATTAAGTTTTACTATCTATGACTTATATATTGTATAATTATGGCAAAATAAAAGAAGTTGGAAGTAAAATTTTTGCAAAATGATATTTAGATGTATTTGTTTTTTTTTTTTTTTTAAAGAGGGCCAAAGTAGAAATTTTCATTTTCCTTTGGTTTTTTCAATATTTTTGATGACATTTAAGAGTAGTATGGCAGCTAACATAAAAGCCAGAATTTAGGTAGGCAACTTATACCCTTACACCTTTCTTCAATAATATACACTGAACATCGAAATCGTCAAGTAGTCAAATCAAGTAGTTTTCGAGTCCATAATTAATAACAAACAGACAGACAATATCTCACCTTTGTATAAAATCACGTTTTATTCGTTTTTTAATTCATTTCATACAAATATCCTGTAGTTGGCTTAATACATTTTTTGTTCATTATTGTTTTATTGCAAATAAAAAATAGTGTAAAAGCAGTAAAAAAAAAAATACATTTTTTTTTTATTTTCTTTTAAATATTTTAGAAGTTGAATTTTAAAGTATGTACTTTCAAATTAAATTGAACTCTTTTTGAATCTATATAATGTACCATAACTATTACAAAACTAGTGAAAATTTCTGATAAAAGAACGTGACTTTGAAATGTATTTACGTAAATGAAAAATCAGTTTGACATTTTTTATAATTTCTTTTTTTTTTTTTACTATTTTGATTTTTATTTTTATTTTCCTAAAGGTGGTGCATTAAATTTCAAGGAAATTGTATTTGAAAAATTCATTATCATTGAAGGTACACTTTAGAGAGTATTGAATAACTAGTTATAGTTAAAATAACTAATTTTAACTTCTAGTTATATATATATATATATATAGATATAATAAATAAACGGCTGAATGTATTTATATGGTTATAGAAAATAAAAAAAACAGCGAGTATTATTTCAAGGACTTTACGACTTCTTTGATCAGAACTTTATAATCATTATATTTATATTATACTCGTATATATAATTTATTTATATATATATATATATACATTTTTTTCTATGACTTCCGTTTTTTAATTAAATAGCCATTGGGAATTAAATTGATTTCAAATTAATTTCAAAACAACAAAAAAAAAAAGCGCAGAATAGGAAAATGGAAATTACTTTTAAAACTAGGATACTGGAGGATATAATATGGAAAACCCAATATTCATACAATTTAATTACCTAATTATGTTTAATGGTTGTTGGAGTATTTTCTATTTTTTATTACATTTCTTTTTTTTGTTTTATTTTTGTTTTAATTAGTATTAAATACATTTTTTTAATTAGTTTTAAGTGAAGTTCTTATGATATATATATATATATATATATTATGCCTTTGCAATGCAATAATAAATTATCTTTGTATTGACTTCGAGTCATGTAAATTTGATCAATGATAAACAATTAGAGGAACATTTTATAAATACACTATTAAAAATACAAAAATCTAATTAATTAGAAGAAAAACGATTTTATAAATTCGACTTCCATATTGAACTGTTAAGAAAAAAATGTAGTTGAATAAGAATAGGGTATAGTTTCATTGCGCTCTATAAGATTATTTTAAATATGTACAAAAGATTGAATTCACAATGTTTTAATAAAAATTTTTACTATTTTAAGCAGATTGGTTTAATTCACTGAACCGATGAAATATTAATTAACATTGTATACATAATATAAATAAAAAAATTTCTTTAGTGTCATCACGCCATCAAGTGAAATATTTTTACTTTTTAATAATAGCCACAAATTTAGCCATTAAGTCCAACATTTACTAGACAAATAGTTTTTAACAAATAGACTAACAGATTGCTCCTAATAGATTATTGATTTGTCTGTGGCTGTTTAAATTTTTGTTAATGTGGTCAATTTCATTATTCAGCATTAATATTCTAGCAAAACGAGAAAATTAGTAAATTCAAATTATGTTAATTAAAACGAAATATTATTTAGACTGCTGTTTAAAGCTTAAATTACATTTTGCAAAATTCTTTTAAAAAGTTGGGTCTAATCCCTATTTCAATCAAGTGTAAATAAACTTATTGTGATTATCTATTCTATAGCACCGCAATCATGCGTTGGAGTTCATAATTTATTGTTTAGAACCAGGACATTCTTTAATAGTTACAATATGTCTACTGTTTAAGGAAAACTATTCTCAAAATTAGAGAGATATAGAACATATCAGATATTTGCTTCGTTCAACAATTAATTTTAATAGATAGATAGAATAATTTTATTATTTTTAGTTCTTTTTCTTCTTGTATACCACAAAATGTTTGGTTCAAAGAACCCGTATATGTTTTCAATTGAAAAATTTTTAATAAACTTTTCGCTGAACATTTTAAACCTGATTAACCAATCATTGTTATATATTCACTAAATTATGTTCCCTAATTCTGTGTACAGAATCTCTCCATCTTTTTTGTTCAGCGCATATTTAACGAACATACACCAGGTCTTATGTTACACTTATTACACATATTTTTTCAATTTGAGCCCAATGTTTTTTTTCTCTAGTGGATGTCGGATATATTTAACTTTTATTCTAAAGCCTACATACTAATACACATTTATTAATTTAATTGGTATAATAGATAATTTTTATAGGTTAGCGTTTAAGCAAGCGCTTTAAATTTTCTTAGACAAAGTTGAAAAGTCGTCTTATGAATAAAATAAACATGATTACAACTCCTGTTTATTTTGCGTACTAAACTTTTCCAGCGTTAATTTTTTTTTTTTTTTTTTTGGATTGGTGGGAATCTTCATAGACACAATGAGCCCCGGAGCTTTCCTTGTGTGTCAGGTTTTTTCCGACGGACTAACGTTTAATTTTTTTCTAGGGTTATTTTCTTAAAGAAAAAGTTTACGAAATTCTATGGTATTAGGTGCCTATTATACATCATTATTTTCATCAATCTTTTCGTCCATATATTGACAATATATTGATGAAAAGAATGATGACCGATTACACATCAATCATGCACTCATCAATCTTTTTATCCAAATTTTGATGTTTTGTAATGACATACTGTGGAAGTGAATGTTGTGTATAAAAAACAACAAATTATTTTTTTGCACATTGAATAATATATCAATTATTGTTTTTTTACAATAATTGCAATAATTATTAAAATTAATATAAAAATTATTCTTTTTAGAATTACATCTAAAATTAATATCATAACCTTATCTGAACATTACCAAAAAATAATATCTGAACATTCCCCAAAAAACCATTTTTTTAATTCCGCTGATTTCGACAGCATGATTGATGAGAATAGAACCATCATCAATCATTTCTCATCAATCAACGGTCAATGATTGACAATATATTGACCAATGATTGACCATTGATTGATGTGTAATAGGGCCCTTAAATCTAGTGGATTAGTTCTTTTAAGCCTTCTGATATCATTTTACCGTTGTTATTGATTAAGTGAATTGAAATGAACAATCTGTCACAAATAATTTGTGGACAGATTTAGATAGTTAGATAAATAGAAGTATGCTTCGGTAGATAGAAGTACTTCAAACATATTTTGGAAATCTTTTAAAAGTCAAAATTTTGTAAATATGGAGCACAATTGCATCCTAAAAACTGCTGATAAATGGGATAGATATACATTGCATGTATATCGAAAATTGTATATATAATTCTTTGTTTTTAGCTATCCTTTTCAACAGATATATTTTCCTAATTAGATTTCCAATTTGTTAATTTCCTTTAATTCTTGTTTTTTTCTTTTCATTAAAATTTTTATAATATTCAAAGTATTTTAAAATAACAAATACTAATAAATAGCATCCAGAGAATTATGTCAATAATAATTGCATAGTAAATTACTAGAAATTTATTATGTTAACTCATTGCTTCCATTTTATTACACCAACAACAAAAACGATTTTTATATAAATACCCTGACTATAAGTTTTCATATAATCTCTTAAAATGTCGTCCTGTAAAACTATAAAGGAATTTTATTATTAATAAATTTTTACTTTAACAACATTTTTACTGTCCTTTCAATGTATCTGAAAAAAAAAAAAAAAAAAAAATTGTATCTTGAATATCATTTAAGATACTAGTGACATTCTTAAGTACATAAAATAAATTTTGATATTTTAAAAATTTTATAAGGTCGCCCAATATTTATAGAGTAACATTATGTATTTTATAAGAATTAACCCTAAAGGACAATTTTAATTTAATTTTTCTTCTTATTTTCAATAAAAATTTCATAGTCATTCTTTTAAGGGATTTTAAATTGCTATTATTTTGTGGTATATCCTAAGATAAAAGTTAAAAAAAAAAAAAAAAAAAAATTAAAAAAAATTCTTTTATTAATTTTTATTTTAGTTATTAAATTAAATTAAATTTTTTTTTATTACCAATTAAATTCACTAAATATAATTACAGCTGAAAATTTTGAAAATCTGCACAAAATCACCATAAATTATAGAAAAAAAGTTTCACAAGTGAAAAGTTTGTAATTTTTAATTGAAAAATGATATCATAAAGTAGATTTTCCGTTTGGAATATTTTAACAATTTGATTAATTCAAATTTACTGGTTACTCAATTAATATAATACATAATTTCATGTTATGTAATAATGTAGCATTATATTAGTTATAAAAATATCCAGCGACAGACAGTACGGATGAATAGAATTCAAAGAGAAGTCAAAGAAGAGGAAGTTCAATTTATTTTTAAAAATGTATGCACGGGGACGCAGAGTTTCTTAAGTCTGTGATTTAACTTTAAGAAATATTATAAATTAATTATATATTTTTTAATTAATATTTTTCAGTTTTATAATTTTGAAAATGTTTTAAAGTGTTACCAGATCATGTTACAGTGTGATTTTGCAATTCCCATTCATTTAATCAAATACAAAATTTTAAAATTTATTTTTTCGTATTATATTGAGATCAATAACACATTATCGATATATGTACAATTATTCTATAATTAAAGGTGTAGTATGTCAGAAAAATATTAGAAAATACAAACTAGATCAGTTGATTTCAAATTTCCAAAGGTAATTGCGATTGTTGTTTTTGAGCATTAACAAAAATTAATTTGCTAATAGAAGCTTAATTTTATTCTTGATCAAATAATTCTAATGTTAACAAATTAATAAGTTTCGAATTTCCATATTTTGTTTTTATCAATTTTCGAAATATAATAATATGTTACAGTTGCAATTAGAAATATTCTAAATATAGATAAATTTATTTCAGCATATTTTTCATTTTACACAAAGACACTTGCCTTTTCATATGTATATTCTGAAATTCTTGCAGTTTATTTATTTTTTTTAGCTTCTTAACTAAACAGATTTTTTTGTAATTTGGTCAATAGAAATGTCAATTTTAGAAATGTCAATTATATTAATTGCTATTCAATCTTCACATTGTTAAAGCTTGCCTATATTCGTCATGTAATAACATTTAAAATGCTAATAGATATTAAAACAAATTATAACAATTATTTTCATTGTGCTTTAAAGATTATTCGGGTTTTTACTAAAAATTCAGTTAAAATCAATTCAAATTGTGAAATTTTTGATTAAAACTAATTTTAATAAAAAAAGATTATTTTTAATTAAATATATTTATTAAAACAGAAATTTCTTTCGTTAGACTTAGCGGGAAAGCTTTGCTGGATCTTAGAATAAATCTTAACAATATTATTTAAAAACTTCATTTCATTTGATCCAGTTTTGTCATTTCAAACTATATATTTAATTACATATGGAAATAGTTAAATTTAGATTTTCTGGTTTTTATTAAATTTGACTTAATTTCGAAATTTACCTGTAACATAATTGATAATTAGTCAAGAAGAGAATTAAAAAAAATACCAGAATAGAAATATGTTAACAAAATACCTTAAGAACTAATTTAATTTAACTTTCATAATCTTAGATCAGTTTTAATGGTTTTCGGAATTTACCTGTAACATAAGTAATAAAAATTCCAAAAGAAGATTAGAGAAAATCTCAAAACAGAAATATGGTAACAAATTACCTGAAGAACTAATTAAATTAAACCTCCCTAATTTTAGATGAGTTTTAACGCATTTCGGAATTTACCTGTAACACAATTGAAAAGAATTTCAGAAGTGAATTAAAAAATCTCAGAATAGAAAGTTGGTAACAAATTACCTTAAGAACTAATTTAATTTAACTTTCATAATCTTAGATCAGTTTTAATGTATTTCGGAATTTACCTGTAACATAATTGATACGAATTCCAGAAGAGAATTAAAGAAAATTTCATAATAGAAATATGGTTACAAATTACCTGTAGAACTAATTTAATTTAACTTTCATAATCTTAGATCAGTTTTAATGTATTTCGGAATTTACCTGTAACATAATTGATAAGAAATCAAGAAGAGTATTAAAGAAAATCTCAGAATAGAAAATTGGTAAAAAAATATATTTATTTGTGTATCTACTATAAAAAAAAAAAAGGAATTGAGGTCTCTGTCATCATGATGATGTTTAATGACATGAAAACATTGACGACAGCAAGGAAATTTTATATTCAATCACACAAACGTATCTATCTTTATAGAAATAACAATACACCTTAATGTATATATATATAAATATAAATCAAGGTAAATAAATACTGGAATATAAGAAAAAATTGTTACAAATGAATTTTTTTTTTCTTATTTTATTCTACAAAATCACTGCTGTTGTTCATTTTGGATTTTTTTTTTCTCCAGAGATTCTTCAGAGTCCTTAAAATAGTAATCAATAACACTCTCTTGCCAGTTTCATCTAAAATTTATTTTTATTTATTTTTTTTTTTTTTTTGCAAAATAATTCTGAATTGGTATTAATTCTATAAAATATAACCATAGCAAGAAAAACAAAAAAAAAAAAAAAAACGAAATATTATCCAAGATAAAGATTAAGATTTGTGCAGAAATTGAAAGAAAAGAAAATATCTATAAGATACTTGAATTATTGTAATTCAATTGCTGTTTCAATTTAATAAGTAAAAAAAAAAAAAAAAACAAACACAAAAATTTTCAAATTTAATTTAAAATTTTTTACCAAGGTTAACTTTTGCATTTTCTCTCTTCCTTATTTTTGATTATTATCGATCAGATTAAATATCTTTACTGGGAAATAAAATGAAAATGCATCGAATATAGGAAAACTACTGTTAGTTATACACTCTTTATAAGTTTTTTTATTTGGTTTTTATCAATATAAAATTATCAGTTTTCACAGCAATGACCTGCTTAGTAGAATGAAGTTGTATCAGCGTAGCTAACGCTTTTTAATGAGTTTTTACATTTATACTATTTCTAACATTGTCTTGATTCCATTTTTGATTACAAAATTGTTTTATTTTAAATTACATATTTTATTATTATTAGAATCCTGTACAAATATAATAGTTAGGTAGTTAGTTAAAATGTAAATTATTGTAATTAAATTACTAATATCATGTACACAATTCTAGATATTAATCATATTAATGATCTTATGCATAATTTTACTATTTATTACTTGTAAAAGTCTTAATCACAATTTTATAGACTTATTCCTACTTTTATGATGTAGTGGAAGGAATTGTTTTGGATTCACATGTGACTTGATGTCATGTCGGCGACTGGTTGCTGTCCCTGACATTAATTTTTAAACTAAGCTAAACGTTGGCTAGTCCAATTTGGTATTCATTATATGTTAATAAGTTTATATGTTAATTGTAATTCATACATCCCTTCAGGGTTGTTCAGAGTGTCTCCATCTTATTAAAATTTTGTCAGTGCTGTTTACAGTTTCTCGATATTACCTATACTTCATCCATGCTTTTTCTCAGTTGTAACAGAAATATAATTCATATTTATATCATAACTACAGCAAAATTAAAAAAGTATTAAAGTATAGAGATAATAAAGAAAATTGCCTTATAAACGAATACCCGTTAATTTTACAGTTATCTGAAATTTAGTAATTACTTAAAAAAATATAAAAATTTGTTTTTTTTCTTTTAGTCGTTGTTTCGCAATTCTTCCATGAAAAACAAAATTACATTTTTTTTTTTACGTTGTAACGTTTTATTTTCTTTGAACGTTTTCCTCTTATTTTATTTAATTTTGCATTGTAATGAATTGAAAACAATTTTTTTTTTCGTTTTTTTTTTTGCTATTCGGGTAATTTTATTTTAGGTTTTGCAAAATCACGCCTACCATTTGCTGACAGTCCAAATTAATTTTTATTATAGACTTGATGTTTTATAAATTGTATTACATGCAGTTATAGTTAGTATCTAGCAAAATCATCATCATCATCATCATCATCATCATCATCATCATTATCAACATACTGATTATTATCATTGTTGTTTTCGTCATCATGATCGTTTTTTTTTTCATTGTGTTATTATGAAATTTTGAAAATCTACTTGATGATTCCATCCAGTTCCCTAGGAATAAGAAAAAACATAAAAATAAAAAATAAAAATTAAAAATGGATAAGAAAAAAATATCCTTTTTTTTTTATTAAAAAATTTGTTGCTTCTTAGAAGACAAAAAAAAAAAACACGAAAATACAAATTTTGTTTTCTTTGATTGAAGAAAAATATAAAAACACAAAAAAGATTTGAAAAAGATACGAAGAAATTGAAATATTTTATGAATTTTTAAATTATTAAATGAATTTTAGTCATTATTTGATGAAACTTGGGTATTATAACTTATTTGGGTTGTATTTAAATTTTAACTAATTCAGTAATGGCTATAGTCAGGTTTTAACAGAAATTTGTACTTACCCTGTTGCAGCTACGGTTGTATATTTTTTTTTTAACTTGTATATTTTGTAAAATAAGCTGAAGGTTCTACAAATGAAATATTTTTAAATAATAAAATTAAGTACAAATATTCTAATCTGGAATGTGTACAAACAACCGAATCCATTTAGATATTAATTAAATTTGGTGAGACATAGCTCCAATTTTTGAATTTATTATAACAAGCTAGGTATATTAAAAATTGGTGTTCAAACAAGCACTTAAGAAATATTTTTGAAAATGTGATGCAAAAACACTGATTTATATAATAATCTTTAAAGTATGGTGAAAAATATGGAACTTACACTAATATAGATTTTATCAAATGTATGAGTTATTTTTATTTACAAAAGATATTCTGAATATACTCATTCAGTACACTACCTTTTGGTCTATTTTTATTTGATTAATTTGCTGTATTTTCGCCTACATTCTGATCAGAATTAATTTTTACATCTTGATTGAGCATTATTTCAGAGGAAATAATGAAATATTTTTTTGACGGTTTTTTGATATAATCATATTTTTTTTAAAAATTCTGTTACTGATTAGCTTATCTATTTTTTGCAGGATTCAATTCATATTTTATACAAAAATTTCTTTTGTATATTAAATTATGTTTATTTATTTAATTCGCGAATTTTTATATATAAATATTCAGACCAATTTTTAATTATGAAATATTATTTTTATTTGTTGAAACCAACGTTTCCTCTAAGCTGCGCATGTGCGCAATTGCGCAATAATTTTTTTGATTTGCGCATAAAAGTTTGCTTGTAAATATTTAATAAAAAATTCAAAAATTCAAACAAATACTGCCTTAGTAGGCTGTGCAAATTGTTATGGATTTAAATATTATACCCAAATTAATCAGCAAAATCGCAGAAAGAGAAAATCGTACAGAAACCATTTCTAGAACAAAAGCTGGTTAATTATAATAGATAATTTTAGGAATTTTAATAGATAATGTTGTTCTTGCCATTAAAATGAATTTTTCACTCAGTCGAAGAAATAAACAATAATTTTGCGAAGTATGTAGAGATTTCAGAAAATTGGAGGAGTAAAAATTATGCTTTTGAATTTGTTGAGTGCATCAACCACGTTATCCAACAAGAAATATTAAATGAAATAAGAATGGTACAATTCCATTGCTTAATAGTGAATGAAAGCACTGATATTTCCGTTCACAAAATGTTAATTATTTATATAAAGTACCGCTTTAATTTTAATTAAAAAACTGTTTTCGCTGGAACATAATATAATACAATTAAATGCATGGGACGGAAAATCAATTGTGGAGTCCATAAAATGTTTTTATAAATCTATTAATCTGGATATGTAAAAGATGGTAATGTTAACATCTGATAGAGATGTTGGGAGAATATAATGGATTTAAAGCACTATATTAACACCAGAAATTTGTCACTTAATTTCGCAAATTATCACGCATTATGTGGCACATGGAGAGGATTTGGGAATCGATGATGGTTGGAAGGGTATAGCTCTTATGTTCCAAGTAGTAACATTATTGCGAAAAGTATATAGCATGATGTTCCGGCCACTTAATGAAATACTCTAGCTTTCTTGTAATTTTCCAGTTATTCCGTTTATTTGGAATTATGATGTCTTAATAGAATTTCACAAAGAAAAAATTTATAGTTCCAATTCAGTTCATCCAATCGCAAAATATTGCTTAACAGCTTTAGAAAATAATGCAAATCGTATAAAATCGATACAGTCAGCATTAAATGATGTTTTTATCGAATTAACGAAATCATCAAAATATTTACTGTCACCAATAGAAGCGCATCAATATTCTAAATCGATCAGCACAAAATTAAAAGAAGTCAGTATCTTGGGGAATATAATTTATTGAAATTCTTGAAGATGAAAGTAAGAATAATATATGAAAATGTCATCTGGGATTTATTTTTATTTGTTGAAAAGTTCTCCTACCATTTGGATAAATAATTTCCTTATGCTGACCTGGACATTTGGAATGCTTTTGCTCAAAACGCTATTATCAACAGGATTTTAATTATAGCAATAAAAACTTAAAAAAATTAATTTTGAAATATGGGAATATCATCCCAAACATGAATAATAAAATAATAATGGATGAGTATAAATATTTAAAATATTTATTTACGGAAAAATTCAAAAACAATAGTCGAAATTTGAAGATTGTTTTCAAAATATAAGAATTTTGCTTGATATTTGTGAAACCTTTCAAGCGTTGAGTACTGATTGTGAAAGAGGATTTAGACTGATGAATTTGATTAAAACTTAGAAATAGGTTGGAAGTAAATCATTTGGGTAACTTAATAAGAATAAAGTCACACTGAATGGGGGAAAATATTATTGACTTGGATATTATTGACTGGAAGAAAAGCAAAGACTTAGAGAAAAAAAAATAATAATGTAATATGTAATTCAAAAACAATAAAAAACTTAAAAAACTGCAATAAAAATTTTTTTTTTTTTTAATAAAATATCTAATTTACCAAGTTTTTGTTAAATTCTTTAAACATAGAGCAATTTATTTTTCTTTTGCTCAACTAAAGAAAAAAATTATAGGGAACGTTGGTTGAAACTATGTTCAATACAAACTTGTTCATGACAAAGTCTGACATTTTGAATAATCTTCAATAGAATAATTACTAGGTAATTACATAATATTTCTTTTTACAATATAAAAATAGGCGATTTTAAGATAGTAATGATTTACTAATGAGGAAAATTCTAATATAAAATTTTTAGTTTATGAAGTATCTATATAGTTAAGAGTATTTCATTTTGATATATCAGTTTTTAGTTATTCATTAAAATACTATAAATAATGAAATGACTACATTAATTATATTTAGAATATGATCCTGTAGATCCTGTAGTTGAAATATTATTAAAATTAAATAAATATTAAAACTTTACATAAGTATGTTTCACAAATTTTATAAAAATGTCTTAATAGATTTCGGTTATTACACTATCCATTATCAGAAAACTGATGGTATAACAACATTTATACACTGATAGATATTTAATAAAATTTGTAAAACATATTTGTAGTTTTAATATTTATTTAACTATATTAATTATTTTAATTAAGACCATTAAAAAATAAATGAGTTATACAATTTATAACCAATTTAATTGAAAAAAATCTATTAAAATTGTTAATTACGCAAAACAAGCTTCTGAAAATGATCTTAAATCTTCCATGGTATCACAGCACGACGGATATACACTTGAAATCAAAAAGTCTGCCAATAGCTGATAAAATTACAAACAGGCAAACAAAATTCAACAACAAGTGCGAATATGTACTCAAGTAATTGCTTAGTTCGGAGTCTGGTTAATTATTGATCATTGACAGGCTGCGCTTGTCTAGTTTTACTGTTTGTACCGTTCGCTCTTAAGCTATAGTTTTAGTTCTAAATTTGTTTTTAAATAAAAATAATCGAAAATGTGTTTTCTTCTCCAATTTTCCTTTTGTCCAAGTAAAAGTATTTTGTAATCTATAATTAAGCAGGCAATGTAGTAATATATACAAAAATGTAAATTATAGTTGATAAGATTAATATAAGTCGATAATGTCAGTATATGTTAACTATATTTTGGAATGAATAAACGAAAAAATTAAATTAAAAGAAAAAAAATATTAAAATTGTTATTGGAGATACCGATATTACAGTCATATCGAATTTAATCGAACTAAAAAATATTTTGGCTTATATAGATAGGTATATTTGTAATCCACATTGCCACCATAATTGCAACTGAGTTTATTGTGATTGCCTGCATTAATGCAATTATGTATCTGACTCCTTACACATTCCTGTTTTAATCATTACATTCAGGACGTTCTTTACTATAGTATTCTAATTAACGAGTTAAATCTTTGTATTTTTTTACAGTTTTTCACATCACAGTCACACTGTTCGGACTTAGTACAAAAATTATTTCTTTAAGTAAATATAGATAATATTATCATCAGTTAATCTTGGTTATATTTGTGCAAAAAATTATCGCATAAATCAAAACCTTTTAATAAATTATTATCAAATAAAATTCTGCATTTATCTGGATGTTTGTAAGTTCGACGGAACGCTCCAACACATACACAAATATGTGCATATGTATACAAATGCATATATATACAAATTGCTTTGGTGCTTTTTTTTAACCCCTGTCTACCATGCTGAACCTTTGCAGGAAAAATTGATTGCATGAACTATATTTTTTTAATTTAATGTTAGTCTTCTTCGAAAATAATAAGGAAAAATAAAAAATAATAATAATAATATAAATAAAACAAACAATTTTTTTGATTTATAATAATAAGGACTAATAGAAATTTAATCAATAGTTTAATATGGTATAATAACCAAAAGGCAAACAGCATTTAACACAAAAAAAAACATAATTCACTCAAAGGTTATTCTTATTACTTAAAATTATACATAACAATACACATGTGTATCAGCATATTTGTATTGTATAATATTATACATTATACTACTTTATTCCTTCTACCTTTTATTTTTGTCATTATTGTGTGCGTAATTCACTTCACTCAAAAAAAAATATTTTTTTAAGGAAGGGTGTGGTTTAGTAGGTAAGAATCCTACATACAGTGTCAAGCTACGGGGCTCATTGTATCTTTCTGAATATCCCCACCAGCCTAAAAAAATTGGAAAAGTTTTGACTACAAAAAAAATATTTCTTTTATGTGTTTTAGAAAATTAAAAAGTGATATAAACATAAGTAGGGTAATTTCGGAATAAAGAATCTAATGAAAGAAAAAAATAAATTAGGATTTATTTTGCTTCCGTCATTTATGACGGGTTACAAAGCTAGTTATCAAATAAAATCAGTAAAATAAAAAATTATAAAAATTACTTATATTAATTTTTTTTAATTATTTAATTTTCAAAGAAAAACATTAATCACAACAAAAAAAAAATTTTTCCATTAAAATAATAAAAATAAATAAAATCTCTTGTTAAAACTTCAAAATTTAACATAAACTAATTTTTTATTCTCTTTGATGTATCTACGAGAGACAACAATTATATAGTTGCGAATTGAATAGAGACATATTTTTTTCTACAGCTGTTATAATTTTATTCTAGATTGTTTTTTACCATATCAAAATTATCTTCTTAAAAAAACTTTATAATAATAACGTACTTTAAATCGTAGTGGACTTTTAAATTTAATTACAAATAAAAAAATTTTAATTTATTTTAAAATGAATTTTAGTTTATTTTTTTGTTTAATCAAACCACACTTCTTTTCTCTTTAAATTTAATATTTCTGAATTATTGTTATTGTTTTTTTCTTTTATTATATTATTTTTTATAGAGTAACTGTATACCTAAATATTAAAATATTTTTTTTGGGAATTATAAAATTTACCTTTGAAATTAGTTATGCTTATATGATATTAAAATATAAGAATGAAATATGAAACGATGTGGCACCGATCCTCCACCCTTTTGGGAATTTAAAATAAAATAATATTAATAATAAAAATATTTTATTATATAATTAAAGTTAAAATGAAATATATATATATATATATATATATATATATATTGAAGGATAATAAAAAAGGATATTTTTGTTTATAAGTTTATAAATTGTAAATTATTATTTCAAACCTGATTTTATATGAATTATAAAATTAAAGTTTATGATATATAAAAAGTTTAAAATACCTTTATAAATATTAATTTTTAATTGTTAATAATATAGAGTATGAAAGTGTTGCCAAATGTAAGCAAAAACAAAAAAGAACAACATGAATTTCAGAGTCTTTAACTGTCGTTCTATTCACAGGAGCGATAGAACGAAATTGGAGCAAGCTAGGAGTATTTAATTATTTTAATATGTTTCACTTGAAGGCCACAGCATATTCGATTAAAATAAATTTAAAATTAAATTTTTATTCTAAGCTTTTTTATTAGGTTTTTAATATGGTTCAGCTTACGGATTATTGCGACGAAAGATAAGCGTGAATAACATGCAACATAACTAAAATAAGATTTCATAATTACTAGAAATATTTTATTTAAATACTTTTTAAACTTTTGTTTAAATACTTTTTAAGATTTAGTTTGTAAAGCTGAATTTTACTAAACTACAAGTTTTTAGAAAACAATACCTATAATAGTTCTATTGAAAATTTTTAAAATATGATAAGAGCAGTTTCAATCTACTTAAGTAGTAGTTATATGAAAATATTTGTATGATGTTCATTTTACATTATTATTCAGTAAAACAGTTATATGACTGAGGTTGAAACTCCAGAATGTCTGGGAAGAATAATATTAAAGAAAGTTGAATTAAAATGTCAGGATGTTTTGTATGTGTAATAACCACTATGAAAACATAAAATAGGTAAAAATTTAAACAAAGTCAGCTCAGATACTAGGTGAACATATTTTCATATTGAATTTTGTCATTTAAAATATCAATTTTTCTGAGGAAACCGTTATCTAATTTTATTTATATAAAAAGACTGATTATTATCCAGTTTTTATCCAAAATATCTACCAGAATAGTACTCTAACTGTAAATAGTATAACAATACTATACTTATAGTTAATTAGCCCTAACTATAATACTCATATGATATCGTATGATACTTCGTTAAATGGCCGACATGATTTAACAAAATCATAACCTTAACTAGAATGGTCATACCTTATCATATCAAAACGGCAAAACCAAAAGTTTAAAGAAGTGAAATAAAAATATAAATTCTATAAATAAATGTTTTTTTTTTTTTATTTTGAGATTTGAATAAAGTTCTTAGTTAAAAGAAAAAGTTTAGCTTACAAAATTATTTTTTATTTATTTACATTGTTGTCAAATTTGCTTATGATTGCTTATGATTTGTACGCTTCTTCTTGTGTGCTTGTGACTTTACGAATGATTTTGAAAAGACAACGAATGATGGTTATGACAATTATAGTTGGTTAAATGGAATTTCGTGTTGGCGTACAATATCATATGACATCATATGACTATTATAGTTAGGGGTATTATTATACTGTCTACAAGTTGAAATGACAGGTATTTTATATTCTGAAAATTGCATTATAACTTGCTTGCTTTAAAACCGTTTGCTACTGTTAAATGTAACTGGCTAGAACGAAATTGAGTTGAGACATCTTCGATAAAATGATAATTAAATTCAAACAATTTGTGTACTAACAACTTCTATATAATATATATACTTTCAGTACCAACTATTTTTCAGTTGAATATTACAGAATTAAAAAATCACTTTGCAAGTTCCAAATCCGGTGTAAACATTTTTATCATTCTACTTCAATTATATCTTATTTTACATTTTCAATCATTGATAAGTGGTTGTATATATATTCTAACATTTTTTAGTCTTCAAAATTAATGTAATATGCATATAAAGTACTTAATGAATTCACGTGAAACCTTAAAATGTACATAAAAATTCAATTTTAATTTAATTTTTATATTTTCCGCAAGGATTAGGCACTCAAATTTCATCTAATTGAAAATTAAGTTACAAGCATTTTTTCGTTCTTTACATTAAAAAAATTGTATATACCTACGTACTAGAAAATGTTATAAATTATACAAAAAAAAAAAAAAAAAAAAAAAATGTATACCAAAGTTTTTTAAAAATCTGTTATTTTCAACCACAATTGGTTATCCTTAAAAAACAGTAAAAAACAAAAAATGAACTCATAAATTTTTATCTATTCTCATATATAGCTAAAATAAAAAGGAAATTAAAATAAAGAATCATTTTATATACTTGTACATTCAATTAATCTATATATATATATATATATAATATATGTAATGTAGTATATATATATATATAGATTAATAATAGTTATGATAATGTATCAGTATAATAAGTGTGTCAATTAAATGTTATTATATAGTTTATAGTAGTAGTAATTATTCTAGCAGCTAATGAGGTGGTACTTATCGTAATAAAAATAACTGTTGAAGCATAATGGAATTATCTAGTCAAGCATAAAAATTAACGGAATATTTTTGTATAACTATTTAGATATATCAATATGTATTTGTATGCATGTGTGTTTTTTAAGTATATGTAATCAATTTTCACATAAACGTACTTGTGTAGGTGTAAGTTTTTTTTTTAAAAAACACGTATACGGTAGTAAAAATATTTTCAACGAAAATTTTTTTTTTCAAAATTAAAAAAAAACAATTCCTATCTAAATGAAAATATTCTGTTTTGTTTATTTTTGTTTTTGTTTTTTTTAGATTAAAATTGGCACGCATGAAAATTTTTACATTATTCAAATGTAACAGAAATACTAATATCAGTAAATGTATGTAAATCATAACACTATAGATACCCACCCACATAAACTAATTTAACACAAATGTATAGAAATTAAAATAAAATATTTAAAAATAATTGGATTTAATTACAAGGTGATTTACATCGTTTCTGACTTCATGGATAATAATAATTGTATGTCCTGCTTGTGAAACAGTAATGATAGTATTGATTAGTAACAGTAGTGATTAATATTTTACATCTCAACAAATTTTAAATTTCGAAAACATAAATATAATTAAGTCTATTATTTTATACTCATCATTTGAATATGTATATCATATTATATTACATTCGTATATATTTCTTTATGAATTAATTTATTTTTAATATGTATATAAAAATTGGAATTGTAAATTGATATTATGAATTTCGTTTATTGAATATTACGTATTGAATTATTAATTTGCAAATTCATAAAGTTGGAATTAAATGTTATTTAAATAATAAAAATAATAATTTTAGTTAAATATGTTTAACTACTAAGTTTTTAATTAATGTAGTAATCGATTTCTGTTATCACACCATCATTTGAAACTGAAGACTGCTACATGTTTGCCAATGTCGCTTTCTTTTACTATTAACTAATATTAAGCAAGAGTTTGAACGACGAATATTGTTTCCCACTAAATTCCAATAATTGTGTTAATTGAAAGCTATTTTTTGGTGGACCCAACAACCACCTGGATTTTATCCAAATAAATTATTTGACAATTTATATGTTTTTATTTTTGTAAATTAAACTCTCTAAAAATTCTCCATTAATCAATCCAATAAATTTCTCACTTTTAATATATATTTCGTTTTGAGGACAATTTATACTTTTGTGTATTTTGAAATTAATTTTGATTTCAAATATAAATTATAACTGTAAAATAAAGTTTTTATGTTCATACTAAAAACATTAAGTACAGCTATAAAATTTATTATTTTAATATTCATTATATTCTTCAACACCATTATATCTATACATACATATATACTAGAATTCATTATTTTTTAGAAACATCTAATTTTTAGCTTTTTTGTTATTGTTTTTTTTTTTTTTGTTTTTTGTTAGTTGCTTATTTTACTGCATTTCACAATGCACAACTAAACGTGATTATAAAGCAAAAAAAAATAAATAATATTTTTTTTTTTTTGCAATATGGAAGATATTTTGAATATGTAGTACGATTACATAGAATAAATATATAATTTTATAGTTATGAATATATTATTATGTAAAAATTTATATATATGTACAATATTAGTATGTGTATATGCATATAGGTTGTCAGTTGAATTGACATAGGGTTAAATTTTAGAATTTAGAAAATAAATTTTTCTCATTTCAAAAATTTAAAATGTCAGAACAAAAAAAAAAAAACTTTTTCTATTGATGGTGTTATAAATTTAATTATGATTTACATAATATAACATTTTTTTTTATCAGTATTTATATTTTCCTTTCTCTCTTAACGTCTTCCGAGAGACTTCTGAGTTGGATGTAGTGCTGATCTGATTGTTTTACATATTAGGGGCTTTTAACATCACAAATTAGTTGAAAATTTTGTAATTTCATTCACAATTTACAAAAGTTTAGATTTTTGTTAAGTTTATATTATGGTTTCGTTAAGTTTTTTTTTTTTTAATTTTTCAATTTTTATTAAGCTATTAAATATTCAAAATTATTGGGTTTGAAAAAAAACGTATATAGTAGAACCACATTCTTTAACGAAACTTAATTTTTTAAATAACTCTTAATTTCGTTAAATGAAGTTACGAAAATGATTGGATTTCATTAATTAATTTCAAAAATTAAAATATATTTTTGTAATTGTATAATATATTCTTATAAAATAAATTATCAGAAATTTACAAAACACAACTATTGAAATAGAGAAGAAATTCAGCTAAGCGCAAATACCGTTATATATCAATATTTTTGCTTTGAAAATAAATATGTTTAATAATTTTGTAACTACTATAACTTCGGTATATATTTTTGTTCATAATTTTATTTCCAATGACATTTCAAAAATTTGAATTAATAATTTTAACAACTTTTTAGATATATATATAGGGTAGAGCATTGGACCTATAGTAATTATTAATGTTAGTTTTTTTATAGTTGTTAAGGCTAAAAATTAATTTTGAAGCTATTGTATACAAAAATAAATAGTTTGAACTAGGAAATTCGATTTGATATTATATCCTATTATGTAGGTGTAGAAAATATATTTATACTGGCACATAACCTTAAAAAACTTTGTTTCTTTTTGTTTTCTTTTTTATATATAAAAAATAAAAAAACTAAAGTAAAGTATAAAAGTTTAAACATGACAGTAAAGTGAAATGTAAGCATTTTTTTGTTATCATTGTTTTTTTTTGTTATAAATAGATATTACACATACATAAATTTCTAGCTTTTCTGTGTCAAACTAATGTAGTATCAATTGAATTTTTAAGTTTTTAAGCCCCTTAAACTCTTTATGTGCATATGAGTTATTTTTTTGTTTTTTTTTTTTTATAAACATTTGACGTAAAAATTTAACTAAATAAATACAGTAAATTGTTAAAGTTTTCGTGCAGTGCACTATTTACTATTCAATAGATGTTAATTGATAGTTTTTCATTTGTCATTTGTGTACTAAATATTTTTTATACTGATTTTAATTTTGAATATGTCAAATATAATTATATTGGACTGTTCTACATTGCTATATTGTTTTTAACCTACCTACTTTTTACTGTTTCAAAAGATTATCGGAATTTAAAAGTTAATTATTTAAAAAGTGATTTATTAACCATTTAGTGAATCAATACTACGATAGACGATATAATACTAATATCGTCTACTAAAAAATTACGAACACTTAAATAATTAACTATTTTTTATTCATGTAATAATTATATCAAAAATTATAAATTTGACTTTAAAATTATCACTTTTAAAATTATTTTATGTTTGATTACTGATCATCTTTAATATTGGTGGTGTTATTTATTCACTTATTATTACATACCACCTCCATAATTCGTTTTAATAGCGATTTGTTCTAATATCATTTAAATTTTAAACTTCTTTTGGACATCGTCATTCATCGTCGTCTGAAGCCTTTGCATATTTTATAAATACTGCGCAGGTATATGTGCGCAGGTATATGTGCGCAGGTATATGTGCGCAGGTATATGCACATGCTCAGACGGAATCAATGCACTACTTCCTCTCCTTAAACAGTTCCAACGTGAACTTGGGCAATGTTCACCCCTTCATGGTGGAAATCCCAAAATGGTAGAAAGTTGACTTTGGATATATGTTTATTGTCCGAGCTTCATGAATGTGAAATCACATCTCTCCCGATGTGTTTCTACAAGCAAACAATAACGGTACAGCAAGTTATAATCTTCATCATTAATTTAAGACAAACATTAACAGTTTTTTAATTAAACTTAATTTTAGTTGAAGTCATACATTTTGTCTCCCGTATCCTTCATTAATCCAGCCAAGCGGTACATAAGATTTAAATTTAAAAAAAACTGATCTTGACATTTGATTTGTAATTTTAATATTAAATGAGGTTGTAATGAATTTGCAGTTGAATATTTGAAGCAATATATCTCTCTCTTTCTCTCTTTAAAACGATCTAAATTGAAAAATATCAAACCATTAGATATTATTGTTTAGTTTAATGTAAGGAATATCATGTTTAGCATTTCAGTATGAATGACAAGATATCGAGATGAATATAGTATACATAATGACTAATCAATAATGCATCTTGAACTTGATTATGACCTGGCAGAGAAAGAAGAGTTATTAGTTGATTAGTTACTCTAATGTCGACTTTGAAACAGTCATATTTATTTGTCTGGTTTCTACAATATTATTATCACCGTTTTTTCTCGTCATCGTTTTATACGTTTGACCTAATTTTTTCGAAAGGTCTACTGTTATCTTGGAGCGTTGAATTAATATAAATATTTTTTGAACGTTATACTTTTAATTTGTAATTTACATTTTCAGAATTTTTAATTAAATTTTACTCTACAAAATATTTTTCCTCTTAGTGTAATTTTATGTAATAGTATGCATAGAAAGGAAAGATACAATCAAATTCAATTAATATTATAGACTCAGATGTACATACACATTAACATATTATTTATGCTCTATTGTTGTACATATTTACAAAAGATAAAAAATGCTAACTTGTGCACATGCTGAACCAGACGAACTAGTATTAATCAGTATATTAAATGCAATTTGAAGTGGTTTCCGTGTATAGAAATGATATAGGAACTTTTTTTTTGTTAATATTTTATAATAAGAGAGATAGAGATTGTTTTACTAAATAGGATATTATATAGAAAAATATGATCAAAACTTATGTCTATACTATATTTTGATATAGATAAATTTCTTGGATAAAATTAAGATAAACTGTGAGGGAAATAAATAAACATTAATTGTAAAATTTATAACTTTCATTCAAATATAAACGCCTCACATGATATCAAGGTTAATAGATTATGCTAAAAAAAAAAATACAAAAGTTTAACATTAAAATTGTTTACTTTCGCAATTGTAAATTACATATAGTTAATATGCAAAGGGACTGGATACGATTGCAAAAAGTATTATAATAATATTTTTGGTTCTTGACATTTGAAAAAATTTAATAAAAATTGTAATTCTTCAAAAATAAAAATTTAAATAAGCTCTAAATTAATTTGAGCCATGTTCTTCTTTGTTTTGTTCATTAGAAAATATTTCATAGCTGAGGTTTGTTGTAAATTCCATTTTTTGCACCATTTTTTCTTTGCCCCATCTTTTTTCAGCATTTTGAACTTTCAGTTCAATTATCAGATTCATTGGTATTTTCGCCAAATCAGTTTCACTCACTCTGTGCACTTCGTTTGTAGAGTTGAAAAAACTTGTAAACTGATATTCAATTTTTTTTACAATTATCGAATCTGAAAATTTGAAATTATTTATTTTATTTACTGAACATTTAGTTTTATTAGTTTTAAAAATGGGTTAAGTTGGTAATTTAGTAGAATTTAGATTCTTATATTAAGATATTCATCAGCACTACTATTTTGAATATTTATTCATATTAAAAATTCTGTTTTTCGGGAATTGAAATTTCAAAACAATTGATCTATCTTTTTTCAAACATATATGATATTTGATATCATTGTCCCCCGTTCCGTCGGACCAAGATATTGAAGTTGGTTACTCACTCTATTAAGATTTTGTTTTAAAATTTTCATTGGTAGATGGGGCATTTTTTAAGTGTCATTATAATAAAAGTTTGAACTGAATTATAATAACGGTTTAATCACAGGATTGTAGGAATTGAGTAGTATCATAGAAATCTTATAAATACGTTTAGAAATTAAGCAATTTGAAAATAAGGATAGAGAGAGATAGCAAGGCAGTAAACAAAATATTAATAGAATTGAATAGAATATGATATAATATAATATAATATAATATAATATAATATAATATAATGTAATATAATATAATATAATATAATATAATATAATATAATATAATATAATATAATATAATATAATATAATATAATATAATATAAAATTAGAATAGAATACAATGGAATAGAATAAAATAGAATAGAATAGAAAAAATAGTTAAAATACATAATAAGCTGAAATGTTGCTGAAATAATGAGTTGAAATTGACCTGAAATATTGTTGTCTGGTAAAATAAGTCTGTTTTAAATCAAGTCACTATGACTGAATAAGCAAAACTATGCGAAGTATAAAATTTTGTTAATATAACATAATTGTGAAAGATATTTAATAATAATTTGAAATTTTTAGCAATACTATATGAAAAAGATAATTTGCATTTCAATTTATTGAACATTAAATTTAATTATGGGCAAGAATGCCTTGAATGAAAGAAAATTGCAAGTAAAAATTTATTTCATAATGCTTTCTATTAAACAAATGAATGAACAAAAAAAAAATTAGCTCAATTCAACGAAACTTCAAAAAACTTTTTTTTTTGTTTTGAAATTCTTGAATAATTTTAAATTTTCTAACTTTAATCTTCTTTTCTTCAAATTTTTTAAGTTTTTATGTTTTGCTAATTTTTATATAATTTTCTAATATTTAAAAAAAAAAATTCTTTTTGTTTTTTCAATGCCATTGAAATTTTTAAAACTCTTGTGAGACTAAAGTATTTAATTTTGTTAGACATATATATATATATATAATGTATGTATATTATATATAAAATAAGCTAAGAAGAGTATTAATTTCGCCTAACAAAAATATTTTTTTAGAATTCCCATTAAATATTTTTGCACGGGGAATTTTTAATCCTTAAAAATTGTCATTTTATATTTTAAAATATCATTTGAATTCTTATCATATAGTCTTAAGAGCTTTCACAGAATACAGTTTTTAAATAAATTTTATTTCATAATGAATAAGTAATAAAATTTTCCAAATTAAAAATTTAAAAATAATAAAAAAAAAAAAAATAAAAAACGATAATGTTTTTCAAACTTTAAAGAATTAAATTGTATTTTTTGGGTTCTATGAGAAGGGAAAACGATTGGTACAGTTATAATTTAATTATGATTCTAATGCATTTAATTTAAATGAGATTTCAAAAATAACTTTTTTTTAATGCTATTATTATAAACTTTTTTTTTATGTGTAAATTAAGGTTACACGTATTATGAGGTATGAAAAATAATTGAGTAAAGATGAATTTCTCGAAAAAAGTTTTACATCCTGAGATATTTTTCATTATGTAACAACAGTTTTTCGTTATTTAATTAGTTAATGGTGCAAGGTGCATGGTATATCAAAAAATGTCAAGTAAAGCAGTAGAAGTAGTTTTAAGGCCAAAATACATTTGAATTTGAAAAAAAATTGTCCAATTGAGAGTAAAATGGTTCCTAGGCAATGCTCAAGATTAGAAAGAATGAATAAAATAATTATTTAGTACTAGGTGTACTCGGTCCACTTTGTTTTGCCCCCTTTCCGAAAACATCTTCATTTATTTTCTATATTTTAATTTACCTGATAACCCTTCCTAGATTTGCTATCCTGGTTCGGATAGCTGCCATATAGCCCCTAAAACTCTCCAAGAATATTTCAAAAACAAAAGACGTTACACACCTGAAAATGGGTATTCAAGTATACTCTCTAAAAAATAAACAAACATTTTTTTTTATCGTTTTCTAAAAGTTCGTAGTGGTACGGTTAGCTGCTACAAAACTCCTAAAACCCGCTAAGGTTTTTCGGTTTTGTTTAAAAACAAAAATTCAAGATAACTCTAGTTATTTGAATTTTTTTTAAACTTATTCAATTTAACATATAGATAAACATTTTAAAGTGTTGTTTTAATTCTATTTTTTCTCGATCAATTTCGGTTTTGGAAGCATAGTTGTGGACCATGATCGCAAATGAATTATTAATTTATTTTTTTTCTCGATATTTTTAATATATTACTTATTTATTGTCGAGTTTTCTAAAATGATTTAAACCGTTCTGAGTTAACCGTTCCGATCTAGGTTAACTCTGAATTGATCACAGGCTCGAAGCACATTTCAATTCCATTATTAATAAAGCTAATTCTATGGTAGGATTTATAATGCGGTGGGTCAAAAAGTTTACAAATCCCTACATTATAAAACATTTATATATTATCACATATGTTAGACCGACACTTTAATATGCTTCGCAAGATTGGTCTCTTGAAGCAGTTCAGCTTAAATTTTTATGCTTTGCACTAGGTGCTTTTTCATGGTTTGACCCCTTTCAGATGCTTCCTTAGGAATATAGATTACTTTTGATTGACCTGAAATCTCTTCAACAACGTCGATTGGTGGCTGATGTTATGTTTATCCACCAAGTTATTGCTGGGAATATCCTGGCAACTAAAATTATGGATCTAATAACTTTTAAAGAGAATCCGCATAATTTACGTTTCGTTGACTTGTTTAGTATTTTGCTTACCATAGTAATGGCTACGGTAAATTAGAGCCTGTGTCTGGAATGTTACGTGAATCTAACTCGAGATGAGCAGCTTGTCTTGATACTAACTTTATTAAAATAAGCTTAAAAGCTGTATAATCGATAAATAGTTATTGAATTGATATTTGGTCTTTTTCTATTTTCTTTTTGTATTTCATTTTTTTATCTTTTTAACATTCTACTACCTATGTTGGCTATTTATTTTCCTTCTAACTATAGCATGTTTATTTGTTTATGAAATACCACAAGACTAGAAATATCATTAAAAATTCTTGGGAATCAATAGAAGTTTTGAATTTTGAAAAATTTAAACGATTGAGATGCCTGGACGGCTCTAGGAGTTTATAGAAGCGAAAGAATGAAATCTTTCTTATTAGGTATCATAAAATAGATCCCATATCATTTCAAACCCTTGAATATTTTATTATTTATGCATAATAAACACGTGCACAAAAAATTTATGAGATTTTAATTTTGCCTTTTTTGTGAGTTCCCAGACCGAATCATTTTTTATTTTTAAATTTTGTGGTTTGTTCAAACTTAATAAATTCTAAAAAATGCGTTAGTTATTTTTATTATTTAGTGAGTTACAGCCAACTTTATTTGTGATAAGTATGAAATTGCTCTATGCACAAATAATTTTTGAAACGACTGCATATACCAATTTTTAGGTTTGCATGATTATTGTTTTTTGATATATTTCTGATAAGTAATAGGAGTTGTATGGCAGCTACTCGCACCTGTCCGATATTTAAAAACAATTATGCTAGAATACGATAACCATCACCTTTTATATTATAAAAATCTTAAAAATATAATAAATAAGAAAATATATCAAAGTGTAGAACAAGAATGGATAGAAACGGACGATAGTCATAAACTAAAAAATATCAAGCTAAATACGAGACCTTGGAAAAATCTCAATTTACTTAACAGAAGAGAGTCGACCGTGATTACTAGAATAAGAATAGGGCACACTAATTTAACACACAAATTTATATTTGATAATACAACACCACCAAATTGTGCTTGTGCAGCAAACCTTACTATTAGGCATCTGTTCGAAACTTGCATTAGATATTCAAGAGATAGAGATAGATATTGAAAAAGTAATAGTCTAGATATTTTAAAGAGTGATGATGAAACCAATTATAGAAAAATAATAAATTTCCTAAAAGCTATTGAACTATACAAAACAATTTAAAACAAAATATTAAATAAAATCAATAAAATATGTTAAAAAAAAAAAAAACGGAATAAAATAGAAAATATTTAGTTATAATAACTTCATATAATTAATATATGTATAAGAAAAATTTAACTATTGAAGTATTTTATATAGAAACCAAAACAAAAAAAAAAAAAATTAAAAATGTATTTTATGAATAATAGAATCAATAATTAGAAAATAATAAAAAAAAAAAAAAAAAAAATTAAAAAAATAAAAAAAATAATGTAAAGATCTGGCCTGAAAAAACCTATATTGTGTTCAAAGGCCACTTAAATAAAGTTATAAAAAAATTATGCTAGAAACTTTTGCGAGTATTCTAAGTAACTTGAATGGTGTTATAATTCATAATTTACAAACACACACACATTGATTTTTATATATTATCATAGAGTAATCATATAAGTAGAGTATTCACGTAGAACAATATTTGTTAATCATTTTCTTCTAAAAATGCCGTCCCATTTTTACTCAAAACACGAAAATGCCGGCCCATTTTCACTCAATACCCCAAAACACTCAAATATAATTTTCGAAACTCAATTATTTTTACTCAAAATTTTTTTTTTATTGAGAAGAATATTTCATATAATGCCACTATACTTCTAGCCTATTCACAGAATGATTTTTTCGGAATTTTATCGAATTACGATTTCGTTTTAAGTTTTGTTTTAGTTTTGTGTATAAAGTTTTGCTCTCCCAGTGACTAGGCTAAGAGTATAGAGGCATTGTTTGATAATTTGAAAAGTATTTACATACGTATGTACCTACTTTTGATTTATATGAAGAGTGTATATCGTAATATCGTATATGTGTTCACCATACATTTACATATCTAATTCAATACAAAAAATATATGTATATAGAAAAATTTAAACAAAAAAACACAATTAATCGCAAAGATAATGAATGAAATTATATCCATACAATAATAGGTCAATGATAGCATCACATAATCCAGAAAATTTTTTTAAAAATAATGCTAATAAAAGAATAAAATTTATTAGTAATGCATTAAAAATCGTGAACTTTGTACGGAATACCGTTTTGTTTTCTTTTCTCAGAAGTTGGTTAAAAACCGTATTTCTATTTCAGTGAAATAATTTCTGAAGAAATAAAAACAGCCAACAATCCATATAAAGAATAAAATGTACAGTATGTATTCATATATATACTATTCATATTATTATCTACGGTAAGAAACAGACAAAATTAACAAAACCAAAATTGCTGAAAATTTAAAAATACATGTAGGTACCTACTTTTCAGTATACTTTTCAATAGAAATTAATTTGAATTATTTTTAATTTTACAAAACCAACATTAATTTTTTTGTCCCTTTCTTCTATAAAATTTGAAATCACAAATTTCATAAATCATATTGACCAAGTCCAAATAAAAATATTAATTCTTCAAATTTTAAAAATTAAAGCAAAATAACAACAAATCCAGCAATAATCTTGAATTCTTTCAATTTCTAAAAAAAAATTCAATACTTTGATTTGTAATATTATTTGTGGTCTATTGAAAGGACTTTAAATGCATGTATAGTTTTTTATACACACATTGTGTAATTTTTAATTTTTATCACATAGGTAAAGTAGAAAAGCGAGCAGCGAAATAAAGAAGTATGTATATACTGTAGCTAGCATGCACATTCGCATATAACTATACAATTTTGAGTACCTATACATAAAACTTTTATATTGTTGACACTGTTGGCAGCATAATAACAAATAAATATGTTCATAAGTAATAGGTACACAAAATCTTTTTATTTATGAGTACAAAATACATTGCGCTCAACTTATAAGCAGTTAAAAATTTAGTAATATTATTTTGAGTGAACACAGAATTTTGATATTTGAAAAAGTGACTAGCAAATTTTGTTCTACGTGAATACTCTACTTATATGATTACTCTATGATATTATATAGATTCATTTTAAGCTATGACTTTACATTTAGTATAAAAACAGTTGAAAGAGAAGACATTCTGTTTGAATAAATATCAATGCAGCTGCCTTTCAAATATTGCATTTTAGTACAACAGTAGGTATCTATAGATACTTATAATCCTAGTTCTATAATTAATATTATTACACAAAGTAAACTTCAGCTTATATAGTTCAACTATAATTTAACCTAAAATTAAAATAATAATAAAATCCTAAAAAGTAGAATTTAATTTTAGCTGAAAATTTCGTATTTGTTTATTTCAATCTACTGGGTAGTCCCTTACATAGTTTGCTTAAAAAATATTTAAATAAAACAAAATAAAAGTAATAAAAGTAAAAAAATATGAAAAGAAAGTGAAAAGACAAATTCTAAATAGAACAATAATTTCACATAGGAAATAACATTAGTAACACATTGTTCGAATTCTATACAAATACTAAGGCAACGGAAATTTAATTTAATTTTTTTATATTATTTAATAAATTAAAAAGATAAATTCCATTCCATAACTTTATTTTTAATTTATTTTAATTTAGTAGAATATAATCCAAAATTCCAGCTTAAATGATTCACCCAATATAAACAAATATATTTCGATTTCTCCATTAATTTTTCCATTGCAAATTAATTAGCCCAACCCCAAACCGAAAACTGTTTTATCATAAGTTTCTTTCCATCGTTTTAAATAAAGTAGAAAAAAATTTAATATATAAATTTATATTTATTCAAGTTCATAAGATGCATAAATAAACAAATAATAAAAAACAAAAAAAAAAAACAAGAAAAGTGAAAAAATTAAATTCAATATTTATTTATTAAATTTGAACCTTGTAAGATTTCAATCATATCATTTATTTGCAAATTTACTTCATAAAATATTTTCAAATACCACCATTGATTTTACACATTTTGTTACTTTGACAATTCCAGCAACAGTTAAGAGATATCGCAAGTTTTTTTTATAGCTAATCCGAACGCTTAGTTACAACTCTATGGCTTGAAGGTAAAAGTAATTTTTTTTTTACCACCTAAGTCATCAATTTCACATATCGGTTGCATCTACGTTAATACTTAAGACAGTTTCTATGAAAAATCTTGTTATAACACACGTCTGAACTTAATAGCTTTACTGAAAACTTTCTTACCCCATTTAGGTAAAAGTACTTAACTTGACTTAAATTTTAGTAAAATGATAAAGTTTTATTTTTCTATTTGAGTAAAAGAACTTAACTTGACTTAAAATTCAATAATTTCGAAAAAAAAAAAATTTTTTTTTTGACTTAAGTGGATTTGCACACTTTACAAAATCTATTTGTTTCATATTTCACACCACACCAAAATAAGTAATAAAAAAGTTATGAAGAAAAAAGTGTCTCCTGAAAACCTACTAAAAATGACTTAAGCACTTTTGCCTTGAAGTCATAGAAATTTCCCTTTAGTTATAAAATATTTTTTGATAATGCTTTTTTGTTAGTCATTAGAGTTCTCAAATCCCTTTTTCTTGTCTTCAAATAAACAGACACCAAATTAAAAATTGTTGTTATTAGTTTGATTACAAATTAGTGTGGTTTGACTAAGGCTAGGTGCAAACATGCAATTTTTAGTTGTGGAACGGTTTTATAGTGCATTTGTGTTCCATTAGTTAAATTAAAGCGCTCTGCACAGACGCAACTGGTTTTATGTGTACGCGCTTTCATATAAACTAATGGAACACAAATGTGCAATAAAACCGTTCTATAACTAAAAATTGCATATCTGCACCTAGCCTAGCCAAACAAAAATGTGCAATCAAACAATTAAAAAACTAAAAATTGCATGTCTGATGGACTTCACATGACTAAAAGACTAAAGGACATTAAATACTATTTAAATACTTTTTGAGAATAATTTAAAAGTGATTAGTTAGTATTTGTGACAATGGGACTACAGTAATGTAGAACAATGTCCAGACAGAAGGTTTAAGATAAAAATACCACGAAACGGTGAAAGTAAAATCACCGACGCAGTATACGAAAACCATATAAAGATATATACAGATGGGGCTAAGAAAGGTGAGAATTGTGGAATTGGTATCTACTGCGCAGATCCTTTCTTAGAAACAAATACAAAAATGAATAAGAATGCCACGACCATCCAATGTGAAATCATGGCAATTAAAATAGGAGCAGAAATGCTTCTAAACAGAGGTATAAACGCAGAAAACATAATTTTTTGCTGCGATAGCCAAGGAGCCATCAAAGCAATAAATAACGAAAAAACGAAGGCAGCAACGACTATCTGCTGCAGAGAAGCACTAAACTCTTTAGGAGTGACAAATGAAATTTTACTCTACTGGACACCGGGCCACTAGAGGAAACACAAGGAAACGAAAAAGCGGACAAACTTGCAAAAGAAGGCGCTAGAAATGATGAGTCTGAGGAGTTAGTGGTTGGACTAACAATGCAGGCCATGAAAATAAGCACGATAAAATGGGAAAAAACCACACAATTGAACACTTGGAGAAGCTCGGAGGGGGCTATTCAGACAAAGAATTTCTGGGGAATACCGGATGCGGAAAAAACAAAACTAATTCTGGAGCTGAATAGAGCCGACCTAAGTTTATATGTAGGCGTAGTTACAGGGCATCTCATGCTCAGAGGACACATGGCCAGAATGGGCCTTACAGAAAACAACATGTGCAGAGGATGTGGAGAAGAGGTGGAAACGGTGCTACACGTACTTTGCATAAGCCCAACGCAGAGAACGAGGAGAGCAAATATCTTAGAGGGTTACTACTGGGAGGACTTGTCGGAAGTGAAAAAGAAAAAACCGGCAGAAATTGTTAGATTCATAAGAGGTATAAATTTGCTCAGTAACGGAGTCTGCTGAGAGGCGGAGGTGAAATTGCTGAGAGGGGGTACAACGGGCCGCGAGGCCTAAGTGCGAAGGAAATAAGACAGTCGGATGACAGACTCTTATATCCACCCTAATAACCAACCAAAACCAACCAGTATTTGTGACAAATGGGCTTAATTAAAAATATATACTGCTTATCAAATTAAAAATGTCTCATAATCTCCAAAAATGTTATGTAAATAAAATTTTAACAATAAATTCTTCGAATATACTTACAATAAATAAATTTTTATCGTTATAAGATAATTTCCAATTAATTTATTAAACTGCGTATTGTACTCACTTTGAATTTACCTACATGTAGAATACATTTTTATATATCTTACGGTATAACATTGTACAATTCAGTTGTACATATATGTAAAATCACTTCTAATTATCATTTGTCCTTCTGTAAATGACTTGTTCATATTTTATCACTTCTGACATTCTCGAAGTCATTGAAAATAATGAGCTTCATCGTTTATATGGTATTATTAATTTCCATTTCTACTATTAATTGGTTAATAAAATATATTTGTAAGTTTATATTCTATATCTAACAATTAATTTATTCTATATACAGAGATTTGATGATAAGAGTAACTGAATTAACTGTATATTTGTTATTGTAATTAATCAGCCGTAAAAGCTATAGGATAACTTCAAGTTAAGATTAAGTACAAAACAATAATTATTTTGTTTTTAATTGAGCTAACAGCATTCGCAGAAATTAAGGCATTTGAAAGATTTAAAAAAAAAAGAAGGATAGTAAAGAAATAATAAACAAAATTATTAAAGAAATAGAATAGAATATAGAAGGGTTGAACAAACGAATATTATGATAACTGATAATTCTTGTTTCTTCTGAGAGTGTAAGTAATATATTAATAAGTTCACCTATGGGTCGCAGGTATATTATGAAATAGGCATATTGAACAATTCCAAAGTATGGTTTGTAACATTTTTAAACTATAAATTTAAAGTTTAATGCGTTTTTAGGCCTGACCCGTACAGGGTATATAAATTTTCAAGTAATGAGACCGTACTGTTTTATATACCGGCTTCGTAATCAGAATATTAAAATATTTTTTAGTTAATAAACGTTGACATCCAACATTTTTTTTTTCATTTCAATGGATACAATATTTTATAAACTAAATATACCCGGCTTTAACTATATTTTAAATAACCTAAATTAAGTAATTTTATAGCATATTTTTAAAATTTGAACTTCAATACGTTAATATAATTGACAATAATTTTATATTATTTACTATTCACAATTGATTATTTATTCACAATATGTAGTTTTAACAGCTGTTGTTAGTTTATTTTGCTTACTTACAAAAAAAAAATGATAAAAAAAAAAGAAACAAAAATCAAATCAAGGTCGGACTATTATCGGCGGAATATATTCGGAAACATAAAAATAAAAATATATATATTTTTTTTATTATTTTTAGTTTCTTCGTTTATATGCTCTTCTCTATTTATTTATTTCTGTTTTCTTCTTTTATAATTTTTTTTGTTTTTTTTTTTTTTTTATTTGCAATTTATACATATGACATACTTTTTTAGTAAAAATAATTATTCATATTTTTTTTTTTTATATTATTATTATTTTTTTTGTTATTTTTATTTTAATGTTGTCAGGGCTAACCAGCCGTGTAATATGTCATTTTTGTGCAGTGATGTAGACACAAAGCAACGGCAGCAAATATAAAATTACGCGAATGACCTTTAACTCTTCTTTGTGAGAAAATTGAGTAATATTATCATAATAATAATAAAATGGTCAATTCAACAACATATATATATATATATTTTTTTTTTTTTTTGAGTTTTTAATTAAATAATAATAAATAGAAAAAATAAAAAATCAGCAAAAGTATTTGACACCCAAAAAATAATATAAAAAAAACGATGCACACAATTTGAATGAAATTTGAATCATGGATTCAATGGTAGCCATGATACCCAATCATGGTACCATGTTAAATTATTTTCAAATAATAATTCGATATCAAAATTGATATAAATTTAAATAATGGCATTAATGATTAGATATACATATATGTATATTAATTTAAATCTTTGGGTTTCTGTTTTTTTATTTTCATTATTTAGTTTTGGATTAGTGGAGTTAATTCATATATAATAGTTATATGTGGTATATATATGTATTTGTATATGAACTATGAAATTTAATTGAGATTTTGAGGTTATTTGATTTTGGTTTTTTTTTTTCGATGTTCGATATTTCTTTTTTTTTTTTTTTGTTAATTTGTAGATTTATTCAATTTGAAATTTAAATTTTTTTTATTGATTTTTATTTTAGTCGAATTCAAATATAATTTTAAATAATATGTATATGTATGTATGTATGTATGTATTTAATTTTGTTTGTTTTTCTTTATTCTTTCTATTTGATATGAATTTGTTAATCTATATTTTGACAATGAATATTATAAATAGCCGGTATCTGTTATTGAACTATAAATTTATGAGAAATTTGAAATAAATAACACATTAGAAAAAAACAGAAATAAAGATAAAAGACAAAAAACGAAAAAATATATTTAATGGTTTAAAAATTAGTTTTTGTGACACTCTATTGACATAAATCACTAAAAAGTTCGATAAATTGAAGTCATTTATTTTTTTTTGCTGTATTTAATTTTTATTAAAATGTAAAGTTAGTTAATATTTTAATTATTTAACTGAATTTGAGTAAGTTTAATAAATAATTAATGAAATATTTAAAATATGAAGTAAATTTTTATATAATATTTCGGAGGAATATCAGGAATATTTGCATAAGTGTAGAAGCTCCTAATCTCTTTCTTATGTTAATTAAAGATTTTTTGGAATCAAATTTTAATCCTATCAGTTTTCCAGATGATATCACTGTAGTAGTGTTCTTTGGTTTTTTATCGAAAATCACATGCTACATTCCAATTATCGTTAGTAAACGTACTATGATGGTCAATACGATCAACCCTGACATGGCCAATATTTTCAAAGGGGTAAAAGTAATTTAGTTGATTTAAACATTTCTAAAATTCAAAGCTATTTAGCATCACTTAAAGCTATAAAGCAAAGCTATTTAGCATCACGTAAAACTATTCTATTTGACATCGCATCGTAATATTCAGAAATGTACGTATTCAACGAGCTCAAACATTTGGAATCCTATGAATGCAGATAGATAAGAAAACTATATGAAATGACCATCCATATCTTTGACATTGTCAAAATTACCGGGAGATGTTTGTATTTTTTGAGTCGCTGTGAAAACGTAGTTTTTCCATACGATATGTTAAATAAAATTCACAAAGTATAAAAACTTGCAATTTGTCTTATTGACAACCATAATGTAACGTTCTCTCTTTTACAACTTCAAATTCGTCGTATTGGCGGAGCCTATACTTTATAGATATCTCCTAAGTGTAGGTACTTGCTGATATTTGTTTTTCTGCTGGCAATATTACTATCACAAATTGATCATCCCACAGTGACAGCACATTTGCTTTATTCCAGAATAATAAAAAAAAATAACACAATTTGACAGATGTTAAAATGGGAATTATTATCTTTATTATGATGAGTCGCGAAAATTTATTTATTTATTGATCGGCTTCAAAATAAATAAATTTGCGCGTTTGTATGTGAATTCGTATTCACTATTTTACTTTAAAATCACTTATGAACGTCTACTAGCTTTGACGGTTAATACAAAAGCCACGGTGCATATTTGCTGAAATGTAATACAAACTCTAATCCTAAGCCTCTAAATAAGAGACAAGAGAGGTATTAAGTGCCCACTCTACATAGTGAAAATTCCTATAGTTAGTTCAAAATTCTAGATATTGGAATTCGTTTTTAATCAAATATTCTTAAATGCGGAACCATCTTCAAACCAAAATGTTCCCATAATTCAAAAATAAGCCACATCTGTACTCAAGGGAAATAGTTATAATTTTTTTCAAAATATGTACATAGGGATTTTCCTTTTCCAAAATCTTCCACTATAAAGTATCGTTTGAAACCTAATGTTTGGATAAACTTAAAGCAAACAAAAAAACAGTATAGGCATATAGAATTTGTTCAACCAGAAGAACCTTTATCCGCTTCATTGAAATGTTTTTTTCAGATTAATTAAAAACCCATGGACAACATTGACTAGTTCTATTAAGGGATGGGAATTGAGCTAACCGCTGCAGTACAATTATTAGTACCAAAGGACAAACCTTCTGTTAAAATGTTATCTAATATAAGACATGTAATCCAATTCACTGCAAAATGTTTTCAGATTCATTAAAAGGTCATGAATAACCTTGACTAATTCTATTAAAGGATAGGAATAGCACTAACCGTTGCAGTGCCATTATTAGTACTAAAGAACAAACCCTCAGTTAAAATGTTATCTAATCAAAGACATGTAATCCAATTCACTGCGAAATGTTTTCAGATTCATTAAAAGGTCATGAATAACCTTGACTAATTCTATTAAAGGATAGGAATAGCACTAACCGTTGCAGTGCCATTATTAGTACTAAAGAACAAACCCTCAGTTAAAATGTTATCTAATCTAAGACATGTAATCCAATTCACTGCGAAATGTTTTCAGATTCATTAAAAGGTCATGAATAACCTTGACTAATTCTATTAAAGGATAGGAATAGCACTAACCGTTGCAGTGCCATTATTAGTACTAAAGAACAAACCCTCAGTTAAAATGTTATCTAATCAAAGACATGTAATCCAATTCACTGCGAAATGTTTTCAGATTCATTAAAAGGTCATGAATAACCTTGACTAATTCTATTAAAGGATAGGAATAGCACTAACCGTTGCGGTGCCATTATTAGTACTAAAGAACAAACCCATATGCCATTAAAGGGTCAGAGATTACATTAATTAGATTTATTAAGGGATGTTACAATATGCCTAACTATTACAGTGATATTATTAGTACTAAAGAACAAACTTTTAGTTAAAATCTAATCTAATATAATCTAATTGGACATATAGCATTGCTGAAGTACGATTTACCTTCTCAAACCTTAATAATTTAAAAAATGCCCGTAAATAGAGATATAAACAAAGAAAGAAAGGGACGTATTATGTATAATTCATATATCGAATTATTTCGACTTGTGATTATCATTCGAAAAAAACTGAATCGTAATGTAGTACTCAGATCTTCATTTATTGGGTATTAGTTTAGTATATTCTATAATTGAATGCAACTATTTCATTAGGGCAAGTAGTAATTTTGGTAAATATGTTACTTTAATTCTTAACATTATACCGTTACTATAAATCTTTTTTAATTTTTGTATCTTGACTCTTGTTTGTAATCTTTCTGTCATGGTGTTCCATTCTTGAATAGCAGAACTAAAATTTAAATACGGTGTTTCCATTTTTGACATTATCTCTTTCACTTTAGCAGTTAAACCTTTACTTATTTCTACAATAATGAAGGATAAATATTGTCTTTTAACGTATAAAAATTTATGTTAATTATGTAAGTTTTTGGAGTTATTGTCGAAGAACTTCTAACTTTTGCTTAAAAATATTTGAACCGAAATAGGGTTAAAAATTAGAGTATACAAGTATATAATAAGAAGTAGAAAGTATATAAGTAAACAATTATTTACTCTACCATTTGAAGAGAAATTTTAGGAGCATCCCATTTTAATTAGTTTTCCCTCAAGACAATTTTCAACAATTTGGAGTAAGCCACTAAAGAGATATTCCGAGAAATATGCGGCACAGACAATGTACAAACCAACTTCAAGCGATTATAGCTGGGTATACGGGTTCGGTAATGAACTCCTACTTTATTTGTTTTCAATTGTTGTTTTCAATTTTTATCTGTGTACCTATTATGGGATTTTTTTTTTTCGTTACTCCTCTTTGGAGCATAGGGCTTCCACTTGACATTTCCATCGTACTAGATTTTTAGCTGCTAATTTCACTATTTCCCACGTTATGTTTGTCTTTTCAAGCTCTTGTTTTATGCTCCTCCCCTCCGCCAGGTGTTTTTTGGGCGACCGGATCTTCTTCTGTCCATTCTGAGAGTGTGACCTATCCATTCATCTCCATTTCCTTCTTCTTAATTCCAGTTAGGTATGGATACTAGTTAAGAATGGCACCCCCTGTATATATGAAAACATATTAAAAAATGGAAAAATCCATTAAAGACAACCCATATCAGTTTCACTGAAAAATAACTGATACTCTGAAAGCAGTAATAATAAAAATATAAATCTAAAAATTGATACGATTTTATTTAACACTAATCGGTAGTTTTCGATTTCCTTTGATTTACCTAGGTATTGATATTTTATATATAACTTTTAAACATTTTTTATTAAAATAATTTTTTTAATATTTTTTTTTTTTTATTTAAAATAAAACAATTAAAATTACATAATTAAAAGAGAACAAAAATATATATGTATATATATATATACCTACATATAAATAATAATAGATGTAATAAAATCTTCGAAACATGAAAACAACACTTTAATAAATAATTAAGAAAATGAAAAGAAAAATTAATGTTAATAAAAAAAAAAAAAAAAAAATACTAAAAACGAACCAAGGTTAAAAATTTTATTTTTTATTTTATTGAAATAAAAAAAACAAAAAATACTGGAGACTCATTAAATGCATTTTTATTCAAGTTGTCTTCTATAATAATTCTTAAACAGCAAGAATTAATATTGCCCTCCTTTGATGACTGACTCTTATAAATTTTTTTTTTATTATATATACATACATATATAATATATATTATTATTATTGTTTGCATATTTTCTAGGTGAAGATGTGTTATTATTCTAATAGACCTCCATTGGTCTTACTTTTCTACTGTTAATGATAAAAAAAAAAAATAAACAAAAAAATGTATTTTATTACCATATACAGAATTTTTTTTCGTTATTTTTTTTTTTTTTTGTAATTTATAATTTCTCATAATAAATCAGCATGAGATTTTTAATATTTTAAGTATCAAAAACAAAATAAAAAATATATAAAAGAAAAATAATTTGTGACGTTAGTAGTATTCCACATTATAATAAGTTATTTAGTACTTCAATGTATACTAGTAATGAATCAGATTTAACCTAATTCTGATTTTAGAATTATATAGTTTTTAGTGATGGGAGGTGGTGGTGTGTTTTCTCTATGTATGAAACATTTTTTGCAATAATTTTTCACTTGTTTACTCTCATTATTTTCTAAAAATGGTCTTCAAACAAGTCCTGTTATTTACTTTTTTGTGTATATACGGAGTAATTTGTTTTATTATTGTCAGCCCTTGTGTCAATCATCAATTTTTCATCAACGCTATTGATCAATGTTGTACCTGTATAATATAATATTATCATGTAATTTCAGGTCTTTATCCGATATACCTTTTTTCTTTAATATAAATTTTATTTTTCCTACTATTTTTACTTCTTAAACTAGTCTAGTCTAAAAAATATTACAAACAGTTATTTCTTTATAATTTTTTAAACATCTAAGCAACATTTTAGTTTTTATGTTAATTTTATGCACTATTTTTAAATATATTTTAATACTATGTACAAACTTTATAAAACTATTTGCCAAATTATATTATTAGAAAAGTAGAGAGTAAAAGCTAAAATAATTTATTAATCAAAACATAACAGCCTAGCATAATCTAACTAAAACCACTAAAACTTTTCCAACCACCAATATTTTGATCTAATAAATTTGTCGATATATGGTAAGGGCATTTCAAATTTTCTCCGTTTATATTGCAGAGTCATAAATATTAGATTTACATGTAGCCCGTTTATTATAATGGTATTACGGTTTTGAATATAACCGTTTTTATCTAATTTAAATATTGAAATATTGAATATAACCGTTTTTATCTAAAAATATAAAATACTCAGGAGTGTGTGAGCCCGTGACTAAGATCTTTTTGATGTACTCCTCATTGTGGTAGAATATATGTATGGGATATTAAACCATTTTCCGGAGTGTTTTGTGCTTTATCATAATGGCTTCGAATTAATTTTATAATAAAATTATTATCGATTCTAATTATGTTTGCTTCCTTTTGTACAAGTATTAATTAGAGTAGTTATCCGATATACCCGGTGCCATTGATAATTTGTTTTTGAATTTATTAATCGGATATTTATTTTTAGTTTTAATATTTAATTGCAAATATTGATGTTTCAAAAGCAACATACATACTTTATCAGTGCTTGTGATAAATTTTCTTAATTTTTTTCTCTTCTCTTTATATCCTAATCCTTAACAATTATATATTTTACCTGTACTCATGCATATTGGTTTATATTAATTTAAATACCTATATCCATTTCGTTGTTCAATCTATATATCAGTTCCGTCGAATTTGTTTGTTTTCATTAATAGTTGTACGAATATCCTATACGCTTTAGAGTCCTGTAATAATTTGGTTTTGTAGGGCTACAACGATAGTAAATAGCAGTAACGATAGTAACAATAGCAGGACTAAAGCGATAGTATAAATAAAATTTGTTATTCGTAATAATAATATTTTAATTTTTTGTATGCAGTTAGACGTGTGTTCGTTTCGTGTTCGATTCATTTATTTGATTTTATTGTTATAATATACACTCAAAAGTGGACTTTCAGTTTCATTTTATCCAGTTCTGTACATTAACTGTCAAATATTTTATTTTTTGTTAATAAGCCAACCGAATGTTGAACAGATCGGGACGATATCAGAAGTATTGTGTTTTCACTTTTTTTTATGCCCTTGACAGTAATTTAGGTAGGATAATACCTTCTTGTGCTTAATTAACTACGGTACTGCAATTTTTCACTACAATGTCTATAATATTTCGACCATTTATTTATCAAATTACTGGCTTATCAACTAATTGAATGTAGAACACTACTACTATTAGTTTTAAAAATACTACTAAAACTACTGCTGCTATTGTCAGGAACTAAGCCTTTTTAAATAGAATAGCTCCATTTTATATAGTTTTTGTTACCAGTTTATACTCTCAATTAATTTTTCCCAATGATAAAGGGTACTGGACCAAGTCGAACAAACCATAAAGCATTTTTTTGCTTCATCGGCAATTGAACTTAGGACCTTTCGTTTAAAAATCAGACGCTATAGCTACTGCGACACCAAGAGTATCAATGTAGTCCACCCAGCATTTCCAATTAATTCATTGTTCGCTTATTCCCATATTTAAAATAAAAGCAAAATTTGTTAAGCCTTAGTGAAATCAAATTATTGTATTAATTTGACTTAATCAACAAACAAACAGTTTAATTCATATTTTTAATTTAAACAACCGGGTTTCGACATTCAAGTGAAGTTTAAGCTAAAAAAAAATCGCTTTAAAGAGCAGGAATTGTTTTAATTATTAGAAATTAGAAACCAGGTCAATTTAGACACATAATTTTTGTGTCTTTTAATAAAATAGGACCCAAAGCATTTTGTGAGCATGACTTGATAACTTAGTGGAATAAATTAATCCAGAGCCAATAAAATAAATTAATAAATTACCATATTATTCCATTTATTGCTGGTTACAGCTTACATTATTACAACTAATTAACAACATAAATTATATATGCATGTGGATTGGATTGTAAACTTAATTTCAAGATTGTAAAATATTTTTTCTTTTTTGCTATGATATTCCTGTGGTTCATCTTTGTGCAAAAAAAAAAAAAAAAAAATCTTTTTCTAAAAAGTAATATTTAATTGAAACCTTGGGTGTATGATCACCCTCTACTTATTTAAATTGGGTAATAAAAGTTATTTTAAAATATGTTCCATTAACATAAATTATAATAAATATATATAGCTAATAATAATAAGAACAACAACAAGAATAAAATTTGTATTAAAAATATTACATGTAATGTCAAAGCTGCAGTAAGAGGAAAAGCTTTCATAATTTTTTATTCAAAAAAATTTTCTAAAGAAATTCATAAAATAAAAAATATGATTTTCCAGTTCCAGTTTTGCATTCGTTTAACTTTTCTTTAACAATACATTATACATACATATATATACTTAGATACACACATGTTATGTAATTTTTTTTTTTCAAAAATTTAATAGATTCCCATTAAGAATCTCACCATTATTCTCACCAATATAAAAAACAAAAAAAATATATATTTTTTTACATTGTGAATATTGTGAATGCCATTTTGTATACATACATTTTTATTATTGTCGTTGGAGATTTTCCAATGTTCCATTTTTATTAGACATATTCGTCATCGGCATTCAATGGATTGTCTTTTTTTTCTCGTGATGTAAAAAAACAAAATAAAAATTCTAAAGTGTAGGTATTCTATATTTCATACTCAGGGTTGGGATGATTAATAATAGACTGTAATTTTTTGAATGGCGGTAAAATGTTTGCATCGATTATATCCTTCATTATACTCTATGAGTTAGAGATTTTAGGACTTATTTTATTTGACTTTACTGTAAATCAAGGTAATAAAATTAGATTAATATTCGATAAGTATATTAAAATTTATTTATATCTCTATTGTGAATATCGTGTTGTGAATAGATTCGAATATTTTGCATACAATTTTGCTGCATAACTAGCAGTCATGTTTTTATACGAAACGATTCAGTTCGCACACCGCTTCAACCAGTTTATAATGAACCATATGAGGTGGTAAAACGACACAATAAATATTTTACCATTAAAATCAAAGGTAAATTGGACAAAATTTCAGTTGATCGATTAAAACCAGCATTTATGATGATTGAAAAAGCTGATGAACAAACACCGAAAAACAACGATACGAACAGAATCCTGATTAGTTTATAAAACACGGTATGGCAGAAAGATACGTTTTCGTTTGACCTAAGGTCATACTAGAAGGGGAGTAATGTGGTGACTTTCATGAAATGAAAGTTCGAAATATTTGAACCCGAAAAACAACATCAATCTCCGGTACTATAATTAATGTAAAAGTAGTAGTGTCCTCAGAACAAACTCTAAATATATAATTAGAATAGTTAGAATATAAGTATAATTAAAAGTAGTGGAATTAAGTTAGTCTAAGTATAACAACAGTAGGATATAAATGTATATAAGTCACCTACATGTGGCACATATATAAGGCACATTTTAGCCTTTAAACTGTATTAATATTAAGTGATAAAATAAATATAGTAAACAAACTATACACGTATATACATTAATAGATATCGTTTTTTTTCGAATAGGAGGAAAATTAATTTTGTGACTTGATTAACTACCATTCGGATAAATACCATGTTCTTGATTTGTTAATACACACAAAAGCAATATTTATTCCTTCCCTCCTTCTTCTTTTTCTACGTTATAAGAAAAAAAAATAATAGTAATAATAATTTTTTTTTTCGTATAACATCGAAATGTGTAATAAGTGACCACATTATACAAATGTTAATGTTGCTGTATTTTGTTATATTCTAAACTAACGGATTTTCAATGATCATTCCTATAATTTTATTGTTCAGTTCAGTCTCTGACAGCTTTTAATCATCAGGCGATTTGTGTTTTATCTTCTAAATAGAAAAAACCTTCTATAGTTATGGAATGGATATATTAAGATAATAATGAGAATATTGTGGTCAGAATATCGTACAAACATTTCAATATCAAACGATCTGAAAGTGAAACTTAGACTTCCAAAAATTATTATCCAGTAGTATCTGCCATACTATGAACACATTTGCAGGCGGTTGAAAAAAATAAAAAAACTAGAAAAGCTGATAATTGAAGGCAGAAACAACGGAATAAGAACAAGAGGCCGATCTTCCATATGTTTGATAGCTCCTAACGGGAAGAACAAATTTAGAATTACAGTATATATGACATAGGACAGAATAAGCCAGAACTATTATGTACAAGGCTGACGTTATACGAAAAAAAAATTATTGTTGCTATTATTTTTTTTTTCATATAACGTAGAAAAAGAAGAAGGAGTGAAAGAACATATATTGCTTTTGTTGGATAGACTTAGTAGAAATATTCATTTGTGTATTCACAATTGTGGTTGATAAAAATATTACAATGGGAGCTATTCAGCATACCATTGAAGAATATCCTGAGTGTAATTAAAAAATCAGGTATCCTTAAGGACTCAGAGACTTAAAAACCGGGTTATCACAATTAGCCCATTTGCGGCTGCGGTGATGTAGGCACTGGATCCGTCTCGGAATAAATTAAATCTAAAATCTAATAAAAATATTTAACTAATTCCATTTCGAACCTCTTAATCGGCCAATTTGACTAATTTATAAAATTAAACTGGAAAGTGGAAACTAAAATAAAATAAACAAATTTCTGAGTATTTTTTTTTTCTTATTCTTTTCTTTATTCTTTCAATGATGCCTGGTTGTTTCAAACTACTTCCTGCATTTGAATTTTATAATAGTGATGCTATATAATAGAATAACATATTCACATCAAGTTTTCAATAGTCTTTCAATTGATTGTTTTGAATTTGGTTGACCAGTTATTTCTATTTTCGTCAAGCGATCATCATCTCTTCTGTCTTAGTCCTTCAGTTGCTCTGTCAAGTGTTGATCTATTTATTTCTAAATCTCTCACTTCCTTTTTTATCCACTACTGAACGTTAGAGATCACATGCATTATATCCTATATAATGAATAAAATTATATACTGTATTTATTGCAGTGCTATTGTTGCCATAGCTCATTCACTGTTCAGTTGTTTCAATTGCAGTTTTCTTCTAATTTCATTTCTGCGATCTGTTTTGCTTTATATAATGAGATGAAAAAATTGTTTCCAGCCACCATCATATTTTGTATTTTTAATCCAGAGTATCGTAATAATTAAAATATACATTTTTTCTAATTTTTATATTTGCAAGAAGCTCGTTATTTTTATTTATTCAACAAGAACTTCTCTCATTTGTGACATAATCTAACCAGAAAATTTTAAGCATTTTTCCATATAATTTATGCCATCATTATAATTTTTCTGTAATTCCATTAGGGCGGAAAGATTAATAATTTATACAGCCCAATATACCTTATTGAAATTGAAAAATGATAATTGTTGTAGTTTAAAAGTCATGAATACGTTCCTGCCTCCCCCTACACCGAATCTTGCAAAAACTCAAATCCTAAGGTTAACTAAACTAATATAATTTTTTTTATTACACATATATATATCCACAAAATTACATATATATATATACAATTTATGAATTCTGTTTAAAATAAATACGATATGATTACAATTTGTGGTTCGGGTCTTGGCTATTATTACTTTATATTATTGTCATTATTATTATTGTGCGCGTATTGTAATGACAATTTCAACAAACGAAAAAGAAAAAAAAAAAATAAGAAAAACTTTTTGATTTTCTGAAAGAGAAAAAAAGGATAATAAATCTAATTCTTTTTTTTTTCTTTTTGTTTGTCCTCCTATTTTTATTTCTCTCGTTTTTTTTTTCTTAATAAAATAAAATTCAACAATTGAGAATTTTTTTTTTTATTGTAAAAAATGAAAGAACAAAAAAAAAAATAGAAATCATTTCGTTTCTTTCTTTTTCCGTAATTCAAATAAAATTGAAGAATAAAATCACTACATATTATACAAACGCCTTGTGTTTTATTTTTTTTTTTTTTTGTTTTTGTTTTTTTTTTTAGTGATTTATAAAAATGTCAAATAGGTCTTGAAATGAATAATTTCAAATCGTTTCACTATATTTAGAATTTAGGGAAGTTTTTAGGGAGCTAACTGAATTTCATGTTTGTTGATAGAGAGAAAAAGAGAGACAGAGAAACATAGAGAGAGAGTGAGAGAAAGAGAAAACAAAGTATAAATTTGTGAATATTCGTGAATGTGTTGTAAAAATATTCTTGAATATCCTTTTTTGTTATATTTTTATTTGCTTTTTTTTTTTTTTCTTCATTTTTTGGAGTGTTGTGTACCCCATTATTATTATGTCCTTTTTTTCATGTTATCCTTCAGCTCTATACTCTAATGTGTGTATTTATTTTTTTATGTGCCACTAGTATAACAATATAAAATATACATTTAAAGGTGTATCCTTGTATATCCTTTTATAAAAAAAAAAAAAAAATTCAAATTATAATTTTTTTTTTTTTTTTGAATTTTTGATGTTATAATAGCAGTTATAGAAATCATGGTTGGTTTTTCATATTTAAATATATAGGATTTAAGGTATGTTGTAATAAAATGTAAATTTCATGACTGAAATTCTTCAAAATGCCATTTTTTATTTGTTATTTTGTTTTTGTTTTTTTTTTTTTGTTTTTCAATAAATTCGTAAATCATCAAATATGAATGAATTTTGGTACGGTACGGTACGCACAATAATAAATAATCAAGTATAGACAGAAATAAATTCTTTTATAATAATTTATAGCTAACCTAAAATAAATGGGTAACATGTTTGTATGTATTAGTGTAAATATATGAATAAATTTGTATTGAATTTTTATGAGAATGTAAATACGGTCATTATTATATATATATAATATATATATATATATATATGTTTTAATATATCCAAAAATAAATTTTATATTAAGAAGTTGAATGTGTGCAAAAATGTGTAAATATGTATATTTAGAAAAAAACAATAAAAAAATAACAAAAAATGTGGTAATATGATTATGAGATATTGAATATGGTGGTTTGGTTTTGAATATTTGATATTTTTTTTGTTTATTTTTTAATTTGAAGAATTTTTTGAAATATGCAACAAAACTACCTAAAAAATGCGTTTAAATGTTATGAACTAGATTTTGTACTTATCTAGATCATATCAGTATATCGAATAGTAAATTTTTATAATAATTAAAAGTTTGAAGGAAGGGGAACATTTCGAAAATTAATAATAAACCGAAAAATATTATAAACATCATCATGAAAAAAAAATATAGACGATTTGGGCGAGGTAGGACTGCTTAGGGTAATAGGGCATAATACAGTTGATCAGGGAAAGCAAAGAAGTCGAATCAAAATGATAAGACTTAGATGTTAGCACAAATTTTTTTTTTTTTTTTTTGCGTGGATTGGTTGGAATCTTCATAGACACAATGAGCCCCGTAGCTTCCATTGTGTGCCAGATTTTTGCTGACGAAACCACACCCCTCCCATTAATACTAGTCCGACGGATTAACCATTAATTTATTTCTATTTTGATTTTCTTAAAGAAAAAGTTTACGAAATTCTATCGTATTAAATCTAGTGGCTTAGTTCTAGATGTTAGCACAAATGATTAATGGTTCTATTTATCGAAAGCAAAAAAAAGTAAAATACATAACACAATAATATTTTCAATGTGAAGATCAGACAAAGTAATTATACATACTAATTCTTTTTTGTCTGAAGCCTTTTATTATAACAACAATAATAATGAATAGACAGTTCAAAACGAATGAAAGAAAGAGAATTAATAAATCAATTATTTTGAATGTATTAGGAGAGAGGTAGGTGAAGGTAGAAGTAAAATGTAATAGGCAAAAAATATTAATGCATTATGATGAGAGATGATATATATTTATTTTATATTGTGGTTGGCGTTTTAAGTTGTAATGTGCATATTTTTTTAAACTGCACTCAAATTTTCCAAGTTTAGCAATATCATACTAGTTTTATATATTTTTCCTGATAATATATAACTTTACTGATAAAATTTATTTGTCAAATCGTCGAAATATTGAATTCTAACAAAAGTGTATAATTGCACATTATTTGATTGAACAAAGCCAAACTAATTTTTCGAATAATTTATCGAATTTAAACAAATTTTAATGACTATTTAATTGACCTAATTTTATTAATAAGTTAATTATTTCGTGGTAGTACTGTATTCATATATAAAATCTAAACAAATAAATCTATGAAAAAAAAAAATTCTAACAAATGTCGTTTTAATGGAAACTTTGATAACCACCAAAAAATTAAATAATATTAAAATTATTTTATTATTATTTTTTTGATTTTATTTTAATGGTTTCCGTTTTAATTTTGTTTCTCATTTTTTTTTTTTTTTTTGTTGTTTTTATTTGTTTTTTGATTATTTTTTGTTTACATTCTGACTATTTTGTAATTCTCTTGTATATTTATTATCCCTTTGTATTTTATATACAATTTTATATACAAATATATAAACAATTAATTTATAATAGAAAATTAGCCTTTTTATTCCGATATTGAATTATTAGAATTAAATAATTTTAATATTAGTATTTTTTTTTCTGCTATATGACATCACAGCACTTACAAAAAAACAAGAAAAATAAAAAAAAATAACAAAAAATAAAATCTAAAATTCAGTGAACTTAATTATGTTATTATTATTATTATTACATTCTACAACAACAACTAATGCAAATTACAATTACAAAAATTGTTATTATTGTGTTATAGGACGTATTGTATTGTATTGAAAAATTGTGGTTGTATTATTGTTGTGGTTTTATTGTAGCAGTGGTTATACACGAAAATATTATAATATTTGACTGAAACACTAAAATTAAATATTTTATATTGTTATATTGGAATTACTTAATATTTATTGTTGTTGTAAATTGCTGTTGTGTTTTTTAATTACATTTCAATGGTAGCCTCAAATGAAAAAATACAAAAAAAAAAAAAACAATGAAACAGGGTGAATTAATGTGAAAACTCCCACTAAAACCCCGGAAAAGCAAAATAAAAAAAGGGAAATTTTTTAAATATGGTGAAATAATACAAAACTTGTAATTACCATTAGAATAACTTAAACAACCAAAATTTTGAAATGTACATTGAAGTAGTCCAAAAACTCCAAATTTACCTTCTGAAAAATTAAAAAAAAAAAATATTTTTGAACAGGGTGAATTAAAGCTGAAACCCATGATTAACAACAAACAAAAACAATTTTTGACAACGTTGACGTTGACATTGACTTGCTATTCGATTTTTCAGAATTTTTCAGGTTTAATTTTATTTTTGATTGTTTTCAAAGTTATGAAAGATGTATTGAAAGTGATTAGAAGTAGATTACAAATTTGTAATCCATATTCTGGTTATAATAATTATAATAAAAATTTGTTGCAACAATTGACGAAAGTTTACTGTTGTAAAACTGACTTTTAGAATTTCCTTTGAATTTGATATTTGAACAATCAAAAAATGATTTTTTAGTAGTTTTTAAATCTGTTTCCGATGAACTGTGAATTATTGTACTAGTATTATAAATTACAATTATTGTGTACAATCCTTATGGTTATGTTTTCAAATATGACATGTTATGGAACTAAGATCAAAAACTAAAATATACCTTTCAATTATTATTGAATCGTAATCAAATCATTTCTATGCTTCTATACTTTCATTGGGGTCATATATTAGTATAGGATATTGTAGTTCCACTGGTTTGATATTATTAATTAATTTTTCTACAAAGTTTTCACGGGTAGTACAAGATATATCGTTGTGATTGATGCAGCATATTTTATTTTTATTATACATTAAAAGCTTGGTATTAGATAGATAGATAGATAGATAGATAGATAGATAGTTTATTTTCAAAATTTGTTGATACATAATTTATATTGACAGTGAGTGACCTTCTTAAGTATAAGTTAGAGTTTAGATCATTATTATCTTATCAGGTACGAGTTTTAATTTTATTCTATTTTATTTTGCATTACATTTGTTTTTTACATTTACAATTTATTTTGATTGATACAAGGAAAAATGGTGGAAAATTACAAAAACCTTGTGACTATAAAGCTTGGTATTAAATTTTCAGTTATACAGTAATTAGATTCTATTAATTTCAATTTAAGCACCCTGTTTAAAACTCATTTGTACATGTATATTAAATTCAAAATGCTTATGAATTTATGAAATTCATTCAGGATATTGACAAGATGTTGTTTTTACTGGTTGTTTTTATTTCTCTCTGAAAACGTAATAATTTATGTCATTCTATATAACGTTTATTATTTTACAGAGTAACAATAATAATAATAATAATAACAGTAATAATAAGAGAAAAAGTAATTGTTTTAAAATTTTTGACAGTAATTAATGTCCTGTTTTTATCAAAATGAAAAAAAAACGTTTTTTTTTTTTCATTTTTTGTTTTCTGAAATTGTATTTATAATAGTTAAGTACATAAAATATTAAATAATTATTTAGAATTTAAATTGAAATATACGGTGTTTTGGAATAAAAATGAGAAATATTGCGATTAAGATCATACCAACTGAATTTTATAAAAACTAGATGTCTTCTGTAATTTGTGACATTAAAATGTAATCCTTAAAAAATATTAAAATAAAATAATATTTATCTGGATGGATAAGAATAGCTTTTTTACTTGTACTTAATATTTTTAATATTGTATTTTTTTATTGTATTAAATTGTTGTAATTCACATTTTAAATTATTTGAATTTATAATGGTATTTCTCTCATTAATTAAATAATAAGTTATATATAACACACAGACATAGTTTCTTGTTAGATTCCTGAACATTCTAATAAATGGTAGTTAATAAGTTAGCGAATGGACTAACTATATAAGAAGAGAATGAAATCGAACTAAGCTTGGCAACGTATTTAACGATAAAACAAATTTATTGCAATATTGACACGGTCATCAGAAAACTGATGAACAATAAATGGCATAAGATTAGGTTCTGTAAAACTTTCAGAGAGTTATGGCCAGAAGAGTTATGTTGAGGTTATATTATAAAATCAGCTCTAAATTAAAATCTAAGCTAAGCCAACATTGGTGGTGCTGATGATAAAGGAAATTGTGAAGTATTCTTAAAATTTTCAAGTTGTGCTTTAGCTGTTCAGTTGTAGTTGAATCATTATAAAGTGATGTTCCATTATTCGGTTTGTAATTTTCGATTTATATACTAGTGATTCAGTTAAAAATATGGTAATACATTATGATTATATTTTAAAATTGAATTATTCATTATTGATGGATGGTACAGGATTTTGAAATTTCTTTAGGTTTTGTTGTCATTTGTGTAATTTTGATTAAGATTAGAAATTATTTTATTTAATTGCCGTGTAAAAAAATTTCGATTTGAATTTATCACGAATTGTTAATAATATTCTATTAATTTATTATCATTATAAAATTTATTTTTTCGTATAATTCAAAATAATACAATTTAGTGTAAAAAAAAAATTAAATAAAAAAGAATTTGATTTTATGCAAAATTTTGTACTTATTTATATAAAATAATAAAAGGTTTCATAATTACTCTACGCAACGAGTATACAATTTTTCATCGTTAAAACAAAACAAAAAAATATTATCAAAATTAAATATATTTGAAAAAGTATGTTATTGTATCAATTTTTGATTGTAATCGGGTATTTTAAATGCAATATTTCAGACGTTTGTTGATTTTTTATTTGTAAGTACTTAAAATTTCTACTTAACAGACTACAGTATTGTCTAAGGCTAATTTTCGGAAATACAATGTTTGTTATCTTGTGTTTTAGATTAAATGCTTGCAGTTATAGCGATTAGAAAAATAAATCCGTAATACATATGGTTTTCAATCTTATTGCAATGGTAGACCTAAAATTTTAATATAAAGATAAAAAATGTAAATTTATTTCATTTATTTATTTAATTTATATAAATTGTACATAAGACGATTAGTCTTTTTACTATACAATTACAATATTCAATTCAGTTTGATTTGGTTTAATTTAGTTTACACACACATAAAGTTATAGTTAACAAGAAAAAAAAAAAAAAAAATTTATATGTTATATAAATTAAAAAAAAAAAAAAAAAAAAAAAAAAAACAATTGATAAAAAATGTGTTTACAAACTCTGCTTCAAATTTTATTTATTTTATTTATTTAATTAATTAAACATATCTCAAAAAGAGCTAGGTAAACGCGTATAGAGTTTAAAGTTTATAAATTAGTTTTTATCAAGTGAAATGAAACAAAAAAAAAATTTATTGTTGCAATCCGTTTTTAACAATTTAACAAATTTTTACAATTTACGTTTAAAATTTCATAAAAAAATCTATTTTATTATATTAAGGGAACAGTTTAAATTCAATGGAGCTCGATTCATTTTTCCTATAACTTTATGTTAAAATTTCTTGTCTAATCGCGGTAATAAAATTGCAAACGAAAAATTTACGAATTCATTTTATGAATCGCTATGACTGTAATGTTAAAAAGATTACAAAAACAAAATACCATTTCTGATAACCAAGTAAAATGGGGAAAAAAAAAATTAGAAATAAATTGAGTAATCTGTGGTAATCTGTACATCATTATAATTATTATTAACGTCAAAAACATTAACAAAAACCAATTTTAAGCGCCATTTTCTTTTTTTAAAAAAAAAAGTCTTTTTAGCAGTAAACTTCTGTCCAGCAATATGCATAACAGAAATAAAAACTTGAAAAAAAGTTGACTTTACTCATAAAATTATAAGTAACTGTTTTTAAAGTTTTTATTTCAGTTATCCGATTTGTAGTATTGTAAAAATATTTTAAATAATAAAATTAAAACGTTATTAATTTGTGTTAGTTTAAAATTATAGTAAAATTAAGTGTTTTTTTAACAAAATAAAAAAAACAATAAATTTAAAAATATGTACAATACAAATTAAATGGTGAAAATAAATTTCAAGGATATTAATAAATTATAACATTTTTTTTTCTCTCTTTTTATTTTAGAAGTTTTGTTTTATTTTCTCTTTTTATTATAATTGACTTTAAAATTTGACTTTGAAATAAAAATTAAAATATAAATTTCAAATATCGTTTTATTAATTTAATAATCTGTGATATTATTATTATTATAAATTAATAAATAAATAAAAGTTCAAAATTAACAATAAAATTGTTTTAAAACCAAAATAATTAACAATAAATACAAAATGACATCGAAGTTGTAAATATTGAATTATAAAAAAATTAAAAAAATATATTGAACTATAGATATTCAAAAAATAGATATACATAAATATTCAATTTATTAAACCAAAATCAGTGGCAAGCGAATAAAAACTAAAATTTCTATTTAAACAAAAAAAAACAACAAAAAACAAGTATTAAAAAAATTTATTATGTTTCGAGCATATGGTTCAATACCAAATTGTGGTAGTAGTATATCTGGTATTACTTTTAGTAATTTAAATGATAGAACAACACATGCTGGTATTTTACAAAATTCTTTAGATGCTATACCATGGATAACAGCAGCAGCATCAGCAACAACAACATCAACAATTAATACAAATACAAATAATAATAATTATATGAATAGATTAAATATAATATCTGCATCAAATATATCAGTACCAACAACAACAACAACTACAATATTATCAAAAAATATATTAGATAAAAAATCTGCAATAATAGATTCAAGAAAATTATCTAATAATAATAATAATAATAATAATACAACTTCAACAATAACAAATACAGATAATAATAATAGTAATAATAGTAATAATAGTATAAATTTATTAAATACAACATCAGAAACGATAACAACAACAGCAGCAGCAACAAAAACAATTAATACAACTGATAATGAAACAACTTTATTATTGAATACATTGGCTAAAGAATTTCAATTGAATTTTTGTGATAGTAATTATTGTAAGGAGATAAGTGCTATTATTGATAGTGATATATTTAAAGAGGATTCACTTAAAGGTAAGCGAACGAGAATAATAATAAGAATAAAAATTAATAATAATACTAATAATAATAATAATAATTTATTTATTTATTTCAATCTACTGGGTAGTCCCTTACAGATTTTGCTTATAAACAATAATAATAATAATAATAATAATAATAATAATAATAATAATAATAATAATAATAATAATAATAATAATAATAATAATAATAATAATAATAATAATAATAATAATAATAATAATAATAATAATAATAATAATAATAATGATAATAATAATAATAATAATAATAATAATAATAATAATAATAATAATTAAAATAATAATAATAATAATAATAATAATAATAATAACAATAAAAATAAAACAAATAATAATATGAAAATTTTCATATGAATTTTTAATTTTTGAGAAGTAATTAATAAAAATAAAAATTTTAAATTAAAATCAATTTTTTCAAAAGGAATTAAAAAAAAAAATAAAAAAAAATAGTTTTTAATAAAATGTATATAATATATAAATATATATATATATACAAAGAAAGTTGAAATTTTAATTAATACAAATGAATTTAAAATATTGAAGGGATGGATTTGAATACCATTATGAGGAGATTTTTTTTAATCTGATTTAATTTTTTTTTTAATTTATTAAAAATAAATTTTAGTTACAATAATTAACAAAAAAAAAAACAATTTTCTGCTTATATTAATTTTAATCAGGATGGAATCCAAGTAATTAAAAAACCACTTTCTTTTTTTTTCGTTTTTTTTTTCTTTACACTCTTGACAGAAACTTGGGTAGAATCTTATTTTCGTGCTTAATTAAGTACGGTACTGCAATTTTACACTACAATATCTAATAATACAATATCTACAATATCTTTAAGTAATTAAAAAATCAAATTTCATTGCAAGTCCTTTCATTTTTTTGTGGTCTTTAATTTGTTCGTTTGGACAACTTTACGTCGTTGCAACAATCCTAGGTAACATATAGTCTGTTATTGAACCCCTACAATACACATTTTTAATGATTAATATTTTCACTACTGAAGTTCGATGTAATGGAAAAAAAATGTACGTTATTTTCTGGCTGTGTACAACGTGTAAATGGAAAGTAACAATAATTTTGATTGGAAAAGCGATTTCGCGATATTTACATAGACATATTTACATAGACATTCCGATTTAGTAGAACAAATTTGTGTGGAAAAACACTGTTCTGTGACACACCAGAAATTATTTATTTTATATATAACTTTATTATAAACCTGTTTTGCCTAATTTGATCAATGTACACTACAGCATTTGCATCACCAACAAAAAGTGGTTTTAAAGCTGTGATTTTATGTCCTGATTTGACGCAAATTTGCAATAATTTATGCGTTTTAGGATTAATTTAATTCTATTATTTTTTAAATCTCAAAATAAATATCCAAAGAGAGAAAACATTTTTCCATTCTTCCAATGGTAGTCAGTCATCTTTTATTATTACCAATTTAGAGAGCTTGATTTATGGACGTTTTTACATTCATTTGTTATTACAATCGCGTTTTTGAAGTCCTTTATATAATAATTTTCGAAGTGTATTTAAATAATTTAATAACAGAAAAAACACTACTACCCAACGAACCATCCCCACTGAGTCAAATCACCCACATGGACAAAAAATGGCAGCATACCATACGATGGTCAACAGATTGGTAAATATACCATTATCAAAGACTAACTTTGAAAAGGAAAGGCACTACATAAAAGACACGGCTAGGAAAAATGGATATAATGAAGACATCATAGACCTAATGATAAGGAAGAAACTGCACCGCACCGAACGCAATAACATGACGAGTTTGTTTCAACAAAATAAGGATACCGAAAAACCTAGAAGGATTTGCGTAACGCACTCAACATTCACCGATAAGTTTAAGAAAATGTTCAAGAAACACAATCTGGAACTAGTAACAACTAGCAGAAGTCAAAAAATGAGCAGTATACTTGGATCAGCAAAGGATAAAAAGGAGATGGAAGAAGTCAACGGCATCTATAAAATATCATGCCACAACTGTTCAAAAGTATATATAGGGCAATCAAAACGGTTAATTACGGTGAGATTCCAAGAACATTTAAGGGAAGCTGAATTAGCAAGAATAAGAGGTACTACGAATTTTAGGTCGGCAATTGCTAAACACATAATAGAGGAACACCATAAAATTGATAAAACCAATTTATCATCAATAAAGGAGGTACACAAAACAAGCAAACTAGACACATATGAGAGTTTAGCAATTTCGAGGGTACAGGTAGATGATAGATTGAATAATGATTTAGGGAATGGATATTCACCGCTATTTAAATTAATAAAATAATTGGAGAAAGTACAGGTAAAATAGATAGCTAGTATGGAGGGAATAGGATATAAGAAGGGAAAAAATAATGAATTAATGTATACAGTTAGTCACAAGCACTGATGAAGGAAGTATGTTGCTTCCGAAATATCGATATTTGCAATCAAATATTAAAAACTATTAGTGAACGGAAACCTGACAACAATTTAATTATTTAATTTAAATTATCACTAAAAATAAAAAGCCGATTAAAAAAAAAAAAAATATAAAAATAATTTAAAAGATTTAATTATTTTTAACTGATAAGTGTTAACCACTCATATTACATTTTTTTTATTCATTATGCAAATTTAAACAGTTATATTATTATACTTAATTTAAATGTATTTGGTTTTAGAAGTAGGCAGAAGGAGCCATTTCAAGCGTATCATCAACCTAAAATAATATTTTTCATTATAGTAACGACCTATGTTTTATTGACATTTTTTTTTTAGATGTACCGAATATGTTCTACATCACATCACATCACATACGCCCATTAATAAAATTTTTCGAATATCTTCTTCTTTAAATATTATAGTTGTACATTTTGAAGATTTAAATTTCAAAAAAATTATTTAATCAAGTTCTCTGTAAAAGAAATATGGTTTGAATACTGGGTAAAATATGGATATTATTTCTTTAAAGTCTTTCTAAAGTATTTTATAGATGTTGAAATCATCTACGTTCTATATTTACATATTTATTTTCCTGACAATACTACGCATAAGTTTATATGTATATATTGTTCAGACTGTCTATTTTTGTGTAAAGAAAATAGTTTAGGTCGTCGCTTCATACAAAATTTTTATCATGGCTTCCTAAAACAGTAAAAAACTCGATTGAAATGCATTATATCTTCGTTCGATGCATTTCTAAGTATCTAATCCTACCGAAAGCAAAATCGATTATATTAGTTTGACGGAAATTTTCACTGCAAAAATTTAAAAATAATTAAACAATATTTTGCATTTTATAAGGATTTTAGCAATTTTTTTACATTTAAAGTGAACAGTTTTATAATTTCGATATTTTGAAATATGAAAATAATATATCTAAAAAAAATTTAGTAGGAAGTTAATTGAAATTTACTGTATAGTGTAAAGCTTCATATTTGTTTGGACATTTAGGAATAGAAATGATCTGTTAGATAGTTAGGAATACCCAATCATACGCAATGTGTCAAAAACTTTTATGACTTATCTTTGACGTGGCATCATCCACTACCCAAGTGTGCTTGAATAAAACCCAAATATGGCTAGATAAATGGAAAATTAAAGCAAATAAACAAAAATCAGTACCTGTTACATTTACACTGAGAAAGAGTACTAATAAAGAGTAAAAATAAATCACAATTATCTCTAAAACAAAACAAGATATTGGTATATAACTCGGTTTATAAAGACTTGTATGGACATACCGAATAAAGATGTGGGGTACAGCTACAAAAACAAATATTCAAGTCCAGAGATTCCAAAACATATTTTTGCGGAAAATCGTTTTGGCTTATTTTATAGAAAAGAATATGTAGATTGTAAATAATAAAGGAAGTAAAAAAACTTATCAGTGCAAAAATCTATAATTGTAATTGACAAGCATTTAAGGTCCTGCGCAGTAGACACCTTTTTATTTTATTTCGATTCTCCTACTCCTTAATGAACTTCTAATATAATATATAAGTTGTACATAAAACAAAAATGCGCACACAGTTGAAAATTTTGTACTCATATGATTTTATTATTCAGCAAATACATTATGCATATGTGAGATCTTATGAAAGTAATAAACAAAAGCAAACAAATCAGTTATTATATAATTTATATTATATACTTTCAAATGAATCTATTTACATATGCCAAATAAATTCATTTCAAATAAAAAATATAAAAAAGCAAAAACAAAAAAAATCAGTTGAATTGTTCATATGACTAGCAAATTCATTTTTATATAGTAGAGTTAGAGTATATATAATTATCCTTATTGAACTTCTAATATATAGTAGTTGTATATAAAACAATAATGCTCAAACAGTTGAAAATTTTTTAATCATATGGTTTTATTATTCACCAAATACATTATTCGTGAGTTCTTATTAAAATAAAAAACAAAAACAAACAAAAATATAAAAAGACAAAAACAACAAAAAATACAAAAACAAAAAAAAATTCATATGACGGGCAATTTCATCTTTACATAATAGAGTCAAAGTAGCTATCTATAATTATAATTGACAAGCATTTTAACTTTATATTATTTTTTCAATTTACCAAAAATATTCTTAATTTATAAATAAACACGGTTTTGGTTAATGAAAATATAGACCCAAATTCTATTAATTCTCTTGCAGAATTGTGAGCTTAAACTGTTTCAGAATTACTTGCATACATAATCCATACATATTTATATACCTACAATTTTTTTTTACTTTTATGAAATTACGTATCTACATAAATCTACTTCACTCATATATAAATACATAGTATATAGTATATGTACATTTGCAGTAGAAGAAACAGCATTTATTAGATGTACAATAATAAATGTAAATTGAAAATTTTTGATTTAAACTTTTAAATCAATTTTTTTATTTTTATGTACATAATATGTATATAGGTACCAGGCAATATTTTATTATTTTTGTTTGAATACATAACATTCATAACTAACCGCCAATTTTTATTGTACTATATGTTAATCATCTATAATTATAATTGACAAGCATTTAAGGTCCTGCGCAGTAGACACCTTTTCATTTTATTTCGATTCTCCTACTCCTTAATGAACTTCTAATATAATATATAAGTTGTACATAAAACAAAAATGCGCGCACAGTTGAAAATTTTGTAACCATATGATTTTATTATTCAGCAAATACATTATGCATATGTGAGATCTTATGAAAATAATAAACAAAAGCAAACAAATCAGTTATTAAAATTTACATATGGACTTGCTAATGAATCTATGTACATATGCCAAAAAAAAACAAAAAAAACAAATTCATCTAAAATAGAAAATATAAAAACAACAAAAAAACAAATCACTTGAATTCTTCATTTTTATCTTTTTAAGTAACTGTCTCTAAATTTTGAATATTTGTAGTAATAATATAGTTTTTATTAAAATTATGTATTATGTAGGTATATATATACATACCTCTTTAATGACAAAATTTTTTATTTTTAGTAATTTTATCCACTAAATGCCACTTACTATAGGGAATATATCGGAAACGAAGCAGTATATGAGGGACGTGTATTTATGTGTCCTAAATAAAACTTACTAACCACAAAACTTTTTATTAAACACGAGTGGTTTCTGCTATATCGTGCGAAGTCTATGTCAGTACGTAAATTACTGTTTTTTTAAAAACTTTAAATTTGACTTCAACTTGAAATATAATTACTCAACAGGGGCCCCTAGTTGTTGTTTGAATAAATAAGCAAAACTTGAAGGCTTAAAAAACAGTAACTGATAGAGAATAGATAGAGCATAGTCGAATAATAATAATAATACGGATTAATTAATAATAATAAGAATCAATTTCGGAAAAAGTTATCTCATGGGTACTTGGGAATGGAGTTGACGATTTGTATTTACAATAATCAAGAACAGAAAGTATAAATAAATATAATATTATTATTCTTCATTTACTACAATCCCATTTTAAATTATTGCGACGAATTTTGTTGTATGTTAAATGATGTTATTAACAGTAGGCATTAAAATTTAAGCATGTTTCTATTGCGTAATAGTTTTATTCCATTTTTGTCATTGTTGGTACTAATTTCTAATTTTGATTTATCTAACAATATTATTTTTCTTTAATATTTTACGTAACTTTCCAATAGTTTACCAATCCATATGCAGTTATTCTTTTCATAATCAGTTGACTACAGTTTGACTACAACTATACTTTTATCTCATTATTTGAGAATTTGGTTGAAGAATTTGCCAACTTAAACTGTTTTTGTTAGTATTAGAAAATTGTTTAAAAAAATATGAAAAATTCTATAAAATGCATTTATTTGCTTGTTTAATTATACTGGTTAACAGGTATGATAACAGTGTCAGTTCTTTGGGAATTCTAGAAACCAGACCTTTTATTTCTCTCACATAAAAATTTTCATTTAAAATTTAAGTGGCTCTAATTACATAAAAATCATTACACCACAAGTATTGAAACATCGATTACATAAAATTTATATCAGGCTAAAAATGTTATTAATCCAACTCTGTGCATTATTAACATTTTATATGGTTTAACTTTTTGTTTTTCCTTTAATTTTTTAAAGTTTTAAATAGATTTATTTTATTTAAATTGTGTTTTTTTTTTTTATTCGTTGGAAAACTTTCGTTTGAAAAAACTTTTTGACATGGATATTTTACAGTTGTTTCTTTTTGAAAAGGTTGAATTTTATTGAAATTAATCTAAATTTTTAGAAAATTGCATCAAAATTGAAAAAAAAAAAAAAACAAAAACAAAAAAGCAAATTTCCATTTAATTTTGGACAAAAGACAAACTTTTTACCTATTTTAGAGATAAAAATTTAATTAAGAATTTGATTGAATTTGGATTGGTACCTGCATTGGACACTATAATAGTACACATATATATATATATATATTTTATATATATCGTGTTTGAGTCTTGATTATATAATTAGATTTAAACTGTCAGGAATATGATTGATAATCCGGTGATTTTGGAAAAAGTTTAATTAAAAAATAAGTTCAAAAATTATTTTCTTGTTGTTTTATTGCAATTTTATTTTGCATGTTTATACCCGAAGTTTATATTAATTAAATGTTCATTATAATTTAATTAATTTATTTTAATTTTAAAAACCTTTTAGAATAAAAGAAAAAGGTTTGACAATTTGATTTAATTAATTAAATGAAATTTATTTCATAATTTTTTTATTTTACTTCCAATTTTCATAATGATGAAAATTTTCTCATAATTTATCACCTCCTGATTTTATTCTGCTTGTATTTAAATTTGTAAAATTTGATTCAAAATTCAAATAATTGAAAATGTCATAATTAATAATTTCATGACAAATCGTAAAACCTTGTAATTTTCTAATTATAAGTCTGTACCAATTTTTTTTTGTTTTTTTTTTTTTTTTTGTTGTAATAATAAAAGTTATTAACATAGAGAATGGACTATGACTAGCCATGAATGTATTAAAAATTAATTATCTTCTCTTTAGTAAAAATTTAAGGTCATCATAAAAAAAGAAAAATCGAAACAAAATCACTGATTATGTTTAAAGTGACTGGCTGACTATGATAATTAATATTAGTTATGATGATTGAGTATTGTGTGGTTACAAAATGGTTGTCAATTATAAACAATGAATAAATATTATTTTTTTTTTGTTTGTTTTGATTTAATGAGGAATACTTTATATTATAATGATTAGTAATTTTTTTTATGAACTTAAATTTTTTAAATTTAATTTCTAAATTTAGGTATTTTAAACAAGTATATTAGTGAATTATATAGAAATTTGAATTAACTGAAAAAATGGTAAAAACATGAAATTTTTTTTTTGAAAAAATTGCAAAAATGGTAATTGAGAATATTTTTTTTTTTTTTTTTTTTTTTTTTTTTTTTTTGCGTGGATTGGTGGGAATCTTCATAGACACAATGAGCCCCGTAGTTTCCATTGTGTGCCAGATTTTTACTGACTAAACCACACCCCTCCCATTAATACTAGTCCAACGGACTAACCATTAATTTATTGCTATTTTGATTTTCTTAAAGAAAAATTTTACGAAATTCTATCGTATTAAATCTAGTGGCTTAGTTCTTTTAAGCCTTCTGACATCATTTTGATTATCTAGCAATTGAGTGGCCTCAACGTTAACATGTCCCTCCAGACGAGCTATATGCTTTGTTGCATATCTTTTTATTTCATTTTCTATGCAAGGAATTTCTAGATCTCTGTGCAAATCACTGTTGCGAACATACCAGGGGGCATTTACCATGTTGCGCAAGACTTTATTTTGGAATTTTTGTATACAAAGTACATGTGTTTGTTTGGCACATCCCCATATTTGTATGCCGTACAACCATATTGGTTTGAGTATCTGATTATATAACAAAATCTTGTTATGTATAGGTAATTTAGAATTACGACCTAAGAGCCAGTACATTTCTCTATACTTATTTTCAAGCTCAAATTTTTTCTTTTTAACGTGCTCTTTCCATCTAAGTTTGACATCTAATGTCATTCCTAGGTATTTAGCACTGTTTTCTTGGGGTATATTGACCCCATTCAGATTTACCAATGGTGGTTGATTTTCTAATTTTTTATTTGTAAAATTTACATGTACTGATTTTAACTCATTGAGTTTAATTTTCCATTTCTTTGTCCAGAGGTATAGCTTGTCGCTTGCTTTTTGTAATTTAATTGTAGCCTCGTCAATATTTGATCCTACTGCCATCAACGCAGTATCGTCAGCGAATGTAGCTACAGTTATATTTTCCATTTCTGGTAAATCATTGGTGTAGAGCAAATACAGTATGGGACCCAGAATACTACCTTGAGGCACACCCGTTTTAATATCTCTAATAGTAGAATACTCTTCGTCTTGTTTTATTCTGAATAGTCTGTTTTCTAGATATGATGAGAGTATATCTACGTATTGTTTAGTTTATTTATTAAGTCTCGATGCCATACTTTATCTAAAGCTTGGGCTACATCTAGAAATATGGTAGAGCATACTTTCTTTTCCTCTAAAGCTTTTTCTATTATGTCTGTTATTCTATGAATTTGATCGATTGTCGAGTGCTTAGATCTAAAGCCAAATTGATAATTTGGAATCAGATTACTATTTTCTATGATCGGTCTCATTCGAATCAATAATAGTTTTTCAAATAATTTTGATACTATTGGTAGTAATGATATTGGTCTGTAGGATTTGACCTCATTTATGGGCTTACCTGGCTTTGGTATCATAATTATCTCTGCTATTTTCCACATATTCGGCACATACCTTATTCTTATAGCAGCGTTTATAATGCGTGTTAGCATTGTTATAGCTTTTTTCGGAAGTTCTTTCAGGACTTCCGATGTAATTAGATCAAAACCTGGAGCTTTTTTATCTCTGAGTTTTTTAATTTGTTCCACTATTTCACTCTCTGAAAATGGTGATATAACATTTTCTTGCCAATTATTATTTTCTTCAGTGAGATCATCCGAATCTGTCTCGTCTGGACAAAAAATTTCTTCAAGATGATCTGCGAATGTTTCAGCTTTATTTTTATTATCTCTCGCCCATTCACCGCTTTTCATTCTGATTGGCGGGATTTGAGAGATCGAGGTTTTTGTACTCTTTGTTGCTTTCCACAACGAGTAGTTATTTTCTCTTTTAGCTGATAAATTTTTTATATATTTTTCAAAATTTTCATTTTTAAGATCTTTAATTTTTCTTTTAAGATTCTGAGTTAATCTATTTAGCACAGTTTTGTCTGCCGGATCACGCGATTGTTGCCATCTGCGTCTAGCTCTTCTTTTTATTTTTATCATATTTAATATTTCTCTAGGGTAGTTGAATCCTACCGATTTATATTCACAATTTTTTGTATTATTCCATCCAGCATTTTGAATAATTTTAATAAAATTTTCTACTTCAGAATCTATATCACATTTGGATCTTAGTTTTGTTTTTATGTTTATTTTGTTTTCTATTTCTTGTTTAAAGCTAGCCCAGTCAGTTGTCTTGTTCGTTAGCAGAGGTTTCGACTGTTTCTTAATAACCTTTTCATATAGATTTAGTATGACTGCAGAGTGATCTGAGTCCAAATCATGGTTATCTTCTAGCTTAATATAATTGGGTGAAATTTTTTTTGTTATATAAAAATCAAGCAGATCAGGAGTTTTATTTCTATCAGTTGGCCAATAGGTTGGCTTACCGGTAGATTGGTAAATGCAGCCTTTTTCTTTTATAGCTTTTCTTAGCTCTCTTCCTCTCGTAGAGGTTACTCTAGACCCCCAATCTATGTGCTTGGCGTTGTAGTCACCTCCCAGGATAAATCTATCGCCAAGTAGTTTAAGAATTTCTTCAAACATGTTATTCTTTATGTTGTATTTGGGTGGACAGTATAATGCACCGACACAAAGGCTTTGTTTAACCGACATAATTCGTAGCACGATTAGTTGGAATTCATCTATTTCTAGACTAAGTTCCTCGTGGTGCTTAATATCTTTCTTTATTAAAATTGAGCTACCACCTCTGGGTGTATTACTCGGATGGTTTGCGCTGTAGCATGTATAGTCATTTATTTTAAGCGATGACTTATCTGTCATATGTGTTTCTGTCAAGAGACATACATCAATATTTTGTGTTCTCAATAGAATTTCCAAATTATTTTTCTTGTTCAGAATACCATTGGCATTCCACGTGACTATACGAAGTGCGTTCTTAACCATGCCTTGCGGATTTATTTTTTGGTGTATACATATATATTTCATTATGTTTGTTTTCTAATGTGCATAGTCTTGTTGAGATTTCATTCATTGTTTTTATCATATTTTGCATCATCTGCATAATGGTATTTTCAGTCAACTTTTGTGTAGAAACTTTATTTTGTTCTTTCGGGTTTCTTTTTTGACTTAGGTTATTTTGTGTTACCTGTGAATATGATAAGCCTTCTACGACTTTTTTCGACGTAAAAGTTTTAGGTTTCTCTGAAGTTTCAATGCAATTCTGTTTCTGTGCAATAGGTTGCCTAGGTTTTGTCTTTTGTTTTTCTTGTCTATGTTGCATTTGTTTTGGGGCATTTTTTTGTAGCTTCTTTCTTTTTTGCAACTCTCTAGCCACCTGGCAACCACGATAACTCGCTGGGTGTGCCTCAAGGCAATTAGCACATTTAGGCTTAATATTTTTTTTTTCTTTGCAAGAAATTGTTAAGTGGGGACCAGCACATTTAACACACTGAGCTAGACGCTGGCAAAACTTTTGTGTATGGCCAAATCTTTGGCATCTCTTACATTGAGGAATGGTAGTCGTTTTACGAATAGCCTCCATTTTAACCCTCATGTGCTGGATAAATTCAATTTTGAATATTTTGTTTATATCTTCGGAGTTTTCGAATGTTAGCATAAAGAGAGGAAGACGTACCGTAGATTCTTTGTTATTTTCCTTTTTCTTTATTATTTTATTTGTGACTTCTAAAATTTTGAAGCCTCTATCTTTCAATTCATTTTTTATATCTTCAGGTTGGTATGACGGATGTAAATACCTAACCATTACTTTAATAGGCCTGGTGCTCTTATTTTCATAAGTGTGCCATTCAATATTGGCTTCATTTATTGCCTTAGTCAACTCTCTATATTCTTTTTCTTCTTCAACATTAATTTTTAGTTGTTTATTGTTAAGCATATTAACTTTATATTTAATATTGCTTTCTTTTAATTTTTTGTTTATTTGAGGGTATTCCACTACATTACTAAGTATAACTGGAGGAGGTTTACCTTTTCTTTTACTTTTACATTTCGCAACTTCATTTATTTGCACATTTTTCTCTACTTTATCCGCAACATTTTCTGGGCTTAAAGTAGGTGATTTTTCTGCTTTTCTTTTTTTACAGATTCTTTTTGTTTTAAAGATCCAGTCGGTTTCTCGAGCTAGTTCTTCATCATCTGTATGAAATTCTTCAGCAGTTTTTAGTACTACTCTTTTAGTAGACATGTTTTGTGAATTTTTTAGTTTCACATTTTCTTCTTTAATTATGCAGAGTTCATTTTTCAATTCCCTGCATAAGATTTCTAATTCTGTAACTCTGGCATTAAGTTGATTATTTTTTGCCTCAAGTGCCTTTTCGTTATTATTACCCTCGTCGGGGTTTCTATATCTGTCTTTTTGGGACATGTTTTCGTAGATATTTTGAGACCCTGCTGGAGGTGTTCTCTGGACCCCAGATTTTCTTCTGAATGGGTCAATTAAAGCAGCTCTGCTTTCGTGGTTTTGCAATAAGTGGTCTCCCCCAGAATCCGTGAGACCTGCCTCGAAAGAGGGTGGATTTTCCAGAAGATCTGGATTACCACCTGGGGTATACAATCTTTGAGTTTTATTCATTGCATACTTTTTTTTTTTTTGTTTTAATTCGGAGTTCCATCTCCTAGCCTAAGGATAATATTTCCCTTGTACAAGGCGGTACCTTTTATTCCTGCCGTCCCTCTGGGATCAGTCGCAGACCAGAAAGCCGCCCATTCTGGGTCAGTCGCTTCTGGATTTTTCTAGGCTTTTAGTGGACTTTTACCACAAGCATGCCTTACTGCGGATATTTCGTACCCCAACCCGCCGGGGGTAATTGAGAATATGAAAATTAAAATTGTAAAATTCAAAATAAGTTTTTTAATCTTAATCAAGAATTTTTATATGTTGTGTAGATGGATACCAAAATAATTCTATTTCATTTTTTTAAATTAGAAATGTTCTGATTTGGATACCAATGCACATAATTATATTCTATTTACACTATACGTTATATAGCATATTATGTTATCATTGATTAACTAGTTATACATGGTGTTATAACTAAAAATTTTTGTATGTAAATGAAGCTATCAAGTATAACATGTTTTCCGGGAAAACAGGAAAAATTATAGGGTTGCCTTGAAAAATTATTTTGATTTTTTCGATTATATTGTTTTTTTTTTTTAACAACTTAAGCAGAAAAAATACTGTCAACGTTCATATTGATGTGAAATAATTTTTATTTATCTTTTTTAAACAAAAAAGTATAAAAACAAAATTAAATATTTAGGATATAAAGCAAAAAAAAAATATTTTCATAGACGTTCAAACGTTAAATGAAATTTAGTTATTCGTAGTGTGAATACCAATTTCTAAAACGAGGTGATAACGAGGTGGTTTTTGATATCCGAGCTGGATAACATGTTATAGACTCGTACTCTGGATAGGATATTGTACTAAATAATGAGATCTATTCGAAATGTGATAAAGTAGACGAGCATTCTTTAATCTTTTTGATATAGAATTCGGCTAATTGTTAATCAAATAATTATAATAGCTGTTTTGTTAATAGTGCATAAATTGCAAATAATTCATGTGATAGACTAGTTTATGTGGGAGAAGTACATAGTTATAATTTAGGAAATATATTTGATTTCAGGCTCAATTTTTTTAGAGATGAAAGAACTAAAAACATGTTATTATATAACGGATTAAAAATACTTAATGAATTAAGTAGAGAAAACAATCATAAAAAATTCAAAACCCAAATTGTTGAATGTAAAAAATAATAATAATTTGGAGCAAATAGTTAAATTTATATTTATATGATAATTGTACAAAATGGTTATGATAACCAAAGGAATAAAAAAATAAATAATTTAATTTGGTTTTTATTTCATGATGATGTGACGTCTTATTTGTATCAAACTGTTTTATACACAAAATTATATTTTTTTTTGTATTTATTTATTATTTATTTTAACAGTTGATCCTACAGATAAATCTGTAGGCCAACTTTATAGGTCCTTTTCCCTTTCGAAATGTGAGCCTTTTTATTAAATTATATTAATAATTTTTTTTTTATATTTATTATTTTTTGTTTTTTTAAAAGTAGTAAATTTATTTTTTATAACTCCAAGTCAATGGGATGAACATCGTAACTGGTTTTATACAGAGATTTGGAATGCACAATAAATGTTTTTTTCTTTAGTTTAGAATTTACGATTTAAATGTGGAAAACTTTATCTATTGTAAAATAAATTCGCCTTCATAATATATAGCATTCATTCACAATAGCATAGTTACATTTTATCTTAGTAATAATTAAATTGAATTCCAAGTTAATTCGAAATAATATAATTTGAAAAAAACTGTTTACAACATCTATGCCCTGAGTGGGATTCGATCCCGACTGATTATAGTCTGATAATATAACTATACTACACCATATCAGTCGGTTTTGGTATGAAAAATGATGCATAATGATAAAGATGCATTTCACCAGTATTTCATTTACTTTGATCATGGTAAATTGAGATTGCTTGTTTTAGGATATTATTTTTGAGATAACAGGCCGTTTTTATGCAAGAAATAATTTAAGAAGATCCTTTTTACATCCTCTGACATAATTTCTTTTATTAATAAAACGAGCTAAAAAACAAATTTGTTCACAAAATTAATTTATTCACTCACTCGCTCGCCCAAAGAATCGACCAGTTTAAGCGTAAATTCTTTTAGTAGGACTCAGCAGAATTTGGAGTAATTTTTTTTTTTTAACTAAACTGTACAAAAAGAAAAATCTATATTATTTTTATGTTGGTTAACGGCATTCTATTTACAAAGTTCAAATCTACGATAATTTATTCCATGAAAAGAAATGTTAAAAACATAATATTCTGTACTCCGACGTACTACTATTAATTTGTTTCAAAATTATGCTTCTTATAATTTGGGAATTAATTTCTGCATAGAATAATTTAATTATAAATACAATATCTGCGACAAATCTTCACGATTTCGAGGTGATCTTGGTAAGGAAGCAAGCTCATTGAGTTGGGCTAGGGAATAATTTACTCAATTATGTTGATATGCGTGAAGTAATAAGGTGACCAGACAGGACTAGCGTATTCGAGGTGAGGGCGAAAGATAGTTGTAGCTTTGTTGTTGCTGTATTTTTTATACCGTCTCCTTATGAACCCTGATATAGAATTTGCCGTGTTGATTATTTCTGGTAAAGTGTAGTTTTAATCAATGGGAATTTAGAGAATAGGTAATTGTTTTTGTTTATATGTTCTTGACAATATAACTTAGGTAGAATCCCCTCCTAATGATTAATTACTACTAAGTATACTACAAAATCTATTTAGAACTGCACAATCTAAAAAAAAATAGTTTACGTTTTCCAGCACTATGTCCCACCCCGAGCAACCAAGCTATAAAGAACTCTTCAACGATATTGAGATACCTACGTGAAGCTCATTACAAAAAATAATAACGATGGTGCTAAAGAATTTAGTTCCTGTACCTAAAGGAAACGTTATATAACTCTATAAAGTTATCTGAGGGGATTCTTTATAGAATATTCCTTAACGAAACCTGCATAAATCATTAACGAAGCTATAAAAATTCGATAACGAATTTTAATAATTTGTTTTACAAAAATAAAAAAAAATACATATTTTGAACATATTTTTTGTTAACCATTTTTTTTGTTTGTATTAACTTTTTTCATTTCTAATTATTATTTGATTTACAAATTTCAATTTCAATATGTTATAATCATGAATGCTTTATTTAATATGAATTAATAAATTTTTCATATTAAATAATACTTCAAATAAACTTACTTGATTTTGGCGGGATTGGGACTCGAACAATCGACCGTACACTTAGTAGTTCTGCTTACATTGGCCTATGCTATAGGACTTGTATAACTTCTAGCACATAATTACATATCTCAAACTACTAATTTTTTCACATCAACGAATTACGATTTATTTATATACACACACCGTCAAATTGTTTTAAGTAACGTTAAGTCACTGTAAGAACAAATTATCTATAATAATAGTCTTGGGTCACAAATAGGTGATCAGTATAATTTTGGAACGACATAATTCTAGAACGAAATTTCATTGATAATTAAAATTTTAAATATGTATCGGTGTAAAAATATAGGGAAAATATAAGGATAGTCCAAAGCGAATAAAAAAGCAAATATAGTTTATATAGCTATATATAGATGCAGTGATCGGATAAGGAGATTTTTTTTTAATAAATCTTCATATTTTTGTTACACATTATTAATATAAATATTGGAATAGTAATGAAACTATAGATGGCTGCCTTGTGAACTACACCATAAGTAGCACAAAATGAGTTAGATATATTTGATCTAAATATAACACTATATAAAAATAAATTAACCCTACACTGCATGATTTTTTATTTTTTATCGAAAAAAATGTTTTCCGAAGGGAAAGTAGCTTCTAACATCAAAAATAACAATAATAATAAAAAAAAATTACAAATTTGGTAAATATCAAGAGATTTTAATGTGTATCACCAGTGATACACTATGCAGTGAAAGTAAAATGCCATCTATGTTCAAAATAAAATAATATCACAATATATTTCAGTTTTTGGTATTAAAAAAAATAACAATTCATTATCTAAAGTAACAATTAATTCGAAATATAAAAACAAAATTAATTAAAAAATAATAATAAATTCATTTTTAAGAGAAGTTAGATAAAAATGTTCATTGTATGAGAATAATTTACTTGTTCAAGTGAAACTCTGTATAGCAATTTCAATTCTTTTGAAAGCACAAATGCAGTTTGAATTTCTCACAAATTACGGGGGATAAGAAACTGCACTTTGGATTCTTACATCGTTGTCTCTCGTCGGTCCACATTGGCCAATGTGCAAAGTTATCCAAACGAATGTCTGTAGATGGATAATGATGAGCTGCAGAAGTTTTCTGTCTTTTTGCTTCAAGCACGGGTTCTATTTTGGAACAAGAAGGTCTTCCTTTTCGTGCAGAAGTTCTTGAAGTGCCAATTTTACACAAGGTTTCAGCTACTTCAAGGCAAAAGTCCAATAGCGACAAAGTTTTTTTGTTTTTCCGCATAAGCTCTTTTATATAAAATCCACGAGTTTACTAAAGTAAGATCCAATAAGTGGTAAAAAATTCGTATATACCACTTTTTCGATCTGATTTTGATTTTATACCTGCCAATAAGACTATCAGTCTTATCTACTTCCACCCATAAATCCATATTGTATTCTTTAACTATATTCGGGCAATCTACAGTAACCATTTGTTTCAGCTTCTTATCAAATCGTTGAGCTGTTTGCATGGGTTCTTTTCCCGTGAACGTTGAAATCAAATTTACGCGCTTTCCAAACTGTCGTGGCAATATCAATGCCATCAATAGATGCAACATATTCTGTAGTGGTACCCCGTTTTTCCTTCTTCAATTCGTTTTCATTCGGTAGATAAAAATAAATTTTTTTATATAGATTTTAAAGGTTTCAGGGAATCCTAGTTATGTAAGTTTTAAGAACGCTACAATGTAATGGACATCAGTTTGTACCTAATCCTTCAAAAAGCGTGAATAAAACTCAACTAAGTTAGTCACAGTAGACTTTTTTTTTAAAAAACTCGTGATGACTAATTTTCTAGGAATTAGAGCAAATGCTCTATAACTTACTTTCTTAGAGAGTACAATTCAAAAAACCGACAGCTGAAATTAAAGTAGTACTAAACTTTAAAATAATACTACTATACTGTGTTCAACAATTACAAAAAAAACAAAAAAAATATGAAACAATCCTGCATAAGATTTATAGCACACCTGTACGAGATTATAACAGTTATTTAAAAACAAAAAAAATATTATCATCCAAAGTCAAGTCTCGAGTTTTTTAATTTAAAACTTTGTGAAAAACGAATTATTTTACTTTTTGTTTCCACCCTTTCAACCAGTCTAAAGTGTGAGCAAATATCAAATAGGTTAAGTATCTTAGACATATGATGAGGTCCAAGTTGAAAATTTTCTTGTGGTCATATCATACATTAGAATCAGATTAATTACTACAAACTTTTTCAAAATTTTTTAAGATACGAGTAATTAATTCGAATTTTTGTTTTTTTTTTTTTTTTTTTTTGTGTTTTTTCGAAGATAAAATCTAGGTTAATCCCCTTATTTAAAAACCGAAACAAAAAAATTTTTTTTCAGAAAACTTTTTAATTCCTTAAAATTACATACACTATAATAATTAAAAAAAAAATGTTTTTTTTTTACAGTTGCTATCTTGAATTTCATTTTTTTTAAACTTTTTTTTTATTTTAATACTATAAGTTCTCCCTCATATTGTAATTAATTTTATTTAACGTTAAAGTTTTTAAATAATTTCTATATTCTAGCGCTGGAGAAATAAAAATAAAAAAACGTAAATAATAAAAATGAGAAAAATGGAAAATAAAAAAAATTACCGCATAAAATTATTTTTTCCTTGAAAATCCTTTCATATATTCCGTTATTTTTGTTTTTCTTTATTTTACAGAAATTTCTTATTTAAATTTTCTCTCTCTTAAAACAATTTTTGCTTTTTTTTTTTTTCTTTTTTTAATTTTACTGAAGATTTGAATTTATAATGAGCCCTGAAAAGTATTCTTTATTTTGTTGAAATATTCTGAAATAAAACAAAAAATTAAATATTATTTCTTTTTAAATTGCTTATATGTATGTGTGTGTTTATGTTAAAATTAAACCATTTTAATTACAATTATGCAACAATATGTATACAATTTTAATTTTAAATTTTTTTTTTGCTATTTTTTTATTTTTGTTTTTTTTTTTGTTTTCCAAATGAATTTAAATTGCAGCATTTATAATGAAATAAGGAAATTGATTTGCTTGAAAGAGATAGAAAATTCGAATTTATTAATTTTTTTTTTCTTCTTTTTTTTTTCTTAAATAATTAATTCACATACAATTTGAAAAATTATATATGTATTCTTCCATATTATTATATGTGTGTTAGTGTGTTAGTTTTCTATAATAAAAATGTTCTATATTTTAGTAGTGTACCTATGATGATGACGTTTGTAAATTGTATACATAGGATTTAATGTGTGTAGTAGATAGGTACTCGTAAATAAAAGTGAGATGAACAATTTAAAAGAATTAAAAAAAAAAAAAAAAATAAAAATAAAATTTTTAAATTTTAATTTTGAAATGGTGGAAATGTGGATTTGATTATGCCATCAGTTTTTAACTAAAACATTTTTGTTTATTTTTAATTTTAAGCGGGAATGCTAAATAGTTTGTTTTGAGTATAGAAGGAAATGTGATAATATTAGTTTGTATATGCACCACCATACACGACAATTAACAAGATTGGAATTCACAATAATTTTGTTTTTATAAATTATTTGGGTATTTTGATTGATTTTAAAATTGATGCTTAACTTAGTTTTTTAAATTAATTTTTCTAAGTAAAAACAGTTTTGTTATAGATTAATTGGCCGATTAAATGCAGAAGGTTGACGTGCCCATCATAAAAATCACTCTATAGATTAATTACATAAATATAGAAAGATCGTTGGTTAATGGATTGATCTCAGATCGAAAGTGATGACGTACTAGAAGATTTTATATAAATTTGGGTTCACACATTTTTCGGATATAAAATTTTTTAACTGTAAATTTCAATTTCAGAGAGTAAAACTTTTCTTCATTTACATTTTTTTTTTAAATCAAAAGTATTTGGACGCTTTTCGGTATATATAAAATTATATAGTTCGACACTTTATAAGTTTTATTGATTACTACTAAAACAAGATTCTGTTATTATTTTATGTTTTATGAAATAAAACAATTTTTATCAAGATTAAATATTTCTAGTACATAAATCAATTTATTTTACTAAAATTAAAATGGCACAAGACGAAATACAAATTCCATTGTTTTGGTTCTGATAACGTAACTAATATTAAATTTGTTTTTTGATATAATTTTTTAATCTGAAAAAAAAATGTGTAAAATCAGTATAGGGGAATTGTGTCACGTGACATATATACATATTTATTTGTTCAGTACTTGGACACTTTTCAATTACAATATTAACAAATTTGGTTATATTGTATCTAGTTTTATACTTTTTTTTGTACTTGAACTATCTTTTAATCATATACTGAATAACCATATATTGTGAATAACGAATTATTAGTTATAGAGTCAATTATATGAATATATATATATATTATTAGGAGTTAATTATATACTCAAAATGTTTCGCAAATAACCTAGGATAATTTAACAATTGTTTGTTTGAAACGAGTTTAGTCTGAGTCAAGTAATGGAGTCTATAAAAATTTGATCTGTGTGAATATTATTGTCAAGAACTGTTAATTTTAATTCAAGATTTTCTTAACATTTTTTGTGGCTCACCAAATTTGGCGAAAAATATGTTTGGCCGAGATTTTACAGCTTTATTTTCACAATATTAGCAGATATTTCACAGCTATGGTTCCGGTGGTCAAGATATACTTAAAAAGTATATTTATTGTGCTTTTATTTTTTAAACATACACCAAGAATTGGAAAACCCGAGGCAAACATTAATAATTTACTCTAACTCATAACAAATGCTCTGGGTTTTCATGTGTTGGGACTTTTTTTTTGCATATTTTAAATTTCCGAAGTTTTAAAATAAAATATTAATTGAATGACCAATTGGAAATACAAAAATTTAATCTAGAAAATTTTTAGAAACTGAAAATGTTGATTACGCTGTTGATGAAGTTTTAGACAATCTAAGTGAATGCTATATATCGGCGCGGTATAAGGAATTTATTTACCCAAAAAATTACATTTTTTTTGTATTTCAAATCGAACATTTTTTGTTTATTTTACAAGAAAAAAAATTTGTTTTTGACAGGAGATACTTTGATAAATTCAATTTGTCAATATATGGGGAAAAAAACGACAACAATTTCATGCGTAGAAAATTTGTTAAACTAAAAACTAACAAAATGTGAATACCTATATTACCTTTCGGTAGTTCATTGGGATCCTTCGTATTTGTTAGAACATTTGTTTTTATAGAGAACTCCTAACTTTGCAACTCAATGCTTCTTCAGGATCTATATCTCAAATATATTGTGCTTATAATAAACAAAAGAATAAAAACAATAACAAAATCAGAATAAATTAATAATAATTAAATATACATTTTTCTAAAACATATATTTTTTTTTTTAATTATGATATCTTTTTTTGATATCACCCAAAAGCTTTATAACCCCGCATTAAAGAGCTTATAATTCGCCTTTAATGTTTATTATTGACCAGATCTGTTTTGATTGAAATGGAAATTATAGTCGGGTTACATTTAGATAATATTTTATATTACATAATATTTTAGACAACATATTTCCTTTATCAGAGCTTTTAACTAATTGTAATAATTTTTAATAATTTTTAAAATTAGTCAAAAGGTCTGATGAAGGAATTATATTTTGCTTCCCAAAATATTATAATACAAAGAAAAAAGTTGTATAAATTGGAAATAGTCTTACATTTTCATTGTAGTCAAAACTTTGCCAATTTTTTTTTTTTTTATATTTCGTAGGCTGGTGGGGATCTTCAGAAAGATACAATGAGCCCCGTAGCTTGACACTGTATGTAGGATTCTTACCTACTAAACCACACCCTTCCTTAAAAAAATATTTTTTTTTGAGTGAAGTGAATTACGCACACAATAATGACAAAAATAAAAGGTAGAAGCAATAAAGTAGTATAATGTATAATATTATACAATACAAATATGCTGATACACATGTATATTATTGTGTATAATTTTAAGTAATAAGAATAACCTTTGAGTGAATTATGTTTTTTTTTTTGTGTTAAATGCTGTTTGCCTTTTGGTTATTATACCATATTAAACTATTGATTAAATTTCTATTAGTCCTTATTATTATAAATCAAAAAAATTGTTTGTTTTATTTATATTATTATTATTATTTTTTATTTTTCCTTATTATTTGCTAAGAAGACTAACATTAAATTAAAAAAATATAGTTCATGCAATCAATTTTTCCTGCAAAGGTTCAGCATGGTAGACAGGGGTTAAAAAAAAGCACCAAAGCAATTTGTATATATATGCATTTATATACATATGCAATTTGTATATGTGTTGGAGCGTTCCATCGAACTTACAAACATCCAGATAAATGCAAAATAATATTATATAATTATTATTTGTTATATATTGTTATTATTTAAAATACAATTTTCAACGTTAGAGTGACAGATAGGGGTAGTTTTATTGGCTCTATTGTATGGAATGAGTAATTTATAGTTTTCTAGAATCTCTGATGTAATTTACCATTACTATGTCTTCTTTGGAAATAGTATTACTCTCTTGGTTGATGTGTTCTGCTACTTTGTATTTGAATTCAGTTAAATTATTCTTCTTAGTTAGTTCTGCTTCTATCAGGTGTTTCTTGAGTCGTGTTATCATGTTTCTACTAGTTTATTCTATATAAACTTTGTTGCAAGTGATCTTACATATTCCTGATTTTTACATTTGATCAATTAAATCCTTATTTGATTCTAGAATTGTCTTGAGTTGATTGGTTCTGCTGCTATATACTATATGTAACCATTATTTTTAATTTTGCTCTGAGTGGTACAGAAAGTGGTACTAAATTCCAATGCTACTCTTCTATTGGGTTGTTGATCAGTTAGTAGATTAGTGAAGAAATTCCGTTGTATAGGTTTTCTGTGTTTTCAAGTTAGTGATGGCATTTTCTGGATATCCATTTACTCTCGCAATCTCAAATATGTGTTTAATCTATTTGACCAAACCTTTGTTGGAGATGGCAAGTATTAAATGTCGATGTGTCATGTGGTTGAAAGTTGTATACAGTGTTAGATCTAATGGTTTTATTCTTAAATTGTTCGAGTTTAAATTTTGCTCTAATGAGCTTACTTTTCCGAACATAAGATTTAAATTAAACTGAATATTGTTTTTCTACTCTTAACTTATGTTCGTTCTATTTTGACTTTGATAATTTTTATTAGAATACAATTTCCTTTAATTTCAACATTTGAGTCATCTTTAATATGCTTTTTAATATGTATATTCTGTCAATATTTCGAATCTAATTTTTTATGTTTGTGAATTTAAGAATACTATGAATTATATACTCTTAACACCGACACATATTTGAATGGTCAGTTGTGTATATACTTTGTCAGAAGGAAAATTAAATTTTAATTTAGAAAAAAAAAAATATTCAAGGAAATTTTGTATCACCATCACAACACAGAATGTTACGTTATGATTAGTTGAAAATTATTTTAATATAAAAAAATATTTTTTTCTTTGTGGAAAATTTGCTTTATTTTTTATTTTTACGTAAAAAACTTTTTTAAAAATAATTCTAAGGTCCTTAGTGCCATCTTTATTATAATATATTAAATAACAAAAAAAAAAAAAAAAATAAAAACAAAAAAGTTTGTGAATTTTAATTCCTTAAAATTTCACACTTAACTAACTAACTATATATATATATATATATATATAATTATATAGTATGGAATTAAAAATTGATATTATTATATACATCTATATGTACATAAAAATATAATATTATACCTGGATATTTGAAAAATATCTTTTTTTTTCAAGGAATATTTTTAAATTTGATAAGATCCTTGTTTAAATGATTGATGGATAAAGATGGAAACATGAATCCTTATTTTCATTTTTTTTTTTTATTCGTCTTTTAATTTATTTTTGCTTGATATTCTGATTTTATGTAATACACCTGTTTACAGGTAGAAATTGTAATAAACATAACTAGTAAAAAGCTTTTCATGTTTACTTTTTATTTTCCTATATATATATATATATATATAATATATATATATTTATATATATAAGTATTATATAGCTATGAATGTGTATACATATTTTATTGTATATATTGTATAAATTTATAGGTGAATTTAACCAAAATCTTATCAGCTTAAAAGCCTCATTTTAAATTCAATTGAATTAGATTTTTTTTTATGTTTTTGTTTTTTCATCTTTCTTTTTTTTTTGAAATTTTCCTTTTTTGTTTAAGGAAATTGTAATTCTTTTTCTAATTTTTATTCTATATATATAGTCTTAATGAAAATTTGTATCATTTTCTTCAAAGTTTAAGAAAAATATTTCAAAAATAAGAGAAAAACAAAGACATTATTTTATTTTTCGGAATGCTAATTTTGATAATACAGTCATGGTCAAATTATTTGCTTTGATTGGAGATTTTGTAATAATCGTCAGTGATTTTTAAAAATATTTAGTATGAAAATTTTCTATTGAAGTAGGTTCAATAAAAAAAGTTTATATTCAGTTGGATTAACAAAAGGTTACAAAATTTCATGTAATTAATAGAAAATTTATAGATTATAAGAAGATGATTATATAGATAATTTTATTATAGAGTTGTACTATTTAAAAAGTTGCCAATCTAAAGTAAAAATTGTTATAAAACTTGATAATGTACTATAATCTTCATTATAAATAATAAGTTAATACTGTACAATTAGTTCTAAGTTATAAAATATGTACCTAACACAAATGAAAAAATTAAAATGTATGTATATACACAAGTCTTAAGCCGAAAGCCTTTGTAGCTAGTGCTTCCAAAATTGGTCATAATTTGAATTATGGTCCATTCAATAATAATAAAAATTTGCCTTTGTTAATAAATGCCACTTATTATTTCATTTATCGATTCATGTATTTAATTTATTTATAATGTAACGTGTGTAATAGATATAAATTCAAATATGATATTTGTTATTATATACACATCTATACTGGAATTCAAAATTGTAATATCATTAGGTATATTTAATCTGTTAATTGAAAAAAGTACGGTACAAATATATGAATCATTTCACAACCAATTTTGGAATGATTTCACTCCGAAGGAGACGTGGCGAAGTAAAATATTTTTTTTAAATGTTTTTCATTTTCATGCTGAAAACACAATCACGACGAATGACAAGACGAATAACAAAATTTCGCGCTTAGACACACAATCACGACGAGCTATTCGCTACTGCTTTTTTGACACACTTCAAAACTAATAAAACAAAAATAGAATAAATAAATTGTCAATTTAAAACATATTATTAAACCAAATTATTTCTTTGCAAAATCTTTGGATATCTTTCATCTGGAAGTTGGAAAAATGTAAGTGTTTTAAGTTCAATAAATCAATTTGGAGCCAAAGAGGATAGACGTCTAAAATGTAGTCCAAAATGTTAAAAAAATATCATTTCTAATCACTTACAATCCATTTTTCGTATTGAACAAATTTTTGTGTTTTTGAAATTTCAAAATTTGTTTATAAAAGAAATGGAGGAATAATTTGAAAAAACTTAATTTACAATTTTTTTTATTTGAATTTAGATTTTAAAAATGTTTTATTAAAACAGTTTTGTAACCTAATTTATTTATATTTGGAACTGAAAACAACAAATACAAATAAACAACATCAAGTAAAACCAATTTATGTTGGTATCACTGAATGTCATTCGCATTCGTCGACGAGTAAATTAGAAATAGATCTATTTTTTGAACGCGATATTTTGGTTATTCGTCATTTGTCACGATTTACATCTAATCTAATGTATTTGAACGAGAAAAATTCGTCATTCGTCGTGATTGTGTTTTCAGCGTCAATTAGAAATTTAAATTTAAAATTTTACTTCATGTGTAAGTTATTTTAACATACAAAAATATAATTTTTAATAAATTATTACGTATATTGTTGTTGTTTAAGTTAAATCAATAAAAATCTATAATTATAATTGACAAGCATTTAAGGTCTTGCGCAATATACACCTTTTTATTTTATTTCGATTCTCCTACTCCTTAATGAACTTCTAATATAATATATAAGTTGTATATAAAACAAAAATGCGCACACAGTTGAACATTTTTTACTCATATGATTTTATTACTCAGCAAATACATTATGTATAGTGAGTTCTTATTAAAATAAAAAACAGAAACAAACAAATCAGTTATTATAATTTACATTATGCACTATGTACATATTCCAAAAAAAAAAACAAAAAGACAAATTCATCTAAAATAAAAAATATAAAAACAACAAAAAAACAAATCACTTGAATTCTTCATTTTTATCTTTTTAAGTAACTGTTTATAAATTTTGGTTATTTGTAGTAATAATATAGTTTTTATTAAAATTATGTATTATTTAGGTATATATATATATACATACCTCTATAATGACAAAATTTTTTATTTTTAGTAATTTTATCCACTAAATGCCACTTACTATAGGGAATATATCGGAAACGAAGCAGTATATGAGGGACGTGTATTTATGTGTCCTAAATAAAACTTACTGACCACAAAACTTTTTATTAAACACGAGTGGTTTCTGCTATATCGTGCGAAGTCTATGTCAGTACTTAAATTACTGTTTTTTTAAAAACTTTAAATTTGATTTCAACTTGAAATATAATTACTCAACAGGGACCCCTAGTATAAAATATAGTACCATACCAACGATAAATTGAAATGATGGAAAACAATAATTCATAATGAAATTGAGTGTATACTGATTTCTATTAATGAGTATACACTCAATTTCATTATATAAATCATTGTTTATTAATAATTTTTTATCAAACTTCCTCGAATCTCGAGAATGTGGCGAATACTCGTTTTCGTTTTAAGTGACATATTTTGTTATTAATTCAGATTTTATTTACGAGACTTTAGTTTACGAAGCTATGTACGTATTGTATACTTTATCAGAAGATAAAATATATTTCAAATTGAAAATCTGTCATAAGCATTCATTTTCATTTATTTGAAATACCACTCAATAGGGCATGGGATGAAAACAAATTGTTTAGATCGTCTTCTCCCTTCAGTTAGTTTCTTCTCCTTTCGGTTAGTTTTTCTGGTCTTCTGACATTTATCCTGAGAATTTTTTTTGAAATATTGCTTCAAAATGTTGTAGTTAGGTTTCCTCAATTTATACCCAATTCGACATAATATGGTTTTGCCGAAATTTGACGTCTATTAATAATTTTTATTCATTTTCTAAATCAATACTTAGTTTTGTACTTTGTAAGAATAATATAAATTATAAGCCAGCATTTACACATCAATTTATATTGATAATATTTATTGATGAGAGAGAATACTGAAGAAATACTGATGTGTAAACACATATTGATATCAATATAAATTGAAGAAAAAAATAAAATTTTTTTTTTTTTTTTTTTTTTTTTATATTATAGCCAAAACTTAGGTTTTGAACCTTTAAGTACTTGCGTACCGTTGACTATTTGAAAAAGGAAAGGATAGTTAGAGGAAAGGAAAGAAAAAGGAAGAAGAAAAGTTTTGTGGGAAAGAGCGAACAATGTTGTTAATATTCGTCTTAAACCTCTGTAAGTCATAAATAAAAAATCCTTCTCTCATTGGGAATGCTTCGATTGGGACGCGGTTCCACAATCGGGATGTTCTTACTATAAAAGAATTTCCATAGCCGGACTTAAACCATCTCGGAATTTCCACTGTGAAAGGGTGGGCACTTGATGCCTCTCGTGTTGTGCGATTGAATTGCTTAAGAGGAGGAAGAAGTGATTTTAATTCCTCGGAACAAGTGCCAACACCAAGCAGATATCTATAAAATAGAGTAAGTGCTCCAACAATACGACGATGACCAAGTGGTATAAGGGATGAGGTCACATTTATGTCGCCTATAAGACGAATGGCGCGGTTTTGAACTTTGTCCAAAAAATTTAAAGCGGTTTTTGGTGCACCTGCCCATAAATGTGAGTTATACTCGAGCTTGGGTCGTATATATGCTTTATAGATTTTTAAAAGGTCTCGAGATGAAAAATAAGTTTTGCAGCGGCTCAAAAATCCTAAACATTTTGCGGCGCTTTTCGCAATATCGAAAATATGCTCATTCCAGTGCATATTTTGATTCACTCGCATTCCGAGAATGTTCAGATCTTTGAGTCGCTGGATACCTTCATTTTGAAGCCGGAGAATTGGTTCGAATGTTGTTAGCTTGTTACTAACAAAACAGCTTTGAGTTTTTGAAGTGTTAAACTCGACTCTGTTAGCTTTACCCCAGTCGACAATTTTGGCAAGGTCGTGATTGAGCGCGCCGGCCATCATTGTTCTTTTGGAGGTGACTGCGGAAGCTGTAGCATTAGTTTGTTTTAGAAAATCATATGATGCTACTAGAGTGCTGTCATCAGCAAAACTATGGATTGGATTGAAAGTTAATTTGAGAAGGTCATTAATGAAAATGAGAAATAGGGTGGGGGAAAGGACAGAGCCTTGTGGAACACCAGCATTGATTTGAAGTTGGTCGGAAAAAGAACCGTCAACTGAAACTATGATAGATCGATTTAAAAGAAAACTTTCAATCCATTTAGAAAAGGTTGAACCAAGGCCTATAGCGTTGCATTTTGCTATAAGAGCAGAATGACAAACTCGATCAAAAGCCTTAGATATATCCAGAGCTACAACAGTAGCTTCACCAGATTGATGCAGGCTGGTGTTGAGCATCTCGCAGAGGCATGTCATGAGATCACCGGTGGAACGTTGGGCTCGAAAGCCGTATTGGCTATCATGAATTATACCTCTACTGTCAAGATATTTCTTCAGCTTATGATTAATTAAGATTTCCATCGTTTTTGAAATAATGGAAGTAATAGCTATGGGCCTATAGTTTGAAGGATTGCTTTTGTCACCTTTTTTAGGAATAGGATAAACTTGGGCAACTTTCCAATAGGACGGGTAAGTTCCTGACGAAAAGGACAAATGGAATAAGTTGCGCAGAGGTTTAGAAATAGCGAAGGCAATGTGTCGCAGCACAATTGCAGGTATACCATCAGGACCGGTAGATTTTTTTATATCGAGATTCTTCAAGACTTTTGCTACAGCTCTTGTTCTAAAGTAGATCCTTCCGAAGGAATAATTTAGAACAGGGATTGATGAAGGATTTTGGGCTGTAGGAGGGAGTGTGGAATTAGCTGCAAATAATTTTGCGAAGAGATTAGCCTTTCCAACAGAATCTGATATAATAGTACTATTATTATCAATCATAGGTGGAAACGAAGACTTGCAAAAATTTTGCCTAACATTTTTAGCAAATGTCCAGAAAGACCTGCTGTTGTTGGGGAGATCAAAGATTTCTCGTCTCAATCTTTGGTTATGCAGGAATTTTTGCTGATTGATAATTTTTTTACATTTATTCCTAACCACTTTATAACTCTCATACGTATTGACTGTTTTATTGTTCTTGTATTTTTTGTAAGCTTCTTCTTTGGATTTCAGAGCTTTGCTGCAGAGGTCGTTGAACCAACCTGAGGGATTTCGTTTTATACTTCTAAGGCTATTTGGAATGAAAGTTTTCATTCCTAATAGAATCCTCTTGGTAATCACCTCTGCAGCAAAGTCGACATTTTTATATTGGAAACACAACGACCAATTCGATGCATTTAAAAAGTTGTTGAAGCCTTCCCAGTCAGCTTGGTGATAATGCCAAACTAGTCTTTTGGGAGAATTAGAAGAACTGGTTGTTGTGCCTACTTCGAAGCTTGTGCTTACAAGACAGTGGTCGGAACCACCTAGCGGAGAGTTTACAGAGATTGAATATTTCTCTGGATGGGTAGTTAGGAATAAATCCAGGAGGTGTCCGTTCTGGTCGCGTCGGTCTGGTATCCTCGTAGGGCTTTTGACAAGTTGAGAAAGGTTGAAAAAATTGGAAAAAAGTTCAACTTGTTTGCCTTCGGGACTGTTGTGACTAGAAAAATTAAGCCAGTCTCTGTTATGAATATTGAAGTCTCCCGCCAGAATAATCTCAGACTCGGGATTGGTTTCCAGAATTGAGTTTATCTGGTTGGATAGTCTTTCTATAAGCATATCAGTTTCTAGCTGATTCGCTTGAGGCGATCTGTAAATAAAACAGAAGTGAATGATGTGCTTATCGGCGTGTATTTTCATCCAATTATATTGAATGTATTAGAATATTTATCCTATTTTCTTCTATATTTATTGAAAGATACAAAATTAAATATGGCGAATAATGAAAAACTTTCATATGTTTCAAGAGAAACATTCATATGTTAATTTTCTTATTTTTTTTTTTTTTTATTTGACATTTGCTTTATATTCACAGTGTACTTGATTAAAAAAGTTTTTATTTATTTATTTATTTAACAGTGGACCTACAGATTAATCTGCAGGCCAACTACAGGCCCTTTTCCCTTTCGGAATGTGGGTCTTTATATTTTTATATTAGTTTTGGTGAATATATAAAAAAAAAGCCAAATAGTTTGATTGTTTAAAAATTGATGTGTAAACACAAATGTCTCGCTCTTCAATCTAAAATCATCAATAAATATTGAAAAATATTGATGTGTAAACGCTGCAACACTCTATACTAGGTATGAAGCTCATTTTGAGATAACTTCAATGAAATAAATAAATAAATAAAAAAATATTATTTTTCGTAGATATTTCTTTGGGAGTTATTTCATAGAATCAAAATTATTCATTTATTATTTTCGAAAGATATTTTAATTTCAGTCTCATTTTCATTTTTTTTTTTTTTTTGTATTCTCTTACTTATAATATTATATTTTATTATATTAAATGATTAATGGAAATTTATTCTTAATTTTGAAAATTTAAATATTTATTTTATTTTTTATTTATTTATTTTTTTCTGTTTTTCAAATAGAATATTTTCTTTTGTATCAATGTACAGTATGCCATAAAACATTCATTGGACTTTAATTTTTAGTTTTTTAAATTAAATTCAAAAACTTGACTGTATATTAGTATAGTATAGAAAATATATATTCACATTTACAAAATTTCCCAATGAAAAATCTGTTAAAATGTGTGAAAAATTATTTTTTAATAAATAGAATTGGTACCACAAAAAATTACTTTTTTTGTCAATTTATCTTCTTCATTCAATGAATTCAACCAACCAATACCACCCTAAACAAAAAAATAAAACAAAAAATGTATAATATAGTATAGTGAGAGTGGCGATTTTATAAAAAGTATAACGTCCTTGGAAGAAGACATTATTTGAAAGAAAAAAATTAAAAAAAATTTAATATTTGATAGGAAATATTATAAATATATATATTTATTTTAAATTTAATATAACCAATATATTCTGTGGTTATAATATATATATATGTGAACATTTATATATATAAAAATACAAAAATTTATGATTTCATTTAATCAGAATCTAAAAAAATAACGTAAATACTAATAGTCCATAGAGAGTACTTTATTATGATAGAGAATCCTTTTCAATGTACATTATATACATTACTTATATATGTACATATATATATATAGGTATATCATAATGATTGTTGTTTGTAATATAGTTAAATTAGAAGAGGGACGACACTTTATGGGTTTTCTGCCCTACATTTTAAATAATATATATATATATGTATTATAAATAGGTATATAATATTTTATATATATATATATATATATATACATATTATAGAAAGAGCTTAAATTTTAATATCTTGATTTAGATTGTGTATGACAAATTAGAATGTTTGGTTTTTGTTTTTTTTTTTTTTTTGTTTTTATTATTGTTTTTGTTATTGTTATTTGGCTCATGTTGTTGAATTATGCCATTGGGATTTAAGAAGGTTGCATACGTTAGTATCTTTTACTTAATTTTTTTTCTTTTTCTTTTATTATTTTACTTTATTTTAATATCTTAAGATATACAGATTGAAATCCTTTAAATTGAGTAGAATTAAATTTTCAAAAGTAGGCATTAAGAAATCTTTATATATAAGAAAATATATTGCTAAAATTTATTTTAGATATTATTTAATAATTTATTATACTAGTATTTTATATTATATTATATTTTTTACCTTTGCTATTATTCATTGCTTCTCTAGTTTAAATATTACCAATGTACTAAACATATTTCGGATTTATTATTTGGTTACTTGAAAAAAGCGGAAGTTAGAACAATTTAAAATTAGATGCAATTGAACACTCTACTTGATGCACATATTGAAAATAATGTTACATCTTATTGCATCTAATTTTTTATTGAGTTCGTAATCGTCGTAACTTTGTATAAATAAATTTTTTCTTAATTTAGTTTTTTATATTGAAAGTTTGAACAGGAGTGCCATTTTGACCAAAAATAATCACAATTTAAGAAGGTTCATTGTGATAGTGATAATTTTTGTTAAATTGAGAGTGACAACAAATTTGTTGTCACCGCCATATAAAATATTAGTTTTTGACTTCTTACACAACTATAATTTTATATTTTTATATTTTTTTTCCAATGATAGTTATTTTATATTGTTATATTTTGTAATTGAAAATACTGCCGAATACGATATTTATGAACAAAATTATATAAAAAATTAATGATACCGTTAAAAACTTATCCATCCCATACCAAAGTTAGCAGATAAGCAAAAATCAAATATTTTTTTCATTATCTCAAAAAAAAAAAACATTCTTCCACTCATTTCATTTTTTTCGAATTTCGTAATATTTTCCATACCACGTTCAAATATTTTCCATACCAAAATCGTTCTTATAGCATTTAATTTAGGTGTTGACAGTGTAATTCGATCAATCATTGCAGTGATTCGACAATGTTATAATTTATTTATTTATTTAACAGTTTACCTGCATAATAATAAGGATTTTAATAAATTAAAACTGGAGTTTGTTTTTTTTTGTAAAATATTTCAGTATATTTTTTTTATATTTTTTTTTTTTTTTTTATATAACTCCAAGTCTATGGGATGAACATCCCAACTGCTTTTACACAGAGATTTGAAATACACAATCAAATACAATAGCTTTTCTGAAGATTTTTTTTTTTGTGGTATATCTACCAGGCCTTCATAATAGCATAGTTCCACTTTATTATTAGTATAACAAAACTCTCATCTCTTTATCATTTATTTTATTCCAATGATAAAGGGTACTGAACCAGGTCGAAAAATCCAGAAAGCATTTTCTGCCTTCGTTAGTAATCGAACCCGGGACCTTTCGATTGAAAGGCAGGCGTTCCACCTACTGCGCCACCCAGTGTGTGTAAGTAAGACAACTAATGGCATAGTAAGAATATTAGGACCCATAATTATTCAGTTGGTACAAATATATGTTTTAATAAAATTTCATATTGTTTTATGTAAATTTATATCATCATTATCATTGTAATTGCATTCACGGACGGAATCATTCATTAGGATAGAAGCCACACTTCTTTAATCGTCTCTTTTCCGTGAATACTATTTTCAGTTCATTTAGAGCTTATATGGAAATAATTTGAGGAGAATGATCCACGTGACAATTGTATTTTTAACATTCAAAATTTATACAGTTATAATTCGTTTTATTATTATTTGTCACTAAAAATTAGATGAGTTTGACCTTCTGTGCAAAATTTATCCATTTACATTTGCCGTAGTTAACAATTATTTTAGTACTCTATTTTCGAACATTGTGTATTTTACGTGTATTATTTTTAGTTTACTTATAGTTTTTGGTCTTGTTTTTGGTTGAAGTAGGTGTGGACGATTATAAGACATACTCTTTTGGACTCCCAGGTTTTTTTTTGTTTATGGTTTCAATAATAATAGTCTCAAATTATTGTTTTTTTTCCAGAGATTCAATTTTAAATGATCAAAATGTATTAAGTTTGTGGATGGTAGGATTTATTCCTGCCATATTAATCAAAAATTAAATTAAATTTTTCTTTTGCTACAGATAAAAATTTCAATTAAGACTATACGCTTTTATAATAGTGTAGATCTATTTTATTTTAGTATTAATTAAATTTTTTTCCTATTTAATTTCAAATAAAAATTTAAAAGTCTGTGGTGTATCTCTTTCTTCTTATAATAACAACGTAATTTTAATTTTAGGCATTTGTCTCCTTTACTGTACTGTATGTAAGCTTTGAACAGATTTTCTCTGCACTATTTCAATAGTAATAGTTATTATATTAAGATTAACTTAGAATTTCAGAATTATATATCAGATTAGTCTTAAGCCGTACATCATGTTAAGTAGTGGTAAAATAAAATGAAGGAAAGCAAATAATCGTATTTCATTTCACAAAATATAAAAGTAAAATAGAATAGCTAAAAGGCTTTTCGTAATATCCGTACTCTGAGTCGAGTTTGAATCAGATACGAATTAGGCATTATATGATGCAATCACTACACCATATTGATCGAATAGTGATGTATTTAATCTATTTTGATTTTTGGTCATACTGATTCATATAGTATATCTTTACTTTTGATATAATTATGACTCTAATTTGTAAAGAGTTCTTATTACTCTATTTTGAGCTCACACAGTGTAATATATATATATTACATTACTTTACTTTCATTAATCTTATTTTAGAACTACATTATTTGACCTATATACTCTTTAGGCTAAAAATTTTATTAGAAAACTCTATACTATATATACATTTATGAAACTTTAAATTTATTTTAAATTAATTTAATATTTAAAATTATTTTTATGGTTAATTAATTCAAATACTTTTAAATTATTTACATTATGATAAACAGGCCTATACAATTATTCAATAAATTAAAAAAAAAATGTATATATATATTTAATTTTGAATTTAGATTTAAATTGAGGCACACTAATTGATGATGTGATGATGCATTTAAAATTTTCTATGAACTGAATATAATTTTATTTTGCAGGGTCATTTATAATTTAAAATTATGATAAATGCAAAAAAAAAAAAAAAATCTAGTTTTTTGTGTTTTTGTTTTTTAATTATATAATTATAATAATTTTATTAGATTAACTTGCAAATTATTATTTTAAATTAGTATATTTAGTTTTGTTAATTTAAATGAAATACATAATTAATTTCAATATGTATTCAAGTGATTAGTGGCAAAATTAGGTTTGTAGATAAAAATAATATATATATCATAGTATGTCGATTCGGACCTATCACTTTTTTATATAGTTAGTTAGTGTATAATGTTATTTGTGAAGTTTCTGTTCCACCCAAAGATATTGGTTTGCTTTGGTAAAATTTTTTTTATAAAATATTACCAATGTACTAAACATATTTCCGATGTATTATTTGGTTACTTGAAAAAAGGATATAATAATAGTAATAGAAATAGAAAAAGTATGTAAACAATTTTCTGACAAACATTTTGTATGTTGAAAATTTTGTGTTAGACAATTGATATATTGATACATAAATATATTTTCTTTACCAGAAGAAGGAAATCCAGTTTTTTGCCAAACAGAAACATTTGCGTTAATAATATAGAGATTATCTGGGAGAGAGAATACATCACTTATCTTGGAATTCACCTCGATAAAAAATTATTGCTTAAGACTCACATCAACAAAGCTATTGAAAAATGTAATTTCTTTGTTAAACTTTTGTATCCTGTAATAAATCGTAAGTCTTTTTTAAATTCGGAAAACAAACTCCTAATATATAAAATAATTTTGCGTAGTGTATTTCTATATGGATTTATCGTATGGAAAGATACTGCCAAAACACATATGCAAGTTTTGCAAAGAAAACAAAATGCAATATTGAAACTAATTCTTGCAAAACCTAGACATTTTTCAACCAAGAAATTGCATAAATTAGCTAATATAAGCTAATTGAAAAGCCGACTCCTGCTTTCCTGGAAAGTTGCAACAACACAAATATACCGCTCATAAGAGCAATTTTAGAATAGTTTTTAATTTAGGTTTATTTCTTAGTATGTAAGTAGTGGTAAGTTTTATGAAAAAACATAAATATTCAAAAAGGTTTTTTGTCGCCATTTTTCCTTTAAATAATAAATTAATTCATAAATAAATTAGTCAGCTAGTCTAAGTAATAATTAAGAATAGTTATAGGTGTAAATACAATAGTATAAGCTCTAAAACATTTAATATTGTAAAAAAAAATTATGAATATGTATCATGGCAATAAATAAATAAATAAATAAAAAAAGATACATAAATATTTATATCTGATATTTATATAATTTTTCAAAAACTTTGAATTTTTAATTATAAATTTCAATTTAAAATTTCATCTCGTGTGGGAGTAAGTTTACACATACATCTTAATACATAAAAATTTAAATTTATCAAATTGCCGAAACTCACCCATGTGCAGAATTTATTTTTTTCTCCTCTGAATTAAATTTAAATTAATTTTTTTTTGTAAATAAATTATTACATACGCGGTTGTTGTCTAAGATAAGTCAATAAAAAAAAATTGAAAATAAGAATAAATTAAAATGATTTGAAACAATTTATAATGAACTTCCTAGAATTTCGAAGAGCTGGCGAATACTAGTTTATATTACCCTTGTGTTTATAAATACTTGTATTCGAGTCTCGTTAGATCTGATTTGGTGTATGTTGGTCAAGTTTGAGTAGAAGTTTTTTTTAAAAATTTGCCTCGCTTCCAATGGTCAAATTCATTGATTTTACCTACATTAAAACAAAGGGTAAAATTAATTCAATTGCAAACTTTGAAATTAAGACGAGAAGTGGCTGATGTTATTTTTCTTATTGAATTTATTAAAGAAAACATTAACTCTCTGAAAATTCAGAATAATATGAACATTAATTTAAATTATTGCCTACGTAATTCAAATTTATTTATATTAAGACTCCATATGACTAATTATGGTTTATTATGAATCAATTCATAGAATCTTGTTGCTAATGGGTAATAAACACAGAAATTATATTGACTTCACATTTTCTAAAAATTTCTTACATCGTATAATCGATGGTTTTTAAAAAAATTGCAGATATAATTTTTTTTTTCTCCTAGTACTCCACGTGGTAGCATCGGGCTTCGATAGTGAACCTCCATTCTCTCTCTGTTGAGTACTACTTCCTTAATATCGTCCCAGGTATAATTTTTGATTGTTAATTCTTGATCGATTGTGCGTCTCCATGTGTTGTATGGTCTGCCGGGTCTCCTTTGTCCTTGTGGATTCCACTCTAGAGCTCTTCTTGCTATATCACTTTCTGATTTCCTTAATGTATGAGCTATCCATTTCCATTTTTTCCTATTTATCTGTCTGTTTCCTAGTTATCATCCATAACTCCTCGTTGCTAATTCTTGCCGGCCAGAATATTCTGCATATAACTCTCAAGCACTTGTTGATGAATACTTGTAGCTTCTGTTTGATTCTGACCGAAGTGAGCCATGTTTCACTGCCATATATTAATGTTGACTTAACACATGCTCTGAATATTGTTAGCTTTGTTGTTCTCGATATTTGGTTGCTCCGCCATATCTTCATTAGGCTCCCAAATGTTCTTCTTGCCTTATTCATACGGCTGTTGACATCTTCTGTTGTACCTCCTCTTGATGTTATGATGCTCCCCAGGTAGTTGAATTCTTCTACATATTCTATCTGTTGTCTACTCACTGTTATTGGCTCACTATCACTGTTGTTTGTCCTCATTGCCTTGGTTTTCTCGATTTTCAATTCCAGTCCCGATTTCTTTGCTTCTTCTTGTAATCTGTTGACTTTGTCCAGCAGGTCCCTTTGATTTCTTGATATGAGGCATACATTATCTGCGTAATCTAAGTCTTCTAAGTTGCCGAAGAGATTCCATTCTATTCCGTTTATTCCGGTGCAAACTTTTCTTAGAATGTCGTCTAGTATTGTGTTGAAGAGAAGTGGTGATAGTGGACATCCTTGTCTAACTCCTATATTGGTGTAGAATGGATCACTGTTGTTACCTCTGTGCTGAACTGTTGTCTCTGCATTTTTATACATCGCTTTGATGATTTTGATGATGTTGATGTTGATGATGTTGATGATTTTTTCAGGAACTCCCTTCTTTGTAAGTGTTCTCCATATTGCGCATCTCTTGACTGTGTCGAATGCTTTCTTAAAATCTATGAATAGTAGATATAGTGGGGCATTCCATTCTGCTGATTGTTCAACTATGACCCGTAAAGTATTTGACTAGTCAACACAGCTTCGGTTTGGTCTGAAACCTGCCTGCTCTTTCCGTAGTATTGGTTCTAGTACTTCTTCTAATCTTTTCTTTATAATAATTGCTATTATCTTATGAATAGTATTTAGAACCGTGACTCCTCTCGAGTTGCTGCAATTTGCCAAGTCTCCTTTCTTAGGTATCTTGACAATCATTCCTTTCTTCCATGATGGTGGTATATTCTCTTTTATCCATGCTTTTCTGATGTAGGGTTCAATTGTTTTTGCGAATAAGTCAGGGTCCAGTTTGGCTATTCCTGCTGGAATTCCATCTTCACCTGTTGCTTTGTTGTGCTTCAGGATATTGATTGTAGCTTTGATTTCTTCTATATTTGGAGCTTGAGTAGATATTGGCAGTCCCTCAGTTGGGTAAATATTTGCATCGTATCTGTTTCTTATGTCTGCTTCATTATTTGTACTTTCTTCGTTGCTCAGTTCTTGGAAATATCCTCTCTATCTCTTTAATTGGTCCTCTAAGTTTGTGAGGAGCGCACCATTTTTATCTTTATTTGGTTTGTTTTCTTGTTCCGACTGGTTTGTTAAGTTCTTGACTATGCGATGCAATTCTCTCAGGTTATGTTGCTGTGCTGCTCTTTCTGCTTCTCCGGCTAAATTTTGCAGAAATTTCCTTTTATCTCTTCTTGCTGCTCTTTTTACTGTTTTCGCTATTTCTTCATAATCTCTTCTTGATGCCGTCCTGTTGTTCATCATTTTCTTCATTTCACCTCTTCTTTTAATCAAGGCCCATGTGTTATCGGTTATCCAGATTTTTCTTTGTGATTGTGAAATTCCAAGATTTTGTTCGCTTGTTTGGTTGTAAATTTCCAGAATTTCTTCCCAAGTGTGTTCTCTATTATTTCTAATATTCTCTCGTAACGCCGTAACCATGTCAGCTCTTACTTGCGGATTTTTTAAGTTGTTTATATTTATTTTCTTCTTTTTATTTCTTCTGCCTCTTCCTTGTTGACTTAGTTTCATTCTGAAGTCCCCAGTTAGTAATTTATGATCGCTGTGTATAACTGCTCCCCCTCTATTTCACACATCTAACATTGATAGTTTCAATTTCTTGTTTTAATCTTTAATTTTATTAAATGTTTATTAAATAGTTTTAAGTTAAAGTAAAATTAATTTGTAGAATCTATTTTTTTTTATTTTATATTGTAAACAAAAAATATAAAATAAGAAAACTATGTGTTGATGTTTGAGCAAAACGAATAAATAAATAAATATTTAAACTGCAAACTAACTTAATACCAAAATTTTAAAGCCAAAATAAAATAAGCTTATAAGTCTGATACTAGTGCTTATAAGTGGTCATAATTTAAACTGTTGGCAATTAATAATAATAACAATAAAATTAAACCTTGAAATTAACAAGAATTGATGATGAAGGAATATTCGACGATGCCAATTGACATATCGGAAAGTTTATTGTAAATTGATGCATCATTATTCAAGATTAAAACAATAGAAAACATTTTTATAGCACAGCGGATTTGAACATGCTTGTGGCATTTTGAAGTACAATTTTCAATCGTCCTATCGGATAGGTTATACATAGAGATGAAGTGATTGACTTACATGTTTTGTTTCTATGTTATTGATAGTAATTTAAGTAAAATTACATTTTCGTGCTTAATTTGGGTATGGTAATGCATGTTTTTACTACAATTTTTGTCAAGTATTTATTACTATAAAATAAATTTATGTAATTATAAATTTAATTAGAAATTATTAAAATTTCCATAGCATTTTACTTTTAATAAAAAGCATAAGTTCGATTTGTTAATATTCAATATTTGAACATTGATACATAGATATAAATTTATACCACCATTGTATCTATAAAAATTACTTACTTCTAGTAAGAGTTTATAATAAACAAAGTATTTTTAGGAATTGTTTCGTTCAACATAACACTACTAGAACTCTTCAGATTTATAGTGTTAGACTACATGTTTATATACCTTACATGTATATATAAGAGTTTATAATACTTTGTTTATTATAAACTCTTATTATAAGTAAGTAATTTTTATAGATACAATGGTGGTATAAATTTACATCCATGTATCAATGTTCAAATATTGAATATTAACAAATCGAACTTATGCTTTTTATTAAAAGTAAAATGCTATGGAAATTGTAATAATTTCTAATTAAATATAATAGCTATACAAGTGATTTTTCTACTATACCACTAAAAGGAAAAGCTTAGCTTTATGCTTTGGTTGATTTGGTTGTTTTTTATGCAGAAAAAAATACTACAGAACTGCAAAACATAATAAATTCTGACATGAAAATGATAAACAGCTGGATGAATTTGCATAAACTAACTGTAAACACGAAAAAAACTAAGTCAATGCTTATTAGGTCTAAAAACGAAAACTTTAAAATAGTATATATAATAATTGTAATATAGAAAAAGTCAATAACTATAAACATTTAGGAGTAACAATCGATGAAAATATGAATTTGAATCTGCATACCTTGGAAGTTAAGTCAAAAGTCAGTAAAATACCAGGAATATTAAACAAAACAGAAAAACGTATACCCAAAGAGAAACAAATTGCAATATTTCATAGTTTTTTCCACAGTACTTCAACATACGGAATTGGAATATGGGGTTACACTTTTGCAAAAGAAAAATATAGGTAACTTACAAAGAATACAAAACAAAGCCATTAAAAATCTCTTCGGGCTAGAAAAAAGATTGGTGACAAATGAAATCGACAAGAACCTGCAAATATTAAAACTCAATGATTTCATAACTTTGACACAAATAACTCACATACAAATACAATCATATTAAAACAAATACAGAAATGATAATCGGTACTCTAATACACGAAGATGCAACAAGAAATGCAACTCATCTACGTTATTCTGCTACAACAAATCTATTTGGATTAGAGAAAATAATAAACTCGTCTATCAAAATGTTTAAATGGTCTCACATTAAATATTAAGCTGTCAAAAAAGAATATATTTATGAGTAAATGTAAAAAAATGCTAATTTCACAATATTGAACTTGTACTTTGTAATTAATTTGTTTTTCATTTAATCATATTTTTTACTATTGTCCATTAAATTATTCACATATTCATCACTTCTGTTCCATTACATGTAATATGTTTTTTTCTTTCTTTCTTAATTTGATATTTTTTTCGCATTATATCTTATATATTAATACGCTTAAATGTCTGTTAAACTTTTCACAAAGCTTTTACAACACGAAGCTTTTTTCTAGTAGATTAGACAACTTTATTAGAACTATTAAGAATTACGATAGTGTGAAAAATTTTATTTAAAGACATAAACCAAATAAAACCCAAAAAAAAATTAAAATTAACCATAAAAATAATTCATCTATTGAGCAATAGCACTGACTATCTGATTATAATGAATTCATTTAAAAAAAAAAAAAAAACAACGTAGCAAAGACAACAACCGAATTATCAGAATATTATTATTATATCGATTTATAAATAATTAAAATAGCTTTGCTAACATATTACGATATTACAGCAAAAAAACTTACCGGTAAAACACATAGTAAATTAAGAAAATAATTTGTACCTCACCCAGAAAATGTTCACAAATTCCAAAAATTGAAATTTATTTATTTTTTTAACAAATAATTCAAAAGTATAAATTCAAATGCGCATTAGCATTAAGTAAATATTATATTGTACATGGAGAATCATAAATCGAAATTTACGATCTGCTAAGAACAAGAAAAACAAAATATGTTATGACATTATTATCAGTTTCAATTCAATACACGGCAAATTTAGTAAACATAAAAATTAAAAAAACTTTAAAAAGAAAAATCACAGACTACCCTTACCTACATTAGAGACCCTAACGGGATAATAATATAACAATAAAAACTGAAGTATAAGAGAAAAAGCATAATTATTGGTTTTACCCCTAATAGTCATAAGGCGTCATATGATGTTATATGATACTTCGTTAAATGGCCTATATGATTCGATATGATTTAACAAAGTCGTAACCAATCATAACCTTTACTATAATGGTCATATCTCATCATACCAAAACGTCAAAACCAAAATTTAGAAGAAGTGAAATATAAATCCTAAAAATAAATGCTTTTGTTTTTTTTTATTTTGAGTTTTGAAATAGTTAGAGCTATTATGATAATAAAAAAAACACAAAAAACGTATCTATGGCTATTTTAATGTGTTTTTAATGTGGGTATGGTATGTATTTAGTTTAAATGCATTTAATTTCATATCTATACTGCCAGCAACATCTCTGTTCGCCACATTTTGTTGAAATGTACACTCTCTATTAATAGTATTTGTTAGGGAGCGTTTAGACATTTCATAATATTTTATACTACACTAACACTATCAAAAGATCGTACTCTAGACAAAGCAACATACAACTGTGAAATAGAGAATTATATGTTTTTAGTGAAATATTTGAATAAGTATTAAAATGTTAAATTGTTTTTAAGATATTAAATAAAGTGAATTATAGTTTTAAGTTAATCAATTTGTAACTTATTTATTATGTAATAAATAAATATTTAAAACATTGATTTTTTTTAAGAAAATAAAGAAAATAAACAAATAAAATAAATTGTTTCATTTATAATGCTAATGCTAGACCGGCGAATGTTACGCCGGGAACAGCTAGTATTATTTTATATTACTTGTATTTGAATAAACTTGATCAAACACTTTAAAACGAATTGTAAACACTCTATACGAGCTTCGTTAGATCTTTTTGAGAAATCAAATGAATAAATAAATTAAATAAAATAAAATAAATAAATTTATAATTTAATAAATCTATTTTATAGTTATAATACATTTTACGATGAAATTTGGAACGATTTTTATAACTCACAGATGTACTAATGACATCTTATAATCAGTTATCAAATCAATAAAAATAAAAATCAGGAGCTGTATAGGTAGTCTAACACTATAAATACCTACTGATGAGTTCTAGTAGTGTTATGATGAACGAAACAATTCCTAAGTATTTATATTTATCAAATTTCTGGCTTATCATTTCTTTAATCGAACCTGCGATATTTCGAACTATACCTACTACAACAATCTAGTGCAAAAATGTGAGTGCAATTTTTAATATTTTTGACGCCTATCAATTATACTAAATTATATTAAGTAATATGAAACCTAAAGGAACAATTTGTTGGTGCAATAGAACTTCTGACACAGTTCAAATGAAAAAATATATTATCTATATGCGTGATCCACTGTCATTTGTTGATACAATTATGTTGCCTACTAGTATCAACGTACAATAAAAAAAAAACATGAAAATAGTCTCGTATTTCGATTAAAAACTTTAGTTTTTCACAATATTCAAAAATGTTAATAAATATATAGGAAATTGATTGATCCTTGAGTCTATGTAAAGTGCTACTATCACAGAAATTAATTTTAATTTTTTGTTTTCGACTTTTTGTTTTTTTTTTTTTTTGGAAAATTAATTTAATAAGTTTAATAAATATTAAAAAAAATTATTTAATCAACATAAATTTAAAATTTTTTCTTTTCATAAAAGCTTAGAAAAACTTAACTCTTTGTTGTTACTACTATACATAATACTAGAAAAAATATTGGATTATATTAAAGTAGAACAGTTGTTTTTCTTGGTGTTGTTGTTCTAGCTAGAGTAAACAAAAAGCTTATTCTTAAAAATTTATTTTCTTTTATTTAATGGCCAGTTTTTATGCGGTAAATATCATGTCATAAAAACAATGCAAGTCTACATTTAATTAATATCACAAATTTTAAGATATGAGGAGAAAAAGGAAGCAAGGGAAAAAATTCTTCTAATTACTGTTTCTCAGAAATGAAATTCTTAAAGAAGAGCATCACTGTTTTTTTTTTCTATTTTTGGTATTTTTAATTTTTTTTTTTTCTTGTAATTTTTTTCTTCTGAAAAATATTAAAACTTAATTTAAATATGTGAATAAGAAATTTTTTGACTTCAAGGATACCAAGAAAATTATAATCTAGATCTTTTTTTTTTTTTTTTGACTATAATAATAATAATTTATATTCTAAAAAAAAAAAAAAAAAAAAAATGAGAAGTATATGTTAGTGTGTTAGTGTTGTCTTATAAATAATACATTTAAGTTATGTAAATATTATATTTTGGGTGGTTTGGTTAAGTGTTTGTGTGTGAATTAAGGTGTAATAATTTTCATTTTATTTTATTAATTTATAAAAAAAAATTTATATATATATATATATATATATAAAAGGATATTGTTCTTTTTATAGGACATTTTAATATAAATATAAAAGGATGATTTCTTCTTGATGAACGGTAGTGGAAGATGATAAAAATAAAAAATTAAAATTAAGTTTTTTTTTTACACTACACGCACCCAGGCACACACACATATAAGAGGGTTTATTTTTAATTTTAAGATTTTATATACCAATGCAAAAAAATTAATTTTTTCTAAAGGAATAAAGTAAAAAAAAAAAAAATAATTCTTTAGATTTACTCCTACGTCCGATGTTTTTTTTTTTTCTATTTGTGACAATTTATTTGTTTTTTAAATTCATCAGAGATCAAAAATAAATTTTATGTGAAATTTAAATTTTTTTGAAAAAATATTCTACTTAAAAACCTGATTATGAGATGAATTTGTAAATTGAGAATTTATCTTACATTATTAATAACTGTGCGAGTTGATGTGTAGGGTGGATATGTAGAAGTGACCATTTCGGTTGCTTCTGGAAAATTAATTAGCCCTTAATTTTGGTTTATTGATAGTCCCTGTAGTGTATGATATCGAAAAGGCAAAATTAAGTGCTATTCAGTTTTCCCAGAAGCAACTGAAATTATACCCCGATATCAATTTATCAGTGAAGTTAATAAAATTCACAATCGATCAGAAAAACTGATAGTTCTGACAACCACGATTGGGGTGATTAACTCGCACAAATGACAATGTATGACACCTATTTCTTGTTGTTGGTTGGTTGCTTTTGGAGGTTACATTTCTTTCTTTGGAGCTGCGACAATGGGGTTGAACGGAATGCATAGCTTGGCTTCCTATCGGTCAGTGAACCGTTGTAGTAATAGCTACACTCTACTCTTGATATCTCAGAGAGTAGAACTGGAAAGTATAGTTTCTTAGAGTTTTTAGATATTTAGTCTATGCGTCGTTTGTTTTGGCCAGATAGTAAGTGACATCAAAATATATGAGAAATAATTTATAGAGTACAACTTCCCAAAGTCCCAAAGTTTTTCCCAAAGTTTGATGTTAGTCCCAAAGTTAAATTTTCCATTAATTTTACATAATACAAAAAGCGAATTCTTTAAAAGAAAAGTATGCTTAATTTGTACTAATAGTTACTCTTTTAGAAGATGATAGTTCACTTACCTAATCGAAAGTAGTTTAACTTAAATTTCACTTTTTCAAAATTTCAAAAATTCAAGTTTAGTTGAAATTAACTTTCTTGATAAATGAAGGACAATTTGTATCCTGAATACCTGGTGCATAGTAGATTGGTATATAATGTGGACATTCATCATTATTATTTAAGAAACATAATATTATGTAATTTTAGGTTGAATTATTTTCGAAATGAAAAAGCTAAGAATATGTTAATTTATGAGGTATTGAATTTGTATAAAAATTTGCCAAATAATGAATTAAAATTTGGGAGCAATTCGAATATTTTTAAAAATAATATTATTTGTTAATATTCATTAATTAATTGTTAAGAATAGTAAAATTATACTAAATAAAAAATAAATAAATATAAATAGTATAAAAATATTTGTACTTTAGGCCAACTTACAAGATTTTAACATAATTTAACAAAATTACATTTTTTCAAATCGCACAAAAAAAAAAGTTACTTCCGCCTATATGTTTTATTTTTATTCAAGTGATGTTACAAATTCATTATAGTTCAGAAAAGGGAAATCTTCAGAAGAGTTTGCTATCCTCGGATATATTAAATACCATACATTTACTATGAGACTGATACGTTTTTTGGTTTTATTATTTATCTGTGTTATATACAATTCATTTACAATTTTATTAATTCGAAATTAATTTACAAATTAATTCAATATATAGATTCAATCATAATTTTAGTATTATGTGTTGACAAGCATTGTACGTACGCATTTTTACGACGGTAGCCGTCTGGTATGTTTGGTTTTATATTCTAATATAATAAAATGTAGCAATCCTAAACAAAACAATAAAATAAAGTAAATAACAATTTTTTCTTCTCTGCAGTCTGCTGCGTTGTTTATGTACCTAGCTCATTATAAAAAGAAAAACAAAATAAAAACTTAAACCAAAAATTTTTTTCTAAGCTGCGTCGAAATCGTACCTTTACTTAGTGTGTACTGTGCATAATGAAAAGACTTCTAATTGAAGACACGAGAAGATGAAGGGGTTATCTACCAAAATCAAAATTCCGAGTAAATTGAATTCAAAGTTTTTTTGATATAATTTTTTTTAGGCTAGTTTTATTAAAGCAGTAATTTACGAAAATTGTCAATAACGGTAGTACTTTTTTACTCATAACAGGCTGAATGCAAATATGAAGCTTGTATTTTTTCTGTTATTTGTTAAAAGGTGTAGATAGCTCCTTCATCCATTGAAATAAACCAAAAACAAAAACCAATATAAGTGTGAAAGAAAGGTTTATTAAATACAAAATGACGTAATATTATCTTAACAAAATACAATTTATAAATCAGTAATCATCATTAGTTTTTAGCAAATGGAAATTTAAGTAAATTTTATTATTTAATATTTCAACGTTAGTTTAAAATTTAATATTTCTTTAATAGTTAACGTGTGAATAACGCTGATCACATTTGTTAATTTGTATGAACAAAAAATTAAAAAATAATATTTTTATTGACCATTTTTCATCTTATAGTATAATACTAATCACATTTTTTAAATTTTGATATCAGAACTTTATTTCAATTTTTTATTTTCTTCCATTACTTTAAAATTGATTACTTTTTCATATACCTAAATGATATGGATAATATTAGAAGTAACAAAAATATTAATATTCAATTCAAAAATGCAGCTAAATAAGTATTAAATTTTAATACTATACAAATTTTAATTTTTAAAATATTTTCACAAAAATAAATATATTCTTCTTTTACAAAAATTAACTGTTGATTAAGTATATTTTTTTTCGTCTGAAATAGATGCAGACTTTCCAACAAGTCTTCCGATATGAATATTTTCAGAGGGTTTAGGCATACTTTTATACTTTTTAGGCATACTACTTTTTTCAATGACATATTTTTATCATATGACTCTTTATATAATAATATAAGAACCATTCTTCAACCCGGATCCATTTAATACCGTTTCTAAATCTCACTCTTTCATTTAGTTCATATTTTTTCTGTTCGTTAGATTTAGATTTTTAGATAAATTTCCAACATCTCTAAAATGTTCAGCCATATCAATTATTGCAGTATTTTTCGATGCATTCTGAATAATTTGTCGGTACTGTTCTGGCAAATATATAGTGCCATGCTTCCGCAATACCTTCTCTATTCTTTCAAAATCTTGGTCCGAATCTAGGTAGTAATGGCCAAGCTCCGGCAATTGATGATCGATGCTACGAAAGTAACCACTTAAAATCAAATATTGGTACAGAGAGATCATTGCAAAATTTTTATTTTGTCCTCCACAAGAATCAGACCAAATTACTAATCGGTTACCTTCATTCATTTTTTCATCCATTTCAATGTTTTTTAGCAAAAAACTACATATTTCTTCTAAAACCAAGCTTATTAAAATTTTTTTGTAATATTGTGAATTCTAAAATTATAAAACTACATTTGCTTTTGATGTGGTTATTTTTGAAAGAGGCATAGTCTGCTGTAAATCCATTGTTATGAAAACAGTATCGTTTGATACCTTTGTTATATTTTTATCGTGTTGCATTGCTTTAAATGCATGAGGAATATTTCATATATGTTCCTCGATATATTTGCCAGCATCACAGGTACTGCATGTGCCTATTTTGGATATTCAAACGACAAATCGAATTAAAAATGTTTGAATAATATGTTTTTTTAACTTTAAATTTTCCCAGCAATTTTTTTATATAACATTCATCAAGATAATAATTTTGCATTTTGCTTTGATTTAATAAAGGGACAGATACATTTAATGCGGATTTTTATTACGCGAATAGTATAACTCCTCCATAGGAAATTGTTTAATATGGTCAATAACAAATTTTGTAATTGCTTCATCGATTTTATGAGGTCTGTTAGAATGTTTTCCTCTTTTATCGAGAGGTGCTGCACTTGCATAATTATCTATTCTTCTTTTTATAATGTCAACCTTTTTGTTATTGATTTGGTATAATACAGAGAAAGCTTTCTTGCACACTTCTTCAATTACACAATTTTTACGCTGTATTTAAAAGTTGCGATATTTTATAAAAGTTGTTCTCCTACCTACGGATTTCTTCTTTATACATTGAAATATTCAAGAATTTTTGGCATTTACATGATCTTTTTATTATTATAATATTTAAAAAAAACACTTATACACCTACACTACACTGAACACTGAATTGAATTTCAATTATTAACTAACTGCCAAGCATGTAAACCTAAACAAAAAAAAAAAACATTTTAAATACATTTCAAATCAAGTTTTTGTCAAGTTTTGATTGATATGATTTGTGGAAGAAGGGGTTATGTACCGTACATAGCACCTTCATTCCTGACAAAAATTTGCAACACGTCTAGATGAAGGGGTTAAGTAATGTTAATACCTTCTTCAATTTAAATACTCATAAAGTTTAGTACATAACTCCTTCATACATTGATTATCCCAGAATCTATTGGAGATTTAGCTATTCTAATGATTGCATTTGATAGAGGAGGTCATATAACCTAGAGTTATGTAAAAAAAACCTAATTTCAAAAAAGTGTCAGATACCCCCTTCATCCACTCGTGTCTTCAATTGTGACATATATGTATATTCTATAATTGATTTTGAAATTATATGTAGAAAGACGTAGAAGACATTACCAATGAAATGAAATAATAATAAAGAATATTCAAATAGAAAAAATTAAGAAAAACGTAAAATCAAAAAAAAAAAAAACTCTGTATGTTATTTTTATTTCATATAAAGAAGTTGTTATTGCAAATAAAATGTATGTGATATATATTTTATTCTTTTTCAGTTTTCAGTCAGATCAAAATATACCTAATGATGTTTAATATGAATATTGTAAACTATGGCCACATGTATGCATATATTAATAAAAATTAGTTATATTTTATTTATTTCATAATATGAATAAGTTGTTGTTATTGTAAATGGATAATTTTGGATTTCAAATTTATTTTTTTCAAAGATTTTTAATCAAAATAATTATGTTATGAAGCTGTGTATTAGCTGTGGTAGATGGTGATCTAACGAATAACCAAAGTTTGTTAAATATAATCAAAGTTCTTTCGAATATGATTTGCAATAAGAAGAGAGATATACAAATCTTACAAGAAATCCATTGATGATTGCGGTGAAAATGATGCAGTAAATTCCTGTAAAGTTTTCAAACGATTGCTGTCCAAATGGAATGCCTTCATATAAACTTAATTTGAAAGTTGGTAGTATATTAATACTACCTATTGGGAAACCACAAAAAAAGCACCTTTTTCTTCACCTCCCGGGTGGTGGGGAAAAAAGAAAATAAATTTTCAATACAAAAGTTGTTGTTTAACTCAATTTGTTTTTGTAAGAAATAATTTTTCGAATTATTTCGATCTTTTTAGGGCAAAAAAAAAAAAAATATTCTTGCACCTAACTTAGCGTAATACACCAAATATTTGATTGCATTTCTTATAATTCACTTTTTTGTACAGTTTCATAAGGAGTTTTTTTTTCTAATTACAACACCGTCTTGAGACGGGCTTAACAACTAGTTTATTAATATAATATAGGAATTTAATTGTTTGACATTTTTTGATCAATAATAGTTAGTTAAAACATCATTTACAAATACCTTACAATTTATATTGAGTTTATATTAATACTAAAAGCTTTATAATCGAGATCAGTCATTCGATTAAATTAATACAAAATTTCGCTTCAGCTTCTATTTCTCTTGAAAAGCATTGTACCAGTGGTCTCATATACCACTTTTTAAAGCTTAGAATTGTAACTGCACAAAAAATCAATATATCTGGAATGTTTTAGTCCGCATAAAATTCATATGCGGTATCTCTTTTATTCATCATCTCACATTCACAAGGACAATCTGAATCAACTTTGTAATTTCTATACTTCTCATTATTAAAGTGTTTAACTAAAAATCCATTTACGATGTAATTTTTTAATTAATTTAAAAAAAATATCCAATTTAAGACTGAATTCTTGATATTTCTTCTTTTTAAGAGTCTAAATTATTATTTTAAGAAAAATTTTCATTTCAAATTAAGAAAAATTTAAAATAAATTTCAAACTAGCCTCTGTCTATGCAATTAGCGCAATTTTTTTTAACTATATTTTTTTTTTACTACAATTTTTACACTAAAATACAAAAATAGAACAAACAAAAATGGAAAAAAATTATTATTCATTTTTAGGTTTTTTTTTTTTTAAGTGACCTGATTTTATACCTAGAATTCCCATTAAAGTACCCTTAAAGAATATCCTTAAAATTAAAGCCAGAAAAAAAAACAAAAATAATCTAGTAAATTACTTTTTCACCCTTGTGATGTCTTAATCTTAAACAATTTTTGAAGATTTAATTTTAAGAAGCAGGTCGATTTTCTTAATTCAAATCATGATGATAATATCATAATCATTATCAGCATCAGTCATTATCTACATTATTCTTACCATCGTCATCATCATCATCATCATCATCATCATCATTTATCATTTATCATTTTTTGAGTCCTTATAAAGTCTTTTAAAACAAATTTTTATCGCAATCTTTAAGTATCCACTAATTTGAATACAGTTTTGTTTTTTGTTTTTTTTTTTTTTTCACTTTAAATTCACAAATGACAAACTAGAAAACAAAAAAAAAATTAAATAAACAAAACAAAAAAAAAAAAAATAGGGATGAACATTTTTTCTACATTATGATATTTAAACAGAAAATATAATAACAAAAATAATAAAATAATAATAAAAGAGAATCACAATTTTCATTTTTCCTTTTTTTTGTATTTTCTAATTGCAGGATTCCTGAATTGCAACTCGAACACCTTGCAATCTTTAGCACATTTACATCATGGTAAGTTTTTTTTTCTCGCTTTTTTTTTATTATCATTTTAATTTTTTTTCTTATATTTTTGTTGTCAATCTAAAAATAAATTTGAAGAAAATTGAAAGACGCTGGGGCAAAAAAAAAAACATAAAAAAAAAAAATACGAAATGAAACAAAATTATGAAAGTAAAAGAAAAGTTTTAATATATTATTCGAAATGAAATGAGAAAAAATGAAACAAAATTATAAAAATTTGTTCTTTCCTTATCTCAAATTTAGCTAAAATTTTCTTTAGTTGAACTACGAAAATCGTTAAAAAAAAAATTGCGAAATGAGATTTTCAAGGGATTTTATTATTAATATAACTCTTGAATTGCTAGTGTTTGTTACAGGGTTAGACAAAATTCATTTAAATATGTTTTGAAAATTAAATTGAATAGATTATATCAGTCTTAACTTATTAGAATTATATATATATATATTTAGGTAAACAGATTATGCGTAGTTTATTTGTATTTCTTGCTCTGGGCATTGGGTTTTATTCTAAGAAGCAAATTTTTCGGTACGTACTGAAAAATATAATAAATTTCATTTTGGTGTTCTGCGAAGCGAAATAGCGATACTGATCGGTTTTTATCGCAACGTTTCGATTTTCATGGTATTACGAGAATCAATTTTTTTTTGTTGGCTGTCAGAAAAAACGATAAATATATCATTATAGATAGCGGTTCCTTTCGTTATTTCGGCATTTCGGTATTGAAGAAATCTCAATACCGGTATTACCGGTATTTTCGGTATAATTTATGGAATAAAAATATCTAAATAAAAAGCACCAAGAATAAAACAATTTTTCCCAATATATTACACAAAATACAATCCATTGTTTATTTAATGTAGTTAATAAAAAAAGAAACGACAATTCATCATTATTATGGTTATTAAAAAAGAAAAAGAAGAAACAGTTCGATAATAAAATTAAAACAAAACAATTAAAAATTAAACATATACAGTAATTAATACAGTGGGTAAAGTACCTTTTCTTTTTTTTTTAATTCCTTCTTTTTGTGAATTAAAATATGCTCGCAGAAAATATAAATTTACGATGCTTTCATCTGAAAGGCGTGATCTTATTTTCGTGCAGATTAATCCTGCTGCAGAAAACGCACGCTCAGATTCTACACTTGTAGGACGAACGGTCATAAGGAAATTATAAACATTTTGCAAATATTTTTCTTTCATATTTTCTGATTCGAAATATTTTATTTCCTTCGTATAACTTTGGTGAGATCATTACATGTTTTTTTCGAATTTATCTCATTATCGCGCTTATTTTGTTGCGTTTTTTCCATCATAATTTTCTGCAATTTTTGCTTAATTGTAAGAGATTTGTCCTGAACAGGAATTTCATGTTCAATATTAACCAGTTCTACATCATCGTCGGATTTATCAGCCACTGCCACTGCTTCGTCTATATTTTGATCTCCCAAACGTTCAACCAACTTAACAATTATTTGTGTTATGGCTGTTTTGCATATTTGATTAAATATTCCGTAATTGTCATCGTCTTCATGGTTTGATGGATTGTACAAATAGTGTAATAAATATGAAAAGTTCGTACGCCCTTAACAAAAATTTTGCATTTTAATGTAGTTTTTAATGCAATACTTAGTGATGTTTTTTGTTGTGCAAGCTCATCCAACATAAATTTTAAGGTAAATATCTGCTTTATATGGATTTGAATCTGCGCAGCACAAACTTTCAACTGCCACCTTAATAGGGGTTAAAGCTGATATTATTGTTGAGAGTAGCTGAAATTCATCTTCCAAAATACAAGTATTATTATTTAAATCAATAAGTGCTTTTCTAACGCAATCTTTCAGCATATAAAATCTTTCTAGCATTGCTAATAAACTGTTCTAGCGAGTTTTAGAATCTAATATCAACAGCAACTCTTTACCAAATTCTTCCTTAACATATTTTTGTAATGTTGCATCATTTTTTGTAGCCGAATGGCGAAACAATTTAACTACACTTCGAATCTTTATATATTTCAGAACTTAAAGTTCTGTTGGGCATGTTCTTCTTACATACATTATCCTCGACTATTAGCATATCATCATAACAATCAACGTCTTCGCTATCAGTTTGTTCTTAGGTATCTGTTTCAGTTTCGCATGGAAATAATTCTCGTTCATCAGAAATATTCTGCTGACATAGCATGCTAATAACCGCTAGTTGTATACCATGTAAAAGACATTGTTGATGATCTGCATTCACAAGCTTACCCACTTTTTTCATTATAGAAGCGCCATCCGTTGTCAGCGCAACAATGTCCGCCTGTAGTGAAATACCGTGGTCTTTCAATATTTTATCAACTAGTTCAATGTATTTATCTGCAGGCATAGACCCTGAAATACGACTTAATCCAAGGTTCCAAAAGCTTTTACTAGAATGGACATTTATGTTAATGTAATGTCGATTTCTGGTTGACGTCCATTCATCGAATGTAATGCTGAACTTATCTCCACTGAATTTTCTAGACAACAGTTCATTTTTCAACTGCATTCTAATTTTTTTGCAGTGATTCATTACCATTGATTGAATAGAAGTTGACGATGTAGGAATTTCATCAAGTCCTCTTGCTGTTAATGCTCGTCTTAAATCAATGGAAGTTCAAAAAATACTAAAAGCTAAACCATCTTTACCTGTCATTCGAGCTAAAACAGCAGGCAATGTATTATTTTCTTCAGTTTGAAAATAATTGGTAATTCTTCCAACATTTTTATTCACATTTGAAGTACAAGGAGGATTCTCGGTAATGCTCAAAACACATCTTTTAGATTTTAATGAATTTATTCCATGGATAGTTTTCAAATGTGTGTGCATCCCACTTGAACTTCCACTACAGACTTTAATTATTTTCATGCATTTATTGCACCTACATAGTTTTTTATTTCGTTCTCGAAGAAAATAGTACCAGAATGAAGTTTGGTCTTGGCTTCCTGGGCAATTTTTTTCAAAAATATGACTGTCCATGTCCATGGCTTAAAATTTTTTATTTAATTTTCAATTAAACAGAAATTAAAAGTATATTTACCTTTCGTACGGTTTTTGTTTATATAGCGATAAAACTGAAATTAATACACTTGATATTATTTACTGCAGTATAATCTATTCTATACTATTATGTATATATAATTAAATTGCACTCTCTCACATCAGAATGTACATATAGATTGACGAGACAAGAATTTTGGATATTCATAAAACAAAAAAAAAAATAGACAAATCATCTTGCTACCATGACTACATTTCATTTATTATCACGCTTACGCAAGATGGATTATAAAAATTAAAAACAACAAACGTAAACGTCGTTCAAAAATCTAAAACAACGAACGACATTTAAAAATTTATTAAAAACGTACATATATATATGATGCATTTTAAATGTTAAAAAAAAACTAATACCGGTATTTTTGCATGCGGTATTTCGGTATTCGATTGAAGCCTGTAATACCGGTATTTCGGTATCGTATTGGAATCCCTAATTATAGAAAAAGTTAGTGAAAGATGGCGAATGAGAAAAAGTAAATATATATAATTAACGTAAAATTCAAGTAAATTAATTTTATTTATATATTTATATTTGTATTTAAAAATAATTATTAAATATTATTTTACATTTTTAATTGAAAAAAAGCTACAAATAGGAGGCAGTTTGAATGTTTGTTGGTGCAATGATTTTTACATGTGTTTAAGCAACACATCCAATAATTCCTGGAAATCCAAATTTATTATAAAATTTCAATTTGGTAGATGATTTTTCTTCTTCGGTTTTTAGGAAATTTTATATACTTTCGACACAATTCCGTCTCTAATATTGACAATGTTTCGGCTAATATTTTAAATGAAATCGTTCTTTACACTTTTTTGAACGCAATGTTCCAGCTAGCTTTATAATGGGTTTTATTGAATGTGGACCAATTGCAGGATTTAAATTATTGTCTAATTTATCTAGAATAATTGCGAAAGGTAGCTTTTGAGAGCCTGAAATACTTAATGAATCTAAACAAACAAATATAATTGATTACATTCTTTTATTTCACATCATATTCATATATAGTTGTTATAACTTACCTACGTTCAAATATGTAATTCTAATGGATTCGACTTATTCGTCAATTCTCTTCTTTTTTATCCTAAGTAAATGTGTCTCTTGCTCCTCATCACACGATGTTTCGTAATATAAATGATAAAACAATTTTTAATAGCTATAAAATTTTAATTTAACTTCACTTAATTTCACTTTTCAAACAGAAAATTAAAATAAAAAATGTAAAAAAAAAATACATTTGACAGTTGTAAAGAGCAATACTGCCAGTTCTGCAATATATCGTATCATTCGCTTCTCAGAATACCAAATGCGATGCAATGTGATGTTCTACCGGTACGTAGTGATAGAGCATTCTCAGAATAAGGCTCATTGTTAAAATGGTGAAAAAAATCGATCACAAAAAGAGGAGGTAGACAAGTGCATTTTCTTCAATTTCAAAAAGTTTTTATTTACTGCTTAATTTAAAATAATGTTATATAAAATAAAATTTGGCATTTTTAGAACTAATTCAGGTCACAATTTCAAAACATTATTCCAAATCTAATTTTTGAGTTTCTATACACTTCTGGGAAACATCGCACAAACGCCTGTGTTAGATTTTTGCAGCACAACAACGCATGCTTTGCCGTACAGTAAATTAGATGTGCGTATTTTTGACGTGCGGCGGTGTGCAGTTGTTTAATGACAATGTCAAAATAATAATTAAACAGATTTTAGTAAGTCTTAACAATAGTTTAGAAAATGATTTTGGAAAATTGAAGCTATTTTAAAAACATAATGTTGCTGTATACGGTTTATATATGGCATATTTAAATGAACCACAGTTTGGACGCATTTTATGTACATTGAAATGAAAAATTTTTTGCAGTGGGGTTTGAAAAATTTGATGTATTCGTTGTATTTATTTTTGTTTGATTAATTTTAATAATACAAAGAATACAAGTGCAAATGTGAAATGTAGTTATGAACTATTATCATGATCACAACTAGAATTTTAATGGAATTAATTGTCAACATCATATTTTTTTTTTGCTAAATTGGTAAATTAGACTTTTGTATAACGGCAGAATATATGACGCGTAGCCAGCACCAAATCAGCACCAAGTCGGTTAGATTAAAATCTGTGTGTTTGCTAATTTGGAAGTTCGGCAAATCGCATTGAAATTCGCACATCTAATCCAGGCATATAGTTCTTAAATTTTTAGAAAACAACTGATTATTTGTAAATATTATTATTTTAAATTACATTATTTATAACAAAGAATGAAAAATGAGTGTTGTATCCAATTATAAATAAAAAATCCCGGCTCATTGTAGAAGACAAACTAATAATATTTAAAGCCATTTTTCGTAGAATTCTTTTATACGGGTTCCCTATATGGAAAAGCGCTGCGAAAACAAACTTAAATGTGCTACAAAGAAAACAAAATGCAATCCTAAAATTAATCTTGGCAACAGATTGCATAGCATTGCAAATATTAATACTGTTTCCGAACAAATAGCAAAAATATCGCCTGGCTTTCTAGACACCTGTCTAAATTCAGTAAATCCTCTAATAAGAGCGATTGTAGCTTTTACCAATTATGTTTTTTTTTTTTTTATTTTATTTTGTATTTATTTTTGTTCTTTGTCTTTTTTAAAACAATTAAGTTAGTTTTTAAGTTTTAGGATAAAATAAATTGATCATAAAGGTTTTTACTTGCAATTTTCCCTTTAAAAATAAATATATTATTAATAGAAAAGTTCAGGTTAGTTTAAGTAAATTAAAAGTCATAGGTGTAAATACATTGGTATAAGCTCTTAATTATTAGAAATAATGAAAATTGTAAAATGAAATTAAGGCATAATAAAATAATAACAATAATAATTATTTATGCCATGAATATTGTCTAGTAAAGTAGATAATTTTTATTAATTTAATTGGTTTTGAACACTAGCTTTAAAAATTGTTAGATTGTTTTTTTTTTCAATCTGTTGTCCTGCAAATTATTCTAAGTCCCTTTAATCGTATGTTTAACGTGGAATTGCAACGCCACTCTAGTCAACCACTCAAAACTAATTAACCCTTTCAGACCCACATTAAGCAATTGTGCGATATGATAAAATGTGTTACTGTAATAATTGATAATTCAATTTAAAACTCAAAAGCATCAATCCAGGTCTTGTTTAGTTGTATAAAAAAAGTAAAAAATTATTAGGTGCACCAGTTTGGTACGTATCAAATTTTAGTTGTGTAAAATGATAGAATCAATGTGAAACAATGAAATTTTAGCTTGGATCTGAAAGGATTAATAAGTTTATTATAATTAATAGCACAATTTAAATACAACAGGTAGCATTTTGACTAAATTCTAATATTTGATGTTGAGATTAAGCCAATTCTAACCACTAAAATTATAATTGGGATTTGTTTAAAGTTTCTTGTAAAATGTTATTTTATAAAGCGGTAATTTTTTTTTACATTATATGGTTAAAGCATTATTTAGTCTTTTTAAAATAAACCATGAGTGCACTCTGAAGTTTTGAAACTTTGTTTTAGATTGTCTTGCGACATATAAGACCGTTTACCTAATCCTTGCAATATCATTACATTACAAAACATTTGTACATCATATATGTTAGACCACAACTGGAATATGCTTGGAAATTTCGGTCTTCATATCGTAAGGTTGATATTTTCACGTATTGAAGCAGTTCGGCGTAAATTTTTACGCTTTGCTTTTTCATATGGTCTGACGTTTTTCAACTTCCTTCTTAACGAGTTTTTGTTGCTTTTCATAGACCTGATATCTTTCCAACAACGTTGATTGGTGGCTGACATTACGTTGATCCACCAGATTATTGCTGTGACTATCCTGGCTCCTAAAATTAGGGATTTAATAAGTTTTAGAGAAAATTCGCGTAGTTTACGTTCCGTTGCCCTTCTTAGTATTGCTAACTATAGTACTGACTACTGTAAATTTGAGCCTATATCTAGAATGTTACGTAAATCTAACTCGAGAGAAATTTGTTTTGATACTAACCTTAGTGAAGTAGCTTAAAATTATGTATACTCGATAAATGGTTATAATTTAATGATATTTATTCTTTTTCTACTTTCTTTCTTTATTTGAATTTATCTTTTTAGCATTCTACTATAAATATACCATTTTAGCTATTTATTTTTATATATTATTAACATTAGTTACTAACGGTTATGAATACTAACCCACTGGATGATGATCTCATCACTTATCAACATGATGCAAGCTTTCGCCTATAATAGACATCTGATTTGCTTGCTCTAAGCAATATCTGACAGTAATAAAATGGTGCTCTCAAATCGCTTAAAAAAATGTTCAATCATCTTATTTAAAAATTCTAAATTGTTTCAATTTTGTTTGTGACCTTAAAAAATTTATTTTTTTCTTTAACTTTTTAAACATACTGTATTTGTGTACATTATTTGCGTAGTGTTCTATGTATATTGTGTAGATACCTTGATTTTTTCATAAAATTGTATTTTCTTACCTTGAGGGTGACTCTACCACTAAATGCAAATATTTTCATCTAAAATACTATTCTCATAACTCTTCAGTGATCCATTTGAAAATAAAAAAGAAAAAACAAAAATAAAACTAAAACACAAAAATAAATAAAAAGAAAATTGTAAATTTTGTTTCTCACTTTCTTACACTAAATTTTATGTCATTCCTTAAATTATTTCTTTTTTTTTCGTGTTTTTGTAAGCTTTTTTGATAGTTTAGAGAAAAATTAAAATTACCAAATATATTTTACTTATGAGAAAAACGTGTAAAGTAAAAAATATCATAATAGAAAATTTTTAAAAATATATTTTATTTAACCCGTGTATGAACAAAGTCTATATAATGAACCCAATTGGCTTGAATAGTGTTATTTTGGATTATATTATACTTTAAAAACTCTTTTACTATTCATTTTAATTTAATATGCTTTTGAATGAAAACATCAATGTTATCAAATATCTCCGTAAATAAAAATAATTTAAAATTGAAATCGCTACGTCTCCTTTTAAATATCGATATTTAAAAGAATAATAATGAAAATCGGTTTTGAAATTTACAGATTAAATATAATGATACAGCTCGAATAAACTATAGACATATTTTTTTTCCTTACTCCTCTTGGGAGCATAGGGCTTCTCTTGACATTTCTATCGTACTAGATTTTTAACTGCTAATTTCGCTTGTTCCCACGTTATGTTTTTATGTTTGTTTGTTTTCACTAAACCTATACAATATTTTTAATTCAGTCAGTTTTAAATATAAATAGTGGTCAACGCATTAAGTTATTTAGAAATTTATAATTTCAAGAGTTATAAATATTTGGGGAATTTAATTAGTTTATATTTTGACGTTATTACAGTACAACACAATATCAAAGTCGATATGAAGTCTCCTTAAGTCAGTAAGTTTATTAAATAACCAGTTGCTAAATCTATAGAGAACTACACCATGCTCTACTACTTGCAGACTTCTTCAGTGTTTTGTACTCGACTGTACTGTTATACCAAAATTTTACTCTAACGCTGGAAAACAAGTTTTTATAAAAACTACACCATGCTTTTCAAGTATGATTGTATCTTAAAAAACAGTCTAAACTGTCAGAATACAGTTCACATTAGTATGAAACATAAAATATCATTTAATATGAGAAAATTTCAGATTTTCTGGACTGGAGGAAAGAATCCAATTAGAACAATAATTAAAATAAATCAATAATGTTTTAGGCGTATGACCTCTGCAATTTTAATAACAAAAAAAAAAAAATAATCTGATATAAAGTCTTAAATACATCAATTCCAAATATAAGATTTTATTTCTATTAGAATAAATATACAAGAATTTATTAAAATATTTTCTTATCTACTCGTAGTTAAAGGTTAACAATATTTCATTGTAATTTCTTGAAAAATAATACTGATCCTAAATCTAAAAAGAAAATTAAAGCTGTGAATCTAATGTTAACTGTTAAATTCATTGAAGGTGTGGATGAATATTTTTTTTTTTTTTTGTTGTATTATATTTTTTATAATTTACCGTTATTTTTATTTAATTTATTCTTCTTTATTCACACACAACAACATAGAGTAAATATACAGCAACAATAATAAAAAAAAAAAAAAAAAAAAAACAAACTAACAGGAAAATTTATTTCGGAAGTGAAAGATTTTCATTTTTAGAAAAAAAAAATTTCCTTTGCAGTTTTTAAGTTTGAAATTCATTTTGTTTTTTTTTTTAATACGGTACTAACAATACCGTACTAATAATTTCACAAGGGTCGAAAGTTTTCATTTTTGTTAACTTTTTTTTATATATTATTATTATTTTATTGTTTTTTTTTTTTTTTTTCATTTTTTGAAAATATTTTAAAGTTTTTCAGTTGTTTTCACCTTTTGGGATAAAATAAAGTTTTTCTTTTCTTAGTTCGTATATAAAGAAAATAAGAAGTTTTCCAAACAACAAGACGGTGATGGTAAAAATAACAAAAATAAATATAAACCAACAATGGTGGCAATTCTGTTTTAGTTAGTGAACTTATGGCATTAAATGTTAGATGTCGCAAGAGATTATTTCTGGTTTTTGTGTTATTTAAAAATTATTATTGTTAGAATTTGGTGTGGTAGAAAAAAAAATCTGATTGTTTTTTTTTTACCTATTTTTTTTTTTAAATTGTTATGCATTTATATTCATTTGAAAAAAATTTAATGATTTCAGTTATTGTGCAAAGGGGTAAAATTTATAGTACAAAAAAAATAATTTTTTTTTTATTATGAATTTTGTTGTAATTTGAAAGGATTTTATTTTTGTTTTATGTGTTTTGCTTTGTTTGAAAATAAGTTTCCATTATTTATTTCTATTAATCGTAAATTTAAAGATTTAAAATATGGTATGTACATATTATATATTTTAATTTAACATGGTCTTTTGTAAGAACAAAAATTACGAGCATCATTAATTTAAGTTTTCTGGTTGTTGTAAGGATTTTCTTAAATATTTTGAATAGTTTTCAAATTGATTCTTCAGTTTTAGAATGTAATTTGGCCAGTTATCCTTTGCATTCGATTCGTATGAAGTTTTTTTTTGTAAGTATTTATAAAATAAATTAAATTTTCCTTCTTTTATATTTTATTTTTTTGTTTTACAAACTTTCTTGTTTTCTAATAGTCTTGTGTAAATTTATCTTTGACAACAATAAGTGAAAAACTCACGATTTGTTTCACTGCTAACAATATATTTTATGTCTTTATCAATTTAGAGTATCATAATTTTCTTTATTATTACTTATTTATAAAATTTAAAATTTACAATAATCAGTAATACCCTGCTTTCGGTAATGCTGAATTGACGATCAATTAATTAACATTTGATGCGACCGATCAACTGACAAATCGACTAATGAATGCTTTTGACGTCGCGTCTTTAATATTACCGAACGTAATTTTTTGATTTGTGAATTGTGATTTATTGTGTGTATTTTTTGTTTTTATTTAATTTTTTTTAATTCTGTATTTTATAAAGACATGTAATCAAAATTTATTGTTTGTAATTTTGATTACATGTCTTTATAAAAAACTCATTTTGATTGAAGTAACATATTTTCATATTTAAAAACCTGTAGAACCATCACAAATTTTTTTACTACACAATCAAATAACAAAACAAATGACGATCAACAACTAATCATAAATTTCTTTGCTGCTTTGTATGCTCAAATTTGACTACCATTTTACATAAACGAAAGCATGACGATCGTCAATTGTCGACAGCTGCATAACCGAAAGCGTGATGACAGTTGACTTTTTACAGTTGCAACGCAGACGACATTAACGAAAGCAGGGATAAATGTCTACGTAATATGTTTTTTTATTTATTTATTTTATTTAACTCTTTCAGATTAGGTGGCTAGCGATGTTAACCATTTATTTAAAACTAATTTTTATCCACTCAAAGTCATCTGTTGGAAATTTTACCTTTTATTTAATGAATTTAGATTATTCTTAAACTAATTTTAAAAAATGTGTGCAATAAATTTGGGTATTTCCCCCTTTTCGTTTAAATCAAAAAATTGTGTTCACGTGAAGTTTTTGAGTGGTTAGTTTTGTTTTAAAATATAAATAGATAAACGACATGATTTTAAAAATGATTTTTTTTTTAAATATTAAATATTATTAGTATAAAGTATTTAAACTATAAAAAAACTTGATTTTCAATAGTTTTCATTATAATAATGTGACAGAAAATTGGTGGTCATTGTTAGTAACCACTGTGATGATATATATCGGGTGTTGCAGAGCATGCGTATGAGCCTTTTAAGACGGGAAAGAGCCGTTATTTTAGACGAGCCTAGGGTGCTCTATCGATTGGTGATATTTACAACTTTCGGGAAGAACCGAAAAATGTTTTTTTAAGGCCGAAATTCGCCAAAATTCGCTGAAATCATAATCAAATTAATTATTTATTTACTATTTAGTTCAAACAGCTTACAAAATATAATACAATTTAATTATTAAAATTCTCAAATAACACAATGTATCAATAAGATTTATGATTTAAAGTTTAATTTACTTTGAAATTTAAAACAACATAGTTTTTATAAAAAAAAAAAAAAAAAAAAAAACAAAATTAGATAAAATAAATTTCATCAGAAAAAAAAGAGAAGATGAAAAGTTGTTAAAAGTTAATTATAACTCTACAAACTATTTAATATTAATAACGGAAAAACGAGATTATTAGGAGGGCTAAGGAAGCAAGTGAAATAAGGTTTTCTTTAAATTGGTTTTGTTCAAAGAAAAGTCAATACTGTTTTTGTATGTTAATCAATTGCCATTAACATTCTATAAAAATATTTTCTATACGAAAACGCGTACTGGTGTTAATGTACGAGTTAATCTGATCTTTTATAATTTTGGAATCAATTTCACCATTGTATACTTGGGATATGAAGAAGATATCTGCAACAACCCTTCTTGACTGCAATGTGTTCATCTGAAGAAGCTTAAGACGATTTATGTATGGAGGTAAGATTATTGGCTTAGACCAGGGAAGATTACGTAGAGCATATCGCCAAAATTTTTTTTGAATAGATTCAATTCTATTAATATGAGTGGAATACCAGACAGGGCCTGCGTACTCAAGGTGGAGGCGAACAAGAGTAGTGAATAAAGATTTAGTAATGTGTGGATCATCAAATTCCTTAGACCATCTTTTAATAAAACCTAACATAGAATTTGCCTTGTTAATTATGCTTTTAAAGTGAAGTTTAAATGTGAGTTTATCGTCAAAAAGTTCGCCAAAGTCTTTAAAATGAGAAACTCGGTTGATTAGTTTAGAATTAAAAGTATAATCAGTTATTATTGGAATCAATCTACGAGTATAGGAAATAACAGTGCATTTATCAATATTAAGGAGAAGATTAATATATAGCCGCACCACTTAAAAAACGAATCAAGATCTTTCTGTAGTACAGTAAAATCATTATATTAAGATATTTTTTTATAAATTTTCATATCATCAGCATATATGATCACGTTACTATTGTTAATGAGCTTGTTTACATCATTAATTGAGATAATGAATAGTAAGGGACATAGATGGCTGCCTTGTGGTATACCAGAGGTGGCAGAAAATGATTCAGAAAAAGTTGATCTAAACATTACACTATAAGATCTATTGGATAAAAATGATTTAATCAAAAAAAAATCAGTTTTTTAAGTTTTAATAAAATAACACTATGAGGCAGCAAATCGAATGCCTTGCTCAAATCTGTGTAAATGACATCAGTCTGAAAGCCAGTCTCCATAGTGTTCAGGAAGTGTGAGCAAGACTCAACTAAATTTGTACCCGTAGATTTTTTCTTTACAAAACCATGGTAATTAATTGATAAATGTTTAGAACAAATATCATAAATTGCGTATCAAAAACTATTAATTCGAAAAGTTGAGGTATGCATGAAAGTTTTGACGGTAATTTGTGACCATATTTTTAGCACTTTTTTTATAAACAGGACGAATAAATGATTTTTTCCAATATTGTGGAAATATTCCAGAAGTAAATGATCGGTTGAATAAAAGGGATAATGGTAACGCAAAATATTCAGAACAGTTTTTTAAGATTAAAAATGGTACTTTGTCAGGTCCAGGAAATACATCACTGTTAAGATTATTCAAATAACTCTTTATTTTCTGAGCAGAGAAACCTATTGAAATAACTTGGTTTTCAGGTTGGTTTATCATGTTATTAAAATTATTTTCATCAACTTCAAAGAGATTTTCTGAATAAGAACTACAGAAAAATAACTTGAGAGATGTGCAATAGATTTCGGAGAGTTAGCACTAACATCATTATAGGACATAGTGATGGCATAAGAAATAGCTTTACGTCTCCTCCATCTTACTTTTTCACCTTATAATAATAGACTCAACTTTATTCACCTAACAACTTTAAAAAATAAGTGTAAGATTGTGGATGTCCTCTTTATTACGCAAGTAGTTACCGGGAATATCGCATCGTCATAATATATCTCAATTTGTTAAAATTAACACTTGTGCCCGATTTTGTTCGTACAATTTTTTCACCCTAGTGTTTTATCGCACTAATTATCGAATGATGATCATTGCCAATAAGTGCAAGAATCTAATTGATTTAACCCACTCAAAAGATGCGCTAAGGAAGCGTTTGTATTTATGTTACCCAACTAATAATTCTTTTTAGTAATCAATTTATTTTTCATAACTAATCCAATTTACTATAAACTTAGCTATGATAATATAAATAATTCATATCTATTTATACTAGTATATAAAATTAATTTTATAAAATTTTTGAAAATTGTTAATCTTTTTATTATAATTTACAAATTTTAAATCGAGTTTCCTTTCACTAATCATTTGTATTTATTTTGCAAATATCGATATTTCGGAAGCAACTTACTTCCTTCATCAGTGCTTTGCGACTAATTCATATTTACACTAATCCTTACATATAATTATATAATTTGAACCCTTAATAATATGCTCATTTTGTTAACAATGGTAATTCCTTAATAGTGCTACCTAATCTACAGTGTTTTTTTTTTTTTTTTTTGTATAATTATTATTTATTAAAATAAAAAAAAATAATCTAAATAATGAGTAAACAGTAATTTAAAGTAATCTAAATAATGGTGGGAATCCACTACCTTACATCATTATTAAGTCTGTTGTTAACAGGTTCTCTAGATATTGCCAAAATTTCATACATATTTGATTTATTATTTTTTTTACCTCTTTTATTAATTTTAAACTATTCTTATTTCTATGATTTCTTCTTCCACTATATGCTGAGCTACAGCTGACCTAAAATTCGTGTAGTTTCTTTTCCTCGCCAATTGTGCTTCCCTCATATGTTCCTGGAATCTAAAGTTTTGATGATTTAAACGAAGTAAATAAATAATAAATAATAAATAATAAATAATAAATAATAAATAATAAATAATAAATAATAAATAATAAATAATAAATAATAAATAATAAATAATAAATAATAAATAATAAATAATAAATAATAAATAATAAATAATAAAAAATAAATAATAAATAATAAATAATAAATAATAAATAATAATAAATAATAAATAATAAATAAAAAATAATAAATAATAAATAATAAATAATAAATAATAAATAATAAATAATAAATAATAAATAATAAATAATAAATAATAAATAATAAATAATAAATAATAAATAATAAATAATAAATAATAAATAATAAATAATAAATGATAAATAATAAATAATAAATAATAAATAATAAATAATAAATAATAAATAATAAATAATAAATAATAAATAATATAAATAATAAATAAAAAATAATAAATAATAAATAATAAATAATAATAAATAATAATAAATAATAAATAATAAATAATAAATAATAAATAATAAATAATAAATAATAATTAATAAATAATAAATAATAAATAATAAATAATAAATAATAAATAATAAATAATAAATAATAAATAATAAATAATAAATAATAAATAATAAATAATAAATAATAAATTATAAATAATAAATAATAAATAATAAATAATAAATAATAAATAATAAATAATAAATAATAAATAATAAATAATAAATAATAATAAATAATAAATAAAAAATAATAAATAATAAATAATAAATAATAAATAATAAATAATAAATAATAAATAATAAATAATAAATAATAAATAATAAATAATAAATAATAAATAATAAATAATAAATAATAAATAATAAATAATAAATAATAAATAATAAATAATAAATAATAAATAATAAATAATAAATAATAAAAAATAAATAATAAATAATAAATAATAAATAATAAATAATAAATAATAATAAATAATAAATAAAAAATAATAAATAATAAATAATAAATAATAAATAATAAATAATAAATAATAAATAATAAATAATAAATAATAAATAATAAATAATAAATAATAAATAATAAATAATAAATAATAAATAATAAATAATAAATAATAAATAATAAATAATAAATAATAAAAAATAAATAATAAATAATAAATAATAAATAATAAATAATAATAAATAATAAATAATAAATAAAAAATAATAAATAATAAATAATAAATAATAAATAATAAATAATAAATAATAAATAATAAATAATAAATAATAAATAATAAATAATAAATAATACATAATAAATAATAAATAATAAATGATAAATAATAAATAATAAATAATATAAATAATAAATAAAAAATAATAAATAATAAATAATAAATAATAATAAATAATAAATAATAAATAATAAATAATAAATAATAAATAATAAATAATAAATAATAAATAATAAATAATAAATAATAAATAATAAATAATAAATAATAAATAATAAATAATAAATAATAAATAATAAATAATAAATAATAAATAATAAATAATAAATAATAAATAATAAATAATAAATAATAAATAATAAATAATAAATAATAAATAATAAATAATAAATAATAAATAAATAAAGCAATATAATTTTTTTGTTTAATTCTTTTACATCAAATTAATTCCTTTACCAAATGTACATTTTTGGTTTTCTTACCAATTCCGAGCTTAACAGAATAAACTGAACAACAATTAAATTACCTGGCAACAATTAAATTATTTAATAAAAATATGTTTAAATATAAAACTACTGTAATATGTCATATCAAATTTTTATCTCAAAATTAACTCAATTTGATATACAACCTTGTAATTTTGAAGCTGCAGATTATCTGCTACATTTTGACAATGTGTACCAATGTCGCCATTTATCCAGCGCAATTGGGAGTCACTATTAAAAATTTACCAGACAAACTAACAGTAGTATTAATCAAGTTAACACACACACATAAAATTGTCTGTTTTTGAATTTTTTTCAAATAAAATTTTTTATTTTAGTGTAATCGAAGTTTTGACAACAAATTAATTTAAAAAAATTTAATAACATTCAAAAGATGGGTTTATTTAAAAAAAAAAAAAAAAAAACACACAACATCAACATATTATTATTTCCTCAAATTTTAATTTTTTGAAACTTTGTATTTTTTTCGTTTATATTAAAAATTTTACTTTCAAAAACTTCCAATTGAAATACTTTTAAAGAAATTTAAAAGAAAAATTTTTTTTTTAAGAAAATATTCAAAACACAAAATTTATTTTAAAGTTAAAATTTTTATATAAAATTTAAGAAGAAATCTTTGTAAAAATTTCCCATTATAATAATTGTGAATAAAATGATTTTTGAGTAGAATATTTCTACTTATATATTATATACATATATTATATATGTATATTTTTTTTTTAATAAAAGAACTCATAATAGTTATTCAAAATAATTTAAATGAAAAGAAATGTCCTGTATTTTCTCTCTTTTTCAAAAGCATTAAATTTTATTTTTAAATACAAGTCCATTTAAATATCTTTCCAGTTTTACTTTCACAAAATATCATAAATAAATTGTTTTCCTAACAAAAATAACGATAGAAAAAAAAAAGGAAAAAGGAAAATTCTTATTTTCTTCCTAAAAGTATGCAAACATTTTTCTTATAGACATTTTTTGTGTTTGGTTTTTTTTTATTGTTTTTTATTCATTGAAAATATAAATTCTTCAATGACTCTCAAACTGTTTTTGTTGAGCAAAAATATTCCATTGAAATTTATGAATGACGTAAAGTAGGTAAGGTAAAAAATCTTTATTGAATTGTACCATCTAAATTGCATTTTAATGTAAAAGAATTTATAGAGAAAAATTATTATAAATAATAATGTTTTTTTTTTTTTTTTGTTTTGTATTCTTCTTCTGTATTTTTATAATAACAAATAAGAAAACAAAAAAAAAAAATAAGAGCTAAACAAAAATAAAAATATTTAGTTAGAAAATACAAAGAAATTTAAAGAGAAAAGTTTTATTTTGAAAAGAGTTTTCTTTAAAAGAAACAAAAAAAAAAAAAACACAACAAATAAAAATTCGAACAAGAACAATTTTTGTTTTTGTTCTTCTTTTATTATTATTTATCTTAAATTTAGCCTTGATAGATTATTTCAGATGCAGGATGTTTATTTTTTTTTTTTTATTTTTATTTTTTTTATTTATTGTTTTTATTGTTTTTTTTTTCTCAGAAAATAATTTATTTATTTTTTAAGTTGGATATTATTTAGAAGAGGAAGCAATAACGAATATTGAAATATATTATGTACGATTTGAATTGGTACATTTTTATATGTGTAAACCCTTATAACTGAATTGTTAATTTACAATCCTATACTTTGGAGAATTGTTTTTCATAAAACAAATTCTATTCATTTATTTATGAAGAAATTTGAGTTTTCAATTATATGATCCTATTTTTAATATTAGTTTTACTTTTTATATATTATATAGGTAATAACCAATCTATATAGAATATCAATATGAATTTTTGAAAATTTATTAAGAATATTTAATATGATAATATTCATTAATAAATCAATATTTATTGGTAGTAAGTAAGTATAGTTTACAATTTATTATAAAAATATTTTCCAGAATTTTGGTTTCAATATTTTGGTATTACAATCTCTTTACATTTAAATTTTTAGATATTAACATTGAAAAAAGAAATTTTAAGAGAGAGTGGTAGATTTGAGAAGAAATTCTAGTTTTCTATATCATGTTGATCAATTATTTTGTCCATACTCCTCTTGAGATCATAACATTTTTTGTTGGATCATTAAATTTTCACAAAACATGTCTTAATATTCTGTTGATTTAAATAGCATCGTATTATTGTAGCGTTATTGTTTGCACATATTGTCTACTAGCAGGGAAAAATTTTATCAGATAATAAATTTGAACTTGAGTTAGTCGCATTGCTGGATTGTAATTTTAAATATTTTTAGTGCACCTACGGGTTAGTTTAATCAAAATAGATATGATATCGTCGGTTATATATAAAAACAATTAATATCGTACTTTTTTTCAGTAATTTAAATATGGTAAAAATAGTTTAAATTTTTTTAGATATCTATGTTTAAAAATAGTGAATATTCCATCTATTCCAAATACTGGAAGGTGTGAATAAAAATTGAGTATGAAAATATTGACTCAGCTTTTGTGATAGAACACTTAGTTGGGTGTGAATACAAAAAGAATATCGATAAACTAATCACTACACTCTAATCAGCATTTTTGACATTTTAAAGTTAACTTAATTTTGGTGTGAATAAAATTTTTAGAGTGAAAAAAAAACTAAATTTTTGCAATAAAAAACAAAAGTAAAAAGTAAAAAGGCAAAAACAAAAATGATGAATGTTGGATGAAAATTTTATCGAAGGGTACGTAGACATAAACTCGCAAACTACCAAAGAAAAAAAAAATATAAACTTTTCGTATAATAAATCTGTACAATGATTTAAAATCGTTTACTAATATTTATAAACATACTTAAATTAATTTTTCTGTTTTAAAATTATTAAATTAATCTTTATTTACTAAATTTTGTATTTATATTTTAAATTTATTATATTTTATTTAAACGTTTTATGGTATATATATATATAAAATTTATTACTCCGAACAATTATTCTATTTGACATTTCTAAACTCTAATTTTGAAATTTAGATTGAGTGGCAGGAACAACTTTGAATAAAATTTTTATTCACATTAGATTGAATAGTGTTCACTCTGAAAAGTTTTCTCTACTCATGAAATTTTATTCTGAGTACTCACTCAATTTTTATTCATACCACACCCTGTATAAATTTTTATGTCTTAAAACTGACTTATAAAATTTTGTAAAGACATTAAAATAATGCATTTTACTCAAAACATCAATTTTGCATATTAATTGTTTTTCTATGTACCTCACGATCTGGATTATACTGGACAAATTTATTCAATCAAGTCACACACTCCAAAATTTTATCCAAACTATTTGAAATATTTTTAAAAGCAATTAACTTAGATAATTAATTTAAGATGTATTAGAGTATGACATTTTTCACATTAAATTTTATTCATTCTATTTACATTTTTCACATTAACTTTTATTCACATTAACATTTTTCACATTAACTATCGTTGTACAAAGACAGTGCTAATATCTTATTAATTAACTCTTAATTAATTAATTTAATTTGTCTAATTAAGTATTTTTGTTTTTTTTTTCGTATTTAATATTTACAATTCATTAAGTTATATAATATTGTATATATTATTATAGTGGTTTGAAGAAGAGTATCGTATGATAGTTCTTAACTACTTACTATATACCTTGACATCGTAAATGTCTCAGCACAAAGTTGAATACAACGTCCACATGATCTTAAATGTCTACAAAAGCTGACAAAAGCTTGAGACATTGTATACATGATCACAATTGTTGTTGACGATGTCTCCGCAACCGGTTTGACAGGTATAAAAAAAAATTTTTACATTTTTAAAAACCCAATGTTGTACAGTGTTAATAAAAATTGTATGTTCATTTTGTTTGATCACAACTTATTTACGAATGAAATAGACAACTTAGTTTTTTTTTGACATTGTATCAGGCTGAAGTTTGTTTTAAAACATTTACAATGTCACCGATAATTTTATAGGTCGAATAGAATTTTACGCTTCAATTTCCTAGGTCCTGAATTTCTCATGAGATTATTGATTTTTATATTAAATTTATTGATTGATAAAACTACATATTTTAACTTCAATTTCGCTTTTAATGTGTGATTAATGTGATAATTAAATACATTTGAATTCAGATAATATATGTCCTAAATTAATTTTGGATCATTCTATTTATCTTTGTTTTCGTTCTAATTAACAATAGCAATTTCTGTAACAATTATTTATAACCCTCTTTGTAAATGATCGTCTTGATTGTGGTTGACAACCTTATCAATGTAAATAATAATGATTATTATAAACTTAATTGAGCAAGTGCTTCGTTCATCTGATCAGAATTTTCTAGGCAGTCCAATATTATAATACCGACTGATAAAATACAGATCCAATTCAAGAACAAAATTTTTATTTCAACTTTTATTTTAGAAATACAATTTTCGGTACAATATCATAGCTAACTTATCATGCTCATGCTATTAAATAAATGAACAAAGTATATTAAATATTCATCATGAAATTATGAAATTATTTTCAACTTCATCTTGAGTTTTATTGACTTTTTATCAATTTCTCAGAATAGAAAATATTTTAAAGTGATTCTAAACATGCATTTTTATTAAACAACACAGTATGGTACAATTATTAAAAATTATTGCCAATAAAAAAAAACACAAATATCCAAAACAAAAATATTTCATCATATTATTCCAGTCTAGAAATTTTTTATGTACCTCCTATATTTGGCTTATAGATAGCAGAAATACTTTGAAAAAATATCTAAAAGAAAGCATATTATTATATTGATTACATATTGCGATTTTCTAGTTTCAACAACAGCAACAATAGTAGAAGCAGCAGCAGCAGCATTATAACATCAATAATCGAGTGCCCTAGATAATTTCCTAAAGGCAAACAAAACAAAAAAAAATAAATAAATAAAAAAAAAACTAGAACCAAAAAGGAAAATAATACAATCAAAAGTACAAGGATATAAAAAACAAAATTATATTCAAGAATTGAGCTGCTTATGCTCATTTTTAGTTAGTTAATTAAGTGTCTACACTCCACACAAATTTTGTCAAGTATTTTTTCTTCTTAACTTATTTTTTGTTTTTTTATTTTAATTTAGATATCGAATTAGGCGAATTGCTTTAGAGGATGTAGAAAACATTGTGCTTTATTAGATTAAGTAAGTCATTTACAGGATGATTTTTAGGACTTGTTTATAGGGATTTTACAAAATTCTAATGTATTAGACAAACTACGTTGTATTTTCGATCAATTATTTTGCTGGTAAATAAGATTGTAATTATTCAAATTGTTATGCAACACAAATACAATTAGCACAATATGATATGTTGTAATACTTTATTAACTGTAAACTACAACTTTAATAAATTCATCATGGTTATCATTGAAAAGTTAAAAAAAAAAATGTAAAATTGGAGTTTTGTAACAATATAGGTACAACCTTTATTTACTGCACGACATAACGAAATACGAACTCAACCGAAAGGCCCAGGTTCGATTCCGAATGAAGCTGAAAAAATGCTTTATGGGCTTTTCGACCTGGTCAGGCTCTATATCATTACGATAAAATAAATGATAGAACAAATTGAGAACATAATCTAGTGATAACCTAAATAAAATGGAATTATTCTATTTAAGAAAACACATTTAATGAGTTGATAAGCCCAGTAATTTGATAAATAAATCCTCGAAAAACATTGTAGTAAAATATTGTAATAGAAACTTGCAGTACCATATTAAATTATACACCATTTACCATCTACCTAAGTTATTTTCAAGAACATAACAAAAACACATACTAGTGATACTTATCTTCTAATTCTGTTATAATCTTTGTAGATTCTTACACTATTAGCATTACGTTTTTTTATTTCAGAGTTTTGGTAAAGTCTTTTCTTAACAAAATTATAATTGTTGTTCTGTTCTCTTTATACAAGCAAGTGGAAGAATACTTCTATCATGATATCTGCCTTAACTGAAGTTATAATTCAATACGTTTGTCTTTAGCAGGGGCATAATTGTCAGTGGAATCACCGCGTAAAAATTTCAAATAGGCATAAACATATGCGAACATGAAATGTATCCATACCGCTTAACAAATATGCAACACAATCTCCAATAAATTGTAGATACAAAAAATGCGTTAATATATAGCTATTAAATGATTTTCGTATTACATCGATGCTAAGTTCGTAATACACAGTACAAAATATTAAGATGTGAAAATAATTTTGCGAAAGTAGCAATACGCGGTTATGTAGCAGAGATCTGATAAGTCTAAAAAATGACTTATATTAAAGTGTTTAAAACACAATTATTATAAAGCGTGCGAATGGATGGTAGACATATTATAATCGGACCATTTATAATCGATTATTTTACGTAGGGATTTTTGTTTAGTAATTCACAAGGAAAGCCAATTACTTCTGGCCCTGCAATAATGTAATTTATATTATTTGGCAACAAGTCAGCCGACAGTATTTTGATCTTTACAGAACACCAGATGTATTGAATTTTTGAAATGAAAACAAGTTCGAGCTATAATTTATTTTTTTTATTTTTATTCTGATTTAGTTCAAGTGTTCAGAAATATTACAATATTAAAATTTACAATAAAACCATTTTACAATAATAAAATATAAAACGAATACAATAATTAGTAATTTAAAATAGAGATTGTAAAAATTATACAAGCAGTTTACACAAAATTCTTAATAAAATTAGAAAATTATTTTAAATAAGGATTTCTTTACAACATCTTTACTTATATCAAAATTTATTGTTGTGTTGTATTGGTTTGTGTTTATGAGCATTCTGTTAATAGGCTTATATTTCTCGTAGGTAGTTCTGTGAAATGTAATAGAAAATATGTTTTCATGTCTATATTGTTCTCTTGTGTTAATTGTATTTCTTAATCAGATTATACTCCTATTAACTGGTATACTTATAGGACTGAAATAGGAACAAAAACTGGTTACATAATATGTTAAGTAAAATCATCAGAAAAGTGGCAAAATCATCAACTCCAAAATAAGTAAGCTTTAGGGAAAAATATGATTTGTCCACCTCAAAATTATTGAAAAATTAATATACAGGAGAAATTGGAAATAAAAATAGATATTTTAAAATAAAACCAGGATTTATTTTTGTCAATGAATTCGGAAAACTGCCAAATAAAATTAGATAAAATTCGCTTCAGTGTTATTTAGAATTATATGACCTTAACGAATAATGTTTATGGAATACAACTAGGGAAATGAAATGCTTGCAACATATTATATCATCTCTCAGAAAATAACATAGAAACTTGGTCAGCAGCAATCGTATCCCCAAACTGTACTTAGAGTATATAACAGCCAATTTTCAGTTATGTGATGGAGCTATGAAGAACCTCTTAGAACTCCAACATTGAAATAATTAAATGTTTCAAGGGGTTTAAATCTATTATCAACGCTCTCTGGATCGTGCAGTATGACATAATTGATATGACATTATATCATCAGTTGGTGAATTCATTCAAGTTCATTTGTACCTCAGCTAATCATAAACAAAGCTTCTAGCGAGCTTAAACTGAAACGTTTTAGACCACTGATTTTAAAGCTATGTTTGCACATAATCTAAATAAATATCCAAATTAAATTAAGTTGCTGGACCCTTCCCTTAGATGTTATGTTAACTGCTCTTCGATATTATATTCAATATCTTTCTCAGATAGTTGTATACCGAATAAAGATACAAAAAAAGTATATTTTTGAATTAATCAAAAGATGTCAGTTCGAGCGTAATTTTTTTTTTTTTTTTTTGAAGATATCGAATCTTTGAAACAATGATAAAATTAGAAATTATTACACTTTTAATTAGAGCAATAATTAAAATATATCTTAAAGACTAACTTTTAACTAATTTTTCTTTAAAAAATTTTCTAATAAAATAGCTCAAAAAAAATTTCGTAGATCTTCGAAAAAGATTCGATGTTGCACCATAAAAGTTTTTATTAAGCCGTACATTAAAATAAAGTTACGTCAAACTTATACAAGTTCGGAAGGATTAATTATTTTTAATCTTTTAAGAATTTTATGATTAATAAAGATTAAAAACTTTCTTATTACCATACCTAGAATTTTTAATCTTTATTATTAAATGTGTATTTAGACTCTAGAGCCAAAAACATGTTCTATAAAAAATAAATTTGATTGTTATTTAATTTTTTGTTTTATTTTTGATTGTTTTAAGATATTGCATGTTGTACTGTTATTTTTAAAAATAACAAATGGACTATAACAGTTATGAACAGGTTCAAATAAAATATATATCTATTTTAGCTGTACATAATTATAATACTAACGGCTCTGAAAGTAATGTAAATATTCTGTATTAAATTTTTATTCTTCAATTTATCTGACATCTATCTGAGCAATTAATAAATTTTTAATTAAATTATGATAGAATTTATTTTAATGTCTACAAATCAAATGTTCAATTATTATAGAATTTAGGAATCGAAAAATTATGAATCGATTATGTATATCTTGGAAGTTTTAATTTAACATTTATCTATATCATTTGTTCTCTCAAGAGTGTAGTAGCTCAAAATCACAATTACTATAAGTCCATATTGAACATAAAAAATAATGTTTTTTTACTGAAACATTACATTTTTTATTTACTACAGTCTTACTTAGGATAAGCGATTAATACAATACATGCAGCCCTTCTACGGTGTATATTATTTATTAAAAGTTTAAATCAAGCAGTTACAAAAATTAACTTAAATCTTAAATTTTTTATTTTTTTAACCTATTTTTAAATATTATTAATTTCACTCAGATAATTTAATGTAATTTTTAAATTTCCAAATGTGTTAAGTTTAAAAATATGTCTCACAATTTTTATACTCTTTATACTCATTCGAAATTAATCGAAAAATCATCTTCAATTAGATTATAATAATACTTTACAATCATTATAAATAAAAAAAAAAAAAATAGAACTTAAATAAATTTGAATGACACTCAAATTACTTAATTTTTATTTTCGAACTTACGACGAGTATGTTACGATGACAGCAATATTTTATTATAGTCAGTCACAATAATAATATTTTGACATAATTTTTATCTAGTCTAGACGGCATCCAATGAATACTTAAAATTATTTATTTTTGCTTTTTGAAGTACTGTTATTATTTAAAAAATAAAAGAAAAACATATTTATATTTTTGTCTCTTTTTTTCGTTTTTCTTTTATCTCTATTTATAAAGATCAAACTAGTAGTGATTTGTTTTATAAGAGTTTTATAGAATCCTTTTTGTACATACATGCAAATATGTATATATATATATATATGTATGCATAATAAATATTAATATATATATATATATATAATTATTGTCAGGATGTATTTATTTTTTGTTTCTGGTTTTTGTTTTATAATTTAATACAAAAAGTAGGTGGTAAATAAGGCGTTATATGCATTTTGTTTATTACTATTGTTTTCTCTTTCTTACATTCATCATTATTAAAATATTTGTTTCGTTTCAAATGGAATGAAATTGAGAAAAAATATTATTGTTGATATTTATTTTTGGCTTGTTTTGTTTTTGGAACAAGTCAAATAATTATTATTTACTGATATTTATTCATATTTATGGTTATATATATGTATACTATTATAATGTGAATATACAGAGTGATTTAAAAAATAAATGATATAATAGTTATGGTAGATGCTTTATGCTCTATGCTTTTAAAATTTTTTGTTTTATTTTTGATTCAGATATATCGCGTTTGTATTGCTGTTCTTTAAAATAACACATGGCTACAATAGTCTAGTCTAGAACAAAATTGAAATAAAATTATATTTAATTGGGTGCAATACAAACATTCCTGAAATTAAAGTCTATATCGTATTTTCATTTTTTATTCATTAATTTATTTGATATCAATATCTGACAAATCAGTATCTGTTAATTTAAATACAGAAATTTAGATAGAATAAAATATATTTTGGTGCCCCGAATACAAATGTTCAAATATAGAATGTATCATCAATTGAAAAATTGAATCGATTTTACATATCAAAAGTTCTAATTTTGGGATTCTCTATACTGCTTGTCTGGTTCCATTAATCACAGTTATAACAATTCAGTATTCAACATAAAACATTAACTTTTTTTAGAAAAAACATTCAATTTTGAGATAATACATCCTTGAACAGAACAGGCGGTATATAGAATACACATAACCAATAGAAACCAATAGAATACACATAACTCTAGAATGTTTATTTATTTACTAACTGGGAGCATAAATTTCGAATTAAAGAAAAATATGAATTTACTTTTTTAACATAACCTTATTTTTTAAATATTTATTTTATTGGAATTTAGTATCCTAATTTTTTTTCTTTTGGGCAAATGTACCCAAAAATAATTGTAAATGTAATAAAAAGCAAATGTACACACTTGTGCCGCATTTTTACTGAATCGTCAAACATCATCGCAAAATCAACAAAAACAAAAACAATCTCAAAAATTAGATTTTATACACTTGCATTTTATTAGAGAATTTTTTCTCAAATTTTGGTCCAACACTGTCGGTTAACCAAAATATTTTTAAATGAGTAGGACCTAAAAATAAAATGTATTATACGTATTTTTTTGCGTATATTTCATACATACAAACATCGGAGCATATGTTTAAAATTGAACTGCGTTACCGGGATATTGTTGCCTTTATCAAGTCAGTTATCATATAGGCAATATACAATAGTATACCGGGTGTTTCAGACCATGCGTTTCAGTTATTTTAAATCCCCTAAGAGGGGAAGGAGCCGTTATTTTAAAATTGAATAAAAATTTTATTAACTAAAACAAGTGTGCTCTATCGATTGGTGATATTTTCAAATTCCGGGAAGGAAGGGAAATCGGTTTTTTCAGACCAAAAATCACCGAAATTGGCCGAAATCGATATTTTTAAATTGGAATGGGTACTTTTTTATGCAAATTCGGATTCTACGTCAAAAAATAAGTAACTTTTGCAAAGTAAATTTTTTTTTTTTGTTTAAACTTTGTAGGAATCCAAAACTGAGATAAAAAATATGATAATGTGAAGAACAAATTTATTTATAAAAATTATTATCATTAATTTTAGTTTACCAAAGGAAAATATTGAGCATTTTTGTTTTATTGTTATTAATTTTAAAGAAAAATACTAAGAAAACGAAAAAAAAATCATTTAACATAATTTTCTTATATTTTGTCGTAGAATCTGAATTTGCATTAAAAAGTACCCCTTCCTATTTGAAAATCTCAATTTCGGCCAGTTTCGGTGTATTTTGGTCTTAAAAAACCGATTTGCGGTCTTTTTCGGAAGTTAAAAATACCACCAATCGACAGAGCACCCTCGATTTAGTTAACAAAATTTTTTTTTAATTTTAAAATAACGGCTCCTTTCTTTGTTAAAAAGCTGATACGCATGCTCTGGACCACACGGTATATAGGCCAGTCAATTTATATATAATTAAAATTTTAAGTCAAGCGGTTACAAAAATTAACTTAAATATTATTTTTTAACTGCTAAGATATAAATTTTTCGTACATAGTAATCTCAACTATAAAGCACAAAACGATTTATAATTTTACTACTTATTAGTTAAATATAGATAAATTTTTAATTTTAATGTGAGGACAGAATTATTGAAAAAAATATATTAAATAAGGTGGTAGTAAAAGTAGATTACTAGAGTAGATTAGTTTATTAATTGATGGAGTGTTACCTTAAATTTATTACCAGTAATAAGGTTCTATAAATAGATTCAAATAGTAGGCCTATAAAAATATTCAAATATGAACCATTTCATATTGTACACCAGTAAGAAAAGATTAATGAACTGGTGTCGAAAATTTGTATTTGTATTTGTATTTGTTATCAGGGTTTTGAAAAAGTAAGCGAATGTGTTAGAAAATTCCTCCGCATCACTTAATAATGCCTATGGTATGGGATTTGATTTAATTACCATTATATGTATAACTACTGTTATATATGTAATTACGATTATATGTAACTGAAATGTAATGGCAATGTTCATTTATCACCAAAAGCGCAGGACCTGGAATGTTCTTTGAAAAATAATAACTTAAGCTTCAGTTTTGTCTTGGTAAACCCTACATAGTTTTCCAGGATGAAGTATTTTCTATAAACGCATCAGTGAATATAATAAAAGAGCAAATAGATCATCTTTGAGTCATTAGAATCTTTAGTGACAGTCAGGCTGCCTTAAAAGCTATTGAAAGTAACTTCATCATATCTAGATTGGCGGGAGATAGCCCTGAACCTCATAGCGCTTCGAAATAAGGTACAATTAATCTGGCTTCCAGGTCATAGAGGCCTGCCTGGAAATGAGAAAGCTGACGAACTAGTCAAATCGTTGGCAAAATGTTGCCCATTTATGAAGCGGAACCGGCAATTGGTATATCTATTGATAATATTAAACTATCTATGGAAAACCTATCACTATTGATATGATCTATTGATAATATAAACTATCACTGAAAACGCACTACATAACCTCAGAAAACTTCTGCAGAATAAAACCCTCAAACGTATTTGCCTTTATTAAAAGGTCGACTAAGTTGAGACGTGGAGGAAGGCATATTGGCTCCTTATGCCTACATTACAACCCTATTAGGCATATTAGGGTTATTAGGCATATTAGGGTTACCTTCGTTTGAAAAACAAAAAAAAAAATCACCAAAATACACTAATAAAGCCTGTGGGTTTAATTTAAAAACATAAAAAATTATAACATGCTGAGTAAAAATGTATATTAATTTGATATTATAGGTATTTCTGGACATTTAAAGATTATTAACCGTTTCCCTACCAATGTCATTTATAAAGGAAGGAATTTTAAACGTTTTTTTTTTTTTTTTGTGAAATTCATTAGTTAAAGGCTTACAATGATTTATGTGTAATATTTTGTAAATTGTAAAATTTACAAATTTACAAAAAGCAACATAATAATTAAGTATGTATGGCTGCTTGTGTAAGTGTGTTTGTACATAATGAAATATAAATTGAATTGGCGTCGAATTGGCAGATGATGATAAAATTAAGTTTGTAGTTGATGGTGGACTATAAAGTGTTTTTTGTTTTTCAAAAATAAAATTCGAATTTGAATGAATCTATTGAATTATTTAAGGGAGCCGGTTTTTTTGTCGAAAAAAAAAATGTTGAAAAAATAATGTCGAAAGGAAAAAATTTTGAAAAAAAAAATGTAGAAAAAACATTTTGACATTTTGCTTTTCACACCCATAATTTGAATCAAATTAGTTCTATTGAACAATTCGAACTTATTCAATAAATAAATGAAAATTATTTGTAAATTTTTTTTAATTGTTTTTGTTGTATATTTTCTTTTATTAAAATTTTAATTAATCCTCTTAAAATTGCTTTAACACAATCATATTTATTAAATCAAGATCAATTAGACCCATTTAGACCAAGACAGTAATACCACAGAATACCATTGATTCGCCGCATTTGCCAAAATCAATTTGAGCTATTTATAAAGCGATGGAGGCACTTCATTTTTGTACCTGTAAGATCAGCTAGAAAGTTTAGAAAGTAGACATCTAGATGGTTTTTTTTTTTAAATTAATGCAAATTCTGGTGGAATATCCAGATTGTAATAGCATATAAAGAAACACAAATTTAAGTCAACAATTATTTTTATTAAATCTTAGTTAGTATGACTTAAAACTTATTATGTTATGTAATTTCTTGAATGATATTAAAAAATTATCATTTTGATATATTTCAAATGTTTTGACCACAAATAAATTGTTCTTTTGTTTTTTTTTTTTGTATTATAATTAAAACTAAGCTTGTACATATTTTAAAAGATTAAGTGTTCTTACTTCTGGAATTTGTTGAATAAATAAATAAATTAATTTATTTACTCGTATTATGAAACATCAACATGCAAATTCACTTAATATTTGAACTTTTAGTTTCACTTTACAAATAAGAATCACGAACATCATTACCAAGTGCCATAGTTGAATTTGGTGGTTTTAAAAAGAAAATATGTTTGGTAGTTATGAAAACGAGAATTTGATTTTTCAATACTTAATTAAATTTCTCGTTCTGTATCCTGTGTACGCCTGTACTTTATAATACATTTAGTATAACCGATATATATTAGGTTATTTTATTTTAAAGATCCTTATAGTTCTTATAATATATAGTTTATTTCTTGTTCAATATGAAAAGCTCAAGTTTTTTTGAAATCTTCTTGCACATGTGTTCTTTGAAATTTAATTAATTGTCTACTAGACCTAAATATGATATGTCTCAACATATCGATAATGTGTTGATCAATTATAAAATCAGATCACATTCACCATTTATAGCCATGGCTATAATTTTGATTATGGTAAAACTCAGTTTGTTGTTTTTTACCCATTGGGCTATTTTTTCAAGATTCAAGTTGATTTTCCGAACGCATTCTTCAATAAAATAATCCGTCATGAAAATCGACATATCATCTTCAAAAAAGGATATTTGAACAAATTCAACAACTTTATTAATATCGTTTGTATACAACAAAAATAGTAAAATACTCAGCATTGACTCCTGTGGTACTGCAATTGAATTTTTTTTATAATTTGAGAACTGATTGTTGATTTTAGTTCTTTGATATCGGTTCTGCAAATATGATTGAAATGACTTATTTTAATTTCACCTAATACCATAACTTTCCATTTTTACAACAAAATTTACTGAACGACTATTTCAAATACTCGTCATAGGTCTACAGCTACTTTTACTTATATCAGTTTTCGCCGATTTCCAATTCGATATCACTAAGTTTAATTAAAGCTGGGTATTTTTTGAATTTCTAATTTTTCTTTACAATTACTTTTGGAACAGTGTCATGAAAGCTTATGTTGATGATGAATTTTTTAGCTGTGTAATAGAGTTTCACATTGAAAATATTTTAAACTTATGCAACTAAACTTCTAGGAAATACTTTATTTTAAAAACATTCTGTATACAACATATATTCGTAATTAATACATACATATATAATATATAAATATATAATATTAAATATATATATTGGGCTTAAGGATATTAAAATTATTTCACAATAATGATTGCGATGATAGAAAATGATAGGAAAAAGAGAATGTCAGCACAAAAACAGAAAACAAGAACAAAAAACATAGCACTTTAACAATGGTGAGATAAAATGTTTATATATATATATATATATATATATATATATGTGTTTATTTGTAATAATGACTTTTGAAATATCCATGAAATTGGTAAAAACATGAAGAAAGAAAAAAAAAATGGTAGGCGGATGGAAGAGAATAATATTGTAAGATGTCCTTAATTTTTGTTGATTTTATCTACATACATACAAACACATAGATAGTAGTAGTTTCAAACATTTTATCTATACTTCAATAGAATTATGGGTGCTGTTAGCTGATTGAGATCATGTTAATTATGACAATTAGGTCATTGTCTTTTTTTTTTGCTCTGTTTTGTTTCCCTTCATAATTTTTTGTAACAAAACAAAACAAAAAAAAAAAACTTATTTGAAAATGTTTAATATTTGACCTTAATTTACCCTTTTTTTTTATGCCTCTTTTGAATGAATTTTTAATTTGCATATGTTAAAATTTTTTTTTTATAATATTAATTTTTGTTGTTTTGTTTTTTTTTTCAGTAATTGCTTATACATATTTAATAGATTCTGCATTTTAATTTTGTATTAAATTGCGTTTTTATTTTTTATTTTGATTCACTTCAACCCCAATTCATAAGATATAAAATGCTAGATTAACGGGATGCTAAAATTCAAATTACAAAGCTTTTTAGATTCAAATTACATAAGAAATTTCAAGTTGTTCTTATAAGGACTCTAATATTTATTCTTTATTCTAAGATCTTTATTGTATAAATTAAATTAGGTGTGATTAAGGTAGACTTATCTTTCATATGAACTATACCCGACATTTTCTTTATTCATTACATGAGTTATAGATTTCGATAACATTTGTGATCTCATAACGTTAAAAAATAATAATTAGTTATTCGTTAATTTAACGTATTTGATAAAGCGTTAATATTATTGGGGAATGACGGCGGCGTGCCATATGATTCAAAATGCGTGATATTTCATCCGCAGCGTATGCAATTTCAAGCGCATTTCTAAATATACAAAAAATAAATATGGTTATATTCAGAACCAAAATCATGTCCCTACACTATATTACTATAGTAGACGGGTTACATATAAAACTATAGAGTATAACCCGGGCAACATTAATGGAGATATAAGATGTCTATGCCGGATAAGGATAAAAATAGACTATTAGAAAACACAAAAGAAATGGTTGGAAAACACGTACAACTAGCACTAAGTATTACAAATACATATTTTTTCTCGTTTCAACTATAGGTTAAGCGGTTTTAGTTAGGTTTAGTTAAGGTTAGTAGATTTAGTTAGGTTAAGTTTTATCTTAAATAATACCAGAATAAATTGGTTTTTACACCGCAGGTTTTTTCTAATGCATTTATATAAGAATGCGGCAAGTAAATTAAAACTAAATAATAACAAAAATAATAATATTAATTATATAACATAAATTAACATAAAAAGCACACTATTAATTTTATATGTTAATAATAATATCACAAAAACTATTTTTTGTAAACCTGATCTAGACTAAGTAACTGTAAGATTGTACAATGGGTAAAATACAGTTAAAAAAAAAAAAATATACCAAAAGTTATCAAGCTTATCGCCATACGGTATTGTTTTGTACGTTTACGTCTTATGTCATTAGTCCCAACATTTTGTTTACAGATTGATAAATATTTCTGTTGCTTAAGGTTTCACCGCCATACGGTATAGGTTTGTACGTTTGCGTCTTATGTCATTTGCCCCAACATTTTGTTCACAGAATGATAAATATTTCTTTTTCAATTAAAAGCGCACCATTGAATGATTTAATTTTTCAAAAATAAACCTATTATGACTTATGACTAATAACAACATTTCTCAACACTGAGTGGTTAAAAACAGTATAACGCTTCCTCTTTTGCTGAACTATAATATTTAACATTACTGAACTATTGCAATTTAAAAATAAGGCATTATTAGTAAAATTTAACGGTTGTTTTTAAAGTAAAAAAGCAGTTTAAAATAAATCTAAACTATTTTATTCATTAAAGCAAAATACGTTAAATTTGCCTTTAACTTGAACTATAATTCACTCACAGGGGCTCCTAGTTTTTATATAATTTTGTTGAATTTTATAGAGTAAATGAATTTCTTTTTGTTTCTAATTTTAAATGAAAATCAATTTATGGAATAACCAAATGTATTATTAAAAATAAATAAATATGATACATATCAGAGTGATACTATTTAAGAACATTTTGACAAAATCCTTATTACTTAAGTTGATTTTCCATAAAGAGTTTTACTCTAATATGTGAGCAAACATAATATTTTCTTACTAAAACTAATCTTAAATGTAGTTCAATAGCTTTTCATTGTAAATAGAGATAAAAAAATTGTTTATGACTGGAGTTGAGATACAAAGACAGGTTGAGAAAATATTAAATATTATGTCGATCTTTTTCTCAACCGCTACAATTTTTGACTAATTAATTTACCATCATTGACTACTTACTGTACCATCTATAACAATATTATGGTGATAAATAACTTACTACTTTAAATAGGTAAAATAAAAGGTAATATTTAATATAAAATGTTATGATCATTTATGTGGGAAATCGTACCACTAGAAGTGGTCACAATTATTAAACCTTAACTTGAATTTCTCTAACTTGAAATAATATGAATTATCTACTTTATTTTTAAACTTTAGCTTTAATCACTTTTACTTGAACTAAAATGCATGATTTACTTTAACTATTGTGAATGGATTAAGCTTTAAACTGTACTCGTTAAATTCTAATCTAAAAGTTCTCACTTCTATATAAAAGCTTTGCAGGAGGTAATTGTAAAAAATAAAAAGAAAGACAAGTTCTTTTTTGTTGCAGCAGCCGTTAAGCTCGGACAAAAATTGTAAATTAATTAAAACTCATTATAATTTCATTCAACGTAATATTAAGTAAATTAAATGTAATTGAAACACAATAAAATTTATAAACGAATTTATACAAAAATCCTACATTTATACTCAGATATTGTGTCAGATAATATCTTAGATTTAATTGTCGATATTTTATATAAAATACATATTATTATGTTTTTCTAAGTTTTTGAAACAATAAACCGAATCTAAACATACAGATTAATTTATATATATAAATATATTTTCTATATACAATCTCAAAAACAATCTGTATGTACACAAATAATCTCAAAATCATATACTTTAGTATTTTATTATATAAAACTATAACAAAAAATCTCATTAAAATAAAACTAATATCTACTTTTCTGATCAGATTAAATCTATATTGTCAAATTCTGTCTACACGCTAGATTTTCATTAGATTTAAATTTGATCTTTGATTTTTTCTGACATATAAATTTTTCATAATATTACTCTCATAATTTTTTAAATTATTATATATACAAGTAGAGTAGAATATATTTTTTCCATTTTTTTATGTACTTGAATTAACTTAATTATATATATTTTATATATATGTATTATTTCTAATTTTAACTTTAATTAACAAATGAATAAAAATAATAATATAGAATATATGATTAAGGTCAAATTTATTTCGAAAATTTTCTAAAATTAGTACAATTTTATAATTATTAATATGTACATTGTACAAAATGTACATATATGTATATATATATATATATATGTATATATTTTTCAGAAAACTAAATTTTTGGACAATATACCCCAACAATATAAATTGTTATAAGTTTTATTATCTATATACATCCAAATTAAAAATATATAGATATATTTATCTTCCAGATACATGGTTATCTATTGATTTAAAGTTATCTTGATGAACAATATATTGTTACAGGATTTCTAATTAAGAAAATTATTTGCTCTAAATAGCAATAAAAAAATTTTTTTTTTTTTATTAATATTCTTGTTATTGATTTATTAATTAACCTTCTCGATAAATACCTTATTCGATACATAAAATTATGATAGAATATAAAAATATAGGTACAATTCTTTAACTGTATATTATGAATAATGGTAATTAATGTATATGAACTCCTTCAAGCTAAAAAACAATGGTAACCATGTTGAACTGATAAATATAAATTAACTTAAGCTATATATACTATAATTAATATGAAAAATATCTTTTTTTTTTGTTTTAAAATAAATGGACTTAGTTTTGTACTATGACTAATTTTTATTATACATATACTAAAATAGGTACTGTCCTACTTCCCGATGTTTATTTTTGTTAAGTTCTTATTATTTTTAGTAGTATAAAATATATAATCAGTAATCACCTTGTATTTCATTTTCATTTTATCAAAACAACACTTTGGTACCTAATTCAAATCATAAATTGTACAAGTACGATTGTGCAAAGTGTTTATAAATTCAATTTTACTCTAAAAACCATGCCAACACTGTCAAAAAAAGCTGTTTAAAAAAAACCTTTCTTAATTTTATATTTGCTTGAAAAGCACAGTGGCTGTCTGTCTATGATAAGATATAGTACTTTTTTACACTAAAAAACCTGATCCAAAAATGGATTAGTCATCAAAAACTGAATTAATGAGGGAAAGCTTTACCGTTAAGAAATTTTTTAAATTCAGAATTTAAGGTACAAAATGGTCGGGATAATATAGAATATATGATGAAGATCAAATTTAAGAAAGAAGTTTGTTCTGGATCAATAGAACTACTGCTAATAGTTTTTATAACAATACGCGTATCAGTAAAGTAAAAAGGAAAATATTTGAATATTTTCGGCAATTATACTGTTAATAACTTATGATGGTAAATTGGGTCATCTGAGCTATGTTTACTTCTAATCGACTGCCACAATTCGTTATAAATATATTTTTTTTTATTATTTTTATGCAAGCTCAATAACTCAATAACATATAGGTGGTTTAATTTTTTTGCTTCAGTACCTATCCAGATATTTTCTTTCAAATTCTATTCGATAATATTTGGTTCAACTATTATTATGTAGGTCTAATTTTTTAATCAACAAAATAAAACCAAAAAATTTACAAATTAGAAACACGTTATATTTTTATTCTACATCTATTATAAAATATTGATAACTAGAAGAAACCCCCGGGTAGATACCCGGCCGTGCAAAAGAAAGCAATTTTTCTGTTAAACGGCACAATAAAATGATTTTTAATAAAATTAACGATTTGACATGTTGAAAGTATCTGACAACAATATATAGAATAGTAATATTAATAGCACGCCATAAAAAACATTAAAAATGTTCAAAGTTAATCTTTATAAAATAAACTCTTTTATTTATAAAATAAAATATCAAAACTATCTGATATAATTAAACTTTTTTTTATAAGATTTAATTTGTTTTTATTATTTTTTTTATTTATCAAGGGAAGGTGAAAGCCTCGAAAAATACTAAGCAGACCGCGTACTTAGAAAATTAGCTATGTGGGATTCTAACCCACTAAAGCCACAGCAACCCTTTACCATAACTGATATTATTGACCGATTACTTGATTTTTCGCGTTAATTGAGAAAGTGTAGTGTGTTGGAATATTATTAAAAAATAGTTTACGCAAATTTCATTAATCCATTAATCATAGCTATGGCTTAGTACCATTACCGTTTAACCAATTATTATGAGCGAGTTTTAAAATTTATCATATGGAAAAAATTGGATAAAATGGAATATTCTAGCAAACCTCCTGGTATGCAACATTGTCAGTTACACTGTCCTTGTCACTAGTTTTCTTTCCCCTGCCTTGGTCCTGGTAGAATTTTAATTTTTAGAGCAATGGATTTTTTTGCTCTTGGAATTGCTGTTTAGAGCTGACCATGGATGACACGTTTCCCAGCAAAATTCATTTTTTTTGGAAGACCGGAGATTTACCAGGAGGTTTTCTAGTATGTAAATACATATAATCATCAAATCAAATATCCGCTATTATTTTTTATTAAATTTAACTACTATACAATCTGTAAAATGAATTCGAGCAATACAATTTTAATGCAGGTTCGATAAACATAATAATGTATCACATCATTTCAGTTATCTCTTTTTGGTATTGGTGAATATACGTTTCTTTAAAATGTATTAATCTGTAAAATTATATAAAGTCCTATAAATTTCGTGTATCTGAAAACTTATATGTATTTTATAAATTATCCTTTAAAACCTATATTAATGTTATCCTACTTATTATTTTTTTTATCCTACTAAAAGTGCAAAAAACCAAATGCGATAATCCAAAACCAATAATAAAAGAAAATTTGACTCAAAAGAGAATCAAACTCACAAAAATCTCTTATACTAACATGGCGCTTCAACAAACTGAGCCAAAATAAAAATTTATTTCAATTCTACAGCCTACATCATTGATTGATTGAATAAAGAAAAAAACGAAGGCATACGAAAAACCACGAAAAGTGTGCCTTCACTAATCGTGTTCTTTTGTATTATAATATAGATATATAAAATAATAAAGGCTAATTTTAATGTCAAATTTGGACATGATTTTATTTAATATCTATATATATATGTATATGAATTTTTCTTTCTTTGGGTACCTATACAATCTTAATTTGTTTTGAAAATAAATAAAATATATAAATTCCGAATAATATATAAATTTTATTTATTTATTTTATTTATTGAACTGATCTTAAATTTGTATATTTATTTATTTGACAATTCTTGAATGAGCCCAATTGTTCGTACAGATTGTATAATATAAACAAATATAGTTAATATAAACTAAATTCCAAATACACAAAATAAGATAATTAAATGTAAACAGTATCGGATAATTCAAATACAAAACAATGATAGTACAAGCAAGAAAATCACTTAAAAAATCACTCAAATTTTAAACATTAATAAAACAAAAATACTATGTATCAATAAACTAAGCCTATGCTATATATACTTAGTAAATACTTAAACATACTTACTTACTTACTTGCTGTGCGCTTTAGATCTTGAAGGCCCTGGACCTGACGCAAAATTATCCCCTACTGACTTAGGTCACGAGCAGAATCTCTCCAGTTGGTGATTTGAAGTTTTTTCATGTCTGCCGATATGGGCTCTCTCGACGACGCGTTCCCTTAGGGTTTGAATTCAAGAATTTCCTAGCCGGAGCATTTTCATCCATACGCTCTACATGACCTAACTAATGAAGACGTCTTATTCTGACTTTTTTTTGGCTAGGTCCATGTCATTGAACAGCTGGTATAGCCACTTTAAATACTAAAACATAGTCAATTTAATAATTAATTTTTTTACTAAGCTTTGGGAGGCAATAATATACATTTTATTTCTATTTTGAATTTGTTTTAGACTATTAATTTCTGTCATCTCACTAGGAATTGTATTGTACACTAACACGCTCTATTATATGATATATCTAGTCCGTTGAAGCTGATATTGGAAGATATTATTCAGAAATCTACTGATTTCTTTGCATGTCCATGATGTGCATTATTTTTTCTTACTAGGATGTTTGCATTTTCATTTTATGTAATTATCAGATGTATATTTTTTTTGTTTTTTCTTATTTCCCAATGAAACATTACAATCTGTCTCTGAAGGAGACATTTAGTAGTTTGTATAACATTTTTTATTCAGGTAAATTTCACTGACTAGCGCATGAGATAACCCAGTGGTCAACCACCAATGTTGTCAACATTATACTCCATTGTATTTTTTGGACTTCATTTGATTATTCCTATTGCCTGCTGGGTAGCTGCAGAATGCTAGCACGCTTAAGGCGACTTACATCACTTGCAGCCAACAAGCCAATCTGTTTGGATGTCCAGCTAATCTTATCTGATACTTTCCGCTTATATTTCTAATCTCCTCCTTGAGAACCATTAAAGTTCACGATATATGACATCACGATATATGACTTCAAATCACGATATATGACATCATTATTGACAAACCAAGACGCGCCAACTATCAATCTTAATAGATTTGGCTGAAAACGTTGTAATATTGCAATTTTTGAGTTGCTGACTATTCGCCACAGTTGGATTCAGTAGGTCCATATCGATTACCAGACAGCTTTATAAATCAGCAGCTTGTTTTCCAGTCATCCAATACAATTTCCAATCCAGTACAACGACGAGTTGCGGCCAATCATCCAATACAATTTACTTAACTTCAAGCCCAGCTGCTTTCTTTTGTTATGAATATGGATTTTCCAAGTGAGTTTCCTATCCAAGTGCATGCCCAAATACTTTACAGCCTCTTTTTGAGGTATGAAATTGGTTTATCAGATGTATCTGAGTAACCAATTTCAATTTTTAATTTTTTATTGGAGATAGCGTCCACCATGACAACATTTTTTTATATTATAATATAAAATTGATTTAAACAATACTAAAATAATTTTCAAATTAAAAAAAAAAATCAAAACCGGTAGAACTTTAATCTAATTTTCTCTTATAAATTCAAAAAAAAAAAAATAAAAAAATAAAAGAACAAAACAAAAAAATTAAATAAAAATTTAATTTTCTTTAATTATTAATTCAATTATATTTTGTGAAAATTATTTACAAATGTCTCAATTTTTACCTATATAAATGCCTTCAATACAATTTTAGAAAATAATACCGTAATTCATTTACTAACTAAAAGGATATAAAAACTATATGAATTATGATGAATAATTACAAATTCAAAAACAAATTTCTTCAAATAGAAATAAAAAAGCAGAAAAAAAAATTCAATTAATTGTACCTGAAAATTGAACATAAACTTTTCAATAAATAAAAGAAAATTGAAAATCAAAATATCAAAAAAAAAAAAACAAAATTAAAAAAAAAATCAAATCATAACAGAAACAAACAAAAAAGGTTTTTTTTTTTTTTTTATTAGTATTAAAAAAAAAAAGTTTTCATCAGTTTCCGTTTTTATATGTACATACACATATAAAGTTGGCTGTATCCAGTATCTGTTCTAAACGCCATTTTGTTTAGCTTTAAATTTTCTATTTTTGAACTTTACATTCAATTTATTTTTTATCATTCTTATATTAATTTTAGTAGAGACTGTTCTCTCCTTTGATTTAGAATTGTAACTTCGCTGAAGACAACTGAAAATGTAGAATAGATTATTTTTATTAATAGATTATTTTTACTAAAATAAAATCTAAATTTGTTTGGGATACTGCCTAATAAAATCAAGCCTGTCTAACCTATTTTGATACTGCCTCCACTATAACATTGTTATAACTGTGAAAATAACGAAATTGCCAATTAATTCTGTGAATTTAGCTTTTAATAGCCATGTCAAATATTTCTGGAATTCGATTGTTAGCTAAAATTAGGTTAAAACATTGACTTGAAACTTGCCAAAATTTTCAAAGTCACATACCTACTCAAAAAAAATCTTTAAGCAGGGCTTATACCAAATAACAAAATATTCGTAGCAGTACTAGTGACCATTGACTAAATAAAATAATACCTGGCATATGCTGGGAAAATCATTTACTTGTATATGTAGAATTTTGCAGACATTTTGTGGGAGTGAGTTGCAAATTATTACCCATTGCAAAGGGGACTTATTCTTGCCAGATCTACTATAAAGTTTCTTTAGATTCATTTAATTATCAGGAACAACATAGACAAGATTTATTGAGGGCTTATACAATTAAGCTAACGGTCGCCACGCAGCCGTTGAGACTAAAGTTCAAAATCTAGTATTGTCTCAGCGCATGATTTTAATTTTTTTGTTTGAAATTTTATCGAGCATCGTGTAAAATTATTATTGAAAAAATATTTATATTAATATTTTCAATACACAATGCACATACATTTTGGTATTGGTTTATTAAACCTCAATTTTCCAACAAATAATTGTCTGTGATACAAGTTGGTGTTTCTAAATTAAAAATTGAATGTATTGTCAAATTATTTCTTGTTTTTTATTATTTGGTAATATTTGCAACAGACGTCGGCCATAGTATTTAGGCTTATCAAACACTTATACAATTTAATTCAATTTAATCAGAATTAAATTTATTCCGGTTGTTTTGGAGCATGCGTATCAGTTTTTTAAGAGTATGTGGTAAAGCAAACAGAGTCGACTTTAACACTTAAAAGACTCAAAGTTGTCTTATTAGTAACAAGATAACAGCATTCGAACCGGTTCTCCAGTTTCAAAATGAAGGTAATTAGCAACTCAAAGACCTGAACATTATCGGAATGCGAGTTAATCAAAAGATGCACTGGAATGAACATATTTTCGATATTGCAAAATGTGTAGGCTTTTTCAGTCACTGCAAAACATATTTTTCATCTCGAAACCTTTTAAAAATCAATAAGGCATATATACGACCCAAAGTTGAGTATAACTCACATTTATGGGCAGGTGCACCAAAAACTGATTTAAATTTTTTGGACAAAGTTCAAAATTGTCGTATAGGCGACATAAATGTGACCTCATCGCTTATATCACTTGGTCATCGTCGTATTGTTTTAACACTTACTCTATTTTATAGATATCTACTTGGTGCTGGCACTTGTTCCGAGGAATTAAAATCACTTCTTCCTCCTCTCAAACAATTCCATCGCACAACACGACAGGCATCAAGTGCCCACCCTTTCAGAGTGGAAATTTCGAGATGGTTTAAGTCCGGCTATGGAAATTCTTTTATAATAAGAACATCTCGATTGTGGAATCGCGTCCCAATCGAAGCATTCCTAATCAGAGAAGGATTTTTTATTTCTGGCTTACAGAGGTTTAAGATGAATATTAACAATATTGTTCGCTCTTTCACACAAAACTTTTCTTCTTCCTTCTTCTTTCCTTTCCTCTAACTATCCTTTCCTTTTCCAACCGTCCGCAACTACTTAAAGGTTCACAACCTAAGTTTTGGCTATAATATAAATAACAAAAAAAAAAAAAAAATAAAAAGAGAGAAACGAGGCCTTGTTTTAAAATTTTAAAGAACTGTTTATTATAAATCGAAAGTGCTCTATCGATTGATGATATTTTCAACTCCCGGAAGGGACCAGAAATCGATTTTTTAAACCGGAAATTCTTTTCCAAAATGCAATTTTCAAATGGGAAGAGCTAGTTTTTTTATGCAAATTTGGATCCTACGTCAAAAATTAATAAACTTCTTATTTGCAGATTCTTCTGAATTGTTGTCAGGTGGTATTGCAAATAATTATGTGCGTAATGGACGTGAGTTGAGAACTTAGCTTTATTTCTCGAAGGAATGTTAACGTCTAAATCTGTGACGAATGAAGTAGTATGCTTACTAAAAAATTTCTTGTTATTCGTTCAACGTGTATGATTTGGTGGTTTGGCTGGAGATGGTTTAGTTTTACTTTTTATTAAAAAATATTTAGTTCACATTGGATATCCCCCTTCCTTTCATCAAACATCTTTATTCCAGGACTTTTTCTTTCTAGTAAATCAAATTGCATTAAATTCTCTATTTTTAGTTTAACGGAAGTTGACTAAACCGATACTAATAAGTTAGTAGACTTTGAATTAGTTGAAATAAATTTGCACGTTAAGTGTCCTGATCCCTTCACTGCACAAAATTGTCTACAATTGAAAATATTATTTTTTCTTCTTTTTATTAAAATGATGAAATTTCAATTTTGATCGGTCGGATGGGCCACATTTCTACTAGAAAAGGGCAAAATATGTTGGTTATATTTAAATGTGTAAATAAATTTTAAATTAAATTAATTGGACAGTTATAAAAGTAATGATTTGTTGGCATAACTGTTTGCAGTAATATTCGGTATCAAATGGAGTTTTGTTCATTTAGACAGATTACAGATTTATACCCTTTGTGTTTAGTAAATAATACATTTCAAATTAAAATAATTAGAAATTAATAAAAAATTTATTCATTTATTAATATTTAATTAAATTAAATAAAACACTTGTTATTGTTTAACTGATTAAGAAATTATTAAAATTTTCTTATATATTTTATTTTATTTTAACATTTTCATAAAAATAAAATTTGAGCCGATATGTTTCGTCTTTCTAAAACATTATCAAGACTAATTATATAGCAAATAAATGGACTTTTCTGTACGATATCGACTTGAATTCTATAATTTTAATCATATACATATGAAGATTTTAATTCACCTCAACATCTTGAACGTCCCTAGGGAAATAATTTCATTTATATTTATATATATATATATTGAATAATCTATTTGCATTTGAAATTATTATATTGAATATATTTAATGACGTATGGAACAAAATAAATTCTGAACACACATTCTATAGAAAAATAAAATGTATGCATGTGTTCATACAATATCTACATATATATATAAAAAAAAAAAATTATTTCTGCACTAAAAAATTTTCTTGCAGAAAATTCTAATCGTAAAATAAATTTGTTTATTTTATCTACTATCGTACGTCAAATAATACAACTACCATGTATATATATATATATATACAGATAAATTACGATATAGAAGTTGTATATATATAAATTGTATCTACACACCTGTATTCTAAAATTTACTTATATTTTATATTTACGTGTGCAATGTGTAGGTATATACATGTTTTTTATTAACCTTATGCAAGGATAACAAGAATCTATTCACGTCATTTCAATACGTATAAATACGCCAACTATAAACGTATCCGTATTTTATATACATTATAAATATTTACAAGGATACTGAATTTTTGTTTTTATTTTAATTTAGAATTTTTTTAAAAAAATTATACACATTCATGCATACATTTGTATAGTATATATATATATATATATATATATATATATATATATATATATATATATATATATATGTATAAATGCAAATGTTCAAAGAATATAATATGTATATAGGTATATGTATATAAAAAATGAACAGCAAATTTGGTTATGAAAAATTCAAATCAATCGTCGGCATGGTTGAAGGCCATACAAGCCATTCTAGAGTTAAAGGAAAAGGAAAACAAAAAAGAAAGAAATTTTTTTTTTTTTATTTTTTTGTTATTATTTTTATTTATTTTTCTTTTTTTACTTTTGTGATTTACGAGATTTATACAAAAAGTGTGTATTTTTTGTTTTGTATTGTTTTTGTTTTTTTGTGAGTGAAAATTTATATATTCGAATCATATATATATACTGCAGTATATTGTACATAAGTTTTGATTTAAATTTGTGTGTTTATATGTGCATTTGTTCTAGTTTTAATATTTGTTTGTTTATTTCCTCAAAGGCCTAGAATTAAGATTTTGTCTTTTGTCACTACGTCTGTTACGAATTTGTTCTTTTTTTTTTTGGTTTTTTACTTTTTACGATAAACTGATTTAAGTTGAAAATTTTTTTTATTTAAAAAAAAAAAACTTTGTATTGTTTTGGAAAATCTTCTGGGACTGTAGAGTGCTCTTCTAATATAAAATGTGTGTGCATTGGGTTTTTCTTATTTTATTCTTCTGAGAAGTCGAATATCTTTGTAGAGGTTTTTTTGTTTTCTGAATATTCTAAGAAAAATTTTAATTTTGTAAAAAATAAATTATTGCATTCAAAGAGATAAATAATATGTTTGGAAACGTATGCGTGTGAGTATGTTTATATCAAAGAAAACCTCTCGATATGAAATGTTTTTTTAAATTTTATTACTAGTAGGGTTTTCATTGATTACTGCAGTATTATAAATCGTAATGATGAAAAGGTCATAATTTATTATTTTAGAATTGATAGTTCAATTGGTGTGGTTGTGATCGAAATGTTATGTGATTATAATCAGATGGGAATAATAATTTTATTTTATAAAACTGTAGAATTCAGAGCAAAAATATGATTCTGATGTTGAAAGATAATTAAAATGTTATGAGAGTAAAAGTTGTAAAGTTAGAATAAATGTTAAAAGAATTCTGAATGTTGTCAAGTATTAGTGATGGTTGTCGCATAATCACCTCCTAATTATTGAATAAAAACATGTAAATGTTACGAAAATCATTTAATTTGGTTAACTCAATTCGTAGTGTAGTGTTGCTTTTATTATTTATGAAAATCTAAACCCATATGTTTTTATTATATTTTTTTTATTACCAAAATAATGTGTTAGTATACCTAAAATCAAATTATATACTCCTACTTAACTGAAGTTTGATTTTTTAGTCCAAATATCCATCTGACTATTCACTAGTACTATTGTAGGATCAGATCTGGGTTTTATGTTTTCTTATCTTTCAATGAATCTGGAGATACTCTTTTGTTTGTCAGAGCTTCACTCTTACACGAAATGTGAGTGAGACTTTATTTATTTTATTTTATTTATTTATTTAACATTTCATGTCAAGAGAGCACACATTTTGCACATATTGATCAGTGTTTTCTTTAGTCTGAAAATATGTTTATTTCACTTTATTTCAACTCTTTTGTTCCCACTTGCAATAGGTCTATAGCAAATTTTTTTCAGTGTACGAGTAGAAAGTATTAGAATTTTAGCTAAAATTTGATTACGTCGAAAAATCACAGATATCGCTCAAATCATGGAAAATAGTCAAATACTCTTAGATAAAGCCTCAACTTGGATAGGCCGATTGCTTCGTCCAAACCTCCAGTAATCAACTACACAGACGAATTCAAACTACACAAGAACGTAATAAAAAAAAATCCACTTTACTTGCCAGACGGTGTAGGGGAAGCTTATAATAGTTTTTTCCCATTTCAAGAGCTTAACTTAGCACTAACGAAAAGTAGTCTCTCTACTCGCACTGGATTCAATCCGGTTTGAAATGCTCAAGGAAATCAGCTGGGAAGGGATAGAAGCTTTCCTCAACCTATATAATGGTATATGGTATATTTATTTACTTGAAAGTTTCGGAATTGTGTATTAGGATAGAAATATAAGATGACACCCGCCTATATATAGTAAAATATTTCTATAATAAAATAATATTTTAGGAACCGTAGAAATATAGAAATTTCACACTCATAGTAAATTATATAAATGAAATACAAATTTTGTGTAACTTTGTTGTACTGGCATATCTTGAATTGAACAATTATTCGTATTCTGCGAGTCTAATAATTGTGATTATGGACTATGATCTAACTGTTCAAATCAAAAAATGATATGCGTATCGGAAATTTTCCAAATGAAAATTCAAAAATTGATATTACCTAGTCAGTTGAACACATATTGGATTTACTGTGATAACACTGCCATAACACCGTAATACATTGATGTATTATATTATTAAGTGATCAATAATTACTCCTCTTTACCATTTTAGAATATTAATATATTTACAAAAAAACGCTAAATTGAAAAAAATGAAAATAAAAACGATGTGGAAAGTGAGATTTACTAAAAAAAAAAAATTTTTTTTTTTTTTGCTTTAATAAAATGAAAATTGAAATTGAAATGTGAATTCAGTTTTGAAAATAGCTGTATGGTAAATTTATTGTGACGTATGAAATTCAATTTCCAGGTAATCGTTGACAATTCAACAATAAAAAAAAAAAATTAATCCTTTTTCTTATCCTTTTTTTTTTATCATATTATATTTTCATCATCTCGTCATATATATTCAAATTTTAAATACACTGCTGGTTCATTAGATTAGTGTCAGGTTGATTATAATTTAAAATTTCATTTTTAATGTTATTTTATAATCATTAATGATAATTTGTTTTCAGAAATTATCATCTATTTTAGATTATTAAAACAAATGTGCCGAACTATTTTATACAAATTTTATACAACTATTTTTTATACTATTATATTCCATTTCTAAATAGATAACACCATAAACTTAATGTTCATAAACTTCTTCAGTTTGATTTATATTCATTTTTTGCATATTTTTTTGTACGTTATTATTGTTGGAATCAGTTCGATACACTTAATACTACACATCGGCGTTTGAATAAATATTGGCATGTACAAAACACATAATTTAAGTTCTCCGTCACATAAGTAATAATGCAGATTAATAACAATATTCCACATATAATGTCGGTTACATATGTTATTTTGAACTTAGATTTCATTATTTCATTATCAAGTAAATTTAACCACTTTCGGTCTCATGAAGATGATAAGTCTCTAAGGTAAGACCTGTCAAACTTACTTGCCTTTCATAGATTTTCTTCTACTATTTGGGTGCAATCAAGCTTACTAATACACTCCAGTTGGCTACCCAATCGTTCAGACAGTTTATAAAGCATCCATCACTTGACAGTGTAATAGGTAAAATGAATAGAATAGAATGTCTGATGTTATGGTTGGAACAAAATTTTTTTTTATTATCATTTGTATGTAATCAATTGAGCGGTAGTGTAATTTCATTTCCACATACATATACATATATGTACACTATATAATCCTTTATTCAACTGTACGTATATTTCAATTTGATTAGATTTTTGAAATGGATTTCTATTTTTCTTTTTATTTGTATCTTTTCTTCTACAATATGTATATCCTTTTCTTTTCTCTTATTTTATTTTTTTTTTTTTTTTTGTTATTGTATTGAGTGTTGTTTTTTTCTTTTGCTTTCTCCTACTGTAAATTCTGTTATGATTTTTTTTTTTGTGTGTGCTACAGTTTATCGAAAATAAATAAAATTGTATTTAGAATGAAGAACAAAAAAAAAATATATATATATATATATATAAATTTGAATCAAAAATAAATTTTTGATTTGAATTACGATATAAATTGCACAAAATTTATTTTAATATAAAAAAGGAGGGAGAGAAAATACCAAACGGAAATAAAAACAAGTGAAAAAAATCAGTTTCGAATCAAAGTTTTTTTTTTTATCTCAATATAAAAATAGTAAAATAAATTGCATATATTTAGGCGAAATGGTTTTTTAATTGTGTGTCAGATGTGAAAATTTGTTCATTTTCACTTTTTTTTTTCCTTTCATTGTTTTGATTTTTTTTCGTTTTTTTTTTTTAATATTATTTTTTGTTATTTTGAATAAATTTATTATTTTTTTTTTTTGTTACTGTAGTTGTACATAATATATTTAGTAGGTATATATATTTTAGCTATAAATAGTTCGATAATAAAAATTGTTTTGAAAACTAAGAACTGAAAAATCCTATTCAGAATCCTTTTCGAATTGATTAAAAAAAAAAGGAAAAAAAAAATAATTTTATTTTAGCTTAGTTAAGTATAAATGTTGTTCAATTTGTAAATGAAACAATAATTACAACAGAATTCCGTTATATTGAAATATTTCAAATTGTATTACGATTATGATATTTCTTTTGAAATATATTCGTAGCGGTTTGAAAAAATGAAATGGGGTTGTACTATTATTGTTGTTATCATTTTTATATCAGTAGACATCTTCGGCCAATCTGAATTAGTTCATTACACATAATTTGCAAGATATCGTGTTGACAACAAAATTATTTAAATATAGTAGACATAGAAATTCAGCAAGTAAATAGAGATGGATCAAATATACTGGATAAATATACATTTTTTTTTTTTATATAATTCCAAGTCTATGAGATGAACACCCTAACTGTTTTTAAACAGAGATTTGGAATACACAATCACATACAATAGCTTTTTCTGTGGAATTTTTGTGATATAGACTAATTTAAATGTAGAAAACTAAATCTATTGTAGAGTACTTCGCCTTCAAAATAGCATAATTCCAACATATATGAAGAAATCTCACAATCGAAAAATAATATTCAGGCTAGATGTCTAGAAAAGCTCGAAAGACAATATTCTAAGCCAAAGCGAATAATCAATAAAAAAAATCTGTATGTTAACTTAAGATACTGGCAATAAATGGGAGATGACTGAAAAAGTTTGTTTCTCCTCTGTATTCATCTGAATAGGTTGTAGGATAATGAAGAGAAGGTATACTGTTATTTTTTTAATTACAAACCTGTTTTTTTTAAAAGCAAATTTTAGTTTTAAAGAAATTTCATGAAATAAGTGACATAAAGCTGACATTCAAAAAACGACATATATATATATATATATATACAGCTCTCAATGATAGTTTGATTTATTTTTCAAGCAGTATCCATAACTCTACTTGAAATTTCTGAATATAGTTCTTATATTTTTTCCTGTATGTTTTTCTTTAAATCTTGACTGACTATTGCATTATTAACATGTCGATCTGTTTATTAGCCTTTTGGTTAACCCTTTCAGCTTCACTTTCTAATTATGGGACATTGGAAAAAAAATGTATTAATACCATACTATAAATTAAACGAAACGAATATTAATACAATACGTTGAAGAAGTTCACTGAAATATACTTCACAAGAAACATTGGTAGAAAAAGGGTTAATATAGTATTTTTATTTTGTAAGGAAATTTAATTCTTTTCATAAGTTGGTAATTTCTTAAATTTATTCTATCTAACTAACACTTCTATCTTATTGGAATCATATTTCTTAAGAGTTACAAATAATTTGTCAAGGGCTATAATTCCACTACTTATGAATAATTTATAATTATAAATATATTACTTTTGTAAATATTTGATATATAAGTAAGAATTGAAATAAATAAAGAAAAAAAAAAAAATTAAATTTAATTGTTTTAATTTTTTAAATTTTGAAATATAAAATTTAAGCAAACAAAAATACACAAAACCGCACCATGGATGCGTAGACTACCACGCGTTGATACAGATCTTAACACACACAAAAAAAACGAAACAAATAACACGCAATACCAACAACTATTCAAAACTATTCAAAAACAAACTAAATACTACCTATAAAGACTACATACCGATATACACAGATGGATCGAAACAAAATAACATAGCAGGATGCGCATTTAAATGTATGCAACATGAAAAAAAAACAGACTTAACGAACATACAACAGTATATTCGGCGGAACTATATGCCATAAGCAGGGCAATTGAGTATGTCAGCCGAAGCTATGAGATATGTGATCGAATTTTATGGGACATACACAACACAAGTTGGGAAAATGAACACCTCACCAACAAACTAAGGCACATTAAAAGAAATGTATCCAGATGGAATAGTTTAGACCAGGCCAGTAGGAAAATCACTGTTGTTCTGACTAGACTCCGAATAGGACACACACGATACACCCACAGCTATCTCTTTGATGGACCCCAAAACGCACAGCCAACACAGTCACTGTGTTCCAGATACCCCAATTAATATACAGCACATATTTGAGGCTTGCCCTTTATACACTGATGTAAGAGCCAGGCTTGAAATCACGGGACTTGATATACTCACACAGGATACTATAGAAGGAACAACTAATATCACGGCATTCCTTAGAGAAACTGACATTTTCAATAAAATATAATAAAATTCAATAAAAACCAATAAAAAAAATTTAATTTTTCTAATATAATATAAACTAGGCTAAAATCAAAATTATAAATTTAAAGAGGAAAAAAAAAATGAATTTGAAATTACAATACAAAAAAAAAAAAACAAAAAAGTAAATCAAAAATCTAAATTTTAAACAACATTATGTTAAAAAATAATAATGAAATAAACTTAAGATAATTATGTAAAAAAACTTTAAAGAATGAGGGCTTGACAAAACCCACGTGGTTGATAAGCCCATAATAAAGATCTTATAAATAAATAAATAAAATAAAATTTAAGCCTCTTAAAAATTGTGTATCTAAGCTAAAATTAAAATTAGTTAGTTACGTTCATGGTAAATGTTTAATACAACATATTAACTTAAATAAAAATGTAGACAATTTTTGAAAAACTTTCATGGTTATTTAATTATAAGTTTACTTCTGTAAAACTTAGTTTATTACAGGCCAAGTTTTTTGCAAACTGCCAAATGAAAAAAGTGTTTTTTAAAAATATTATTTATATTATCTGCCATCATTTTTTCTACCATACACAATTTTAATCAACGAAATTTAAAGTCTAACAATATACTATCCCCATTTTGTTTGACTTATCTTGTGTGTAGTGGTACCACAAATTAATAATATTATTAGTACTACCTCAGTTTCAGACGATCAAATAATATTAAAAAATGAAGGATAAAAAATTACTGGAAAATAAATTTTTTAGATGTAACACACGAGATCCCTTCATGTTATTCGTTTCTATTGGCAATTCTATTACAGGCTCACGCTGTTCCAAGCAAAATATTATCTTACATTTCTAATAAATATTTATATTTATTCAGATGAAAATAAACAAAATAATATTATTAAAAAACAAAAGTCATCCCTTTAAATCTCATGCATTGATATTTGCCATTTGACTACTGAGATACCTTAGAGTTTGGTTGAATCAAAATTTATCAGAAATTTATTTTGTTTTCATTGATTGGTAAAATTGTATTTCCAGTAGGAATTACTTAAAATAGATTTATTTTTTGTATGTAAGTATGTATGGAATATGGATTGATGCTTTTTTTTTTGTTTATTTTTATTTTTATTTTTTTTCATATTTTCTATTCAAGCCCTAATTGTTATTGAATTTTGATTTTTTTTTTTTTCATTTTGATTCATATTTGTATGTATACATAATGTAGATATATGTGTTTAATGTAAATTGTGGTGACAGATTTGATTCAACATTATTTGTTTTTGAATTATGTTTTTTTGGTATTTTATTTCTTTATTTGTTTTTTTATGTTGTTTTGTGTATTATTTTTTTATGGTAATTAAATAGCAATTTTGAAATTTTTAATTAATTTTTCAAAGTTGACAAAAATTATTGGGATTTTAGAAAACGATAATTATTTTACATTTTTTGTATGAATAGCAATTTAATATAGTTTTAGCTGGTTGTTAGAAAGTCAAAAGTTGTGGAACTTAAATTAGCGTTCATTGAAAAAACGATTTAAGATAGAAATTTCAAAATAATATTCAATTAATGGAATATAAAAGTTGATATGAATCAATTGGTATTTTATTGTTGCTTTATTTGGCTAAGTTAGTTTTTGTTAAAAAGAAAAAAAATAATTTTTTTAGAAACGAGTTTTGAATGTTTCTTTTTCATAGTTTATTGGGTTCTTCATTGATAATTTGATTAAATTTAACTTAAATAAAATTGGTTGGTATGTATAATAAATACTGTTATAATAGTAAAATATTGAATATTGAATTTTTTTGTTTTATAATTTTTTGTTCTTTTTATAAACTGTAATAAGTTAAGCTTAGACCTTTATTTGCCAAGGTAATGGGATAAACAATCTAGTCTGAACATACTAACGTACATGTTAATTTTTTTTTAAATTTTGGTATGTAATTACAATTTCATAAATACAAGATGAGAGATGTACATAGTTATGATTAGACTTGCATAGTTATGTACATAGTTATGATTAGAATAGGTACGGTATTTTTTGTTTTAAATTAGATTTTTAAAAATATAGAAAAATCAGAGAAACTTGATCATCACATTATCAATTAAAATACCTTGATTTTCTTTTTTTATTGAAATAGTTCCAAATAGTGTTTTCGAATAGCTCAAAATCTCCATACTCTAAAAATATTATGTATCAACAATATAGCAGTTAAGACATGACATGTTCATACTATATACTTTCGAAATACAACTAAACAGAATACTTCATCATGAATTTATTTATTGTTACTTAGTTCAAGTGTTAACAAATTACAATATTAATATTTACAATAAAACCATTTTTAAATAATAAAATATAAAACGAATACAATAATTAGTAATTTAAAATAGAGATTGTAAAAATTAAACAATTAGTTTACACAAAATTTCTCATATTACTTTATTTTACATATCAAAATTTATTGTTGTATTATATTGGCTTGCGTTTATCAGCATTCTGTTAATAGGCTCATATTTTCCGTAGTTAGTCCTGTGAAATGTAATAGAAAATATGTTTTGATGCCTAAATCGTGCTCTTGTGTTAATTGCATTTCTCAAAATGTTATCAATATAACGTGAATCAATGTGTTTATTCAGTACTTTTGGGTTATAAAAACAATACCTAACACAGTTCTCCTACCTACCTTCTAAAGTATACATATTAAGCAGTTTAAGACGTTCAATGTAGAGGGCAATATTAAGGGTTTATTCCAATTTAAAGCTCTTAATGCAAACTTAAGAAAATTTTTTTTGAATACTTTCTACTCTATCAATGTGTTGGCGATTAAAAGGGCACCAAACTTGGTTAGCATATTCAAGAATTGGTCTGACTGATGTCATAAATAACGATTTAGTAACATAAGGATCATCGATTTCCTTAGACCACCTTTTTATATAACCAAGCATTGAGTTTGCTTTGTTAATGATCTTATTAATATGTATGTTAAATGTGAGTTTGGAAACAAAAATCACGCCAAGATCATTAAATTCGATGACGCGTCTAATTAAAGAACCATCAAAACACGATTTTGGTAGATAATTATTACACGTAGGGCTTGTAGAGCGAGTAAATGATATGATTGCGCATTTATCAACGTTTAAAAATAAACCATTATAACTAGGTACACCATTGCATAAAATTGCTTAAGTCTTTTTGAAGAGAAAATTTGTCGTCATTTGAACTAATATCTTTAAAAAATTTCATGTCGTCAGCGTAAATTTTTATACCACTGCACTGCACTAGATAATTTTAATGGCATCATTTTTTATTTTTTTTTATAAACAGCCAAAGCGTTAGGTATGAAAATGCCTTTACACTTACGTGACGCTTGGTTGGGATAGAGTAGGATAGAATAAATTAGGAAGAGAAAAAGGGGGATGGATTAGTAATTGGAAGTTGAAGAATGAAGGTATTAATATTTTCTTTAAACTTTTGCAAATTGTAAATTGGATGTGGAAACATGTTGGGAGGAATATGATTCCACATTCTTGAAGTGCGAACTATAAACGAACCTCCATAACCTACTTTATGCCATCTCGAGATATCCACAGTGTAGGGGTGAGTAATTGCAGCTCCTTTTGTTTCGCGTTGGAATTGTTTAAGAGGAGGAAGCAGCGTTTTGATTTCTGCTGAGCATGTGTTCACACCTACGAAGTATCTATAAAACAGAGAAAGTGCTCCGACTACACGTCGATGTCCAAGAGAAGTTAGGGATGAAGTTATATTTGGTTCGCCAATTAGACGAATGGCACGATTTTAAACGCGGTCAAGGTAGCCTAAGGCTGTAATGGAAGCGCCAGCCCAAATATGTGAGTTATATTCCATCTTGGGACGTATAAATGATTTATAGATATTAAAGAGTTCCAAAGGTGAAAGGACAGCTTTACATCTGCTTAGATAGCCTAAACACTTGGCAGCTCCTTTCGCGATATAAAAAATATGGTCATTCCAAATAATTTTTTGATTCACGCGCATGCCTAAAATATTTAGACTATTAATGTTTTGTAAAGTAACACCTTGAAAGGAGAGATTAGGTTGAAATCTTGGAATTTTGCGTGAGATAAGACAGTTTTGAGTTTTAGCCGAGTTAAACTCAACTCTGTTTTTTTTGCCCCAGTCAGCAATTTTGGTCAGATCGTGGCTAATCATGTTAACCATTATCTGTCTTCTATTGCCAACTTTGACTTCGGTAGTTGTAGCATTAGATTTCCGAAGAAAATCGAAGGATGCCACCAGAGTACTATCATCAGCAAAACTGTGGATTGGATTGAAGGTTGTTTAGAGTAAATCGTTGATGAAAATCAAAAAGAGAGTGGATGAGAGAACGGATCCTTGCGGAACACCAGCATTTATATTAAGTTTTCCAGACGTGAAGCCGTCTAATAAGACGTGAATCGAACGATTCGAAAGGAAATCTTTAATCCATTTAGAAAATACAAACCCTAGACCAATAGCTTGACATTTGGCTGTTAAAGCAGCATGCCATACTCGATCAAGAGCTTTCCGGAAATCTAAAGCAACAATATCAGCCTCACCAGAATTATGTTTTCGCAAAGACAAGTCATCATGTCACCGGTCGACCGGTGCCATCTAAAACCGTATTGTCTATCTGAGATTATGCTTTTGCTTTCAAGATATTTCGAAAGTTTCTCATTAGTTATACTTTCCATAACTTTGGAGAGAATTGAAACAATAGCTATAGGTCTATAGTTCGAGGGATCGCTTTTGTCACCTTTTTTTGGAATTGGATGAACGTGCCCAACTTTCCATTGACTGGGATATTGACCAGTCGAAAAGGACAAATGGAACAAGTATAGAAATTTGCAAATGCAATATTTATAGAAATAATAAATAACAGTGGTCCGAGGTGACTCCCTTGTGGCACTCCAGAGTTAGAGAAGAAAGATGGCGAAGTCGCTGTTCTGAAAAGAACACTGTAGCATATCTATTACTAAGGTAAGAATAAATCCATTTAATCAGAAAATACGGCAAACCATATTTTTTAAGTTTGAAGATAAAAAACCTTACTAAGGTCAGTATAAGCCACATCTGTTTGCTTACGGACTTCCATAGTTTTCAAAAAAGTTGAGGCTGATTCTATAAAATTTTTTACAGTTGATTTTTTTTTACAAAGCCATGTTGCTGATTTACTATAAATGAAGAACAGTAATTATAGATCGTTTCAAATACCATAAGTTCAAACACTTTAGGTAAACTTGATAGTTTGGCTACATGTCTATAATTTGAAACTTTAATCTTTGAATCCTTTTTGTGAAGTGGTCTTATGAAGGACTTTTTCCAAAAATTTGGGAATACCCCAGAAGTTAAAAATTGATTGAATAGAAAAGAAATAGGGGAAGATAAAGAATCTGCACAGTTTTTTAATATGATTTTAGGCAAACCGTCTGTGCCTGAAACTTTATTATTAGCAAGTTTACTTAAGTAAATCTGAACATTTCCCAACGAGTATGATTTATTCTGATAAATACCTTAGTTTCACACGCTGGGTAGCGCAGTAGGTAGAGCGCTTGCTTTACAACCGAAAGGTTCCAGGTTCGATTCCCGATGAAGTAAAAAAAATGCTTTATGGGGTTTTCGACCTGGTCCAGTACCCTTTGTCATTGGGATAAAATGAATGACAAAAAAAATAATTGAGAGTATAATCTGGTAACAAGTTAAATAAAATAAAGCCATTCTATTTACGAAGGCTTAGTTCGTTTTAGTTATTTTAGTTTTTAAGATTCATTTATTTATTATACCATTTTACATATTACATACCTTAGTACATTATCATAAATTAAATTAAAAAATTTCCAAAACAATGGTAAAATTACATAAATGTAAGATCATTCTGATATTCCTGAGAATATGTGATGAATGAAATAACAAGAGTAGAAATAATTAAATTATATAATTAAACAATACAGTGAAAACCCTCTAAGACGGAATCCCACAGGACCAATATAAATTTCCGTTTTACAGGCTTTTCCGTTTTACAGAATTTTGTATTGTAGAAAATTTATAGGGAAGTTAAAATAAGAGGAAAAAATTTGTTAAAGTTATTTTTAATAGATAAACAAAAAATTATTGCATTTTATTTCATTTTTATAAAAAATTCATCACATACATATAACAAAACTAATAACATAACAAAATTATAAAACATTGTACTATTCCAAGTGTGTAAAAAACAACAAAAATTATATGACCATAAAAAAAAATTTAAAAAAAATCAATTGCAAGTAACTCAGTCTTTCTTCATAAAATCCGTAATACATTTCTGTTTCATCTTTCTTTCAGCTGCTTTTGTTGTAATAAATGTGATTTTCGATTTCGCAACCAAAGTATATAAATCATCATTACCGCATTGTCCACTATAAATATCTAAACATTTTATTGCCTTTAGAGCCTTTGCAATGCTAATTTCGGGCTCAATATCTTCTTCGTCATCCTCTTCGTAACTATCTAAAATTTCTGAGATCGGCAAAACAGTTGCTTCAATAATATCACTTAAATTTGTTGAATTACATTCTGTAAAAACATTGTCATCTACACTAGCGTGATTTCTTGCTGAACAAATGGCTTCACCAAATGCTGAATCTATTAAGTTCTGTATTTCTAATATTGATTGCTCATTTTGATTATTCATTTCTAGCTCAGTAATTGTAGTATCAAATTTAAATCCACACTTTAGAAAACTTTGAAATGAAAATTGTTGAGGGTAATATTTGATCACAAGCAGTTTTAAGAAATTGAATTGCATCTAGGATTGAAATTTTTTTTGTCAATGTCGAGATCGTGTTACAGTTTTCCATTTCAATTAATAAATTTTTCATCATAAATTTTCGATAATTGCATTTAAATGCTGCAATTATTCCTGCATCAAACGGTTGTAATTTGGAAGTTGTGTTTGGAGGCAAGTAAACTAAATGTATATGCGATAAATTTGTGATTCGGGTGAGAAGAAGCGTTATCAAGGAAAAGAAGAATTTTTCTGTCTTCGGATTTCATTTGTTTATTTAAATTTTTCAAATACTGCTCAAAAATACAACCAGTCATCCAGGCGTTTTTATTATAATAATAATTAACACCTAATTGATTTGTTTTGATATTTTTAAAAAACATCGTGGACGTCCATATTTGCCTATGATAAGGGGTTTAATCATTTTTCCATCGCCAAATACCGCAAGTAGGAGAAACTAAGCATAAAACATATATGTCAAACTTCATGTTATGATATTAAAAGTCAAAAGTACAGTGTTTCCACCAACAAAATCTATATAAATATGCTTACCGCTGAAAAATATTCAAATTTATCATTTTTTAACCAACAAAATTTTTACAAAAAAAAAAATGCCGTTTTAAAAGAGTTTTTTGTCTGGAATTATGTGTGAGGATCCCAAAAATTACGATTCCGTTCCGTGTCAAGGATTTCTGTCTTAAATGCACTAATTTCAGCACAAGCTATTTCGCGGGTAAATTTCTTCCGTCTTAGAGGATTTTCCGTCTTAAGGATTTCCGTCTTAGAGGGTTTTCACTGTATTAGGTTGATAATTCAGAGCTAAAAGTAATACAGTAACAGGAATACAAAAATAAAAATAAAAAATTCAGTATAAAAGTAATAAAGTAAAGAAAAACGTAACGCAAAAAATTTAAAAATTATAAAATAATATACAAACTTATAACTATTAAATATCCATATATACAATAGAAATAATTAAATTTAGTTAAACATAATTAAACATAATTGAACAAGGAAAGAAAATAAAATAGGAAAAAAGAGAAAAAATTAAAATTCGAGATAAACGATTACAACAAAATAATAGAAGCCTGAGAAACAAAACTTAAAAGATATAAAAGAATTTGGTTAAATTAGCAACAACTCAATTTGATAGTGATCAAGGATTCAATAAGTGAGATCTAAGATTTTTGATAAAAGTAATAGAAGTTCTGTCCGATCTTAAAGAGAAAGGCAACGTATTGAAGGAGCTAAAAAGTCATAAAAGTGGCGAAAATGTGATGTATATGCTCTAGGAACATTTATTAAAAATAGGTTATTGACTCGCAGATTGTAGTGAGAGCTAAATCGATGGGCAAGATCACCTGATCTAATGAAATAAATTTTTAGTGTTTTGAATACATATAGCTGTCTAATAGGTAGTATATCCAGCTTTTTAAATAGTGGAAAACTAGGTGTAAGTCTATTTTTCCTCATGATTAATCGAATACAATATTTTTGAGCAATGAGTAGGGGACGAATTTTGATGAAGTAAGAGCCCCCCCCCAGCAGCTAATTCCATATTGTAATTTAGAGTTGAAAAGAGCAAAGTATACCATTTTCATGACTCTCAGGGAGCAATATTGGTTTAGATGGAAGACATTTCTTATAACTTTTTTAAAATATTTATGTAAATGAAAAGTATGCTCTGCCCAGTTTAATTTATAATCAAGAACGAGGCCAAGATACCTGAAAGATACAACACCATCAATCATGATTCACTACAAGAAGAACTTGAGTCAAAAGAGTTGCCATCTAGGGACGGAATCAATGGAAATTTTTTACAGACAGGAAAATGATAATTAACTGCTGAGTTTTAACTGGGATGATTACTTTTACCAAAGTGCATAATCTTTGTTTTACTACTGATAACTAAGCTATATGTACATAAAACCATTTCCTTATGAGGTCCAGCTCATAATTTATATCACAAAAAAGATCCAAATTATTATTGTTACTGTACGTGAATGCAGTGTCGTCAGCAAAGGCTGTAGGTATACCTTTAAAAGATTGCTGAAATAAGGAATTAATGAAAATTAGGAACAAGATTGGACCTACAACAGAACCCTGAGGGACACCTTTATTTTAAACTCTCAGTATCACCAAAAATACCATTCAGTTTGACTCTTTGTTTCCTATCACTAAGATAAGACATAAACCAATTAAATATAAATCCTCTAAATCCGGCATTGTATATTTTTTTCAACAATAAGTCATGTTTTACCGTATCAAACGCTTTAGTAATGTCTATAAATAAACTACTACAAAGATTGGACTTATTCAAACCATTGTATGTCTCACAATAGAATTTCAAAAGGGCGTCTTCAGTGGATCTTTTTTCCCTGAAGCCAAATTGGACATCACTGAAGAAACTTGTTTTATCAAGGAATTTCAGTATTCTATATTTCATAGCCTTTTCAAATTAGACATTACGCAGAAAAAAAGAATAACAGTAGTAGTAGTAGTAGTAGTAGTAGTAGCAGTGGTAGCAGTGGTAGTAGCATAATTTTAATTGTTAAAAATTGTAGAGACATTTTGACATTTTATGTAAGATTTTTTTTTTATTTACCGCCAAAACTTACACTAAGTTTTATTTTAATTTTTTCGTGAGTTTTCTTATTATTGAAAAATAATGGCAGGTAAGATATTATATTTTTTTAGTGTTTGGGAATCGTTTATCAATATTTTATAAAGATCAGATAAAAAAAATATATTTGTGGATGTAAAAAAAAGAAATTTATATGGTATCTCAGACATACCACTAAGCAGAATCCTAAATGTACCTAACAAAAATATTAGCCCAAATTATAATAACATGGACTATGAGACAAACCCGATATGTTAAAAAGTGTATACGAAATGGATAGGAAAAGTTTCAAATGGTGGCCTAAAATATTTTGGCATTTCACTGATGTTGCTGTAGTTCATTCTTATATATTTACGAAGCTAGAATAGAAGAAAAAGCCATGGACCTAAAGGCTTTCCGGCTTGCCATTTTAACCGGTCTAATAGGCGCTGCATCGAACATTCCTAAAAAACGGACGTTCTTCAACTGAGCAATCAACAAAACCACTACAAACCATATGTTTTGCTAGAAAATATATGGGATCGATCAGCCTATATGCCCACTTATGGAACGTCAAGGCGATTTGGGCTTTGCAGTTAGTCTGTTAAAATACATAGAATACGTTGGTCATGTACAGTGTCCCAAGTTCGGCTCGTCTATCTGACAAAAAAAATTGTTTTTTAAAATACCATAAAAAAAATTAAAATAATATTTTGTACGATTCTGCTGAGTGGTATCATAGGATAACCACCTTAAAACTCTACTTTTGAAATAAAAACTTAAAAAAACAAAATTATTTTACTTATTTAAAGCCTTTTAAAGTACCTCTACAACAAAAACAAGTTGAAAATCATTAAAAATGAAAATACTGCTTTCAAAGGGTTAACTAAATCTAAACTAACTAAATAATAGACTTAAACTCAGTTTAGTAATAAGTCAACTCAAATACACTATACAACGAGATCTATTGAAATATTCAATCATATATCAAAAAAAAAAATAAAATTATTCTGATTATTAAATTTTCAAAAGTTCATAGTCTAAAATTTTTTTTTATTATTATTATTATATAATAAATAAATTCCAAAAGCCAAACCAAAAAAAAAAAAAACGAAAATGAAAAAAAAATGTCATTATAATTGCCATTTAGATTGCACACTTGTTATTCATACAACTGAAGTTTCAAACTAAATATCCTTTTTAAACAAAACAACAACATTACCCAGAAAAAAAGAATAACAGTAGTAGTAGTAGTAGTAGTAGTAGCAGTGGTAGTAGCATAATTTTAATTGTTAAAAAAGCGCAACAATAAAAAGAAAGGGACTCTTAGTTAACACCTTGCAACACTGACTAATAGAAAAACTTTTATTTATATGACTTATTGTTTAAAGAAATCTTTTCAAAATTGAATTAAAGTAAGTGGGGACTTATAACTTTCTTCAATAGTTTTAAATTCGTATATATATATATACATATATAAATATATATATACATATTTGTTTTATGAATATAGTTGAGACGACCACCTGAGGTCTTAAATTGTATAGTTGGGATTTTTGTTTTTTTTTGTGTTTTCAATATTTAAAGTTGAGCAACCAAATGAAAATTTTAACTAGGTTGCTATTAAATTTAAAGAAGAAAAAAATTTAATGGAAAACTTTATTTTTATTTTTTTTATTAATAGGTATATCCTTTGTTTCTATTTAATTTTAATTCAAAATAGCAATATAATGTCAAGCTTAACATTTTTATATTTAATTTATTCCAACATTTTATTAAAGTTTTATTGCAGAGATTTATTTAGGAGTTATTATCATAAAAACTTCAATTTAGAAAATTTTTAGAAATGGAATCAAAAATTAGGTTTATACGTAATTTTAAATAAAAACAGAGATTAAAATTTTACTCTTAAAAATTTTTTGCAATTTGTAAATGATATTTTTTTTTTTTTATTTTTTCTTTATTTGAAAAAATAAAGATTTTTTTTTCTGTATTCACTTACAATTTTATTAATTCAAAAATAGTTACAAATTAATTCAATATAACAAATAAATTGAATATAACAATTTTAAAGTTGTAATTTTGACACAAATTGCATATAAGAATTTTATGACCGTAGCCGAAGCTGTCTGGTCTTATAATTTATTAATAATATAAAAATTCAATTGTTTGTCCTTTTAAAATAAAATAAATACAATCAGTTAGAAATTCATTAAAACTTTACATTAATTCAAATATATTTAAAAATTGCACATTTAAACATTAAGAAGTTGGACGATTTTTTTTTTCGATTCTGGATAATGTTGCTTAGAATTTTAGTACTCTTTAATTACTTTAAAGTCCAGCCAGATGGCTCTCAACTACTGCAATAACACGGATGTATTGTTAGGATACCCTTAAGCATGCTTAAAAATAAATTTTAAACTGTGGTATTCCCACGATACCAGTAAGCTTGAAAGGGTTAAATAATTAATATACTGATTTCAGGAGATCTAGTTAAATATTTCAGTAAAATTATGTAAACACAAGCTTTGTAATAATAAATGCTAGCTTTTTTTTTTCTTCATTCGTGCTGTCATTTCAAATTTCAGAAAAATACGTATTTGCTTTCTAATTTGTAATATCTTTATTTTTTTATTATAACGCTTTTAATTACCGTATAAACAGAATATTTGTATAGTAAGGTGGAGAATTTTTTATTCCCTAAGAGTTATTTACACGACCAATTTAGAGACATCTTATTTGTCATCATTTGTGAAAATTTATCGTATTACTAACAATTAAGTTAATCGTGTTAACATTCCATAGCTGAGTAAGTTGTAGCGTCAAGAAACGATCATGGTCTTATTATTGTGGGTCATTTGCTTTTTGACATTTGTTTGTATGACATTGCCAGAATCTAAATGTCGTTATTGTCATAATAGATTTGCTTTTATTTCTGTTTTTGTCTTGTTTATATCAATTTTTAAATCTTATAATATTTATTAACTATGCCTATTAGTTAAATAGAATATTGAACAAATAATAATTGACAATGAGCCACAACTTTAAATGAAAACAATAGGTACTGAAATATATTTCTTTTATGTTCATACTCACAATCGTCTGAAATAGTTAATTTCATTTCAAGACGGTGGTACTTTTTAAGTCCACATAATTTTATTTTGTTAGTTTTTATTATTTTTAATATTTAACGCGCCCTCCCTCCCTAGGTACTGAAATATTTTTGTTTTGCGTTAAAAAAAAAACATACCTAAGCAATTTGTATATGTGTTGGACATAATAATTTCAAAGTCAAGTCAAGTTATATTCAAGTCAAACATAATACATTCATCCAGATAAATGCAAAAAAATATATAGGGTGTGTGACTTATCAAATACAAATTCTAATCCCCTACACACGAAATGGAGAGTTGAATAATGTTGTTAATTTAAATTTGCAATAAAAAATACAAAATTTTATATTATCAATGAAAGATAATTGTTGGCGGAGAGTTGCGCTATTAGTTGTTTGTTTTACAAATTACTAAAAATTAAATATTTTCATTATAATTTCGATTTTTGTTCATTTAACATTGTTTTAATAAGAGCCCTGATATTAATGTGCCTATTATGTATTTCGATCGATTTTAATCGAATCGTTCATTGTTATCGTTAGAATTATTCGATTGTGATCGTTTTTGTGTCATTATGTATTTCGATGAAAATTTGATCGAAAGTGTTTTAAAATACTGCCATTGTAAAATTCAAATCTACGATGAAAATGACATATGTTTGATTCTTTAACTGTCAAATTCACATTATTATACGAAAAAAAAACCAAACAATAATGTTATATTTGAAATTTTTAAGTTGAAAATAAGTTAGAAGTGTTTAAATAAAATAGAAATTATTAAAAAATTTTTAATTTTTATAAATAAAATGATTTCAACAGAGTTAGAGTTTTCAATTTCTGATAATGCTGAAAAATGTTTTTAAATTGCGTTAAAAAACAAGCGAACATTTATACGGGATTATTCTAATCCACTGGATTTGGAACGTTATACGTGTATGTTATTTAAACATGAATTTGATGAGTTATATTATCTAGATTATTGAAACTTTATTTTATTAACAGTTTTGATCAAAATTTCCTGTTTAACAACATTACTTTTATGGATTTTTTAGAAAAATTAGGACAAAAATTGAAATAGCTAATAAGTAACACTTCGATCTCAAATATATAATTAAATTGGTCAGTGTATTAAGATTCTTGCGGTTTGTACCAATGAAATGATTTTCATGTCGAACTAGGACATTTAATTTTTTCTGTTGTACTTAAGGAAGTTTTATATGAAATTTGCAGTTTATACTTATGTTTAAAATGGATTAAATTCCATGACCCACTACATAGAAGAAAAAAGTCAGGCAAACATTATTCTTATGATTAAAGTAGAATTACTGAAATAATTTATTTACACTAACTTTTCATATTGCAGTTTATTTGGCCGTTCATTCCTATTAAAATTTGTTTCAATAAATGTCAAATTCCAATGGTTAATGGTTGAAAAGTCAATCAATAAAGCCATATTTCATTTTCCAAGATTCGTGAAGCTTTTGGGGATAACATTTTGACTTTTTAAATTACGGTTCATTATCATCATTTGATTGATCGCTATTAAAATTAATTATGTATATATTGATTATCTGTGGATGTATATATTTATTGCGAACAATTATACTTACGAAAATGAATTTTCATTTGCACTTACAGCTTAATTTGTTCAATTATGGGTACGGAGTTGTATTTTTCAGGTTGTTGCCATCTGGGTAAAAATAATTTAAATATTGTTTTAAGGTGCAATAATAGACATAAAGCTAACAAACAATTAGATTAGATACAAATATAAGTGTCAAGTATTGAAGTTGAAAATGAGCTTGTGTTGACGCATAAAATGATTTGCATTCCACAACCGAAAGTGATAATGAATTCCATAGTCTTATTAGCCTTACCGTAAAAAAATAAAAACAAGGAAATGTGATTTGATTTGTGCAACCTTTTTTATGATATTTCTAATAAATTTTCCAGTAATTTGGATTAATCCTTTCACTTCGATTTGCTTGATGAAATGTTCGAACTGTGTTCTGTTGTATTAGAAATAACAAGTTTATATATTTTCACCTATAGTGTATCTTATACAGCTATTATCCAATGTTATATACTCCAGATTAGCTTACCTAGCTGAAAAAATACTGCAAGAATACCAATGCGGATTCCGAAGCTAAAAATCAACAATTGACCGGATATTGGTCATAAAACAAAGTATGGGGAAATATTATGAACATGACATATAGACCTTCACATGTTTTTTATAGACTTCAAACAAGAAACATATTTTGAACAGTCTTAAAGAAATTTAGGTGTACCTCAGAAATTAGCAAACTTCGCCATATACGAATCAAAAGCTATATTTATAACACAAGATCAAATAATCTGTGAATTTATAATGGAAACGGGAGTATGATACGGAAACGTATATTATTATTCAGCTTAATGCTTCATTACGCCATAGGCAAAGTAGAAAAGAAAGGCATTATCTTCAATATGACAACCTAAATAATAGCATATACGGATAAACAAATATATGACAGAATAATTTAGCATTTCGATATAAGCAAAGTTTTATTTACCTGTTTTTCCATTCAGCTTTGCGTCTCCACTTTAAATATACAAATTAAGTAGTACTAACGATACTTTAAAATTCAAAAAAAAAATATTTTTTATTATTGTTGTTAGTTTTATTATTTAATTCTATTATATTCTAAAATTTTATCATTTTGTCAAATGAATTCAAGTGAACTTATCTAGGATAATGAGATACATTTTTTTTTTAAATACAGTATACTCCCTTTTCAAATACAAAATTCCATCTATACAAAAAAAAAATATATATATATATATATAAAATGCATCCACCCACAATAAAACAAAAACAAAAAAAATATTTGATACTTATTCAATTGTCTATTTTTTTTACTCAATTCTCTCAACTTAATAAAATCATCATGTCAGAAAATCACTTTGTTTACTTTGATTTTATTCATATAGAAATATGGAGTTATAACTTTATATAAATAATTTTACTGAATTAAATAAAAAATTACTATAGTTAATTGTAACTAAAAAAAAAATAGAATGTGATTCTAAAACGCAAGAACAAAGTAACTTAAGTCTTATTTTTATACGAACAAGTTGTCAGAAGAAAAAAAAACTGTCACAAAAAGTTGACTTTTACTTTAACTTTTATAGTATAAACAAATTTTTTGTATTTTTCAACTGGACTTTAATTTGAATGACATGTTGTCATTGTCCTTAAAAATGTATCTTGTAATACTGTAATATACAACAAACAAAAAAATTAAATTATATATTACTTTTTTTCTCAACTGTTGTATAGAAAATTCATGACAAATACTTTTAACATTAAACAACATAAAAAAAATGTTAGTTTATTAAATTTTTAGTACAGTTAACTTTTTTTTTTGGAATTTTCTTGTCTGTAAATTTTTTATTATTATTTTATTGTATAAACTTATTTTAGATATTTTTTTTTTGTTTTTCTTTTTTTTTTTAATTTGTAATCCACTCTTTGAAGGTCTTATAAACAATTTGTTTTTATTAAAAATTTTTTAAATATTTTTATTTCAATTCAACTAATTACATATATATATAGCTAATACTATATATATAGTTAGTTATAAATATTTTTATTTTTTGTGTCTACTTTTTTGCAAATTGAATAACTGTTTTAACTGTTTTAAAAATTGAGAGAGCATTGAAAATTATCATATTAAGAGAAACAGAGACTGTTCTTAAGCTGGACGATACTAATTTATAAATACTTTACTTGTTCACAAATTCATTTGTTCAAACATAACTATAACCTTTAATTGTTTTTTTAAACTCTATATAGAAGAATTAAAGATTTTAATATAACACTGTCCGAACAATTTAATTAATTTCAATCGTCTAATCGGTCAATTATCATTCAACTAAACGTATAATGCTTGGACATATTCATGCTTGTAACAGAAGAATATTGTATTGTGCAACTTATATTTTTTTATTTAATTTGCTATGCAAATAATCAACAGATATATTTGCATATTAAGTATTATGTATATACATACAAAAGACTGTTAACTATATGTACCTAACTATAACACTACTTTATTTTTAACTTGTTTGATGACCATGACGCAATATTATCGTCCACTGACTGCGGTTACAAGCAAATTCTCTTCAGTTGGAAATATATTTTTCATATTTTCCAACACTTCACATCTCCCCAACAAAATTGTGATCAGCTTCGACGACACATTCCCCAAAATTGATATTCGAAGAGTTTGTGGATGGAGCATTTCCTTCCATTCACTATTCATGGTGAAAAGTATCCAGTGAAAGCGTATTATTTTGAATTTTTTTGAGGTTGGTGTTGTTAAACAGTTGTAATAATTTGGCGTTAAACAAAAAAATCAAATCAAGTTGTAGAGACAAACTGAACTAATAGCGGTTTGAAAAAATAATCCTTCGCCTTATACCAACATCAATGTACATTTATTTTTAAATGATTGAATATTTTGAATAGTGAACTGTTTTTCGTAGTTTCAAAATTAAATTTCATATACATAAACTGGCTTCAATATTTGAATATACATTTACATGAACACTTTTTTTGCATTTCCTCAACTTCTTCACTGCATTTTTTCTGTATTTCTGTTCAAATTTTTCTTCAATTTTAATTAACATGTTTTTTCCATTATTTGTCATCGTTTTGCTTTTACTGAGAGATGCTTAGTTTATTGTTTTGGTTTTTCATATTAAATAAAAGTAAGAAAAAATTTAGTTAAATAAATTTACAAAAAATAAGGGTTTTGAATTATAGCATAGTTTGATCCCAATCTGAAATTGAAAATTGAAATTTAGAAATTTAAACAAACTATTAAAATATTAGTGAAACTATGTTGACTGTATGGCATCCAGTTGATATATAATTCACATTTATACAAGTTTTTGTTGAATTTTAATATAAAATTTTATGAATCGCCATTATATTGTCATCCATCCTATACGATTGTAATGATAAGAAAAAGTTAACACAAAACAAAATATTTTATATTTAAATTTTAATTATTATAATTTTATATTTATTTTCTTAATTTCAATTCACAAAATTAATTTAAATAATTTCTTGTTTAGTTTTCAAATATTATTTTTCAACTAAAATAATATTATTTGGTTTTAACATTATATAATATACAAATAAACATGAAATAAATAAAAAAAAACTACCCCATGTTGTTATATATAAAAAATCAAACCACCAATATGTACTTAATTCATATTCTTCACCATTATTTATATCTAATGTATCAACATATGATTTCCATAAAAATGTCATTGTAAAATTTTCTATCATTATAATAAAAAAATAACCAATATACCATAATTTAATATATTTAAAATGTATTTTAAATTCTATTATTATAAATATGTATACATATGCTAAAAATATATAAAATGGTAATTTTTGTAAATTTTTTTTAAAATTATTTTTATCAATACATAAACATATTAACATTAACAAATAATGTCCTAATATTATATAAAAAAATTCAAATTGATAAAATACTGAAAAAACTGATAAGGATACAATACGCATATAAATGAACATAAACCAACCAAAAAATCCTGTACATTTACCAAAAAAATCATCATGTTCAATACCATGTAACATTTTACGTCTACTTGGTAAAAAGAAATCAACCGTATCTTCTGGATTTTTATTTTCTTCATAATGTTGTTGTTGTTGCTGTTGTATGGGTATTTCTCTCATATATGTATCATTAGTTTGAAATTCATTTTCTTGTTTTGATCTTTGATTTGATAATAGTAATGATGATGATTCAGATAACATTGATAATCGTTTTGTTGGTATTGGAAATTTTTCCAATTTGTATTTATTTGTTGTTTTTATTTCTGTATTAGTATTTGGTGTTGTTGTTTGTTCATCATTTGAATATATATCCTGATTAATCATTATCATCATTTCTTTATTTAAAGGAATTGTATTATTATTATTATTATTATTATTATTAGTAGTTGATAATAATAATGGTGATGATGGTGATGATGGTGAAAATGATTTTATGGTTTTTGATTTGGTTTGATCAACTCTATCACATATGAATTGTGGTGGATGTGGTACATTTTCTATAATATAATTTTCTGCATTATAAATCAGGATATCCTTATAAATTGAAAATTTTTTAAATAGATTTGAATTTCTTTTATTATCATTTTGTAATTCTAAAAATGATAAATCAAAAGGATTTATATTATTGTTATTTATATTATTTTGATTAGTGTTATTGTTAGATGTTGATGATGTCCTTGATGCAGCTGATGTTGGTGGTGGAGGTGGTGGAGTATGTGGTGGTTTATCAATAATAATATTATTTTTATCATAATCAATTTCATCGGAAAATTTTATACTACGTTTTTTATTTGGATGTTTTTCTTGATATTTTTCTAATTCTTTAATATCAATATCTTCTTCACCAATATATTCAATTGTATTCGCTAATGCCCATGATATATTATTATTATTGTTTTGTTGGGGAATGAAATTTTTTATTTTATTATTTTGATTGTTTTTATTTGATTCTTTATCATTACCATCATCATCATCATCATCATCATCATTATTATTAAGTTGATGTTGTTGATTATTTTCAATTGTAAAATTTTTTACATCATCAAGATTTTTATTATTATATTCCCTAGCTATTGTTGAAAATGTATCTGATGATGTTGTGGCTACTGAACCATGAAATTTATTTCCATTTTCAATTACTTTTACATTTTCTTCATTTAGATTTTCTTCATCTGGTTGAGAAGTTGTCCTTTGATAATTCTTGATTTTTTTGTTATCATTGTTGTTGTTGTTGTTATTATTGCTACTACTTTCATTATTATTATTATTTTTTTGGCAATTCTTCAATTTTTCATCATCAGTTACATTCAATGTATCTTTTGAAATTGGGTCAATGCAGTCGAATGAAGCCAAAAAATTTTCATTGTTCTCATCCAAAAGTGTCAATTTTTTTTCATTGTTGCTTACCGTTGCTGTTGTTGTTGTTGTTGCTCCTGTTTCTATTTCTCTATTTGTTTCATATACTTCAATTGTTTTATTTTGATTTTTTTTTTTTTTTACATTTTTATTATTAGTTTCATTTATTTTTAGATGTTCATTATTGATTTCATTATCATCAGTATCATCATCATCATCATTACTATTATCAATATAATCAAAATCATCATTGTCATTATTAAAATTGAAAATATTTTTATTTGTTTCATATTTTCCATCATCATTTAGATTTTTCATTAATTTAAATGATGATGATGATGATGGTGTTGGTATTGTTTCAATTTTTGATGTATTTAATTCATCATTTAAATGTAGTTTTTGTATAATTTTATCATTTTCTGGAAAATAATCACTTTTACGTTGTCGTTTTTCAAATGATTGTCGACTAATTTCTGTAACGCTTGTTGAATGACGAAATTTTTCATTATGATTTTTTAATTGATTAAATGTTGCCCATGGATAATAACGGCCAACAATTTTTTGACTTTCGAAACGTTGATATGATGATGTAATCATGGCCATGTTAATCATTGAAAATATAATACTTAAAATTTGAAGGTTTGCTAAAAACAAAAATATCAAAATAAAAATGAAAAAGAGCAAAAAAATGATTAGTAAAAATTTTTTAATCAATTTTGAGTTGTTTTTTTTGTTTTTTTTTAATTTAAATAAATAAAAAATAAAATTCTATGGTTAAATTAAAATAACTTTTTAACTTTAAATTATAAAAATTCTAAATTCTTTAAATAAGTATTACAAAATTTTAATTTTTGTTTTGCTTTTTATTTTGCTTTTCTTGTTATATATTATTATTAAAGATACAGTTTCACATAAATTAGAACTACAATAATTTTCATTGTTGTTTCTGTATTATTTTTAATACTATAGTAAATTATAGAATTCTGAATTTTCAGTTGTAGTTTCAAAGTAGGAAAATATTATCTAAAAATGGCATTGAATTAACTAAAAATAATTTAAAAAATTTTTTTTTTATCACTATGTATTTTGATAGCTTGAATTTTTTATCGACAATTTTCAACATTTTTTTCAACCAAATTAGAAAGGACAAAACTTGAATATTTATAATAGATTTGTTGTCAGAGTAAAAAAAGTTGTATGTTATTAAAAACTAGCATCGAACTGATTTAAAAAATTTATAAAGAATTAATATTTCAATTTAGGTATAATTTGATAAAGGCATTTCAATGATGCTTGATCCTAGAATAATAAATCTTATATAGGAGAAAACACAAAACCAGCCCGAAAAGTTGTTCGCATATATTTTAATAGTTGTATTCTCTTCATAGAATATGTAGTGATAGTCATTGGATTTTTCAATCCTTTTTACGAGCTGCCGTTTAGACTTGTGGAAATATTTTAATTGATTTTCAGCTAAATCTGAATTTGATCGAGAAAATTTGGATGATAATATTATCCTAATAGTGTTATCAGCGTTGCTACTTAACTTTTAACCATTTTTAAAAAAGGAAAATACAGGGCAAGATATCTATTGATATACTTTTTACTTACCATAATTCTATTTTTCAGTTTTTGCCAAATTTTAACTGAAGTTCAAATATTCATTATTTATATTAAAATTCATATTAGAATAGAAAATTACCCAAGATGGAACAGTTTGTTAGATTTCTTAAGTTTCACATTGACTTAAGTAATCAATACAGGCTTGGAAAAAATTTATAAAATGTTTCTTAATTTTTTTTTTCATCAAAGGCACTCGAATAATTATTTTTATGAATAGAGTCAAAAACAATTATTTTTTGCGTTTGACAAATTTTAATTTAAAATCTCTTAAAATACTTAGAGAAAACTAAAGATTAATTTTATATTGGCAGCTGAACATTTATAAGTCATATAATGTCAACTAGAAAAATTTAGCAGATGTTCAAATAAATAGGGATGAAAAAGTAAAAAAGGATATTTCGACATATTGTATTTAAGTAAAAAAAAAAAAAAAATCTTTAAAATATTGCAATAAAATGATTTGTACTACAAAAAGGAAAACGGAGTTTTTAAAAAATTTAAAATCATCACAGAAAAAACAAATTCCTTTTTTTTTTTTTGTTTTGCTTTAATTTTTAATTGTATATCATTCTGCAATGCGGTCCTTTTTTTATAATTTGCAGACACAAAAAAAAAACAAAAAATTCCAAACACCGAAAACAAAAATAAATCTGATAATAATAAACAAAATGAAAAATATAACAAATAAAAGAACAAGGAAATTACGTCATTTCCTTTCTGTTTTACTTTTTTTCTTGTTTTGTTTTCTTTCTTTTTTTTACATCCACATTATTATTTTATTATGAGATATATATATATATATATACAATCATATGCATAAAATAAATTTCCTAAGTAACAAAAATAATTCAATAAATTTAGTTATAAATTTATTTATGTAAGTACAATATGGAAGGATATAAGGATATTTTAAGGATAACAGTGACATCCCATCTCATGTTAAAATAATTATTTTAGTTTCCAAAAAAATTTTGCCTCTATAAAATAATTTTTATTTTTTGTTTTTTTCTTGATTTTCTTATGGTTTTTACTGGTTTTTCATTTTTAGTGTTTGATTTTTTGTTTTTTTTTTTTTTGTTCTTTTCTGATTTGTCTTTTTTGAATATGGTTCAATATAAATGTGATAAAAAAATGACAAGACAACAGAAAATGCAAAATACTAAAAAAAAAAAAAATTAAAACAGTTTTGTGTATATATATATTTTGAATTTCATTTCACGATTCTCTCATAAATTTGTATTTAATTTAAGATCCATATGACCCATAAATGGACATGAGGAAGTGTGACATATTTCCTCTTTTATGCTTTTCAATATCCTTTTTGCCCTTTATTTTCCAATACGAAAATAATTTTATTATTCTCTTTAATAACATATTACATTTGGTTGTTTCTGGACAATAATATTTTGTGCTAAACCAATGTTGCATTTTAATAATACAAAAAACAGAAAAAAAAAACAATAAAAATAAAATCACAAGGCAAAGGAAGTAATCTTTCACCCCGTGTTATATTAACAAAAATATATAATAATTAAACTTTCTTTCATTCAAATTTTATAAACGTGACTGAATTATAATTAGAAATAACTATATAAGTGAGAAGTTTTGAAAAGTTCAAATTTTTATATAGGTGATAATTCAAGGACTTCGAATTATGTCGTATTATGGAATTATTTGTATTATGGTAGTAAGTCAGCCAGATAAATAAATCTAAATTTGTTCAAGAGTTGAGCTTTTATAGTTGCTCTAACAAGGTTCTTTCTTATATTACGTTATGCTATGAATATAAATCTAATTAGGTAGATACGTAGCTCAAATTCATTTACTCTAGCAAAGACTTATAATTCTACGAATTGGTGTATCTTCAAACCATTAAGAACATTTTGTTTTTCTTTTTAACAAGTTAAATTTGAAAATTCCCGTAGGAAAAAGGTTATTTTGTATGCATTTTGAACGTCATTACCGAAACTTCAATAAATTAAATTTGTTGAAAATTAATAATTATAAATGACAGTTATTTCGGTTTCGATCATTTATGAACAAAAACTTTGTTATTAGAACCTTATTAATAATATTTTTAACAATTTTATATTTTCCTTCCAAGCACCTTCAAATAAAGGACATTCATCAAGTTTTTGATCCTGTAACTCTTTTCAGCGCTTCAATACAAATTTTATAGCAGAATATGTAGCTACGTTCGATACTATATTTACTTTTGCGATTATACCTACCTTTAGTTAAAAAATTGTTAATTGAAAAATTGCAAATAACAATCAATGCTTATTTTCATATTAACATTTTTTTAAAATCTATTTTTATGGCGTCTATGCTTAGTTTTTATTCTTAAGTTCACAATATACAAAAAATAAAATATTTTATCTTCAGTTAATCGACTTTCAGATTTATTAACAAAAATTTTATATTAATTTAAAACTCCGATTTCTAGTTAATGACTTGCAATTCTAATTTGAAACTAATTTAAAAATTAATTTGAATTCATACAAATGTTCTCTAATTTAATTTTCTAATAAAGTATTTTAAGTAAATTTATTTAATAATTAGATTCTAATATTTTTCAAATCTTTTTTAATTACCTACTCATTCCAAAAAAAAAAAAAAAAATTCAACATCAACTAAATGTGGCTCTGTGAAATATACATAATAATATTCTTATGTATTCTAATGCAAAAAAAAAACAAAATAACAATACAATTTTATAATATCCCATTCCTAAAATAAAACAACAATTCAAATTTCTAACTACAGCTACCTATTAGGCTACCTACATCATTCACTTTATTACAACTATATCTAAATGAGTATAATATATATATATATATATATATACGTATACTTACTTGTTTCATAATTTCGAAACATGTCCTGCCTTAGAATAATGAACAATTGTAAAATAATTTGTGGTGCTGACTGAGCATATGCTTGCACAAAATGATACAATTCAAATGTTGAAGTTTTACAGGCATTTGCAATACATTCATAACGTTCATATGTGCCATATTTTTGAAAAAAAGCAGCTTCAACCGACCAAAAGATTTTATAGGAAAATCTGCCAAATATGAAACAAAAAAAAAAAAAAAACAGAAAAAAAATGAAAATTAAAAATAAAAAGAATTTGTTTTTTTTTTTTTTTGTGAAAACTTTTTTAATATTTTGTTGTTGTTTTTTAAATAAACATATGTTTAGCTTTTCTTTTTTTTTTGTTGTTGTTTTTATTTTTTATTATTCGTTTTTTATGTTGAATATGGTGGCTGTTGGTATATAGTGGTGATGTGATTGTAATGGATTATAGTAACTCTTCAGTATATATATCAGAATAGTGTTGTGGTTTGAAACAAAAACAGAAAAAAAAATTAATATAAGGAAATAACTGTAAAAAAAAGTACACAAAAAAAAGCATAATATTTATTTTGAAAGTATCCCTCGGAGTGAGATGTTTATATTCAGTACAGTATGATTACGAATTATATAGTACAAAACAGAAAAACGAATGTTTCTATTTTATCTACATTTAATTTAACTGTCACTATAGCTTTATTTGTATTTTAATAACGGTTTTTTTTCTCTACTATATGGAGGTTGTCAAAAATTTTCAATATGAGTTTAATAAATTCGCCTTAGATGTTCATTATTATAATATGTTTGATAGGTTTTAGAAAATAGTTTTGAAGTAGACAGTATTTTACTGATAAAATAGGAGGCATATTTTGTTATTTTTAGACTTATTCGCTTTGTCCCAAACCGGCATAGATTTCAAAGTATTAGATATGTTTCAGAAGCCATACTTGATTGCACTGAAATATAAATACATTTGCTAAAAATGTATCTAAATATGTAGCGAATCACCTGATTATGTATAATCATATATATTGCCGAATGTTATGAGGTGTAAGTTATGTGATTCTAAATTATACGAGATTTGTTAGGTGTATTTTGGAAAAGTTGTAGCCATTAAAAATACTGAAAATCATTATTTGTGAATAATGTTCGTTTTGTCTCTTATGTTTAGAAAGTGTTTTTGATAGGAGAAGAAATTTTTTCCCTCTTGCTTTACTTTTTATCTCTATAGATTGAGTATAGTTTCAGTGCAATGAATTTACGTGTTTTATCCTAATATATTTTTCCGGAGATTTACCGGTCCCATGTGAGTGAAATAAATAAATTTTTACTAAAATAAATAGAATTGTTCATATTTAAATTAGTTAATATTGTATTTAAATTCTAAAATTCTAAATGCTAAAAATTATTGTATCTAAGGTCTAAAGTTCTAAATGCATTTGTCGACCTGAAAAAACTCGGAACTAGTACAGAGTATTATTTTATCATTGAAAGGCAATAGATGTACAACAGACCATAAGGCCTAAGTGCGTAGGATATAAGCCAAGACGGCTTACAGTTCTAACATCCACTCTATCAACCAACCAGAATAATAACTATTTTAGACTATATAAAACTATTCTAATTCTACACTTTTGAAACACCCTCTATATTTTTTGTTTGTTTTTAGAAAATTTGTATATTCTGTTTGAAAAGAAAAACTTTTTTTTTTTTTTTGTGTTGTTGGTGTTATTTTAATGCTTTGACTCGTCTTATTTTTACGCGAATATACAAATGAACGAACGTGATTTTATATCGTATTCAGGGGTGACACGCATTTTTATATATTTGGTTTTTTTTTTTTTTTGTATTTTTTTGTTTATTATTATTATTATTGTTCCTATTTTATTTTTATTTTGTTTCTTTAAAACTTTATTCATATCCTTCTGTGCGTCCTATATTATGCTATATATATAACAGCGTAAAACAAAACGAGAAAAAAGTTTAATATGAAAAATTGTAAACAAAATTTTAGAAGCAAAAATAAAACTAATTACTTTTCCGATAAACATTTTGTTTTTATAAGAAATCAACAAGAAAAACAAAAACAAAAAAATTAAGTAATAATATAAGAAAATATTTAATGTATATTAAAGAACTTTTCAAATCAAGTATAAAATGTTTTCGAAGAATTAAAAACATACATGGATATATTAAAAAAAAAAAAAAAAAAAAAAAAAAAAATGTTGCTACTCAATAGGGACAATTTCTGTTTTTCTTTTCAGAATTAGTTTTTATGGTAATGTAAAAATTATAACAATCCAAATTAAACTGAAATGGGTATAAAAAAAGAAAAAGTAAAATAAAATATTCATCCATTGAATAATATATATATATTTATATCCTTGGAAGGATACAATTTTTTTTTCTTCTTCTTCTTAAATATGAAATACTATAATTTGTATAAATATATGCGTAATTTCGATTTTATTATTCAACACTCGATAAGGATTTTTTTGTAAACCAAAAAAAAAAAACAGAAACAATGGAAAAAAAAATAAAGCCAAATCTGTGTGTACAAAATTATGTAGAAAAATATGGATTAAGTAAGTATCGTGACGCATGTAAATTATTTAAAACCAAAAATCATAATAATAATATCAATGGTGTGTAATTTGCATTTTTGTACTTTTTACGTACTAAATTTTAAGGAGATTTCGATTAAGGACTAAAAAATGGTATATTTGATTTCAATCCAATTTTTAAATAGAAAAACGAAGATGTAATGATCTGTGTAGGATTCGGAAAATATTTTTGTGTGAAATCTCAGATGTAGAGATATTGTTATGTACTTGTAGTTCTGAAAACATCTTTCGTATATAATGTTTAAATGTCATTCGGTCAAGTCAAACAAGACCGGAAAGCGTATTAACTTTGTTTTAGAAATAAAATAAGTAATATGAAATTAAATAGAGAAAATATTTAAAGTTTATGGGGACTGCAAAATATATATTCAGTGATTGTTAATCTGCTAAACGACTAGAACTATTACTATATACACTTTTGACACAGCCCTATATATATTTATTTTAAAATCTTATTTGATTAAAATTTTTTGCTTCAAAATTTATCCCGAATAAAAGGATATGAACATAAATTCGTCTAAATTGCACAATTTGTATTTTGCAGCAAAATATTAGTTGGTTTTATCAACTTTATTATATTGTTTAACGTCTTTTTATAACTATACACTATAAAGGTACATATAGTATGCATTAGTTCTCGGAACATAATATGTAAAGTAAAATATCAACCTTTGGTTCCTAATTTGTATTTTAAATTTATTTCAGCAGTTCAGTACTGGTATAATGCTTTCTAGTTTGTTTTTTTTTTTTTAATTATTCCTTTTAAAGCCTTTGCAGACGAAATACTATTTTTTTTGCAATAAGTTTAAACTAATTTGGAATACTTATCTATAAATATTTATAAAATATGTGATATCTATATATATATAACTAATCGTATAATATATTAAAAGTGAACTAACTATGAGTTGTTAAAAAACTCAAATATAATTTCTTAAACTAGTTATAGTTCTCAACATTTAAGTTAGTTGTTATACTGAAAAATTACTTAAAATTTTTCTTTATCTCTTACCTATATTTTCACAAAGAAAAAAACCTATTAGTACCTTTTTAAATACGCAGAAATGGTTTTGACCTATAAATATTGCTAAAATATATATTTATACTCATTTATAGAAATATAATTTATTACATATTATGTGATGAATCCGAATATCCTGATGATTACACTCTGTAACAAACTCTTCTAATTCGGTTTGTTTTCCATAGAAATGTGAGTTTTGAAGTGAAAAATAAACATTTATAGAACAATGAATACTCAAGAATAAGCCAAATTCATAATAAATAAATAAATAAATAGATATCAAATTATTTGTAAAAAAATTACTTCTAGCTCTAAATAGTAAAAATTAAAAATGTATGCTCAATCTAATAATATACGGAGTTATTGATCCTATAGGAAGTACAGCAATCAATTTTAACATAGGTGTCAGATCTACATTACTATATAAAAAAAATTACTCGATCGATTTATGATATACTCGTATGTAGAAAATGTTACAATTATAAATGATCTTCATAATATAAGCTCTCTCAAAACAATTTATTTAATAAAGTAAGAATACTTTAACATATTAAATAGTCATCATAAAATCTACGTATACAACAGCCTCTATTACATAAAAATAAAAGTATTAAAAATATTAAATTCAATTCAATTTAATTGCAACTTAAACTAACTATTACTAACATGGAAAAATAAATATTTATTAATTATAAAGCCTAGAATGAGAGTAATCTCGCAAGGCATATTTTGGTTAAAATAAATAAATAAATAACTGAATTATGTTCAGCTTTTTAAAAAGATCGATTCATTCACATTTTGATGTTATTGTAACATCAAAATGTGAATGAATTATGAGCATTCTAATAATAAAGCAACATACACAAATCAAACATTAAAAACATTAAATGATTTAATTGTTGTCAGGATTCAGTTCACTAATAATTTTAATATTTGATTGCAAATATCGATATTTCGGAAGCAATATACTTCCTTCATCAGTGCTTGTGACTAATTATATATATCTTAATTCTATTTTTTCCATTTTATTTCCTAATTCCTACCTGTACTTTTGCAAATTATTTGATTAGTTTAGATAACGGTGAAAAAATCAATTAAAAACATGTTATAAAATGTCTATAGTAATGATTAATCTTAATAGAAAATAATGCCTTATTATCATAAGTTGCTGATATTAAAACAAAATATATCTAATCCTTTGCTAGATACAAATTCAAACTATTTAACTTCAATAATTGCTGATTACTTATTATTTATTTAATCAAATTTCTATAAAATACTTTCTTTCAAAACAATTTTTCTTACATCTGCAAAAAAAAAAAGAAAAAACAGAAAAACAATTTAATCTTCAAAAACTGAATTAATTTTATTATATTATATTGTTCCGTTTTTTAATTGAACTTCATTTACTTTCAATTAACAAAACTTAAAAAATTCCCATTCTACTTTTTGAGTCGGAAAACTTTAAATGATAACCATGAAAAATTATCTAAATTGATTTGTCTATAAAATACATTTTCATTAACGGAATTCAAAATTTAATAAAATTTTTCCAATATTTTGAATTTTAATCTATCATTTTTTAATACAAAAATATTTAGAAATAACTATAATGTCTATCTAATATGGTATAAATATTGAGTGCTAATTATAGTGAAATCATAATAATAAAATTTCACATTATTTATTTGTTAGATAAATATGTACCTATACATGTATATATATATATATATATATATATATTCATAATAATGTATTTATATGTTTTGTGTAAATATTTTTAATTATTATTAAATTTCCGTTACTCTTATGTTCATGTATTTCCAATACATACATACATAATAGTATTATTAATCATATTATCATATTATCATTTATATCTTTACAATATGAATTCAAATATATCGGACATCGGTACAAACGTTGAAAAATTGATAATGATTAGTTTTTTGTTTTGTTTTGTTATCTTTACCTTCCTATTTTGTTATACTCGATATGTATTTACATTGATTCGCGATAACTCAAACAAATGTTCAATCAAATATTCTAAAACCTGTCTAAAATTCAGTTTTTTTTTTATTTTGTTATTATTTTCGTCATTGTTTTTCTTTGAAAAATTTCATTTTGAAAAACCGATAATATTTTTTAGTACAGTGGCTCTCAACCTGCTTTTATATTTTGTTACTTAGATTTAGTTTTGGTTGTTATTCGTGATTCAATTTATTTTTATTGTTGTATTTCATATTAAATAAAGGTTAAATTTGTATGTATTGATATGGAAAGAAATTAGTTATTATCGAAAGATTGATATTTTTTAAATAATTAAAAATTTTTAATGAAAAGGAAACTTGGCATCGTAAATGTCTCAACACAAAGTTGAATACAACGTCCACATGATCTTAAATGTGTACAAAAGTTCACAAAAGCTTGAGACATTGTATACATGATCACAATTGTTGTTGACGATGTCTCCGCGATCGGTTTGACAGGCATTTGGGCTTACAAAATTATTTTAAAAATCCAATGTTGTATAGTGTAAATAAGACTTTCGGTTCATTTTGCTTGATCACAAATGAATTAAAACACTGTCTCAGAAAGCTCTCATTACACAATATTCAACTTATTTTGCCAGCTTAGTTTACATTGTATCAGGTTGAAAATTTTCTTAAGACATTTACGATGTCACTGGAATTTTAGTTAATTTTAATTTCATTAGTTTATGTCTCAACAAACTTTTAAATATAAAAGTTAAAGTATAAAATAGCGTGTAGCATCACTTTCGTTGTTTAAAATAATAAAAATCTTAACTTAAATCTGTTTATTCTAATTTTTATTGTAATTTGCAGTAGTTTTGGGAAAAACGATTTTTTCTTAAACGCAAGCTTAAAACAAAAACAAAATAATAATACTAAGTTGGAAGTTTGTAATACTAATACCTATTGATATTAGTTCTAGCATTGTTGTTGAACAAAATTTCATAATTTATAGACTGAAATGTGAATATAAGATATAAATTAAAGATAGAATATAGCTCTTCATTAACAGCTGTATTCTGGAAAATGTCATCCATATTAAGATTTTAAGTCAATTTAAAGTAAACATATGCATTTTTATATGGTAATAGATGGCTCCACGGCTGCACTTTGTTGCAGGAACCATAGTTTATGGTAATACTTTAAACAGTTTGTTTGTTATTTTAAATGCTCTAATTAAATATTTGAACTGTACTGACAAGTTGGATCATCTAAATGTCGATAAAAACTATTATTAAATTTTTCGATTATACCGGGTGTGCCAGAGCATGCGTATCAGCTTTTTAAGAAGGAAAGGAGCCGTTATTTTAAATTTTTAAAAAAACTTTATTAACTAAATCGAGGGTGCTCAATCGATTTGTGCTATTTTGAACTTCCGGGAAGGACCGAAAATCGGTTTTTTAAGCCCAAAAATCGCCGCAATTGTCCGAAATCGAGATTTTCAAATGGTAAGGGGTTTTTTTTATGCAAATTCGGATTCTAACGATAAAAAATAAGAAATTTATGTTAAATAATTTTTGTTTGTTTCCGATTTTTGGTCTTAAAAAACCAATTTCTGTTTTTTCCCGGAAGTTTAAAATATCACCAATCGATAGAGCACCCTCGATTTAGTTGATAAAATTTTTATTTAAATCTAAAATAACGGCTCTTTCCCCTCTTAAAAAGCTAATACACATGGTCTGGAACACCCGGTATATTCTACTGTCATATCGATTGATAATTTATGAATTGAATTATTCATGCCCTTGTTAAAACACAGAATAAAAAAATAATAATAATATATTAATGAGAACTGAACAATATTAATTGTTTTTTTGGGACTGGATCAAATTGGTCTGTGATTAATTCTTACATTAAAATCAAAATAAACTGGTCGTCGATAACATATTGCTAAAAGCAAAATTGATGATCTGATTAGTTTTCTCAATCATACAGGGTAGTTCTTACACTGTGTATTTTTTGGGCTAAAACAACCAACAACTACAAATAACTTGCTTGCGTAGTGGCATCAAAAAGGCACAACTAAATTCTGATTTAGTTTTCAGAAGCAACTGGAATGGTCCTTTTCACCTACTTATCTAATCATTGATAAAACCAATCCAACATAGTTATAGATGTCACAATATATCATCATCATTCTTATTATTGTCCTTCTCTATTAAAAAAAACATCAAACAACAGTCTAAACACAATAATAACAAGTAGAAATTTTGTTTAGTTTATATAACTCACATATGGATTTATTTCGAATCTTTGTATGAATTGTAAAACTAATCAGAATTATACTAGAGGTCGCCTAGGTACTGATGAATTCTAGTAGTGTAAGTTTTGAACGAAATTTCACTTAAAAACAATAAGATAACAAAAGAAAAGACAAATAAAATTTTTATAAATAACAGTTAATGGAAAAGATAAAAAGGCGTATGTATAGATTTTGTTTTTGTTTAGGTATAATGCGTCATTACGATTGTTGGATTTTCTTTAATTTGTTGTTCATTGCTATAATGTCGGTATAGTAAAAATCTCAATTAAAAACGTGAATGCTGCGAACGTGATTCGAACTAAATGACCTTCTAATTATACATTCAAATTTGAATAAAAATATCAAAAAGTAATAATTCTTCTCCTGATTCATTTTTGGTTCAAAAAGCAAAAACAAATATTCAAATTTATGGCTAATTTGATTGAGATATTCATATTTAAATCTATTACGTCATAATTAATCAAATTTCTTCATTATTTTTGTTAGATCAAGAGTTTTGTATTATTTTTATAAATTCGTTGAGATCTCAAAACTATATTGAATTTGCTTGAGATTATTTATAAAATTGATTTAATATTTACATTTTATATTTTGAAATGTTTTCTCTTTTTGATAAGGACATTTTCAAATGCATATACATTTTCAAATAAATATTCAAATTAAATTATTAAAAATTAAAATTCAGTATTCTTCAAATAAAATTTATTCAAATAAAAATCCTTTTTCTATATTTTCACATTACCTTTATTAATTTTTGATGTGAGGAACATTGAAAATATTTTCATTTTCACATTATCTCTAAATAATATGACTGTCCGTAAAGACCGTCATCAAATCAAATTAGAAAATTTTCTCTTTAAAATAATAAAATTCGAAAAATTTTCCACCACTGCATTATATTTTAAATATATTTTCCCTGTTATTTTCAAAACCATCATAAGTACTTTTAATATAGATACGCGTACGTACATATATATATATATATATATATATATATATATGTTTTACGGGAATAGTTTTGTGGTTTAAAATTTCTATTTTGAACAAAAACTGACAGTACATAATATGCAAGTCTATATTTATCATATGCACATGTACTGGCCATTTGGAAAACTACTTCATTTTTGAAACGTAAAGCCGATTATTTATATATATATATATGTACATACGTCTATATATATATATATAAATATAGATTGAATATCTAGAAAACAACAAAACTCTATAATATTTAATAAAGTTAAAAATATTCAATATTTTACGATTCAATACAATTTTCATATGATTTTTATTAGACTACAGGTCACGCAGGATATTCATAGCTATCGGTTCTAATTAAATCAATTTACGTTTACAAAAAATTATGATAACGTTTGTACGAGTATGTATAAATAAATTTGAACATCATGCATATACATTAATATGCTTTGTATATCCTTAAAAAATATTGAAAATATACAATTTTTTGTTATATTATATTTTGTTTGGATAGCGAGTGTATGTGTGTATATTAAATGATAGATACGTGAAAATTATTTCAATGAAATATAACAATGTGAATATGTAAAAAGTACAGAGTGATTTAGAGAAAAACAAAAAGCAAAAATTCAACTAGAGTAAATAAATTTTAAAGATTTTAAAATATTTTTGGAAAATTTTTATTTTACCTAAATTTTTAACTGTATTCTTATTATATGTTTTCTTTCTATTCTTAATATAATAATTAAATAAAATTTACATAATGTAAAATATTCAGAGTTGTAATCAATTGACAAGGATTGTAAACATTCATTAAATAAAAAATATGATTTCTAATTGATTAAAAATTAGTTTTGAGATTGTTATCTAATATCGTAGTGAATCATGGTAAATAGGAATTTTGAATTTATTTATATGGGCATTCAAAATGAAAAATATCAATATTACTGCTCAGTTAATACAAAGTATCATTAGTTTTATGCAAAGTATTTTCTGATCATAAATAAAGTTTAAAAAATTTATACACCAAATAATATGTATGCTTTCGCGTACATTCGTTGATGATTAGGAAATTAAATACTAGTGCGCATGGCCGTATTAATAAGTTTGAGCGCCCTGGGCTAAATAAAATTTTGCACCCCTACATACTTTTATTATAAAAATTCAATTTTATTTTCAAAATGTCAAAACCTAAATATGTATTTACGTAAAACAAAATTCAAAAAATTTATATAAATATGTGAATTAAATATTAATTTTTAGTTTAAATATGTCTTTTGCGGCATTTATTTTTAGCAAATATATCTATAATTTTCTTGTGATCCAGTTTCTCAAGGACATCCGATTCTATTGACAAAATACTTAAATTATTTAATTTGTATTGTCCTAAAGATGATCTTAGATGATTTTTTATTCTCTTGAGAGTTGAAAACGACCTTTCTCCGCTACAATTTGTACAGGCGATACTTAAATATATTCGTAGAGCTGTTGTTATATTCGGAAAAGTGCATTCAATTTGCGATTCAATTATTGTTCTGAAAATTTGCTCAGATTTAGATAATGCTGTTAAGTTATCCGATATTAAATTTACATGTTTAAAATGTAAATATTCCTCGATTAGACCATTTTCAAGATCATCTGGGTATTCTTTATATAAAATAGTTGCTTTTTCTCGTATCATATTTTCGTCGAAATGTTTAAAATTCATTAAAATTCCAAATTTAGTGGCAATGCGATCATATGTAGATTTCCTTTTTTTTATTTCTGCCAAAAGTTTATCAATAATTACATAAAAAATATTTATACGGAAATTATTATTTTTATCAAATTATGTGTCGGCTGATGTTCCTTCATCGGACTGCTTTTTTCTTTTAACAGTTGTTGCAGTTTTAAATTCCAAACAACCCGATAGATTTTCTCCCTTCTTTTTGTAATAATTAAATGAATAGAACTCATAAGTAGTTGTGAGCACTTCTGCAAGCTAAAAAAAACGCAACTAATAATACAAGGTTTGCTCAATCTGTAAAATATAAGGTCTGCTCAAGCCGCTATTAATGAGGAGCGAATTTTTAACTGACAAGCAATTAATTTTATTTTTAAATTGGTTTTAAATGTGATTAAATAATTATGTATAAAGTATTTTTTTTCTTTGGTAATTTTTATAAGAATTTTAATAAAAGTTTGTGATACTTAAAAATGTAATCAAAGTCGAATTTAATCTTTATAGAAGTTAGGTCATTAGCATACATGGTTTATATGGATGATAAAAAATATAACATTGAACACATTACTAACTTAAATCACAGATACGCTAAATATAAAGAAAATTACTTTTTTCTTAAATTAAAAAAAAAAAACAATTAAATTTCACCATCTTGTTTTCTTAGCGCCCTCGGATCGATGGCGCCCCTGGGCTGTAGCCCAATTAGCCCTATGGTTAATGGGACCATGCTAGTGCGGTTTTAATACCCAAAATTAAATTTGTGGGTTGTAATGTGTATACCACGCACTGGTGTGCTTTATATTGATATACGGTTCACGATAATTATAAATGCTTTAATGCTGTGATACTAACTCGGATGTTGGGATACAATAAGACACTTTGTAGTGTTAATATACCTAATATATGCTACTAATATACCTACTATGGTATATAGAGTTAATATACCTACGTTAATATAATCATGTTATTAACATTAGGATATAAGCAAATCTAGAAAAAATGTTATTCAATAGTTACCTCAAAAAACATAAAATGTATTATTTTAGATGAAGATTTATTTTAGACAATATAAACACGAATATTACTTAAACGGTGCTTATTCTTCATGCTCAGTTATTGTATAGCTATATTTTAATATATTAAGAATAGAAATTTTTTTACCAAACAAATTTTTGATAAGACGAGTATAGTGTTAATATACAAATAATACGTGGTATTATCAAATTTAAAAATATTTATTTTAAAACTTGACATTTTCATTGTTTTTTAGTGCTAAAAAAAATGTAATCCAAAGATTTAGCTCGAGTAGCTCGAGATGTAGCTCGAACGGAACAAAAAATTATCTGTTTTGTTATAACTTAACGAATCAAAAAAAAATGTGTTATGCTCCCAAGTGTTTAATATATTACTAATCATAGTAATCTGTCACTGCTTACAATACAAAGCTATAAGAAATAAATAAAGTAAATATTGTGTAATAATTGTAAGTGTAGAAGTAGAAAATAGTTTAAAATTTGGGAGAGTTTAATAACAAATACATTTACGTATACTCGTTTTAAATTAAAAAGAAATTATAGCGATGAAGAGGTTTTCTATTTAGTTAAGTATAGTTTTAAAGTACAGTCAAAAACCAAGTATAAAATACAAAAACAAAATACAAAAATAGTGGTTGTGCGCACGAACAACTTAAACAATAGTTTCCAATTGTATTAATGTTAATCAAAATAAACCAAATTAGTAAACCGTAATCTATTTTACAATGAATTCTGGATCCATTTTTCACTTTCAAATTGTAAAACATATACATTTAACCAATCGATTATGCCTTACTTTTCACAAACCTGATTTTCTAGTCTTGCAAAATACACAGCTAGAAAGATTTTATATTTTTCTCATTTTTCTATTAAATCATAAAACAAATTATTTGCACTTTTTCCTTTACATTTTTGTGATAACATATACGCAAATATGTATGTATATGTATTAATTCAATCGTATATACACTTAAAAGACTATTAGAAATATATACATATATTATGGTATATATATATATTTGTATTTACCTATAAATTGCAGCTAACGGGAATACTATTAAATTGAATAATAGTTTACCAAAAAATTTCCATTTTTCTTTTTCTGTACATTTATGACAAAAGTTTCCAATACGAGAAATAACACTACTTTTGTCAGCACCACCATCATTACCACCTTCATTACTATTACTTAAATCACTATCAACAACATCACCTGTATTATTGCAACTATTACTGCCACCACTATTGTTATTATTTGTAGTTGTTATTGATGTTACTTGTGGTATTGTAGAAATTGTATCTGGCCATTGAGCAGGTGATAATAATATTAATAAAAACCAAATAAATGCAGGTAAAAATACAAATAGTAAAGTTAATCCACCGTATACTGGATTTTTATCGGAAAAATGTTGGTAACATAATGCAAAATCGGCTGTCATATGAATAATATATGCCAATAATTCTAGACATGTTGGTATTATGCAGTAAAATATTATCCTTATATGTCCTGCAGATTCAATATTATAACCAAGAAGATGTGCTGGTATTAGTAATTGTGTAAGTAAAATATCGCGATCCATTGTTTTTTGTTTATGATATTATATAAGTATATATTTTAATATATATACACATATATATATATATATTTACATAAAAGTTTATTTTTTTTATATGCAAACAAAATTTCTATTGAAAAGAAAATTATTTTGTTTTTGTTTTTTTTTTGTTTTTTGTATTTGGTTTTACAACAAATATGGTGGCTGTAAAATTACAACAATGTGGTGTTTAATTTTATTTTATTTTCTACTTTTTTTTTTTTATTCATTTGCTGTTTACACATATATTTCCGTTATTACTTGATTTTCATTATTTTTAACATTCATCGATATGTCAATATTTCACTTCCATTCATAACTGTAGTTCAATTTAAACTGACATGAAATGGGATATTAAAATGCAAATTGGTAATTGAAAACCTGTTTGTTTGTTTTTTTTGTTTTCTTTTAGAATAGAAACAACCCACCCATTAATCAATTGAATAATATTGTTTTGAGTCATTTAATATCTTATCAATAAATTTTATCATGTTGAGATAAATATACATAATATGCGTGTGTATATGTAGGTTTGTGATAAGATAACTGTTGTATTTGGATGATGTGTTTTTTTATTGTAAAATTAAATTTGGGTAATGTTACTTGATATGGTTAAATATTTTAGAAACTATGTTTTGTAAAATATTTAAAAAAAATAATTAAATTTATTAAGCAACAAAAACAAAATTTGTTTACTCTACACAAACAAAAATATTTTACTTTTCATTTTTGAATTTGCTCGAATTACATTAGGTAACATGCAGTGGTTGTATTCGGGTTCTTAAAATTTTGTGTTGATTGTTACACGCCATTTAGTGATTGTATATTATTTATTTTAAGCTACTGAAAAATAAATTGTTAAAAATGTTATATAATAATCGGAATGAAATTGCCTACATTATATTTGGTTTGTTTATTAAACAAATATATATTGTAAATCATATACATAGTCTGTATATTTCACAACATTTGTTTTTATGTCTTTCTTAAGTTTTGATTTAACCGTTATGTATGAATTTGAATTTTTCATAAATATGTATGATATGGTTTGTGACTTTGCTGGATCGAGTACAGTTACCAATTAGAAGTAAGTACTGAAAATATTACAATTTTTAACAGTTAAATCACAAATTTTAAAGTACATTATAACGTTATTGCTACCATCTTTAAATCGTCTATTTACATACGAATATGCGAATGTTATGTAAAATTCAATATAAATAAAATCATGAATTGGTTTTGTATATAATAGTGTACAATCTACTGTGTTGTATGGAATGTTATGAATTGAAAATGGGTTGTATATTGCTATAACATCTTTGATTGAAAACTCGGACATAATAACATTTTATTGGTTCAAATAAATTTATACACCGAAGAAAAGAAAGAACTGGACATATTTCTAATGATGAAAGTATTATTTTTTAAATGATTGAACAAGAGGTAAAATTTGTTTGTATTTGAGAAAATTAAAATTGTAAGTAGATATTTTAGTATTCGAGACCCCAGAAAAGTTGAAGAAGTATCAAAGTATTAAATTTTGAAGTCATACTAAAATAGTTTATTTTTAGTTTTTCTGCATCGAAATAATTCAGTTTATTATGTATGTTATTTCTCTGCAAGATTTGTTAAATTATTTAGACCAAATAAATTGAAAAACAAGACATTCCCACTGATACAAAAATAAATCTCGTTTTTTATTATTAAAAGTATAACGAAATCATGGATATTATAATATTTTGTATTTAATTTACAATCCGTTATAAAATCAATACAGGATATAGTGTAAAGCTTTTTCAAATCATTTGAATAAAAATCATTGCTTAATATAATGTTTATTCGATATGAAATTACCCAATATTGAAAATATATACAAAATTTTAATATAGAATAACAACAAGAACAAAATAAATATATATATATATTTTTACCATTTTTTTAAAACTAATAAAAGTAAACAACTATTTATTTTATATATTATATGTATATATATATATATTTTTAAAAATTAAATACCCCTTTAAGGTAAACTCCCTTATATAAAATAGTTGAATTTTCGGGCTAAAATGGGATTAGAGCAAAATGTAATTTTTTATTCAATTTTCGATGTGGAATATAGCTTTTTTTTAAATTTATAAAAATATATTTAAATAAATACATTATGTTATATGTCATATTATGTAAAGAGAAAGTTTAATTTTATTTTTTATATGTATGTTAGTTGATATATCCCGGAAGAAACAATATTAAAATAAAAAATAAAACATCAGTTTTATATTCACTTAATTTAAGCAATGTACAACATATATATGTACAAATAAAGTTAGCAATAAAAAAATTGTAAAAAGTTAGGGGACATAATAAGGATATCCTGGTTTTTTTTTTTTGTTTTTATATTTACACATAATATATTATTTATATAAAATTGATTCATTTTGGTATTTTGTAAAAACATAATAATATAAATAAAAGAGTCAATAATTGAAGCAAAAGGAATAAAGCTTTAGAAAATATAAATATAGAAAAAAATATTAAATTGACAGCACATGAGAAAAACTGACTTATTTTATGAATATTATTTTTTTATTTTACTTTTGATCCTTTAATTTGTGCTGGGGCATATCATAGATTTTGTAATTCTGATTTGTTTAAATTTGTTTAAGCTGGAAATTGTATTGTTAAAATGATTTTCTGCATCACCACAACCAATGTGTGGTTTACTATAATTGGTTGAATTATAGAGGACCATTTCTAATATAAAGTAGATTACCTCGTAAAAGAGCTTCAATGATCTATTTATAAATTTAATTCAACCATATCCTTAAGTATTTTTTAATAAAAAAAAAATGATAAATCTGTTAGAACAGATCTGGCGTTCTATCGTGTTTGATTGTTCTATTCCAATTTTTGTTTCCAATTTTTGTTTCCAGATCCTACAAAAGAGTATAGAAAAATTGGATACGATAGACATTGAAAATCAAATCAGGTTTTCAATATACATTATCACATTTGAATTCCGATCCATCTTTTTGTATTGATATTTTATATTTTGTATATTAAACAAAAATTGTTATTATACTAATTTTATTTTTCTTTGAAGCCATTTATAACAACTAACAACAATAATAATGATTAATGAATAGTTGATTGTGAATGAGAATTGAAAGAATAAATCAATTTTTTTAATGTACTGTGGAAGTAGGTTATAATGATAGATGATACATATTTTCTTTACATTGTTGTTGGTGTTTTGAGTTCTAATGTGCATACTTTTTTAAACTGCACCCAAATTTCAATTGATTAACAATGACATTATACTGGTATATATATACTAGAAATGACCAAAATGTAGAAAACAATAATTTGCCACAGTAACTTAAAATAATAAATAATTTTGTAATGCATATTTATATTGTCTGCTTTTGTATCATTATCAAAAATATTATTGTAATACATTTATTTTAAAGAAGTTATAAGATATAAAAGAAATCGTTTAATTTTACTAAAATTCATTGGAATTAAATTTCTTAAAATTTTTCTTGGATCGTTGGATTAAATTTATTCTGCTACCAAATTTTCCTACTCATAAAGTACCATGTCTTGATTTTATACCATTGGTTTCTGAATAAGTTATAATAAAGATTATTGATAAAAAACAAATAAAACTGACTACCACGGTAAATTCAACATATTTAAATTAAAATTATCCAATTCCTTCTGTAATGATGAAACATGTTGATCACATTGCATTAAAATACTTATTATTTTTCAATAGTATGAATTTTAAATTGAAACACACACAATTTATAGAAACTTAAATTTTGACACAGAGAATTTCTGCTTATTCCCTGTCATTTTTTGGTAAAATTAACATTCGATTTTCTGATAAAAAAAAAACCTGTATTAAGAAATTTATTTTTATGCAAAGGCTAATATTTAACTTGAATTATAATTACTCAACAGGGGCCCCTAGTGCATATTATAATTGGCTACTCACCTACTCTATTATTTAAAGATACTCTATTATATAAGGATGAAATTGCCTATCATACGATTATATGAATAATTCAACTGATTTTTTTTGTTATTGTTGTTTTTGTACTTTTTATTTTAGATGAATTTGTTTTTTTTTTGTTTTATTTGACATTATGTACATAGTTTCATTGCAAATAATAATAATAACTGATTTGTTTATTTTTATTTTTTATTTTAATAAGATTATTTTAACTATGTTTATATAATAATAAAATAAATAATAATATTTTGAATGACAAAAAATGGAAATATTTTATTTAAAAGTTCGAACATTATGAATCAAAATACAAAATTTTTTCAACCCTATGCGCATTTCTGTTGTATATTACGACTTATTTACATATTAAAACATTAATGGTGGTTTTCTTCTTGATGGACGAACGTCCGAACAAATTTTTTAACCAATCAAAAAATTTTATTTTACCAACACATACACAAAAAATCCTCTCCGGGCATTTTCTTCATCCAATTTCTTAGTTAAAATATTTTTAATTTTTGGCTGAAGGACGAAAAAAAGAAAAGGATAGATATATAATTATTTGATAAATATTTATTGCTATCTCGATTTATGAATGAACGCATTCACATATAGAATTTCAAATGTTTTTTAAGAAAACGGCATAAAGTGTAATTTTTTTTGTTTTTTAATATAAGATTATTTTGTTTCTAACAAATTATTTATATTTTAAGATAAAAGCAAAGCGCTATATTTTATTTTCCGAATATTACAATGTCATTTTCCATTATTACTCTTAACAAAATTTTAAATTTTTTTAATAAAAACAATATCAACGCATGTAAACGTATTTTCAAACGTCAACCTTTTTTGACTACATAACAAATGTCAGTCCTTTGCGCATTGAGAGGAAATCATAAAATTTTCTTTGATTGTATTTGTGTTTCAATTATAGTGTAAAAAAAATTGTCCGGACATTCGTCCATCAAGAGGCAAACCACCTTAAGAGTTCATTAAGCAGAATGGAAATAAAATGAGAAGGTGTTTACTGTGCAGGTCCTTAAATGCTTGTCTATTATAATTATAGATATTATATATGTATATTAAACTAAAACTATTATTTCTTGTAATTTGTATTGTTTGTTTCATGTATGTTTCTTTCAATTAATTCAATATATTCTTTTGAATATATCCGAATTATCCTACCTATTTTCTTACATATATCAAGTTTTGTTATTTTTAATAAATTATATTTTATTGAATTTTATATTATTATTTGTTCCTATTAATTATTCTAATGAAATATAATTAGATTTTTTTTTACTTTTTGTTAATTTTATTAAATTCATTATTTTAGTTTATTAGATTTAAGAGCCTAATGTTTTGGTAATATTCAGTTTTAATTTGATCTAATTTGGCAACAAATTATATTAAAGAAAATGAATGAAATTTAAATCTAAAAAAATTTATCTAAAAAATTAATTTATTTATTTTATGCAGCTTAAATGTTTACTCGGGAGTAGTTTTAAGTGCTTGTCACGCATAATTACGGTGACCATTTTCTGAAAACGAAAATATAGTACAACACAATTTTTTTTATATACTTAAGTTAACATATTTAATCAAAAAATTTTAATACAAAAATAACAAAAAAAAATAAATAATTTCATACGTATTATTAAATTAAAAAAATTGTCATTTCATTTTTATTTATTAGTTAAAGGTAATATTTTCTTATATTTCTAATATTGCTTTTTCATATTTTTCCGATTTATGAATTTTTTTAAAAATATCTTTATTAGATTGCAAATATTCCGAAAACTGTAAACAATTCATATCAAAATTATATATTTTGTTATTAGAAGTGCTTTAACAGTTTCAATTTTCAACTGGCTTTTTTCAGTTGTCCAAAAATTATTCATTACCGAAAATATTCGCTCGGTAGCAGCATTCGAACCAGGCAAGCACAGGCAAACCTCAATTAATTTTAGTATATTTTGATAACTTATTTGTTTCGAATCAAAATGTTTGAATATATCCACCCATCTTTTATCTGTCGGTACCTTATTTTCCATCCAAAGCTTTATTTGTTCTGTAGTAACGAAGTTTTTAACCAATGAAAATTCATCAAAAAGTTCAACTTCATCAAATGTATTTAGATTAGATCTTTTATGTTTAACAAAATCTACACAGCATTCAACATTAGTCAATATTAGTGGTTTTGTAATTGTAGTCCATTCAAAAAGTTGTATTTCATAAAATTTATCTGTCCACTGATCCAAATATTCGATGCAAGTAGAATAAAATAAACATATAGTCTTTTTAAATTTAGAAACATCAATTTTTCTCTAAATTTAAAATAATTTGTCTTACCGTTCCAGGATAAAAACAACTGTTTTTTCTTTCTACTTTCTATCTTTTTATTCGTAATTCTTTAATTATTCCTGCTACTTCTGTCATACAAATATTTTGAGATTCAATTTTAAGTATACAATTATGAAACGTTGAGGATTGACTTTGTACGAATAAAAGCCAAACTTCGGCTGACGGATCTTGAAAGAATGTTTTTAACATAGATGGGCATTTATCTTCAGACAAAAAATAACACTTTAAAGCCTGGAATAATTTAAGAATCCTATCTACAGCTGGTCTCATTGTTAACCATCTTGTTTTGCTGTAATCGAGTACTTTTTGGAAATTGACCTCACTAAACTCACATATTTCTTTAAATTTTTCAATTCTTAAAGAATAAATATAGAAATAAGAATATATTTTAACAACAACTATTTCTAAGTCTATAGGAAGACAATCCGAAGCAATTTGGAGGCAGTTATTTATTATATGTGCAGCACAATTTACTCCAATCAAATCTCTGCCAATATTTTGTTGAATCTTGTGAAAAATGTTGTTGCGTCCTCTTCTTGCAGCTCCCCCAAAATTACAATTTGTGTTGTCGGCACATAAAGCTAATAATTTGTTTGATAATTCATGATTACCTAGAGTTTTTAAAATTTAATTTGATATAATATCAGAAGTTTCGCCGGGCAATTGTTGTACTTTCAAAATTTTAACTTTAACATCATAAATTGGTAAAAAATAACGTATCAAAAGAGGACAAATTTTTATGTTGCCATGATTTGAGCAGTCAGCGTAGACAGTTTAAAAATTTACTTGGAAAAGATCGGTCTTAAACACATCCAAAGACAACGGTTGAAAAATGTTGCAAATAATTGCTTCTGTTTTTGTTCGTGCACAAGCATATTTTTCCTCAAAACATTTTTTTAATTATTATTGATGTACAGTCATTAGAACGGAATGAATGGTTGTGTTGTACAGCATGATAAGCCCACAAACCTTCAATTTTTGCTAATTTTTCTTCTTTGCTGGTGAATATTGCACTTCGTAAAAAACTGTTTATATTTGTGCTAGAAGCAGATACGATATCAGCTTTTTTATGTTTTTCGGTTTTCAAATGCTGAGCAATTTATGACCTTCCTCCATTAGAAATGCAAAAAGATGCACCGCATTTAGAACATTTAACATCATTTGGCGAAATTTTTTTAATGTACCGAAATTCTTTTTCTAATTTCGAATTAAATATACATTTTCTTCGTTCTGGCATTTTTAGAGTCAAAAGCTGAACAAATATATAATTAATATTTTATAATACATTTTAACAATATGAAATAAATAATATTACCAATTATTTTACTCAGTAAGAAAACGTTTTTGATTTAAAATTTCATTCAACCCACTCCTAAAAACAATTGAAGTTACAAAATACATGCTACATTGACAAATGACAATTGACAATTATTCCGCCCAATAAACATTAGTTTCGAGTTTTGAAAATAAAATTGAAATATAGTACTTTGGCCAAATATATAGTACTTTTTCCCAAATTATAGTACATTATATTGGAAAAAAAAAAAAATAGTACAGCCTTTCAAAATATAGTACTGTACTATACAATATTGTACGAATGGTCACCGTACGCATAATGTATTATTTATCGAAATAAAAAATCAAATTTAGAAATCTGATTGTATTTAAAATGTTGTGCTTTGTTTTTTAAAATGTAATATTTTATTTAGAATATCAATTTAATTATAAACAAGTAAAAAATTAATTATATTTTTATAAAGAATTACTTCTAAGAATTATATTACAAATAAAAAAAACATAAAAATTATAAATATGTTTCTCCATAGATAAATAACATATGATTTTTATTTACTCTTATTTCACTAAATTCAATTATAATTTTGATCGATTTCGGTAATATTGATACCGGAAGACTATTTAGTGAAATATAAGTACATATACAGAGAATTTTCATTTTTTATTATTTAAAATTGTTTCATTTAAATTCAACAAAACATTCGTTAAAATATATTAAATTATATTTTCATCTATATTTCAAAGTATTCAATTTCAATTCAATTCATAAATATAATACATACATCAATATTAAATTTCTACAAAGAGAGAAATAAAACCGAAAATACCTGTAATGAATTTCATTTACAAAACAAAAATTTCATTTAATAATTATTTTTCTTCAATGTTCTTTTCGTTAAAAGTTACCCTCTCATACACAAGAAGACCCAATTATTTTTTGGTTCAATTTGATTTCTTAACTTGTTATTATTTTATATAAATATTCTTTAATTTATTTCTAAAACGAAAAAAAAAACAAAAACAAAATACTAATTACAAATTATTTTGATACCTGACCCGACCCACATTGATGAGTTTCACAAAAATGAGTTGTTCTTTTTAATAAGTCAATTATAAAATATTATCTATAAACCTTTTAATTTGAAATGCTCATTTCTAAAGAAATAAAAACTCTTTTCAATATAGTATGTCCTTTTTGCTTTCTTTACTTTTATCATCTTAATTTATAATATTTTTTTTTTTGTTCTTCTCAACTTTAAGTCAAAAAGAAAATAAAAAGAAAAAAGGTTTAATTATGTTGTTGAGTATATTTTTTTGTTTTTTTATTTATAATTTCTAATTTCATTACCTTCAATTAAAATTGGAATGACAAAAATATAAAAATCGAAAAAAGGATAATTAATCAAGTACGTATGTGCTTATGTGTATATATATGTATATATATATATATATATATATAATTTTCTTTATTGTTTCATTAATTTAATATTTTTTTGTATTATCATTCAGTGAACATAGGCCCAACCCACTCACTCATAATCACATATCCTATACACATTCATATTAGGTACATATACATAAAAGCTATGTATAAATAACTTGAAATTGAATAGTGAAATAAATTTTCTTTTCATTTTGAAATGAAAGAAATGAACCTCTCAAAATTGAAAATTTATTTTCTTCATTTAATATACTAAATTTATATTCCCCTTCAATTTACAACTCCTCTACATCACTATTTAAAGCCCAGCAAAAACAAAACCAAAAAAAAAAAAAAAAAATACAATGTTTCCGAAAAACTCTCTATGGGGAAAAAAGCTGAAATAAATAAGAAATGGAGAATATAAAAACAAAAAATAAAAAAAAAAATAACTTCAACCTCCCTTGAGGATCATTAATTTCGAACAAATTAAACTTTTTGAAGGATAACACAAAAACAAAAAACAAAAAAAAAATTATATTCAAGGTTTTTTTTTTTCATTTCCCAAAACAAATTTCAATTCAGTCGTGGTGTATTATTTCATTGTCATGAACAAATTTATTCCGACCAACAACAACCAAATACACAAAAAAAATCAAAATAAAAAAAAAAACATAAAAAATAGACTTAACAAAAATGTTTATCTGGTTCACTTGCTTACTCTCTTACGTATACAAGACACTAAAAGCAAAGAAAAAAAAAAAAAAAATCAAAGATGGAGACTAATTATGACCTAATTTCAAAATTAATGTGTCCAGCTTCCTATTACAAGAACCGACAATCTGTATTTAAAAATCTACATTTGCAAACAAGACCTAACCTAAAACATAAAATCAAAACACACAAAATACTATAATATTTTCTCTTCTTTTCTTTTTTCGCTTTTCCCACCTCACCCCCCCACTTCACAACTCACACAGCAATGATGTGTCTTTTTTTTCTGGCAAATCTCTGTTGTTCTTGTACTAACTTTCTTTTCTCATTATATTTCTCATTCATACAGTACTGTTTCAATGATGACCTAAATAAACAATGAAATTAAAAATGTATTTAATATTATAATATATATATATATATATATTATATATATATATACATATATATATATATTGAAAATTATTTTTCTTTTTTTAATTTTTTGCACAATTTAAAGATCCATTTATTACCAAAAATAAAAGAGCACATAATCTATTTATCCCTCTTTACTCTACCACAGTCAAATCAGAATAGGGTTGGTTTGTAGGCAAACAATAAAATTAAAAAAAAAAAAAAAAAATTAAAATTTTTTGCTGAGTTTTAATAAAAAAAAAAAAAATTAATTTTTTTTCTTTTTTATTGGAAAGATGATGCAGATTTTAAAAGGCCCACTATTAAATTACATCAATTCTATGTTATTTTTTTATTTTATTAAATTATTCAACATGAATGACTATTAAAAAATGTAAAAATATATATTTAATGGTAATAATTTATTCGTTAATGTAATTGTCTTAAAATGTGAAATCTTACATTTATGTCGACGCAAAAGATTTCTAAAGATTTGTAGAGGTCTAGAAAATATTAAAAAATGCGAAATTTTAAATGTGATATTTTATAAAAGCATATCTTGCAATATTTGAGTAAAAAACTATAATTCAATTTTATATTTTATACAATGATGTTATATCGTGTGTGTATGTCATTTTTTCTTTGATAACTGAATTTATTTTTTTTTAACTGTAGTTGATTGTTCAAAAATATAACAAGGATATTCACGATTAAGTGTAGATTTACAATGATTTGTACAACGATTTCGTGATCGCACTCTTGTACTTTTAATATTGTACTCGATGTAGAATTGTGACAGCGGTTTATTTATTTATTATATATTTATGAACACCAAAGGTTATGAGTTGGTTTCAGAACATCAAATGTCAACAATCATACTTTAATAACTATCATACTGTTTTGTATGTATTCTATCTCTGAAAAAAAACTCACTATGTAATTGCATAGACTTGGTCACTAGGTGACACAATTGCTTATTAGGACCGCAGTACTGGTTTCATGCCAGGATTAAAATTAAATGGAAAATATATTATATACGCGGATGATATTGCGATAGTATACTCTGGGGCAAATCTACTCGATCTGAACTCAAAAATGGAATGTAATAGGCCCATTATATATAACTAGATGAAGCTAAATAAACTACATAATCACAGTAAATGTAAAGAAAACATTATTAATGAAGAGGAATAAAATATTGAAAAACCAAAGAAAATATTTATGTTAAATAAAATAAAAACTCTCATATAAGTCGTCTTAGCTGGAGATAACAAAAATTATTTGATTCAAACTAAAATATTAAAAATTCGCAATGCACCTAACATCTTTTAATATTATTCAGTGCTTGTAAATCACTATTGTTTTTATAATTTAATTAATATTAAATAAATAATAATAATATTATACAACAAAGTTCTTTATACATACAAAATGTACAACTGTACCTACTTACTCTATGATTTCAGTTTCTTAAATACTCAAAATCATTTTACTAAAGAAGAAAATATCTTTCAAAATTAAAAATTCTTTAAATTTTAACTCCATCCTACAACAATTTGAAATATTAATAATAACAAAACACCAATAATATTATTTTTGTTATGATAAAAATACTTGCATAACTTAAATACTCGGAACAATAATATTATAATTAAAATACTCATAAATACTGTCATAACAGTAACCTTCGTTCCATTGATAATTATATAAATTTGTTGTATTAAAAACAGCTACAAAAATACAATTCTAAAAATAACGGTTATAACGAAAAAGCTAAAAAAATTAAATAAAAGAAAAATAAAAACAACAAAAACAACAAAAATAACAAAATAAAAATAAACGCGAAATATAATTAATCAAAATTATTATATAGAAATGAAAAATCATGATGACAGTTTTTTTTTTCTTTTTTAATTTTCCTTGAAAAGAGTAGGCAGGTTAATTCAACTTCAGACTTGTATGGCAATATTTATTGTATTTAAACGCAATATAGTTGTTGTTGCTATTTTTTTTTTTTCTTGTAATATTAATGGACTTAATTCACCGTTACCACTATTATTACTACCACTACTACTAATGCTATAGCTGCTGCTATCATTAATATGTACCTACTCTTACTACAACTTTTAATATTATTCCTGTTATCGTCATTTTACACTTCCTTAACAGTAAAATGGAAAAAAGAAAACCACAACAATAAAAATCCTACCACACAAAAGAAATTTTTTTTTGTTCAAAATTTCTTATATTATACTTTAGGTCCAAATTATTACACCACATTAGTATGAATTATGAAGAAGAAAGGAGAGATGTGTGAAATTAAGGAAATATAAAGGAATGAATAGAAAATAGAAACTCATTAAGGAGAACATTTTTTTTTTTTATTTTATTTGTAAACAGTTTGTATGTTGAATGTAGAGCTATAAGAAATGCGTTTAAAGAGAAAAACAATTTTTTTTAGTGATAATTTTTGGTTGTAAATACTGTGTCGATATGGTAATACTACATCACATGTTAGAAGTACAACTCGATTGTAAAATAATTAGCAGTATAAGAATATGTAAAATAGTGAGTTATAAATTTGAATTAAAACACGGAAAAGTGGGGTAATTGTGGGAATGATAAAATATTTTGCAAATTTTTTTTATATGCATTAATTGGCACAACACTTACTGCTATTTCTACAAAATTAATATTTTGAAGAGAGTTTAGACTTTAATAATTTAAAAAATTATATTGAAATTAATAATTTTTCGTGTATATAATAAAAAGAAGTATCATCGTATACAAATTATTAAAATATTATTTTTGTATAGCGGGGTCGTCATATTACAACCCGTATTTAATCGTCAAAAAAGTATTTAAAACAATAATTTGGCTCTTCAAATCTTATACGAATTATCCACTTTTACGAATATAATTTACATATAGCTACATACCTAAATAATAATAAAATATCAGAAATTCAGAATATCAATGTAGGCACTATTGTAAATATATATTGAAATAAGTCTGTAGTTAAACATACAATAATAGAATCAATCATATAGAATCACAGAATCTGGAAAAATTCTTAAAATAATTGTAATAACAAAATAAAATACATTAGTAATAAATTGCAAATCGTGAATAATGTCTACGGAATACCGTTTTGTTTTTTTTTTCTGGAAACTTAGTTGAAAATCTAGTATTTTAATTTTTGAAGAAAGAAAGCTGTTAACAATCCATTTTTGATAGATTGTTTGTTTAATTGTTTATTAATTTATTATGAGATATTTACATATATATAAAGATGTACATATTTATCATTTATAAATAAAAATAGACAAAATTAACAAAATCAAAAAAATATATTGCTTGCTGAAAATTTATAAATATACCTACTTTTCAATCTACTTTTCAATACAAATAAAAATTCATATTCGAAAATAATACACGTGCATAAGTTCATTGGAGATCGTTTGTGTATGTGTCAGCATTGTCCAATTTCCGTTATGTAAATTTCTATTTTACATTTTTTTTCAGCATAATTTCCACTTTTAAGTTGAAATTTATCTGTTACTCCAGGAAAGACAATTACCTATGTTGGAAATTTTTTGGTGTTACAACCAGAGTGAGGAATTTGTTCAAATATTGTTTGCTTCCCACGTAACATTTTATTGTTATAAAAACAAAATTAGTGCTAAAAGACTTCTATATGACTCCCGATAAGCACTAAAGGTGTTATAATGATGTTTTCATGGGAATAATGTGATTAATATTGCTATAAGAATGTATGCTATAGCAATTGCGGGAGTTGTTATAATGGGATTTTCCGCAAGTGATACAGCAATGTTTTTATAAATCTAAAGGTGCGTAATCCTATATTAAGAGTTAAAGTGTTGTTATAAGAATAGAATTGCTGGAATAGCAGTATTGGTGTTATTATTTTACTGTATTCCTATAATGTTACTAATAAACTTACTGTAGCTTTTAGATAAATATTTTGCGACGGCCATTATTTTCTACAAACGAAGTAAATTTTTTTTAAATAAACAAAAACTGAAAAGTTTTATTTTGTATTCTTTTCGCAAAAATATCATTTTTACTTAATAGAATAATTATTTAAATATCAAATTTGATGTTATGCATTAATTAACACACATTATTAAATATTTTAAAGATGCAATTTTAAAATATATTTTCTTTTATTTATTTAAAAATTGGTTATTTTTGGAGGGCATTGTATTTTTTCGAATTATTTTTATAATAAATGTTAATGAAATTTCATTCCCAGCCAAATTTTGTATTTTGTTCACAATAATTATAAATATTTATACAATTATTTTTGACCGAAACATATTATTTATTAGTAAGACATTTTTTATATTATTAACTAATATCTATCTCCCTTTCTCAGGAAATAAATATAAACTTTATAAAATTATTATTTGAAAATAAAAAATAATACCTTTCTCACTCTTGCATAACATAAATTATTTCAAATGAATATCATTTCAAAATAAAAACATATACATTAATACATGTGTACTAATCCTGTAACAATATTATAGCACTTGCTCCGGTGCCTTATAGGATTCTCCATTTTAGTGCTATAACGTATTTATAATCTTTCGCAGCAATTGCGGAGCACTCAAATTAACACTAAAACTGCTATAAGAGTGTTTATAATAGTGTTATAAGAGTGCGCAAGAGCCTTATAGCAATAAAATTGTTACGTGGGTTATTTTGATATCTGTTCAAAAATTTATAAAAAATTAAGTGAACTTCTGTTTTTTAATTTAAAAAATTTGTTAAAAACTTATTCTGTTTAGCAATGTTCTATCTATAAATTAAATTGTTATATCATACAAAAAGCGTATATCAATCTTACAATTTGTCTGTAATGCAGTTTATTTTGAATATACATTCTGATCCGATCTTAAAATGATATTTCGATAGCTCAAGTAGCTAGAGCTTACAAATAAGTTTATTATAATTTTAATTGCAATAAAAGTAATTATAAATAAAATAAAAATAAATAAAATGATATTAGTATTATGAATTGGGCTATAAAGTGCTGGACTATCTATGTATTATCAAAGAAAATCTGGAATGAGATATTTATGTCAAAACTATAAGAAAAATATGCTAATATAATATCTTCAAATATATTTCGATGGTGTTCTATCATCTAAGTGTCTGTTCAAATTTCTGAAGTAGCTTCTGAATCTATAATAAGTAATTATCAACTACCATGATGACTATTGAAAATACAAAGTTAATGTAGCAACTTTCACATTTAAGAATATCAGAAGTCCTAGTCGTAAAATATTATCTATATCCTGTAATAATAATAGCCAAATAGCTTAGAATAACAATAATAAAAAGTATGAAAATATGCAAAAATCATAAATGTGGCAGAGCGTATATAAATCAAAGTTACTCTTCTCAACATAATAAGTATGTAAATGATAAAAATTTGCTTTTTTTGTTTACAGCCCACAGAGTTATTCTAATGCTAAAAGTCATTAAATTGTTGTTGTATATATAAGACACAAATTCGAAATTCTTTTGTTTTATTTATATCAATAAATCTCTGTCCCTTTATGTCTTGTTATGATTTGCAAATAAATAGGCACAACTTAGTGCTAATTAGTTTTGTAGAAACAACAACTGGAATAGTCACTACCATTTGAACTACTATAATCAAATCAAATAAAAAGTTATTTAAAATATTTAAAATTTTGAAATTTCTTCAAATACGATAAAAATTTGCCAAAGACACATTTATCCATCTATGGAAAGTTCTGTGACCTCAACCTGAATTTATTGTATTTTTTATTTTTACAAATTCGAATCCGCTTGCAGGTACCTCAACTAATGTAGGTTATAGGCCTACAAGAATAAGATTGAGAAACTTATTTCATACTGTTTTATACAAAATTTGACTACAAGCATTTAATTTTTAGAGTTTTGCTCAAATGCATTAAATGTGTATAAATATTAGAAGGGGTTTTATTGTAAAATCTTAAGATATTTGTTTTTTAAAGGTTTTATTTTTTCAAAGCAAATTTTATTTTGAACTATAATATCTCCATAACAACATGACATTATCACCAAATAAAAGTTTGAATATGCTGAGACCGTTATTTTACTAGATAAAAAAGCTCGATATTTTTAGATCAACAGATATAACGGTTTCTATACAAAAACATCAAAACAACAAGGATACTTTCAAATGTCCTTTTTTTTCTTAAAGGAAAATATGGCAGCATTAAAGATATATATTTTTGGAGAGTCAGGAACACCAGGTATCCTTGGAATATAGTCATTAGGTCCTATGCACATATACCATCTCCTTCAGAATCCCCGAATTTTTAATTACATGCTAACCAGACTTATCAAGAGTCCTTTTTCAATAGTCGAATGAAATTGAATCAAAAATGTATTTTTAAACAACTTTGTTTTTATAATAGAGCTTGTACACATAATATATTTGAAATTAATTTATATACATAGAGAGTTATGTATTTTGTATATGGTTACTATTTAGTTTAAACATATAATTACACCTTAGAATTTGAGTTTAAGGATTAAGTGAAGAAATAAAAATATAGAACTAAAATAACGGTTTTTATAGTATACTTACTATATGGAATGAAAACATTTATGTTTGTGTATGTTTCTAAAGAAACAAAAATTGTTGTTTTGGGGTTTTTTTTTTTTTTTTTTTTTTTGTGAATACCAGACTTGTATTTTTGAAGAATTACGCTTTTTTTACCATATTTTTATGGTTAACCAAAAAAAAAAGGTGATTATTATATTTTCCATGTTTATTTTTTTTGTTTTTTTTTTTTTTTGTCGAAAACATGAAAAACTGAAATTAATAACTGTTTTTTTTTTTTTTTGGAATGTTGGGGGCTTCAGCTTTCTTTTTTTTTACTTTGTTTTTTTGGTTTATCATTTTTATTTGGTGGTTTATAGTTGCAAAGTACATTTTTGAATATACATATTTATTTATATATATATATATATATATATATTGATAGGTTTATAAGGATTATATTTGTAAGGATTTTTACCGATGATTTTTGAATTTTTTTGTTGTTGAAAAATACATTTTTTCAATGTAACTATTTTTTATATAATCTCTATGAAATGCTACGGGCAAAACATTTTTTTTAACCAACTTTCACTCCACCACAATTCAAAAAATATAGTTTAAAACTATTTTCGTAAAATCCTACCATTTTTTAAACTATGTAGGTATTATAATTGTTTTTCGGTTCTGAAAATTTAATTCTGTTGATTTTTTTATTATTTATGACTGATGTTGTAAGTTAATTTATTCACTATCATTTATGTACATCTACATCCTCCTCAAACACTCATATTTTCAAAATAAAAATGAATGAGGGTTTTTTTTTATTTTGAAGATATTGAAATACTTAATGCGTGCTTACATCTTTCTCCTATATAGTTAATTATTTATGTACCATGGTTGTGTACATAAAAAGAAACATTAAAACTATAAGAATATTTGTGTAAGAAAATTTTATCCTTTATATAATTATAGAAATTATTAAAAAAAAAATTGTTTTTGTATTTTTTGTGTTTTATATATTTAATGAGAACCAATTAAATTTATATTAAGATCTTAACTAATAATAAATAATAATAAAAAAAAAAATTACAAAAATAAACAAACAAATAAACAAAAAACTATGATGAAAGGAGAACTTTCAGGATATACTTATAAGTTATAATTAATATTATATATATATATATATAGATAAATAAAAAAAATAATTAATGATAATAAGAATAAATAAATAAACACTTTTTAAGAAAAAAAAAACTATTTTCAAATATATTCAAATCTTAATAAATTGTAAAGTTTACGCTTTTAAACGAATTTTTCTGTTAATAACAAAAATTTATCATTTTTTGTGATCTAAAAAAATCTACTATCTGCAAAATAAATAGTTTACAGGCTTCTTGAAATCTGTTATATATAAAAAGGTAAAGCAAATTATATGTATATATAGGAACCCAAATTATGCTGTGAGCATTTAAATAATATATATGTATATAATAATATAAAATTTAATTATCGTTGGGAAAGCTTGTCAGATAGGAAATTTTTCCAGATCACCAACGATATAAAATTTTTTAATGAGTATAACCTTTTTAATTTATTGGTATATTATTATAACAAGATTAGCTCTATAAACCCATTTTTTGCACCCTAATGATATTATTGTTAAATAATATTTAACAAAAATTTTAAAAACTAAGTTATAGATATATATTAAATTTAATTTAAAAGTGCAATTTTCACCATTTTGGAAAAATTTTTGGTTCTCACGCGGTTTGAAACCCTGCTCCTCGGTCGTTACAGCATATTTATTTATTTATTTATTTATACTATTTAGCTCAAACAGTTTACAATTTAGTATTACATTTCATATATTAATTAAAAATACAATTAAATTTACTTGGTATACATTCAAAACTAACAAAATTCAATATACAAAAATAGTAATATTATTTTTTTAATATAAAAAATAAGGAAAAAAAAAAATTTTTTTTTTAGAAATATTTGCCTTCAATTTAAGCGTACTAAAACTACAAAAATAAACTTTAGAATCGCAACTTGATATAATGTTTTCATAGCAAGTTATGATTGTAATTACGGAAAAAGCAAATTACCCGAAATTCTAGGAAGTCTTGAGATGAGATTAAGAGATTTGGTAAAAAGTTCGGCTAATTTTCTTTTTACGTAAATACAATCATAACTTGCTATGAAAACATTATATCAAGTTGCGATTCTAAAGTTTATTTTTGTAGTTTTAGTACGCTTAAATTGAAGGCAAATATTTCTAAAAAAAAAAATTTTTTTTTCCTTATTTTATTTTCGACTTTTTAGTGAAAATATTTTTTTAATGAAAAATAATATATTTCATAGAACAACACATATAATCAAATGGCACTAAAATTCACTCTAACGCAATTTGGTTATTATTGCTCATACTTCAAATGTGTAATTATATTTTATATTACTGTAACAAATTTTATAAAAATATGTATATTTTTAAAAATTTTTTGGAGATTTTTGATTAGATACCTTTGAATTTTTTAATTTACGTATTAAAAAATTTTCACCAATAAAAAATTACGCACTTTATAAAAAGAAACCCTGTTAAATACAAAAAATATTTGACGTAAAATCGTAGATTAAATCTGAGAAAAAGTCTGAAATGTAAAGACTCATCCGACTTTATCTACGATAAAATTCGATTTTGTCCGACGTGTCGCCTAAGCATAAATTGGCATATAAAAGTATAATATACACATGCATAAATCGAAATTGAACTTTTTTTACATTCGAGAAGAGTCATTTTTAACTGAGTGATAGATAACTGATACTTGACAGGTTCAAATTTCGTTTTCTTCCATAAATAATATTTGCATTTTATTTTCAATTAAACTAAGCCATATGAGTATGTATGTAACAAATGCAAGCCCTATATGACACATGTACGTACATTTACATATACTTAGTGAGAGAAATAGAAATAATAAAAGAAAGAGATTAATAAAAGAAACCAAATTAAAAACACAAAAAAAAATATAATGAAAATAATTGAAATTGAATAATAATAGAAAATGATTGAAATATAATGATAATGATTTGTATTGCACACATTTATTTTGTATTACTTTTTTGTTTTTGTTTTTTTGCTTCTTTACACCATAGAAATGTCAATAAATATAGTGAATTTAAAGAGAAACCAAATTTTAACTTTATCAAATATCCATATTCCATTATTAGTACACACACATATGTAAATTTCACCTTAGTTGAATGCAAAGAATATCTATAATCTATATTAACAAGAGTATACACTCCCATTTTATGTAAGCCTAATTTTTAGGAAATACCAAACCGAGCAAAATATCAGTTAAAAGAGGAAAAATTTACATTTACTTATCGCATACCAAATTTATTATGAGAGAGAAAAGGTACAAAACAGATGTTTGACTTTTGCTTTATACTGTAAAATATTTTTCATCGTTCTCATTATTCTCCTTTGGATTTGTTTACGTTTCCTCCCATTATTTATATCAGGCAGGGTGGCAAAAAATGTTAGTTCTAATTTAGTTTGTTCCCTTATACGATGATTAATTCTGATCTTTTATAATTTTAATATTTTCGTTTTAAACATTATTATTTTCGTATATACCTATTAAAAATATTAAATTATAATTACATTACAATAATATAAAATATTATTAATATTTTTGTCAGTAATAATTTGGAGTTACAAACATTATTATTTTTTATTAATTATATTAGTAAACCTAAATATTTATTATATTGGTATACGATTATAAAATAATACTGAGGACAACATCTATTTACAAATCACAGAATTTAAAGAGTATGATATCGCTGTTTTAGTTAGGTCTCCTAAAAACCTTATGCATAGTTGATACAATTTAGAAAATAATATTGTTAAATATTTCAACGAAAATTTTTGTCGAAAATATTTTTCAAAATTATAAACTTTATTTATTTAATTTCAGCCAATTTTTTTTGTTACTCTCTTTTATTTACTATATTTTTTCTTTTTCTTACACGTAAAATTCTTATGATCGTCTATTTCTGACAATGTTTATCAAATTTGCATTGTTGTATGCAAACAAATGAATACATACATGAGTTCTTACTCTTTTTATGGATATACTTTGGTTAAATGGTTATTGAAATGGGGTATTTGCTTGAATTGAAGCAAATTGAAACAAACATATAAAGTCCAAGGCAAGTTAATTAAGGCAAATATAATTAAAAAGTCAAGTTAACAAAATATTCAATTAATTTCATATCATTTTCGTCTTAAAGTATCTTTAGATATTGAAAGATTTAACTATTCTTATATTTATTACTATCTATTAACATTCTATTAATAGGTTCATATTTCCCATAATTTGTTCTGTGTAATGTTAATGTAAAGAGATTTGAATGTATTTGTGTTAATGATAATTTTATTTAAAGTGGAAGGGAAAATAATACCACCTTTAATAATTTCAAAAATAAATAAAACATCAGCTACTTCCCGCCTTTTCCACAGAGACTTAAGATGGAGAAGGTTTAGCCTATGCTCATAAGTCTTATATGATCATCCCAAGGCAAACTACGTAGTGCAAACCTTCAAAAATTTTTTTTGAACAGCTTCTATTCTTTGTATATATGTGAATTATAAAATGGAGACCAGACCTGACATGCATATTCAAGATGGGGTCTAACGAGGCATGTATACAATGATTTAAAAATGTAAGGATCGTTAAGTTCCTTTAACCAACGTCTTATAAAGCCCAACATTGAACTAGTTCTATTAACGATGTTATCGTAGTGGAGTTTAAATGATAGTTTATCATCGAAGTAAACTCCTAGGTCCTTAATTGAATTAACCTTTTCTAAGGTTTCGTTGTTTAGAGTATATCTAAAGCTAAATGGTTGGGTTCGACGTGTGTAACACATGAATGCACATTTACTAATGTTTAGTAAAAGATTGTTATTAATGCACCAAGTATAAAATTTATCTAGATCATCTTGAAGCATATAAACGTCTTGCATCGTTGTTATTTTTTTGAAAATCTTCATATCATCAGCGTAAATTTTCAAATCGCTATTACAAATTATAGAAGCCACATCATTGATAGCAATATTAAATAACAGTGGTCCTAAATGACTGCCCTGGGGAACTCCAGAATTTGATATGAATGGTGATGAAAATGAAGAGCGGAATAAAACAGTATAGCTCCTATTAGTAAGATATGAGTTGACCCATTGTACAAATTTTGCAGGAAATCCTAGTTTTTTTAGTTTTAGTAAAATAATACTATGGGGTAAAACATCAAATGCTTTACTAAAATGGGTGTAAATTACATCCGTTTATGGTATCCCGCTTCTATATTGACTAAGAAGGTTGATGTCGATTCTACAAGGTTGGTCACTGTAGACTTCTTTTTCAAAAAACCGTGTTGATGGGTCGTTAAAAAGTTAGTGCAATGATTGTAAATAGAATCAAAAATCATCAACTCAAAAACTTTAGGAATAGTGGAAAGTTGGGAAATTGGTCTATAATTATTTATCTCATTTTTTGCATTTTTTTTTATGTGTAGGTTTAATAAAAGCTTTTTTCCAAATAGATGGGAACAGGCCACAGGTGATAGAACTATTAAATATGATAGAAAGTGGAGCAGCCAAGACATCTGAGCATTTCTTTAGAACTAGTTCAGGAACGTCATCAGGTCCAGGAAATATATTGTTCCCCAGGTTATTCAGATATTTCTTCACAAGACTATCGTCAATAATAAGATCTCTAAAAGTAGTTTTTGGATAGGCATCCACGTGGAAGAACTTTGTTTCATCAGCCATGAAAACTGTTTTAGGGTGAGAGGCAGAGAAAAATTCACAAAAGAATTGAGAAATGGTTTTAGCGTTATTACTTTGTTTCCCATTGAATTTCATGAAAACTGGGTACTCATCGCTTTTCTTTTTTGAGTTAATAAATTTCCAGAAGGCTTTAGGATTGTTAATGAGTGCCAAAGAAATGTTGTGAACCAAGTTATTATAGCTTTGTTTAACAGATTGTTTGAACAGAAAGAAAAAATAATTGAATGAATGGTAATCTGTTAGATTCTTGGTTTTCATGTATCTCTGCTATGCCGTGGTTTTTTTATTTCTTAACTTTCTAATATCCTTAGTGAACCAAGGCGGGCTTGTATTTGGATCTTTAATTTTAATAATAGGAATATAGAGTCGAAATGCCTCAAACATTAAATCGTAAAACTTTTTAGTCATATCTTCAATTTCATTATTTCCAAATAAAGAAATGAAATCATAATTAATAAAAAAGTTATTGATATCATTAAAAAGTCAAAACGAAAACTGTGTGCTTCCTCGGGATCAGGAGGAGCATTAGTACATAGAGAGAAACATATAGGAGGATGATAAGAATCAATTTTGACTAGTGGAAAAGGATATTCTAACATCGTTACGTTATTCCAATCTGAGCTGAAGATCAGGTCAAGTTGTCTTTCTTGCAAATTACATATATAGAAGAAACTTGTTGTACACAATTAATATTGAGAGAGTCAATAAATGTACATTCAAGTTCACTAACTAGATTAGTTGGAATCAAAAATGATTCTTCGTCGTGGGAAATCCATCTTATATTGGGTAGATTCAAATCACCTAAAATAAGTATTTCATCATCAGAATTATAACTGTTGGATACAGCATCAAAAGCCTTATTGAATCTGTTATATACATCAGTATTGGAGTTAGGAGGAATGTAACAATTAATTATATAGATATTTTTGAATTGAAACACTACTTTAACCACGACAATTTCAAGATCATCAAACTCTAAAAAAGAAATTACATTACTACACTCTAGTGCTTTACCACTCGGCTACCGAAGCCACCCTAATAATTTATTTAATTGCAAATATCGATATTGCAATATACTTCTTTCATCTGGAAAACATTGCGCAAATTTAAAATTTATAATTTTGCGTTATAATTGTTACTATATTTGTAGATATATCTAGATTCTGGGAGGGTATATCAAAAAATAAACTAGTTATAAGGTGTCAACGACGAAAACTTTTTATTAAAGGTGGTCAATGCTCGAGTAAGTTTGGGAACTCCTGCTCTATATTACAACGTTTAAAGTTGATTTGAATCGTTTCAGTGATTGTATTTACTTGATCTTTAGCTAAAGTTAAAATTAAGATAGCCAATTAGTATTTAATTTACATTATATATTTAAATTTCCAAATTTGAAACTATCTTAAAAGTACAAAACATTTAATTTCATAAGGCATACATTTATTTCTCATACTATGATGTAATTCATATACTAGCTTCAGATGTCAGATGATCAAATAGACTAAACTTGCCTGGCCTATATCATAAAAGGAAAACCTATCTAGGAGCCTTCATTCTGGACTCGTTAGGCAACTTTGGCACTAAAGTGAAACACCTTTTTTTTTTTTTTATTTATTATTTATTATTATTACTTTTATTTACAATATCCAGGAAAAACTTTACACAACCAAATTAAATTCTAATACTTATTAACATATAAAAAAAATATATAACAGTGAAAATAGTCGAATATTTTCCTTTTAATTTTACTGATATGGTTATCATACAGATACGCGTATTTCGTCTACTACTTGCAGACTTCTTCAGTGTTTTGTACTCGACTGAGGAAAGAAATCTAAAATTGTGTTATTTATTTTATTCGTACAAGTAACAATTTGATGTTTCTCGCAGCTGCATGGTTGTTTATTATCCAATGAATTAGCACAGGTAGGGGGTTGAATAAAAATATTTTTATTTATTTTATTATTGGTATTTAAAATAATTTTTCCGACGTTAGGGTGACAGGTAGGGGTGGTGTTATTTGTTTTATTGTATTTCACTAAAAATTTAAATAAAGAAGAATATCCATTGCCTTGGTCTTTATTTAGGAGTGAGTCATTTTTAGTTTTGTAAATTTCGATGCTTTCAGCTGAATCGAGTTTCCTAGAATCTCTAATGTAATTTACCATTACAATGTCTTCTTTCGAAATGCTATGATTCTCCTGGATGATGTGTTCTGCTACTTTGGATCGGAACTCTGTTGAGTTCTTCTTTTTAGCCAGTTCTGCTTCTTTCAGGTGTTCATTGAGTCGCGTTTGCATGTTTCTCCTAGTTTGCCCAATATAAACTTTGTTGCAATGACTGCAAGTTACCTTATATACACCTGATTTTTCCATTTGTTCGATTGGGTCTTTAGTTGAAACTAGAACAGACTTGAGTTGGTTAGTTCTACTGTTATATACGATATCTAACCCGTGTTTTCTTAATTTCGTTCTGAGTGGGAGAGAAATCTTGCTAAACTCCAATGCTACTCTTCTTATGGGTTGTTGATAAGTGAGTAGGTTAGTGAGGGAATTCCGTTGTAAACTTCTTTTCCGTTTACTAAGTAAGGCCGTGATGGTTTTTTCCGGATATCCGTTTATTCTCGCAATTTCAAATATGTGTTTAGTTTCTTTTACTAAACCTTTTTGGGAGATGGGAAGTGTTAACATTCGATGGATCATGTGGTTGAACGATGCCCTACCTGTGCTAATTCATTGGATAATAAACAACCATGCAGCTGCGAGAAACATCAAATTGTTACCTGTACGAATAAAATAAATAAGACAATTTTAGATTTCTTTCCTCAGTCGAGTACAAAACACTGAAGAAGTCTGCAAGTAGTAGACGAAATACGCGTATCTGTATGATAAGCATATCAGTAAAATTAAAAGGAAAATATTCGACTATTTTCACTGTTATACCAAAATTTTACTCTAACGCTGGAAAACAAGTTTTTATAAAAACTAAATATATAATGTTTTTGATTTTTTTTTTTTTGTTAATTTTGATATCATTTCTGATTTTATAAAGCTTCAATATTTTAACATTTAAGTTTCAATTTATATTTTCAGCTATTGTAAAAAAAAATTTATAAAAAATCAATACATTTTCTTTTAGTTTGAGAGATAAAAACTTAAATTAAAACTTAACAACTAACTATTATTATTATTATTTATTATTATTATTAAAATAATCCATTTATTTCAAATATTATTTACATAATGTAGTACTTATAATTAATAAATTAACAAATTATTAGATTCCAAGAAATCATTCGAAATATGCATACTAATAAATTAATTATTTAAACGGTTTATTTAATTACACTCAACCAAAATTTTTATTTTTATTAAATATAAGAATCAAGAATGTAAAGTATGTATTAGAAATAAGTTGAGATCATTCAGTTGCTACAAATAAGCAAGAGTTAAATGACCTTATATACAGTTCCAATGATCTTTAAAAAAATTTAAACATAATTATATTCAAGTTTCACGACAATAGCAAAAAAAAAAACAAATATATATATAAAAATACTTAACTTTAATTTAGTTAGTGATAAAACATAGTTTTTAATATTAAAAAACATAAAGTGTACGACGTAATTGACCAAAAAAATCAAACATAAAATAAAATTTACATAATTTGTGAATTGTTTCAACTGGAAAGGATTATATTCGTGGCAGTAAGTCATAATTGTTTTGCCTGAAATTGATTTTTCGAGTAAAACCAATTTTTATAAAGTAACAAATACAGATTCTAAAATTAAATTTAACAAACAAATTAATGAAATAAAAATTTAACGAAAAAAGTAAGCAAGAAGTTAGAAGTCTGAGAGAAATTAAAATTTAATTAATAAATAATTCAATTCGAGAATTGTCAAATTGAAATAACCAATTCTTAAGATTTTTATAAAAGTATTAGAATTTAATTTGGTTGTGTAAATTTTAAAAGCAACGTTCCAATCTTAAGCTTTCAGGGAGGCTGTTAAAAATTCTGGGAGCCAGAGAAGTATAGAAATGTTGAAAATGAGCAGTATGAGCTCTAGGTAACAATACTAAATTCCTGTTATTGATTCTAAGATTATAATTTAATACAAATCGCTGATTTAAATAGCCCGACCTAATAAAAAATACTTTCAAAGACTTATAAAAATATAAATGGCGAAGGGGTAAAATTCCAAGGTTAACAAATAAAGGGAAGCTAGGAGTAAGTCGATTTTTCTTGAGAATAATCCTTACTACATGTTTTTGTGAAACAAGAAGTGGGGACATTTTATTGAAATAAGCACCTCCCCAACAGGCGATACCATACTGAAGTTTTGAGTTAAAAAGAGCATAGCAAACCATTCTCAAAACTTTAGTTGAACAATACAGACTTAGATGGTATATATATCTTGTAACCTTAGTACAATAATTCTTCAAATTACGTGTATGATTAGACCAGTTTAATCTATTATCTAGAACAATACCCAGATATTTAAACGATTCAAAAAGTTCAAGCTCAAAACATTGTTTGTCACAGGCTATTGAGTCATTATAAGCATAAATATTATAATCATATAAGTTAAGAGAAAATTTACAGCAACTTGGTGAGTGATAGAATAATTTACAATCAAGTGGAATATTACCGCTTAAGTTGAATAAGATGCACTTAGTTTTGTGACTAACAACGAGGTTGTGACAAAAGAACCATTTCCTAATCAAATCTAAATCATAATTAAGATCTATAAAGGTATTTAGTAGGCTATTACTATTATAAGAAAAGGCGGTATCATCCGCAAATGCAGTCAAATTACCTTTAAAATTTTGGTGAAATAAAGAATTTATAAAAATGAGAAATAGAATAGGACCAAGAACCGAGCCTTGAGGAACGCCCACTTTAATATTGTTAGAAGAACTGTTGGTGCCATTTATTCTAACTAATTGATTTCTGTCTTCGAGAAAAGATTCAAACCAATTTAGAATGAATCCTCTAAAGCCTGCATTAGAGAGCTTTTTCAGTAACAGTTCATGACTAACGGTATCGAACGCTTTCGTAATGTCAATAAAAAGAGCCACACTACACTTATTATTATTTAGACCACTATAAATTTCAGAACAGAGTTTAAGTAGCGCATCTTCTGTAGATTTCTTTTTTCTAAATCCAAATTGATTATAACTGAAAAAGTTAGTGAGATCGAGAAAACTTACAATTCGCACCTTAATTGCTTTCTCAAAAATTTTAGAGATAGGAGATAGTAGAGAAATGGGTCTGTAATTATTCGGGTCCAGAGGAAGACCTTTTTTGAAAAGAGGAATGACAATTGCAGTTTTTAGTTGGTCTGGAAAAACGCCTTTGAATATACTTAGATTGAAAATGAAACATAACACATCAACAATGAATAAAGATATTTCTTTAAGAATATTATTAGAAAGAATTTGAGAAAAATCCGATTTCGAATTGGAATTTTTGAGACCCATAAATAATTCTATGAATTTCAAGTGATGAGAATGGTTCAAAGACTTAACCTACAATAACCCTAAAGTGTAAAAGTTATTGAATTGTGTTCAATTTTTTAACCACCAATAATCTTTGTAATCAAACATATCTTTATAATAGGAATATGAGTATCGAATTTTAAGCTACTGATGTCAATATCACTTGGTTCATAATCTATTTTAGTGCACGTAGCCCATCTACTATAGTGAATTAGTATTGGGACATGGCTTTGGTTTTGGATGAAACCTTTTTTATCTAGATATATAATATGTTCGGGTGCTATAAACCCTGATTTTAATGTTCTTTTTATATACTCCTAATTATGGTAAACTATATTAGATATTAAACCATTTTCAGGAGTTTTAATTGTTCTATCAAAATGTTTGCGAAACAACTTAATTATAAAATGATCGATTCTTTTTAATATTCATATTTTGTATATGTATTTGTTTGAGTAAAAATGTACGTAATTTGTTTCCGGTTATACATACATTCTCAAATACATTTTCTCTCAAATTTCCTAACTTTTTCCATTAGGCTAGCACTTTTGTTGTACCAGATAGGTGCTGCATAAATGAATATGGGTCTAATAAAAGCTTGATAGCTAATGGTGGATCACTCTGGTGTTCAGTAATCTATTATAAAAGGCCTTAGTACCTTTAGATAATGTTTCCTTGATTTGTTGGGAATAATTTAAGTTTTAGTTTAGATGAACTCCTGGTATTTAACTGATTTTTTGTTTGATAAAATCTCATTTGTAGGACTTTTAATGTTAAACTTCCTCCAATGTTTTTTCAAATTATAATTAAGGTTCTTGTAGGTATTTCGAAAGAACATAGTTTCACATTTGTTGTAATTTATTTTTAACAGCCTGACTTTACAATAATCAATTATAATGTTAAACATTTTTTGAGCAGTTATGTTAATATTTTCTATTCTACTATCACTACATTATTATATCATCAGCAAAGGCTAATGAGAAATTTTGGCAGAATTCTAGTAATTCATTAATATATAATGAAAATAAGATAGGTGAATTAAGGTGCCTATTACACATCATTCTTTTCATCAATCATTCATCCATATATTGTCAATATATGGATGAAAAGAATGATGACCGATGACACATCAATCATTCACTCATCAATCTTTTTACCCATATTTTGAAATTTTGCAAGGACAACCTGTGGCAGTGTTCTGAATATATTGATAATTTCGAAACATATATGAATATTAAAAATATAATTTTTAGGGGAATGTTTTTAACTTCAATTTAATTTGAATTTTTAAAGTAAAGTAAAGGGTATAAAAAACAACAAATTATTTTTTTGCACATTTGAATAAAGTATCAAACGTTTTTTTACAATAATTGTTATAATTATTAAAATTAATATAAAAATTATTCTTTTTGAATTACATCACAAATTAATATTATAACCTTATCTGAACATTGTCCAAATTACACAACAATGATTGACGAATGATTGATGTGTAATAGGGCCCTAACAGTGTCTTGCTGAAGACCATTTTCGTTGTTATCTATATGATATCGCAATGGATCTTACTAGTCTAAGTGTGTCGACGTACGGTTGGCAGCCACTACTACCTACCACATACCTATACCTACCATGTAATTCGTCATTTATGCTACTGATAATTAGATAATCTATTCAATTGTTACACTGGAACGTTAAATTGAAGAATCTATGATCAGAATAAAGATAAATATCTGAGCTATTTCAATTCCTTGCACTCTTCAAAACACTGAAATTGTAAAGGATAAATTATGATGCATATGATTATCTGTATTTCCTTATCTACCTGCTAGAAAATGAAATAAAAAATGCAATTTAGTATTTTGAAATCAAAGCAATCAAGAATATTATGGTTACCCTAACAACAGTTGTTGTCCTTTTAAAAAATTCATTTTTTTTTCATATTCCCATTTGACATTTTGATTTCTGTTGTTTCATGTTCATCTGAAAATTTTTTTATAATATTTTTAATTTTATAAATTTTTATTAAAAATTAGAAAAAAAGGAAAAAGTGTTAATAAATTAAATTGTTTAAAATATTTTCAATTTGTTAAGCAATTTAAAAAAATCAAGAGAAATGATGCAATTTGATAATATTAAGTTATTCAATTATTTGAAAGAATTGAAAATCAAAGGATTACGTAAGTAAAAAATATAATTTACAGTACAGTAAAACACGTTTAAATGCATATATTTTTTTTCGCAAATTGTTTGTGCAAATACCGAAAACTCGGATATATACACTTTAAATGCATTTTATACACTCACAATTCAATCAAATTGCTTCAGCAAATAAACCTAAAGAAAATCTAAGCCTTAATGAAAATGAATGTGCAATTATACCTACATACATTATGTATGTATGTACAAGATTCAAACTGAAAAAAATATGATTATACATTATACATTATACAAATATTATTTTTTGGTTTTAAAAAATTTTCAGGAATGTTTTCATTGTCAAATTGTGAGGAACATTTTTTATTGCAATAATTTGAAAAATATTCAGTTTTTTGACTAAATAAAATTATTTTTTATGTGCATTTAAGAGTTTTAAAGATATTTTTAGCTTGTGGCATTGAAAATGTTTTCTTTTAAGCGAGTATTGTATATATGTATACGTGTCCTTTTATGCCTGTAAATTTGTATTAAAATGAATATAAAAATATATGGGACTCATTTTTGTGTACTTCTATACGATTTTTACATTTAAACGTGTTGCATATTAGCGTATTTGACTGTAATTTTTTCAAACAAGGATTGATTGTGTCACTTACTAAATAGAATGTAAAATAAAAATTAGAATAAACATTACCAGAACTACACATTTTTCAAATATGGATTATTGGATTTATAGAATGAGTGGGTCACGATTTAATTTAATGAAAAATCTTGTACTGTCATCACAATTGCTATTCGAATATAAAAAAAAAAATTGTTAGAAATTAACCAAATATGTTGCAGTGATACTCAAAGTGTTTGAAGATGTAACAAAAATGGATCTGAATATTTAGATAATCCTCATCAATGTGAAAGTGATGTAATAGAGTAATTATAATATTCATGGAATTCCTATGAGCTCAAATGTAGTCTAATGTATAAATAATGTATAAATATATAAATATGAATATGACTATCACCAATTTTCAAATTTATAAATAACTAACTGTTGCATTAATATGAATTTTGAATTATAAAGTATTTTGTTTTTTAAATAATATAATTAACTTTTGAACTATTTCTAAATAATTACAAACAATATCATATTCCATAACATAGAGTTAATCTAAAAATTTAATTTATTATAAAATAATTTAGGTTAGGTTAAGCGGATAATAATCACTTATGTGTCAATTGATAGATTAGAGTTGATAATAAACTATTTAATTAGTGAATTTTGGTTTGATTTAGTGGATAGTATTATAATGGTAGGTTACAGTGATAGTAAATATCTAATATGCGAATTTCAGTTAAGTAAGGTGGATATAGTATTGACTTACTGTGTTATAAAAGTAAAAATTAATTTTCATATACAATTAATAGTTTTTGAAATTAAATTATTTAAAGCATAGATATATAAAATATAGATTGGCAGTTAGAATAAAAATTTTCAGCCATTTTTGGTCAGCTGTTTTTGAAAAATCTGAGTTCAAATAATTTAGTTTCTACTGCAAATAATTCTTCCTTGAAAATAGAAACTTCGCACCAATGTAATATGAAAAGTTTAGAGTAAAAACAAATATAAAATTACAATAATTTCCATAATTGGATTATTTTTAACGTCTCTCATTTTTAAAATCTCAATTAATTTAAAATAATTCTTTTTAAATTTTCTTTTAAAAACATGTATATGTGTATATTCATACAAAATTCACAATAATATATAATTAACAAATCAAAAAGTAAAGTTAAAAAAAGATGCTCTGATACGTATATATTTATGTTCTTGATCAGAATTATATAAACAAAATTAATTAAATTGATACATGGATTGATACAGTTTGATGTTAAACTAAATAAAATGACAAAGAGTGGGAAAATTCTTTTACTTTATCGTATACATTATATATTATTTTATAAAATTAAATTCACATATATATTCCATTATTTATACATTCTCGTGAAATTTTATGTCTACGTATATATTGATAATATTAAAACATATTAGATGATATGTATACAAATTTATATTATTTATAAGTATTATTATTATTATTTAATAATCAATGTATATCTAATCACTTGTATTATATGCATATTAATAATATTTATCATTCCCATCAAATTTAAAGTTTTCCCCCTATTTTTGTTTTCCACTAAACGTTTTCCAATGCTCTAAAATTTCAATTAATAAAATGAAATAAAATGATTTTCAAATTATCGTATTAGCGTAAATAATATATTTAAAACAGAAAAACTATAAAAAAATAAATAGTTAGTAAATATATGGGTAGATAAAATGGTTAAAAAACAAAACTAATTTTAAATTCAATAAGAAAAAATTTAAAAGAATCTATTCCACAAAACCATCAAAATATTAAGAAATGGCTGTTAAATTTATAAAATCAAATCAGCTGAGTTGAAATATTGAAAAACATATGCTCATTTTTGGCTGAATCTGATATTTAATAATTAATATGATAATGTATTAGAGAGGAAGAGAAAGCAATATCAAGCTGCCAATCTATATTTTATATATCTATGATTTAAAGTCTTAAAAATAGGGAGAAATAAGTTTATCATCAACTGTATGAGTGTTTTCAGAATACGTCAGGGCAAATAAACGAACTGATGATGGTTTCGAACGAATATGCTTATGCCTGATATAATTTGTTTCATATAACTGATTTTACAAATCTTATTTAATAGATAGAATAGAATTAATTTAACAGTATTTACTTAAACTAAATAGAATTTACTTAAACAACAATCTTTGTACACTATTATTATAATTTCTAATTTCAACAAAACTAAATTTTTTTTATTAAAATATTCATAATTTTACTTCATAAATAGCAGTTATAAATTGTTATAAAAATCAAATTTAAATTAAAACTATTTTTTTTATATCGTTATTTATAAAAATGATAAATTTATTTATTTATATTTTTTATTTTTTTGTATATTTTAGGTAAACCCTATTTTGATGATCATATTACTGAAGAAACAGGCGCCTTTGTTGATGGCAATAATTTAACATTAAATTCACCATCTCGTTCATCACCTCATTCTCAAGGATCTGAAGTAACTGAAAGATATTCAAGAAAAGTTTTTGTTGGAGGATTACCACCTGACATTGATGAAGGTATGATATTCATATATCCTTTTTTTTTTTTTTGTTTTTATTCTTTTTGATATGTTGATTTGTTTTATTACTATTATTTTTTTTTTTTTTCGTTTTTACAATTTCTACTTTTAATGTATTATAAATATAAATTGTAATCTTAACAAAAAAAAAAAAAAAAAAAAAAAAATGAATAGTATCCTTTTTCTATATATAGGTGTATATAATATATTATATAATAGTAAAAAGGTGTTGAAAAAAACAATAAAAACACAAATTATGGTGTCTTCGTTTCTTGTTACTATATTATTAATGGTACTTATTAAGTGTAACCTAAATTTAAGCAAAATAAAAAAAATAAAATTTTGAAAATTTATTTTTAACAAATTGCTGCGCCCTATAAAAGTTTATATGATATTAATCCTAGTCCTAATGGCATATTTATAGATTTTGATTGAATTCAAAATTATATGAATACTTTATTTCAATTCAACAGTGTTGATAAGAATAAAAGGTTTTTCCTTGTTCATATTAACTATTACGTATAAGTTTGTTAACTTATTTTGTATGCAATTTAATTTTTATATTATCATTTTAGGAAACACCTTTATGTAAGGTGTACGCTTAAATATGCAAGCCAAGTATATTGTCCCTTAATAACTTGACTAACATTAATCGAATATAATCTGTTGTGTTACATCTGCTTGCTTTAAGTAATTTTTTGGGGAATAATCCACTGCAACTTTTATCTTATTTCCACTGTCTTAATATTATTGACTTGCAGTCGATCGTACAATAATTAATCGCATCTTTATTATTTTATGCCATACGCCATTTAATCACTTTTTTTACCTGATAATAGATTCTGTGGTTTTGAAACACACTCTTTCCAAATCTTCAATCCGTTTGGTCCAGGGTTGCCAGTTTTTCTAAATGGCAGATCGGGATTTTAGTAGAAAAAATAAAAAATAAAAAAAATTTAACTATATATTTAAAACAAAAACTCAGTATTTCAATTCAAATTTATAGAGTCAACGGCACACATTCCTTTTTAATTATTAAAATAAATCACATTTAATATTAAAAAAATGAACATTTGTTATAATAAAAAAACCATAAATATAATAAAATAAAAATTGCATCGAGTTCTTTGGCAACAAAAAAAGAAAATTAAAAAACTAAATAAATTTTATCTGAAAACTAATTAAATTATTAATATATTTCATTTGAGGCGTTTTTTTTTAATATTCCTTGAGCATTTTCAGTCTTTAAAAAAACTTTAAATTTTCTGCAGCTCATTTTATAGTTCTCCTTCACCATCAATGTGGCTTCTAAATTTTGATAAAGTAATTTATTCCTCTCTTTACGCCAAGCGGTAGTCATCAAACTGAATATTCTTTCAGATGTGGCATTCGAATTGGGAATTGAAAAAATGAAACTAATGATTTTATATATATTTTCAGTATTCTCGTTTAATTTAAAAAAAATCAATCCATTTTTCGTTAGTAGATAGATTAGCATTTTCGCCAAGTATATAGGAATTTAATTCATGTAATTCTTCAAATAATAAATCTTCATTTACAGAAGCAATAATAATTTTTTTAATTATTTTTGCAATAGTGTTAAATTCTATAGCTTCATTCAAACGCAAAAATGGTTTAAACAAGCTTAACTTATTATTATCGCCAAAATCAAACCATTTTTCTAGATAACTTATGCCAACATCAAAAAATAAGTTAGCGTCTGCTTGGAATCTGTTTACTGCAGAATCATTATCACATTTCAACAATTCTGTTCTTGCGATAGAACCAAAAAATTGTTGTTTTTTTCTATCAATATATGATTGGCGCACTTCCTCCATTATATCATATTATACAAGAATGGAATTACTTTGCAATTTTTTAAGAGATGGCTGAAAAATGGTACAGGTATTCATAACAAAGCCTAAATAAGCTAATGAGAGGTCGTCGTTGAAAAATTTTTTAAGTACCTGTGATATTGAATTTTGAGATAAAAAGTACGATTTTATCGATTCAAAATTAGCGATTAGTCTCTCAACAGCTGGAAGAAGACTAAGCCATTTAGTTGGTACGTGGCATAATATTTCAGTCCATTCGATTTCTGCCCATTCAAAGAATTGTTTCAATATGGTTGTTCTCTTTGTAGATGAACTGAACTCATTATAAATTTTCATCACAATTGAATCTATATCAATTTTGAGTTGATTTGTCGCCTTTTTACAATTATTATGCAGGATATGGCTGTTACATCCAACCGGTATTATGTTACTATTTATTTTTTTTAGTTCCGTAAGAATACTTTGGTTTTTCCCAAAATTTACTGCCGCATTATCAGCACAAAACGACGAAACATTTTTCATATTCAGGCCATTCTGTTCAATTTTTATTTTGATTGACTCATCAATATTCCGAGATAATTCATTATCTAAAGCATAAAATGCAAGTAGTACATTTTGTACTCCTTTTTGATTAGTAAAGTATCTCAGAATAATAGGAAATGTTTTAATATTTCCTTTGTTTGAGGCATCAGTATAATAATAGAAAATGGAATGTTGCCACTTAAATGTTCTAAAATAAATTTTATTGATTTTGGCACGAGCACATTAGAAACGATTTTCGATATTTTTGTCCTACCGAATCTATATTTTTGTGCTATATTTGAATCACCGAACATCAAATATTTATAAAATTGGAATTGGAATATGTATTCATTTGAGGTTAAAATGAAAAACGATTTTTTTTAAATAATGAAAATAATTTTTTTTTCTGTTAAAAACAAATTTAGTGGGTGATTTTTGGACAATCGGGAATAGAGTTTCAATATCGGGAAACTCCCGCCGAAATCGGGACACCTGACAACCCTGGTTTGGTCCTATTTTATTCCATTCTCGAGATACATAATGTCCACTTTATTTCATATTCACTAATGTTACCGGTTTGTTTCATACGCCAATTCGGATTACATTTAGGCCATATCCACACAGATCAGTAAAATAATAATTTTAGTATTATTTTTGTCCATGTACAAAGTTTATATGGTCGTGGTATAAAATGAATTTATTAAAATAGTGTATTTTTTCTATGTTCATACCAGCTTTATTCCACTCAATTTATTTTATATGCATTATGCTATTTAATTTATAGACATTTTTATTTTATGACATATTTAAAAAAAAATTAGTCCACATCTATACGTGGAATCAAATCAATACTGGCAAAATTTATCATAACTTCTTTAAAATACGATTTATTTGGTAAAAACCAAAAATTAATTATTAATATAACAATTGAGTGTAGTAAAATCAAAACCGATACATTTGCGTTAAAGTCAATTTTGAGAAAAATGCAAAAAACGTTTTTTTTTGTTATTTTAATTAATTTATACTATTTTTAAGTTATTTTATCAAAGATTTGTATTGAAAAATTAAAAATAAAGTTAATATTGAAGCTTAAACACAAGTATTAATTATGATTCACTTTGTTGCAACTATTTGCAAATGTTTGATTTTGTTACCACTACATGTGCATATGGATTATTTTGTTGTAACTATCATATTTGATAAAATAAAAAAATAGAAATCAAAAATAAAATAATTCATTCAATTTGTTAAAAAATTAATTTTTTAATTTATATTCTAAAAAACAGAAATGCTCAGTAAATCATTTTGAGCGAATTTGTAACACATTGTTGGTTTTAAGTCAAATTCTTATATCAAGAATCATATAAAAAAAAATAATAAAAATAAAATTAATTGTCCTTCTAGAACTAAATTCTTAAATCTATATTATCTTCAAAAAAAAAGTATCACATTGATCGTCATCAGCAATATTTAAATAAATATTGGTCACGGCAAAAATCCCTTTTGTAAAATTATAATTCGTTTTTGTCTGTCCAGGACTGTTCAAAATGCTGTAAACAATTTTTTACACTGTAAAAATTTAGAGCACTGATCTGTTGAAGGCATTTTAAAACTATTTAATGTTAAAATCAGTCCGCAAAATATTTTGAATGAACGACTTTTTTACTTGTAACTCTTTAGAATCCTCATTATCTTTGTTCATAGAGTACATGCGATTTCAAGACAATTCCCCGGAAGATATTGTCAATTAGTAGATTTCGAGCGGCAGTAGTGTGTATCATGAACATAAAATTTTTGAGGTGCAAAAGCTTCCGATTTTCGATCTCCGTCTCGGGTTTCTTTTGGTATTGTCCCAGTTGTAATGAAACGTTTGAATATTCTACGTACTCGGGTTTTTCCTATTCGCAAAATATTTGTGAAAGCTGGTAAACAAACACGAAAAAATGATAAAATTTGGTGACATAATTTTTTGGGGCTTTTTCTGATCCAGAAGTACTTCTAGGTGTACAGGTTTGTATGCAGCCAATAATAAATGCATCTTGAGAAATTTTAGGGTCATACAAATCAATTTTTTTTTTGTGAAACTTAAACACCTATTTACTTTGATATTACTTTTAAACTAAAATTCGCGTCAAAACTAATATCAGATAGCTGAACAATAAAAGAATTGATTTGAAAATAGTAAGAACAATGGTTTTATTTTATTACTGTCAGATATTGCTTAGAGCAAGCAAATCAGACGTCTATTACAGACGAAAGCTTGCATCATGTTGCTAAGCGGTGAGATCATCATCCAGTGGGTTAGTATCCATCACCGTTAGTAACTAATGTTAGTAAGAGATAAAAATAAATAAACATGCTATAGTTAGAAGAAAAATAAATAGCTAACATACTTTAGTAGTAGAATGTTAAAAATATAAGAAAGAAAAAAAACAAATACAAAAAGAAAATAGAAAAAGACCAAATACCAATTCCATAACTATTTATCGATTATACAGTGTTAATTTTAAATTTCTTTTACTAAGGTTAGTATCGAAACAAGCTGCTCTCGAGTTAGATTCACGTAACATTCTAGACACAGGCTCAAATTTACTATGGTTAGCACTATGATCAGTACTATGGTTAGCAATATTAAACAGATCAACGGAACGTAAATTACGCGGATTCTCTCTAAAAGTTATCAAATCCATAATTTTATGTGCCAGGATATTCCCAGCAATAATTTGGTGGATAAACGTAACATCAGCCACCAATCGACGTGGTTGAAGAGATTTCAGGTCAATCAAAAGCAACCTATCTTCATAAGCAGGAAGTTGAAAAGGGTCAGACCATGTAGTGCAAAGCGTAAAAATTTACGCTGAACTGATTCAATACGTGAAATATCAACATTACGATATGGAGACCAAACTTGCGAAGCATATTCAAGTGTCATTCTAACATATGTGATATATTAAGGTTTTGTAATGTACAGATCTGTAAACTCTTTGGCCCAGCGCATTATAAGTCCTAGCATAGAATTAGTTTTATTAATAATGGAATTAAAATGTGCTTTGAAATTGACCCTATGATCGAGAATAACACCTAGATCACGAGTTAGCTCAGAACGGTTTAAGGTTTGATTCCCAAGATCGTAATCAAATTCAATAATAGAGCTTTGAGGCTTTCTACTAAAACTAACAACTTGACATTCCGATGCATTTAATTCAAGGTTGTTGATGGAGCACCATTCGGCAAAATTGTTAAGATCATTTTGAAGTAGAGTACAATCATCAACAGACATAATGGTTTTGCTAATTTTGGAGTCATCAGCAAAACAACTTAACTTAGCTGATACCATAAATTTTGAGGCATCATTGCTGGCAATAATAAAGAAAAGTGGACCCAAGTGAGTGGCTACCCTGGGGCACCCCAGATGAGGCAACAAAGGGGTGAGAAAGTGAGGAGCGGAAACAGACCTGATATTTCCTATTAGATAAGTATGACCCCATCCATTTAAGACTGTGATCAGAAAAACCTATTGCTTTATGCTTGATTAGTATTAAATCATGAGAAATTTTGTCAAATGCCTTGCTGATATCCGTAAATAGGACGTCAACTTGTTGCCCAGATTCCATAGCATTAAGAGTTTCAGAAACGAATTCTATTGGTAACAGTTGACCTTGCTTTCTGAAAACCGTGTTGGTCTATAGAAATGAATGATTTAGAATAAGAATAAAAATGATTAATTAAGTTGCATTCAAGAAGCTTTGGAATGCAAGAAATTTTAGCAATGGGCCTGTAATTGGAAACCTCAGAACGCGTCCCCTTTTTAAAAACTGGAATAATATAAGATTTTTTCCAAAATTCAGGGAAGACATCAGTTTGCAAAGACAGATTGAACATTTTTTGAAGCAGATATGCTAGGCTATAGGTGCAATTGCGCAAAACTATGGGAGGAATCCCGTCTGGCCCACAGAAATAATTCTCTTTGAGAGATAATAACTGTGATAAAACTCTATCAATCTCAATTAGTATTTCATTAATTTTGAAACTAGGGGGATAGGAGTATAACGATATAATGTAAGAGTTGTTAATAGTAAAATTACTATTGTTAACAAATGAGCGAGAGAAGTAGGAAGCAAATAAGTTATATGTATTTAGTACTGCAAAAGACAGATTTTTTACTGAATTAAGCTCGAAATAAATAAATAAATAAATAAATAACATTAAAATTCAGTCAAAATTCCAATCATTAGTTAAATTTTTTTTAAAAATGCAAATGTATCGGTTTTGATTCTACTATATTCAATTCTCCCTTGTTAGAGCCGATAAAATTTTTAAGATTTTAAATATTACTCAATAAAAATCCAGCTTAATATTCATTTTTTTATTTAAAACGTTTGATTTCCAACCAAGATTTTTAAGTTTGTTAAACAATATTTTTAATAATGACTTTGTTTATAAACAAATTCGCAATATTTGTTGAAGTTAGTTTACTTAAAAAGTTGTTGTATTCAAATCTGATAGATATTAGAGTATGCAATTTTTTCTATATATTATAATAGATACTAGGGGCCCCTGTTGAGTAATTATATTTCAAGTTGAAGTCAAATTTAAAGTTTTACAAAAAAAACAGTAATTTACGTACTGACATAGACTTCGCACGATATAGCAGAAACCACTCGTGTTTAATGAAAAGCTTTGTGGTTAGTAAGTTTTATTTAGGACACATATAAATACATGTCCCTCATATACTGCTTCGTTTCCGATATATTCCCTATAGTAAATGGCATTTAGTGGATAAAATTCCTAAAAATAAAAAATTTTGTCATTAAAGAGGTATGTATATATATACCTACATAATACATAATTTTAATAAAAAGTATATTATTACTACAAATAACCAAAATTTAGAAACAGTTACTTAAAAAGATAAAAATGAAGAATTCAAGTGATTTGTTTTTTTGTTGTTTTTATATTTTTTATTTTAGTTGAATTTGTTTTTTTGTTTTTTTTTTTGCATGTGTACATAGATTCATTTGCAAGTATATAATGTAAATTATAAAAACTGAATTGTTTGCTTTTGTTTATTATTTTAATAAGTTCTCAGATATGCATAATGTATTTGCTGAATAATAAAATCATATGAGTACAAAATGTTCAACTGTGTGCGCATTTTTGTTTTATATATAATCTTATATATTATGTATATTAGAAGTTCATTAAGGAGTAGGAGAATCGAAATAAAATGAAAAGGTGTCTACTGCGCAGGACCTTAAATGCTTGTCAATTATAATTATAGATTTTTCATAAACAAAATTTAATGGACTCTTACTCTAACTTCACCTATAAATCTAACTCCAACTGTCATTTTACCTCTAACTCAAACTATTCTCGCGACAAATGTGATATATTTCGCAAATTGTGTCAACTATTATTTTGTTTAGTCTATTATGATAGGAGCTTATCTGTGTGTTACATTGTCATTATTGTTTGAACAAATTAAAAATAAAACTCTGTTAATTGACTGTCATAGTTTAATTAAGTATTTAATATTAATTTATTTAATTAATATGAAACGTTAAAACTCTACAATGGTATATAATTAAATTTATAAAGTAATTAATTAGTTTATAAACGTCTTGATATTTATAATCAAAAAATAATTAATTAATAACTATACATACGGTATTATAACTGTATTTTCGTCATATCTGTATAATTATAAATTAATCAATCAATTAACTATACTATAACTGTAAAATGTGTGGTTTTAATAAACTATAAGTAAAAAAAAAAAAACGTAATTTCAACTGATTTGATACTGTATACGTACGATTCCAGCTGGCAACATGAATTTTAACCCCTCGTACATTCTGTTTTAATCCTATCGTTTAAGGGCAAAATTATTTAACTCCAAATTTATTAAAAAACAAAAATGTTATCATACATATTATGTATTTGGTCAATTGCCACACATATTATAATCATTTACAACATACATTAGAACCACACATAGCGTAACGACTACAGTTATTGGCACCCATAAGAGAATACATAGAAAAAACCTGTTCAAAGATTGTTATCTGTATATGAATGAATGTTTTTTGCACTATTAATCTATTATCCTTTTTAAATTTGTAAAGATTTTTATTGTAAATTGCTTAAAATTCCTAAAATAAACAAAAAGGCAAATCAATCTCCGAAACTGCAACTATTGGCACAGTGCTACAATAATTGGCACGTCCAAATAACTACAATTATTGGCATACAAAAAATGATGAAATAAAAAATCCAAATATATAATTCAATTTGTTAATTATTATAATAATTTTTGACCAAGATTATCCCTAACCGAATACATCAAACCGAAGTTGCTCAAATTTAATGTTTGGTGAGTAGTGTGACCATCAACAAAATATATCACTGGAAATTTAACACCAATTTGTATGAGATGTGGGTGCAGATATATTCATAAAATATTTCTTTGGTCATCCAACCATTATCACTTGTTCCAATACCCCAGCCCTTTGGAACAGTCTTACGTATTTCCTCAGGGAGTCGCTTATATGGTGGTATTGTAACTGCTGATGTTAAGAATGAAAACATGACTTAGAGTCTTTTAATATATCGAATGAACACATTCTCCACCAAATACTGCTTTATCTGATCAAACGACAAATGAATGTCAGTAATCGACACAGTATCACTTGCTGTAGTTACTGGATCAGTTGCTCGAAAACATAAGCTTTGATGTCGCTTCATAAATACCTTAAACCAGCCTTTACCTGGCGTATTATCCTTGCCAAACGGATGTGGCCTTTCATTTAAAAAAAATATTACGCTGTAAAAATAACATCTTCTTTACTTCAAAATACGTCTTCACTTTAAGCGGTTTTAAATGCAATTGACACTTTGTTGAAGAAATATTTTTTTTTGTGTATTATGTGTAATAAATGAGAGATTTTATACTATTCATTAAAATTTTTAAATATAATAGTATAAGAAAGGCAAATGATATGAAATCATAGATGTATCCAAATTTCGAGGTACCAATAGTTGTAGTCGTTACGCTAACAGTTGAAACATATTTTCATAACAATTTGCTGGTAAAAACCCTTAACCCTGTACTTTTTAAGTATTTTCTACCCACCAATTTAATTAATGTTAGTACATTTTTATTATCGCCAAATGATACAGATTGTACTTCAATGTTATTTTTTTGTTTCAAAAGACCTAAAAATACGAGATCAAACTATTTTCAAATATTTAATAATTAATTAAATTATTTTTGTATACAAAAATTATTCATAAAAATATATAACAATAATAACAAAAAAAAATATATATATATTAATTTATTAATCAATTTCCAGATGAAATAACAACATCGTTCCGTCGTTTTGGTCCATTGGTTGTTGATTGGCCGCATAAAGCTGAATCAAAATCATATTTTCCACCAAAAGGATATGCTTTTCTCTTATTTCAGGTAATTATAAAAAAAAAAAAAAATAATAATAAAACATAAAAAATAAAAAAAAGTACATTATGTAATATTAACTTTAAATTGTATAATCTACATACATGTGATATACCTACATATAATGTACATGTATATAAATATATGTTATTTGATGTTTGGATATGGATGGTGTCGTATAATATAATTCAATCAATTAATTAATTAATTGAATGAAAATTGAAATAATAAAAGAGAAATTTTTATTTAACGATTCTCAGATGTTGTCATAAAAGTACATTTTATAAAATATCAGTATTAATTAACAACAACAACAACAACAACAACAAAAATAACAATAAAAAAAAAAAAATTATTTGTCAAAATAAAAATTTTTAATTAGTGTTGTTGTTTTTGTTGTTATTAGGTTGGATTTAAAAAAAATTGACCGAAATGGATGTTGAGATTCAAGAGAATAATAAATCTTCAATGTATTTAAATTGAGTTTATTTAATTTAAATATTAAAAAAAAAAAAAGAAATTTGGTTTCGAGATTTTTTTTTGTAGGTACATATTTTAATGATTTTTTCTCTGTTTTAAAGCAAACATCGCCAAGGGATTTAATTTCAATGATGTTCGTTATATCTACTTTTGATATTAAACTTAATTATTAAATATTATAATAAAACAGACACTGACAATTAAAATGCATTAAAATCCAAAAAATTAAATATATTTCAGAATTGAAACAAAATTAACCTTGAAATGATTTCATTAAGTGTCAAATATGTATTCCCATTAAGTGTTAATTTGTATGAGTGAATATTGTACATAGTAAATTTTTAAATTTCATTTTGTGTTGACTAGAGAGAATTCATATCAATTGTCAAAGATAGTTTTTCAATTCGAAATTTAAGTTTAATAATAATTTATTTCTTGATTTATAGTATTTAGTAATAGTAGATACTTAGGTTATATTTTTCGAAATTCAAACCATAAATTCTTCTAAATAACCATTGAATGAAAACTTACTTGTTTGATTGAGTGGTGAAAAGCACATTGGCTTTGAAATAGAAAAAAAAATTACCAAATTAAGAATAATCAATAAATTGGTTCATAATCTACCAAAAGTAGGTAATAATTTGATAACATCCAGTGCATCTATAATATTTTAAAAATGTGATTGCTAACATCTAGAATCGGCATTAGAAAGACCGTCTACAGCAAAGCCATCAAAATGTCAGCTTTTCAAAATATTATTTTAATTTATTACTAATCAGAATTCTGTGATATTTTAATTATATTTTAAATAAAATTAATTTTTATTTTTAACCATAATAATTTAATTTTGTTTTAATATAAATAGTTCATACGCCACATATTAAAACATCCTTTGTGATCATTAAGACTACATTTTAAAAAAAAAAAAATTATGTTAATTAATTCAAATATTAATATTTTCCTACAACATTTATATTAATTTATTATATAAAAAAATTTTGGGGTTATTTTGATCTATACCAACCATTTAAAGGGTAATAAGGATATAAAATATTAACAATTATTTTTACTGACATTTTTATTTATTTAACTTATATTAAATTAAATGCGATTAAAAAGGATTTACATAATATACTTATTTAAAAAAAAAACATTTATATATAAAACTTTAGTATCTATCTATGTACGATGTAATTATTACATGAGTTTCAATAAAAAAAATTTAAAACAAAAAAAAAACCAAAACCAAATAAAATTAATTTTTTTTTTCTTCAAATTCTAGGATGAAAGCAGTGTGCAACAATTAATTGAAGCTTGTATAACTGATGAAGAAAAGCTATATTTATGCGTATCATCGCCAACAATTAAAGACAAACCAGTTCAAATTCGACCATGGCGTTTAGCTGATGCTGATTTCGTATTAGATGCATCAATGCCATTGGATCCTAGAAAAACTGTATTTGTTGGTGGTGTTCCTAGACCACTCAAAGCTGGTATGTTATTATACAAAAAAAAAAATATTTATATATATATATATATATATATATATTTTAATTTTTATTTAAAAATAATTTTATTTTTTAATTTTAGTTGAATTGGCTATGATTATGGATCGTTTATATGGTGGTGTTTGTTATGCTGGTATTGATACTGATCCAGAATTAAAATATCCAAAGGTTTATAGAATTTTCAAATCAATTTTTTTATTTATATTTCATCATTTTATTTCTTAAAATTTAATTTTTTTTTGTTCTGTGTGTGCGTGTTTGTTTTGTTTTTTAGGGTGCTGGCCGTGTTGCCTTTGCAAATCAACAAAGTTATATTGCAGCAATATCAGCACGTTTTGTTCAATTACAACATGGTGATATCGATAAACGTGTTGAAGTTAAACCATATGTTCTTGATGATCAAATGTGTGATGAATGTCAGGGTCAAAGATGTGGTGGAAAATTTGCACCATTCTTTTGTGCTAATGTTACTTGCCTTCAGGTTTGTTATAATATGTACAATAAATATTAAATTTAAAGATAATAAGAAAAAATTAACAAATATAATAGTGGTAATGTATATTTTGGATGGTAAGATATATTATTGATAACAATATGATGGTACAATAATCATGTTTAAAAATTTTGATCGGTTTTGTAGTAATTAAATTTATTTCTAAATAAGAACGACTTACAAAATTATTGAAAAAAAGATTTGACCGTAATAAAAAAAGGGATATCTGTAAAGTTTTCCATTTTCAAAATTTCCAAATTCAATATTCACTAATTATATATTTTTTCATAACTGCAATCATTAATATAAAAATTTTGATAATTTTATGATTTATAGAGTTCATTTAATTTGTATTATTTTTTTAAATCGTATAATTTTAAAGAAGGTAACGACCATTTTTTGTTGATTAATTACTGTCCTAAGTTAATTCGCAATCAGTAGAATCTATATTCATTAGTTTTGCTTCTATTGATCTCTTGCCATAATTCTCATGAAGTTATACAAGACCTAACGAGTCGGAATAAACTTATCTTCTGAAAACGATACAAACAAATATATATTTTTTTTAAATAGAATGTTTGTGTCACCTAGAATTATATGAATATCGACTGCTTCTCTAACTTGATTATTTGCTTGAATGATAATTAACAAGGATCGTTTATTGACATCCCCAGAAAAATGTATTACATTTTTTCTTTATTTTTTAATGTGATAGTTCATATATAATTCATTTGTTGTTATGTAATTTTTTTTGTACTTTAATTTTTTCCCTTCTAATTCAAGTTTTTTTATTTCAAATTCAAATTTTTTTATTTCAATATTTTTCATTTCAAATTCAATATTTGTAAATTTTGTTATATTTTTATTTTTAAATTTTTTAAATTAAATTTTTTAAAAAAAACAAAAATAGATTTTTTGAACAAAACAAACTTTAAATAAGTAACGTAAATGTACCTATCACCGCCCTAGTACATTATGCCGCCCAAGCCCTTTTTTTGTAAATACAATACTTCCACGCTTTATATTCCAAATTTATTTTTGAAATAAAAAAAGAATTTTTATATTTTTTTAATCGGCTTTTTATTTTTAGTGATAATTTAAATTAAATAATTAAATTGTTGTCAGGTTTCCGTTCACTAATAGTTTTTAATATTTGATTGCAAATATCGATATTTCGGAAGCAACATACTTCCTTCATCAGTGCTTGTGACTAACTGTATACATTAATTCATTATTTTTTCCCTTCTTATATCCTATTCCCTCCATACTAGCTATCTATTTTACCTGTACTTTTTCCAATTATTTTATTAATTTAAATAGCGGTGAATATCCATTCCCTAAATCATTATTCAATCTATCATCTACCTGTACCCTCGAAATTGCTAAACTCTCATATGTGTCTAGTTTGCTTGTTTTGTGTACCTCCTTTATTGATGATAAATTGGTTTTATCAATTTTATGGTGTTCCTCTATTATGTGTTTAGCAAATGCCGAACTAAAATTCGTAGTACCTTTTATTCTTGCTAATTCAGCTTCCCTTAAATGTTCTTGGAATCTCACCGTAATTAACCGTTTTGATTGCCCTATATATACTTTTGAATAGTTGTGGCATGATATTTTATAGATGCCGTTGACTTCTTCCATCTCCTTTTTATCCTTTGCTGATCCAAGTATACTGCTCATTTTTTGACTTCTGCTAGTTGTTACTAGTTCCAGATTGTGTTTCTTGAACATTTTCTTAAACTTATCGGTGAATGTTGAGTGCGTTACGCAAATCCTTCTAGGTTTTTCGGTATCCTTATTTTGTTGAAACAAACTCGTCATGTTATTGCGTTCGATGCGGTGCAGTTTCTTCCTTATCATTAGGTCTATGATGTCTTCATTATATCCATTATATCCTAGCCATGTCTTTTATGTAGTGCCTTTCCTTTTCAAAGTTAGTCTTTGATAATGGTATATTTACCAATCTGTTGACCATCGTATGGTATGCTGCCATTTTTTGTCCATGTGGGTGATTTGACTCAGTGGGGATGGTTCGTTGGGTAGTAGTGTTTTTTCTGTAGATATCAAATTCTATGGTTCCATCATTATGTATTATTTTTATGTCTAGAAATGGTATTTCGTTGTTTTTTTCCCCTTTCCATAGTGATAAAATAGTAAAAATTTAGTTAGTAAAATATTAAAAACTATTAGTGAACGGAAACCTGACAACAATTTAATTATTTAAAAAAAGAATATTATTTCCTCGTTGTAATACAAAATAATGCACATTTGTATTCATATTAATAAATAAGTTATTGATAGAAAACTAAACTAGGTAGACATTTTAGCGAAAATATTGGTTCAAACGTTTAAAATTTTTTTTATTTTGTTAAGACCATAATAATTAAACTATGATGTTCACTTATTTATTTTATTCAAATAATTGTAAAAGATATATTATTAAATAGATTATAATACATACTTTCTTCAATTTGTAAATAAAAAATATTTAAAATTGCTAATTAGTTTTGAGCGCGAATTAGGGACACGTAAATTTATGTTGTACGTATTTACGATCGACCGGGCGGAATTAGGAAAATGATATATCGAAATAATTGATTAAGTTGTTCACCTATTTTTGATTATATAAGGATGCAACTGGACGATTTTAAATTGAAGTTGAACAAACTAAGCTGGACCTAATTACGACCTATAAATTTAATTTCGCATATGTGTTTTTTGTTACAACTAAATTTTGAGTTTTTATAAAAATTTGTATGAAAAAGTGGGTCGGTAATACGTTCAATATGTCCTAATTCCGAACTAAATATGCAGATGTAAGCTATTTTCACTAAATTCATACCAAGTCTTATATTTAAAGAAAAAATTATATTTTAATTGTTGAAAATAAGCGAATATTTTCCTTTTATTAGTAAACGAAATACGTGGATCTGTATGATAAGCATATTTAGTAAAATTAAAAGGAAAATATTCGACTATTTTTAACTATTAGATAAATTTTACTCTAACGTCAACCCTAAAGAATAAGTTCATCCAAAACTATGTTTTATTTATATTATACTTTGTATAATTTAAAAAATCTCTGGAATTATCTTGCCTTGCCACCAAAGTTTTATTAAGGCGTCCATTATAAATTATCAAAATAATTTCTTTGTACACATTTCACAATAAGTTAAATAGAAGAGTGAAAGCCATGACCATGTCTGGCACATTTTGGAGATGGCCTGTAAAAGAAGATATTCTAATATATTCAAACAGTGACATAGTCTGCAAAATTGAGCCTCCAGTTCATTAACAGCAGAGGACAATATAATGTACCTGAAATCATACAAATAAAAAATGCCAAAACTAAGAAGTAGTAAATGTAATTTTTACTTTGTATTATGAAATATTTTGTATTTTTATTTATTTATTTCAAATGTGCATTGTTATAATATTTAAGTTAATTATGTTATATCATTGATTAATAATACTATAATAGTATTATTAATCAATGGTTATATTAAATTATTTTTTTTTGTTTGAAATACTGAATCGTTGCATTGTTTAATTTTTTTAAATTTTCATATTGAAGTAAACGTATATTTTTATTTGTAAATAATTTTACTTACATTATAAATATTTTTTTTCTTTTTAAATTACTTAAGTATAGCAATATTGATTTTTTTATTATAATAAATATTTTTTATAATTTAACTAAGTACTAGTTAGTTAATTATTTAAAACATTAATTATTAATTTTACTCTTAATAATTATTTTAAATAAATTTTTTGAATAAAATCGTAAATAGGTACTGCAAATCGCAAATAGGTTCAAAAAATAGTTTATATAAGGGCGGAATTAGTTCAGATTGAAATTGTTGAGCGGAAATACGTACAATCAAATTTTTTTTTGGCAGTTATGATATTTTATTATTTATTTAGAAAAAATTAAATTATAATTAGATGAAAATATTTTTTTTTTTTCAATTAAAAAATACTAATTATTATAATTTGAAAAAAGAAAAAATTAAAAAAAGCTTATATTTAGCTTATTTTGTCAACTTAAACTAATTTTTCCTTAAGGGGCGGAAATTGGTACATTTACGTTATATTAAATGCAACAATTAGTGTAATGGTTGCCCAATTACAGCCAAAGGTAATTTCATTGACATATCCTACGTAATAATTGTTTCAATCGGTTGAGGTAACAGTTGCCACGGATGTTTCTATTACATTTACCAAATTTACCAAAAGTTTGTCGATCCGCCAAAAAATCTCTCACTGATAATTTCATTTTTTAAAATACTTTTTCAATTGGACTGAACATCGGTGAGTATGGAGAAAGAAAAATTAAAGTATGACTTGTCGAACTAACTTTTTCACACACTTCTAGAGGTTTGTGGATTATGCAATTTTCCAAAACCAGACATGCTCCTGTTATATTAGCTTCAGCCAGCTTAACAAATAACTCATCAAAGAATGTAATAAAAATTGTTTTGAATTAACAGATGAGTTTGCTATTATTTGGCCATTAATGAAACATGTCGCCATTTTACAGTTGGTACTATGATATGAGCAGCAGTAACGATATATTATCAGTTATAGCAGTTTTTTGTAAAGATTTATTATAGACATGGCAGTATTTTTATTGATTGACTAAATTATGGTTTTGCCATCTTCATAACATTTTATTAGGATCTGCTTTTTGTCTAAACACTAGTTTTACTGTATGGTTCCGTATGGTATATTCTACGATGTACAACCAAGTTAGATGTAGTTTCTACACTGCTACACTGAGCAAAAAAATATGTTTGACTCAACTATAAAATTAAAGAACAATAATATGGTTGGAAAATATAGTTACATTAACCATATTACTTAATCTAACTATGGGTTTTATATAAAGCTAAAAAGTTTTTTATATGGTTAAATGAAATATAATATGGTTGCAACAAAAATAGTACATAGTTCACACAACAATATTATTATCTTCACAAACATAATTATAGTTGCAGCAATATTATTTATAATTGAAACAAAAATAATTATGTTTGGAGTAAACATATTATAGTTACTTTCTACAAGACAATATTTTGTTCTCAACTATAATTTTGTTGTTTTAAATATGATTCACTAATATATTATGTTTAAAATAAATATAATATGGTTGAATGAAAAATATTTATGTTTACACCAAACATAATTTATAGTAGGTTCAATAATAATATTATTCTCACAAACTTAAGTTATGGTTGCAGCAACATTAATTTTAATTGAAACAAAAATAAATATGATTGAAGTAAATATATTATATTTGAAATAAAAGCACAGTATAGTTAATTTCGAGAGTATTATATTTTTCTGTCAATTATAATAAATAAATGTTCAATAAATATCAAATTTTGTTAAATTGGTGCTGTCTACATCAGCTACATAACTTTTAAATTTATCATCTTGAGCTGCTGATGACTGTAAAAAATAAAAAATAAAAACATAAGTTAATTGTAATAGTTAATATTACCTGCAAATTAAAAAGTACTTATATTATAGCATCTGACAAGAGATTCTAAAGAAAGCCTCAACTTTCGTAATATATTGCCATAAAAATAAAAAACTGTTTGATTGAACAGTTTATTAAATAATTATAATTTAACTAACCTGTATAGTTTCCTTTTATTAGTTTTTCAATAGTTCGTTCGTTAACTTAGATTATTTATTCTGTTTTGTTATTATTTTAATAACTAACTATTTCAACTTATATTGAAATATTTCCTCTCACAACACTTTATGCAGTTTTTCATAAAGTACACTTTATTGTCCATCAACATCTAGATAAAAAATTAGTGGTTAGAAAATGTTGCGATGAAATATATGCAAACACTTACCAATTTATATCAATCAGCTAAGAGTTTTTACATTAGATACCCTTATATTTTAAAACACATTTTAACTTGACAAACAACAACAGAAGACTGAATATTCAAATATTTTTTTTATTTTTGAAGCATTTTATTTTAACGCCAGCTATAATATGACTACTTCAACCATAATATTATAGTTACTTTTAATCATAATATGATTACTTCAACCATAATATGATTATTTCAAACATATGAGATGATTATTTCAATCATAAGGCAACTATAACATGATTGCTTCGATCATAATATGATTAGTATTACTACAAATAGTTGTAAAACAACTATAATATTATTTCTTTAATCAAAATATGTTTGTTACAACTACTGGATTATGAGCTTCTTAACCATATTATGATATTCACAACCATAATATTTTTGTAAGCAATATAATTTATGGTTGATTTACATTTTTTTAAATATAGTTGTAGCAATCATAATTTATTACAACGTAGGTATATATTTCGATTAACTATAACATTTTTAACACAAATATAATATGTTTCTATCAACCCTGGTTATATTCCTCATTAACATATCAAATGTTTGTTTCAAATATATCTAACATAATAAGTTTAAAGTAACCATAATATATTTCTCGTAACCATTGGATAAACATATTATTTCTCTTAGTGTATCATCAGAGGATATTATTAGTTGATATATAATTCCGTCTATTGGAACTGATCAAAGGACTCGATTCTATGGACGAAGTGTTTAGATTAACAAGACTACTGCAATTGCTAAAACTTATTTAAAGGTTGTTTGTTTAAAAAATCTATTTTTCTTTGTATATTTAGTTTGTTTTCTTTCAAAAATTTAAAAATAAAAATTAAAAAATTTACAAATATTGAATTTGAAATAAAAAAAACTTGAATTAGAAGTGAAAAACCAATAATAATAAGTAAAAAAATATTTACATTCTAAATATTAATGTTATAGGGACTGTCTGGTCTTATAATTTTTAGATATTAGTTAGACATTTTCTATTTTGTATATTTTTCTATATTCCTAAATTATTAAATTTTATTAATTGATTCATTACATATAATTTTAATATAATCTACTGATTAGATCCGATTCAGTGTAAAATGGCTATTAATTACAAATTGATTATTGACTATATATGGTGATACCGGTAGCTGAACTTTATCCTATAATAGTACATTTATTTTTGGCAATCACGTTTGTTTTTAGTGATTTATTAAATTTAGTAATTAATTTATTTGTTTAACTAAATTAAAAGTAGAATTTTATTTGACTTATAAATAAATTTTATTTGATAAATATCGATGTTTGGAAGCAACTTTAATTCTTTTATCAGGGCCTGGGCTAATATTTTTTAACTTTAAGAATATTAGTCGCAAGTACTGATGAAGAAAGTAAGTTGATAATTTTATAATTTATAGAGTTCATTTAATTTGTATTTTTTTTTTTAAATCGAATTATTTTAAATAAAGCAACGACCATTTTTTGTTGAGAAAAATGTTACGTAACAGAATACCTAAATTACTGTCTTAAGATATTTGTAGAATAGTACAAGTTTCACAGCATAAATTATTGTCAGAATACTTCCACAATAGGCTTGGCTGTCCTATTAATCATATTTTCAAAAAATATATCAAGACTATAGTAGTTTAATTTACATATACATACAATAACCAAATATTTACCAAATAACAAATTATGAAATTTTTTTTGCAAGTTACAACTTACTATACATACTAATAATGTACGATATTTTGTTTCTATATCTTTATTTCTATTTTATCAAAAATATTTCAAATAATTTTAGAAATTTTATTATAATTATTTTCTTATTAAAATTTAATTTAATTTTAGTATTATTGCGAACATTGCTGGGCAGCTATCCATTCACGCCCAGGACGTGAATATCATAAACCTCTAGTCAAGGAGGGTGCCGATAGACCAAGAGCAGTACCATTTCGTTGGTGTTAACGCAGAATGTAATTTTATTCAAATGCAGAAAAATAAAAACAAAAAACCAATATTAAATAATAATAACGAATTAGCCGATTCGAAAATGCTGCTGAAGAAATATTAAAAAAAAAAAAACAAAAAACAAGAAACTTGAAAAATATTTCAAAAATGAATATAAAAAAAAAAAATTATTCAAACAATATTTAAAAAAGAAAAATGAAAAGAAATAATAAAATTTTACCACCCCCACCATCATCGTCACCGCTCCAATTGATAATAATAAAACTTAATATTTAATATTAAAACCAAAACAAAAAAAAAAAGCAAAAAAAAAAATTAGTAAAAAATAATAATTAAATAAATAAATAAATTAATAAAAAGAAATAAATCAAAGATGAAAAATGTAGTAATCGAAAAACCATGATCTTTTAGGAAAATGTTGTTAATTTTAATGTTTTTTTTTTTTTTTTTTATTATTATTATTAAATTGTTTTTTAATTTCTCTTTTTTAATTAAACTATTTTTTTATTACTAAATATTTACTATAAATTAAAAAATTTTATTTAACAAAACCAAAAAAAAAAAAAAAAAAATCTAGACAAAAAAAACATTAAAAATTTAATAATATAAGAAAAAATACTTATATGAAAAAAAGAACCTCATGAGAAACTGAAAATGAAAAATAAACATTTTATCAAAATGGAAGACATAAAATTATTAAAAAACTTTATATTTTTAGTTAAATATTATTATCAAATAATAATAATAATAATAAAAAAAATATAAAAATTAATCTAATAATTAAAAAAACACACACACACATAATAAAACTAATAAAATATAAACTAATTAAATGAAAATAAAAATTAATAAATAAATAAAATAAATAAAAATTAATTAAATTAAATAAATAAAAAGAAAAAAAAAAATTAGTCAAATAATGAAAAGCTGTGAAGAGTAAATAAGAAAATATAGAGAAGGGAGCGCAATTTTTAAAATTAATTTGAAATAATGTAATGGAAAACAAAAAATTGATTTTCAATTTGAGACATTTTTTTTTAAAGCTAAAAATTAAGTTTTATTTTTTCATTTGAATAGTTTTAGTTTTTGTAATTCAATTTTTATTTTTAATTAATTCGTTTATAATAATTGTTTTTTTTTTTTTTTTTATTATTATTAAAAATTCCAATTTTAAATCATAGTTCACATTAATTTCTTATAATACTATCTAATCGATTAGGTATTTTTGTTTTAAGTATTGTTTAATATCAATCTCAGATGACTATACTTTTTGCGTAACTGCTTTAATGAGATTAAACATAATGTTAATGACTAATATTAAATTTATAATATTATTATTATTAAAAATTATATTTTGAATTTTTACTTAGAATAATAACATAAGTACATATCTACCTACTTATGTAAATATAAATACATTTACATGCTATGAAAATTTCTTTTAATTAGGAAAAATTCACGAGTTGGTGTATAAATGTCCTGGTGTACATTGTTTATTGTTGTTTATTGTTTATTGTACTGGTGTACATTGTTTATTGTATTGTAAATTTAAATTGCGTGAACGTAATTTTTGTGTTTAAGTTATGTTCAAGTTGTATTGTAAAAAATGTCAAAAGACAGCTTATTTTATTTTTATATTTAAAAATGTTGGTTATTGAATTTTTAAGTAAATATTAAAAAGCTCCTATATTTATCTTTGTTTTTTTATTACCCAAATTTTTTGAAATGTCAAAATAGAACAATACAACACGGTACAACAATATCCAAATTCAATAATATAATAGATTAAAGTGTTGTTAATTTACAAAAAAGTTTTACAAGGGGTTTAAAATTCAATAACGATACATCACCTTTTACAGCAATACACCTAAAGGATAATACCAACTCGTGAATAATAGTGGTATATTTTCTATTAAGAATCCTAGGAAATGTAATGTACATTCGATAAGAACTAAATTTAATGAATACTTTTATGTACAGAAACAGATATACTAATGAAATAAATATTAAGAACAACATCACTGTCATTGAACTTACTTAAAGAAATCTAAGTATATCTCTAAAAATAAATAATTATTTTTATTTTAAACATTTTCTTAAATATTTTTACCAAACTAAATTCGTAAATTCGATATATATATATATATATATATAAAAATATAAACGAATTAAATTTTTAAATATAAAAATTTTGTTACCTACTTTTATTTAATATTTTAAGTTTAATATTGATAGAATAAAAAATATGATAAAAATACCTAGTCTCAACTGATAATCAATTTTTCTTGTGCAATAAAAATTTTAAAAAACAAAAAAAAAAAATCTGTTAAAAAATAAAAATTAACAGAAAATAATAATTAAAAAAAAAATAACATGTTTGTAAAGAAAATTACAAATCAAGACAAAAATAAATGAATTCAAATTTATGTTTTTTATGTTAAAAGAATTTTAAAAAAAATATTCTTTTTCTAATTTTATTGTTTTAATTTTTTTTATTTTTCTATTTTACATAATATAATTTTTTAAAATAAAACAAAAACAAAAAAAATTCAAAAACCAAAAAATAAATTAAAAATATATGGACGGGGAGGGGGAGACGAAATGATTTAATTAATTAATTAAATAACATATTATAATATTAAATACCTAGTAGTTATATATAAAAAAAAAAAAATTATATAAAATGACTTTTTAGTACTGTTTTTTATTAATATTTTTGTATTGTTGATTTTTTATTGTACGTTTTTTTCTTTTGTTATTTATATTATTCTTAGAAAGTTTTTTTTTCTATTTTTAAATTAAAAAAAAAAAAAAACCATTATCAAAAAAAAAAAAAAAAATTAAAAAAAAAAAACAATTTAATAACTATTTCTTTTTTTTTTTTTTTCTTTTTTATATGAATACCAAAAAATGTATTATATTATATAAAATATAATATTTTGGTAAAATAAATAATACCAAAAACCAAAATAAAATAAAATTCAAGAAATATATATTATATAAAATTGTATATAATTATATACTATATTGGAAAAACTTTTTAGTATATGATATATATATATATATATATATATATATACAATAATTTAAATGAAAAAAAAAGAAATAAGAAAACAAAAAACAAAATACACATTAAATAAATAATGATCTTTATATGAGAAATTTTTTTGTAACAAATAAAAATTGACGGTAAAAATAGAAATATTCATTTTTGTTTGTGTTTTTTTTTTATTTTATTAATTTCTTATACATTTATTTTGTTTTTTATTTTTATGTGCCATATTCAACTTCACTATTAAGAACAAAATTTTTAACTTTAGACTGAGTTTATTTTTAAATGTAAATGTTTTCTTTTGTATGTTTGACTTGACTGTCTACATTTTAAAAGCTTTAACCCAAATTCTAGATGTATCAAATGAAAATATCAAAAATTATATATTTTTCTATCCTGTTGAAGGTAATGGGACAGTTTCAAATTGAGATGAAACATATAAAATTGCATACAAAAATTTGTTAACGTTCGTCTTGCTGTAAGATGGGCTACAGCAAAAATATATAAATAGATTATGTAGGGTACAGATGGCCTGCAAATTACTTTGATATCATTATTTAATTCAATTGAGAACTTTTTATTTAATATGATTCTAATTGGATTCCACTAAAAAAGAATATATATATATATATATATTAGCCGTTTGACCTCCATTTTTTCTTCTCTATTCCGATAGCCAAATGTTCTAAATAAAGTAATTTAATTGAATATCTTTTGAAGCATTTTAGTTTGGTTTAATGGTTTTTTCATCTATTTTTGATGTGCAATTCGAAATACATTTTAAATTAATTATTTTGCTTAAATTTAACTTAAAAACTTAAAATGTATTTTAAGCATACAAGAGTATATTTTGCCTTTTTTATTGTTTTGTTTGCAACTACTTGAGTAGGAGATAAAAAGGATAAATTATATTGCCACATCATTATGCATTCTGTTTTTATTCTTTTGTAAAACATTTCGGTATTGTTAGGATTAATTTAATTTGTATTACAATATTTTAACGAATTCGATATTTTAATAATTTGTTTCAAGTTTAGAATTTAATACAATAATTCACTACTCATGGTTAATTCTAAAAATTTACTAATTATTTAAAAAAATGGTATTAAATTATCATATTCGGTCACCTATTATCTACAATACTATTTTGTATTCAGATATAATTAGGTATAACCATCAGACATTTTACATACATCTTGATTTCTTAATGGAATGTTCTCAATTTGAAGTTGAATTTCATTTTTTTTTTTTCATTTACAGTTTTATTTTTTAAAATATTTTTACTTATTTTTTCAGTTTCTGTTTTTAGTGAATTTCTTATTATTTCATTCATCTCGATGACACTTTTAAATTATGTTTTTTAATTATAATTTTTAATTTAATTAAATGTAAAAAATTTATATCTGAATTGAATTTCGAGTAGAAATAACAAAATAAACAGTAATTTTAAATTTATTTAAAAATTTAAAATTAAAATTTTTACTTTAGTACTGCCATTATTTCAAATATAAGCCCGTAATTCGTTAATTATAAAATAAATGTTCTTTTGTAAAACGGTAAATTTGTATAAAATTGAATATTTGAATATTGCAGTCGATCTATCTATGCAAGTTTTAATGCAAGAAGAAACGTTTTTAAAAATTTAGTACATTTTATTTAATTTTTATTTTTTAATAAAATTCATCAAACAATCTGTTTCTGATGGTAATTTTATATTTTTTTAAAATATTTCTAATTATGTTACTTAGTTTCCGTTTTTTAATCTTCACTTCGATTTAAATAATATAATTATTATATAAAATTAAAATAAATTATGCGTAAAAGTGTACCTATTTTTCGGAATAATCAATCTAAAGGAAAAATAAAATTTCGAGCCGATATTATCAAATTTTTGAAGAAAAAAAAAATTAATAAATTTAAAATAATTATACTAATATTATAAATAATAATAATAATAATAATAAAAATAAAAAAATTAAATAATTTAAATGAAATTTTTAAAATGTTAGTTCAAAAGACAAACAAAAAAAGAATAAGTAATAATTATTTCTTTTTCCTCTTCTTTGTTATAAACAAATAATTAAAAAAAAAAAAAAAAACAAATATTAAAATTACAAAAAAAAAAAACAAAACATATAAAAATATTTTTTAAGCCTTTTTAAATAAAATTAAAATTAAATAACTAAATTAAAACAAACATCTAAATGTGATAAAAAAAATTTCTCTAAAAAAATTATTTTGCCTGAAAATTCTTAGTTAATTATTGGTAAAACAAAATTGTTAAAAATATCTAATAAAGTTTTTTTTTTTATACTTATATCTACTAAAAATAATTAATTTACCTATTGTAGCTTTAAAATACTTCAAATTTTGGAAAGTAAGTACCTTCATTTATTGTATATCAACATTTTATACAAATTCATTATTAAAATTACAAATGTTAATAAATACATTATTTAAAATACATTATTTAAAATTTATATTTTTAAGATGAACATTTAAAAAATAATAATCTTATGATTCTTAAACCTCTTTCTTTTCTTAAATTTTAAAAATAAAAATGTTCAAAGATTCCAGAATACTAAATTGAACCACAAATTGAACTAAAATAAAAAATTATTAACAGTAAATTGCATACGTTTTGGCGTTTCTTTAGTTAATTCCTCCTGAATATATGCAATAAAATTATAAAAAAGAAAATTAAAATAAATCACTCCTAAGTATATGCAATTAAGTTACAAAAATTATAATTTTATTTTGTTCCACATTTTTTTTAAAATAAATTCAGTGTTGCCAGATGTTGCTTATCCATATCGTAACTTTCTTCGTTAAATTTTTATAATTCGAATTATTAGGATAACTACTATTTTTTTGATTCAAATTTGATTCAATTAATTAAATAAAATGTGTAAATTTGATTATTTGTTAATTTGGAGATGGCTGAATTACAAAAAAAACCGGCATTTATTATTTAATCCTGCTGCAACACAAAGGTAAACTTGTTCACTAAGTAATGTTTGTTTATATCAAACGTTTATTTTTTTATCACATTAGAAATAATGAATAAAATTATAAGTTTACATTGAATAAGTTGTAGGTAATAAAATATTATACCTTTCAATACCTTATAGGTAATATAATAAAATAAAATAAAATAATTGTTTTGAACTTCGGTAGTTTTCAATTATTTCTCTGCGTTTTATTTTGTGTTTAATCGTAATTAATAATAAATTTCCAATAAATTGTGTATTTAAAAAATTTACATTAAAAAAAAGGGGAAATAATAAGATGTAAAAGCATGCAATATTTATATTAAAGAGATATCTACTTATCTAATCCTATATCAAAATAATTTAATTGTACTTATTTTCATATCGTATTAACATTAGAAATGAAATTAATTTTTTTGAATTAACGAAATATTTCTATCAATACATAGGAACAAAATTTCAACAGAAAAATGGTCGTTAGAGTAATTGGTAATTCCAGGATTGAAAATTTAAAATTAACGATACACTACTAAATTGTGATTATTTATTGAGCTCACTCAATATATGAATATTACAATGTATTGCGGTTTGTCCTACACATTTTTGTAAGAAAATAAAGTGAAAAGCAAAATAATATTAAATTTAGAAAAATAAAAAATTGTGATTAGATATACAATAGTATATTCCAAATCAGAATACTATTGTATAATACCTATATATTGTATAGGTATTATACAATAGTATTAAAACGATATCGCAGTTTACTATTATTATAAGGATGAATCCATTGTAATAAAACAAAACTAATGATCACTTTTTCAATGAATTTTGATTTGAGATGAATATCTCATAATGAAATATCTGATCGAAAATAATATCATAAATTATAATTAACATTATTGTCTGTAGTTACATCAAAGAAAATAGAATTACGAATGAATAATGAATATATTGAACTGTAGTAAGTATTGGTAGAAAACCGCTGGAGCAATTATTTCCGAAAATTACAAGTTATGTGTAATGTTATTTTATCCTTAATATCCTTAAATGTTATTAATATAAACGTATCTTATATTAGAAACTTCCTTCGGTGACATCGGAAATGTATCCAAACAACAACCGATACAATGTATGTACATACAAATACAATATCAATATGTCAAAACAGTTTTCTGAACTGACAACATTGTGCTTGAAACATAATGTACTTTGCTTACAATTCCGATCAGTCTAAACACATCATTGTGTCTGAAATAAACGTCAAATTTAATGTCAATATATTATACCCATTTGTGAATACCTATTTTGTCGATAAATTTTTAGAATATTTGAATTGAAAATAGCTATTTGTGAATTGTTTTTCTTTTTCAAGAAAAATCTGTGTGCTTTAGTCTTATGGTTAATAAAAACATTTTTCTTCCATGAGTCCATTTCCTATTAAAATTAAAGTAAATACAAAATAAAAAAATAACATTTTTAAATTTATTTTTGAATTAAAATTTATACTTATTTTTCTTTAATTTTAAAACTTTTTCTTCCTCTGATTGCTTGTTTAATAAAAAAAAACTTAACACAACTGTACCAAGCTATACTGTGTATCCAAAAAATTTCGGATACATAATTTAACAACCCGTGTCGCGAAAATGAGTCATAGATACAACGTCAAATTAATTACCGATTATGAGGTATACAATTTTTGTTTTGACATTTAAGATCATACAACAATGTTGTAAGCGACGTTGTCGAAACATTTATAAATTGGTCATAATTACACATATTATGTATTATTTTTAGTCCTGAATTATATAGGTACATAATATATACATGTATAATTTGTATGAAAAATATCGTTTTGATTAATTAACTGTTGTTGTAACATTCTAAATTTAATTTTATAGGTAATATAAATAATTAGAATTTCTTTTCTATATTTCTATTTTGATAATAAATATTTTTAGTGAAAATTTTAAATGAATTTAATTTAGGCAAAAAATTATATCAAATTTATTATTAGAAATCAAAAATAAAAGAAAAGAAATATTTAACAATATTTAAAATTCCAAAACTAAGAATTTTTAAGGCAATCTATTAGAAAATTTCTCTTCGTTAATTCGTTTCATTTTTTCCAATTTTTTTTTTGTTGTTTATTTTTGTTGTTTTTTCTAAATATATACAAAAACATAAAAATATATATTTAAAAAATTTTCTATATAAAATTATTTAAATAAATTTTTAACTAATATTAACCAATTTCCCACAAAAAAAAAAAAAAAAAAGTTATAATATATATATATATATATACATATATTATATACATCTATAATAAATGTATTTATTAACAAAATTTCTTGCTTGAAAACCTTACATACATATATCAAGATATTATCATCAATAGCAATTCAAAAAAAATGGAAAATTAATTAATTTTCTTCAAAATAAAAACAAAATAAAGAAAATAATTAAAATAAATAATGAAATATTAATATAAATATATATATATATCTATATAAATATATATTTATATAAATTAAGTTTAAATATATTTAAAGCTGTAGATTTTGAAGCTGTAAATATTTAACAAAAATAACAGAAATTTGCATAATATTTTTATTTTTAGACGATGGAAGTATACACAATAAAACAGTGCAATGTGGATTCGTCGAACCCATATAAATTTCTAATCAATTTTCATTTTTTGTTCAGTTTTCCTATTTAAAATTTAGGAGAAAATACAAAACATATTTAACTATTGTCTTGGATTTTATATTTTGTATGAGATGAAAGCTCATTTTAATAAGTATATATATATTTATATGGTTTTGATTTAAATTAATTATGTCAATAGTACTGGCAGCTGGTGTTTGTAAATTACTATTGTGTATAATTTAATTTATATTGAATAAAAAAAAAACAAATTAATAATAATAGTAATAGTGGCTTAAATTGCAGGGTTAAATACAAATCTGTTAAAATTTTCAACCAATTAGAAATTTTCTCTTTCAGAATTTATCTTCAGAATAGACTCGGTGTGTTTTTTTTTTTAAAGTTCTGCAGTTTTGATTGATAGAAATTTTCAGACAGCTTCGTATTTAATTCTGAAAAATTTTAAATTGAAAATTCAGCTTAATAATATTTATACAATTGTACTAATGTTCACATGATTTTGGTGACACAAAGTTCGTTAAAGTTTTTATTTAAAAAACGTGACAAATTAATCTCAAAGAAAATGTGAGAAAACCTTCAAATGGTTTATGTATATTGAAGATCAATAGTAAATAGTTTTATGTTCTTAATTACAAAATTCATTATTTGCTCACATACACTTCTAGCTCTTAGGAATAAAATTATGAGCCGAATCTAATATTCCCTTTTTTATTTGTTTTTTAATTTTTCTATAATTTCTGTTCAGTTGGTTGATTTCAACATTTTGAAATGGCCTATTATTAGCAAGATAAGGAGTTGATAATGAGTTTATTTATTATATATTCCCCATATATATCGACTATTATTTTCGTTACTAATTAGCAAAATAGGAACTAATGCCACATCACTATTTTTTATCTTAGTCTATTATTTTTGTTACTATTCGTAATATATATACATTTAGTTTTATTGAAGTACCTCCTAGAAGCTAATATACAAAAATTACTTTTTTTTCACTTTATACACATCCTCTCTCAATAACATTTAAATACCTACAGCTTTGAATATCTTTGAGCTATTACGATACAAAAGGAGAATCGTCCTAATACATAATGTTAAATAATATTCATATATTTATATATATATATATATATATTTGTTTTTCTTTTCTTTCTTAATTAATTATTTATATATACATACATAATATATAATAATTTATAAATTACATAATGAAAAAAAAAAATAATATACAACAAAAAAAAAAAAAAACAAGAAACAATTTATTAAAAATATTGAACGAAAACAAAATAAAATCTGAATGTCTTCTTGAAACTTTTATTAAAAATAATTAATATTTAAAATAAAAAAAAAAAAAAAATAAATAAAAAAAAAACATATGCCTTTCTGAAAATTTCGATAAAAAGTACACAATAAAAACACAAAAAAAAAAAAAATAAAAAAAAAAACAAAAAAAATAAATTAAAATAACTTTTTAAATTATTTTGTAAAATTAAACCAAGAGAAAAAAAATATTAGATCAAATTTTATTTAAAACTAAAATTAAATTAATTAAAATAACAAGAGAAATAAAAAGAACAAAACTAATAAGAAATTAATAATAATTTTCAATAATTCAAAATGACTTTATATAAAAAATTCTGCAAAAATAAAAACAAAAAAAAAAATCCCAAAAAAAAAAAAAAATTTAAATAAAAGTTAGCAAAATTAAAAAATTAGTTCAATTTTTTTTTTAAAAAAAACTAAACTTTAAAACTAATCTAAAAATTTTGTATAAAAATCCTAAAATATTTATGAAAATTAATAAAAAAAATACAAGCAACAGAAACAACAACAAGCCTACTCATACATTCATATCTCAATATATGCAAATGAATAAAAAAATAATATAATAAATAATTAAAAAAAAAAAAACAAAAAAATTAATTAATGTTAACAAAAACATAAACAAATGAAAATCTTTAAAACAATTTAAATTTACCACAACAAAATTAACTATAATGTAATTGTATACATAAATATTGATTATCAAAGTTTGTAAAGCATATAAAATGGCAATTTTGTGATTATTATATTTTCGATATTTGTGATGTTTCCGAACATATCGCAATTTATACTTATCATCATCAATGGTCAGGTCTTACCTCAAATTCATAATATGAGTGCGATCAACAAATCTATATTTTTCACCTAACATAATTTTACTTAATCGTACTTTCACTTTCGATTTGTTATTTTTGTTAGGTCACTTGCTTTCCCAATTACCCATCGACATCGATTAATTTTATTTTATACTATTTTAAACTATATACAAATTTTGTCCCACCAAATTTTGAACCATCTGAATTTGATGTTTTGAGTTAAATCAATTTTAAAGTTGTATATTAAAGGTTAAAAAAAAATAGTAACGGGACTGCTACAGTTTTTGAAAATCTCTTAAATTAATTTGAAATACAAAAATCTTATTTTGTGGAAAAAAACCCTAACGTTGTTGTATATTAAGGTTATGATTTGTTGGAACAGAATTTGGGCTTGTTTTTTAAATTGGTATTGGAATTGGTGGTATTTTGTTTTATTATTTAAAAGCATCTGTAACTGTGGAATATCTTCTACATTATATAGAAAATATAAGTTTCCGATTAATTGAATCACAATAGTGCTTTTCTAGTTTAGCTGTTTTTTCTTTAGTAATAAATAAATATCAAATTTTCTTTCTATTATAAATATTTAAATGCCTATCGCATGCATATTTTAACTAAAAGAAAATGCAAATTTTATTTATCAATTCTCTCTCTCGTGAATGCATACTGTTTAAATAATAATAATAATATTAATAAATGGTTTATGTTTCGACCATAAGTAGGTACCAATTTTTCATTGTTATGATGATCAATAGTATTCAATTGTTTAATTTCGAAAATGTCATTAGTACCCCATAAAACAGCCAAAAAAGTATTTTCTTCATTGTTGTTGGTATTCACATATAATTATTTTTTTTTTTTTTAAAGCTTAATAAAATAAGAACATAGACAGAACAAAATAAAACAAAAAATTATTAAATAAAAAAAATAAAATTAATTAATTAAAAATTGCTGGTTAAAAAATATGACTGAATTTATAATAAATAAAGTATTAAAAATAATATTCAAAATTTCTAATTTGCTTTCTTTCAGTGTATATCGATCTATTAATTTTCGTACTAAAACAAAGATTGTATTAAAATTGAATTTTAGCTCAAATAAATTACATTTCTAAAATATGGCATAAATAAGCGGGATTTAAGAAAATATTGATGATATATTGAAACTTTGTGAAATTCAATATTACAAAAATACTACTAAGTTTAGTATTAAATTAAGATCTAATTTTTGTAAGAAATTAAGTACATTTAAAATAAATACTTTATGTACTGATTTCAATACTAAATTAAGTATACTGATTTTAGTAATGATCTTTATAGACTTGTGCTGATACTATTGATCAAATCAATATTAAATAAGTTTTAGTACTACATTTAGTACTAATTTCAGTACTGATGTTTACTACTAAGCTTAGTATATTTTACAGAATAAGCTGTAGGCTCTTGGTGAAACATTATTAAAAATAAAGATTAAAAACTCTAAGTATGTTTCACTAATTTTATTAAATATCATAATCGATTTCGGTTATTTATAAAATTATTTTCCTATATTTATTATTCTTCTGCAACTTAACTGTCGATTTGATTACTTGACAAGAATAAAATTAACATCAGAAATTTATATTGAATATTGTCAAATTTATTTTGAAATATCGTTTAATCCAAGTCGATCACAGACTTTTGGAAATTTTTACTATCCAAATGGCGAAAATATTTATAATTCATTAAACAATGCCATTGACTTAGGTTATGATGCTTGTTAGAGGATAGAACAGCTGGTCTAATTTACTTTATTTATAAATTAATTTTAAATACTTTGCTAATTATAGTAATGTTGCCATAGTTTTTAAGAAGCAACTGAGAAAGCCTTAAAAATCCTAAACCAATGCGTAAATTTATATTTTTATTAATTTAGAAAAGTTATTTAATGTAATTTTAGATGTTCTATATTCAATTATTAAATTTTATGTTTCTTGGAAAATTTATTGAATTCTGTGAAATTTAAATTAACTTTACTTTCGACGAGGAAGCAGAGTATTTCTAATACGTATATTTTCTTCCTAATCCCTTTTACTTATACAATTTCAAAATATTCAATTAATGATAATAAGTCTTTATATTTTACATTTTTTACCATTTCACAAAGTTTCAATTTATCTATATATATATATATACATATTTAATAAAATTTCAAATTACATAAAATATGATGATGTAAACACTTAAATTTTATATCTGAGTAAAAATATATGTTTATGTACATATATAAGTAAGTATTCTAAAAATATAAATGCTTCAGCTTTATTTATTTTTCTAATCTGAAAAAAAATATCTATATATATAATATTATATGAAACCAATGTTGTAAAATTTATTCTCCATTAAGAAACAAAAAAAAAAAAAAAATATAATAAGGAAAATGGCATTTTATATTAAAAATACATGTTTAATAAAAATTTAAAAAATTCAATGACAATTTTCTTAAAAAAATTATATTAAAAAATTAAAGAAAAACCAAAAAATTAATTAGAAGAAAATTCAAATTTGAGAAAATAAAATACAAAAAGAAAAAACAATTGTATTATATAATTAATTATATAATAAATATATATTTCTAAAAATATAAATTCAAAATAAATGTGCATATTTTGTGTTCATACTTGCAATATATAAAAGTATAATATATTAAAAATACATAATATATATATATATATTGAAATATTAAGATTTAATAATTATTGTACATTTTTATTAATTTTATACGATATATTTGTATGTACATTACTTCACGTATAATTATTATTATATAAATAAAGTATATGTTTTTTTACATTTTAAAATCGTCGATTATTTTTAGTTACCATATGCATAATATATATATATATATATATATATATATACATACATATTTATATATATATATATATAAGATATATATATATATGTATATATAATAACACGTAATATATATTACATTTAATAAAAATATAATAATTATTTGAATACTTAAATAATTATTGTATTAAAAAAATGAAAAACAATTTTGATATTATTATTACCAAACACAAGAAGAAAAACAAAAACATAATTTTTAATAACATAAACATAACTATAACAGTAAAATTATTTTTAATAAAATTTCAAAATAAGAAAAGAAAAATATATAAACAAACAAAAACAATACATTTTACAAAAACAAGAAAAAAGAACAATTAATGAAATCAAATGTTATTTTATTAACCCCTTCATACACTTACGTCTCTTATAGGGCAAGTAAGTTTCATCGAAACATTTAAATTTTGTGTACATGAAAAATAGAAATTATTATAGTTACACAAGACTATAACCAGTAACTCTATATTACAAATATTCATTCAATAAAAATATTGTAGAGGTAATTTTGGTAGAGTTCTACCATAAATGCGTTTTTAGTAGAACGCAGTCTATAGTTTATTACGTAGTCTATAGTTTATTTATATACCAAGTATTTTTATTAAGCTAATTATCGCATGATATTCTATTTTATATTTGAGGCAGCATTATAGGTTTAACTCTACTAATTTTATATTATTTCTCATTCGGTATCTTTCACAAAATTATTGTTAATGATAAATATATCTTTTTTTTATGACAGCTAAACTCTCACATAGAAAATGGTTTTATCTCTTTCACATGTAAAATTCTCTTATAGAGACAATTTAAAGTTCTACATACAGTAACAGTAATTATTCTGATTTTTGACTTCAACTCTTTCATTTTTTATCACTCGTATACACAAAGCTTCAGAATTTTATTTATTTTCGTTCCATATTATATTAAAAAAGTATAACGTATAAAAATTGTTCCTTTCCTTATCAAATTTTCAACCATTTATGTTTAAAATTTAATTTTTTTAAATTTATTTATTAATTTTTTGAGTTTTCTACAACTTTTCGAATTTATAGATAAATTAATTTTAATATTTTATATTATCAAATAAATATAGATTTTCAATTAAACATCTTTTTTAAATAAATTGTTTTAAAAATTATTTAAAATAAAAGTAAACCAAAAAGAAATAGAAAAAGAAATAAACAAATACATAATAAATAAATTTTGAATAATTTTAAATTTTATAAAAAATAAAAAAAATATAAAATTATTTTAAAATAGGTAAAAGAAACAAAATAATATTATATATGTATATATATATGTATGTATAGATTATATTTTAGTTAATAAAATCAAAACATCGACTCATCTAATACCTTTGTATGGCTATACTAAGTGTAAAATAAATACATAATATTAAAAAAGAAAAAAAAACACACACACACACTTACACAAAAATGAAATATCAAAAAAAAAATAAAATAAATAAATATATATTATATAATATATGTATAATAATTAAAAAAATTAAATAATAAATTTAATATTAATTAATTAAATAATAAATGAATAAAATATTTTTAATAAAATATAATATATTATAATTCATATAAATATATATATATATTATATATGTATATATATATATGTATGTATATATTTCTATTTTAGCTGTCAATATATTAATTTTGATACCATTATTACTCTTGTTACCTAAAGAAAAAAAAATCAAAAAAAAAGAACATTAAATTAAATTAAATTAAATTAAATTAATTAATTAAATAATATTAGCAAATTATGTACTGAAAAGAAAAACAAAATGAAAAATTTATCATTCATATAAAACCAAAAACAAAACAAAAAAAAAAAAAAAATATTTTAAGCAAAAAAAAAAAACTTTATTATTTTTTTAGTAAAATAAAAATGCAAAAACTAAAAAAAAAAAAATAATTAAATTATTACTTATTATTATTAATAGTTATTCAAATAATAGAACGAAATAATTCTTGCATAAGTTTTGCAGTGTCATATACCAAAATTAAAATCACGCATCAATCAAGTCATTGAGTGAACAGTTTTCTCTATGCGGTGTTTCAGTTTTGTTTATTTTTTTAATGTTATTTAAATGTCATGAAATATACAGAAAATATAATTAAAAACCGTCATTATTACCTTTGGTTGTATAATCCTTCTTGCAAGAGTATGCAACATTCAATTCAATACAAATTTGTTTTGCCGAATTAAGTTTATATCAATATAGAGTTTTGATAAATGTAAAAAAGAAACGAATATTTTTGATAAATCTTTAGCCTAATACATATTCTAATATGATTATTAATTAAATTTTATGTATTCATTAATTCCATATCCTTGATCAATTTTAAAATAGATCAAGTCCAACCAAACAAAATTTAAATCATCTGCCTATTGTTTATTATAAATTATTAATAAAATTTCATCTTATACTCTTTCACAACGTATCTTACTCCTTTACAATATCTGAGAGTGATGTTAGTGTCTAGACAGTAAATAAATGAATAATTTAAGAGATAATAGTTCAACACCTTTAGTTGGGTAGCACATTTTGAGATTATCGTAGACGCGAAGGTAAAAAAGGGGGAATTAATTAAAATGATCAGATAATAAATGGAAAATAACGGTTATAGCATAAAGAGATGGAGTAGAAAGATAATGGAGTGTTTATTTATTATTAGTAAGGATAGTGTTTCAGAGTGATTGAGTATTTATGTATATAAATATGGTATAATATTTTGCTTAGAATGTTAAAACGTCAACAAAACGTTAAAAACTTATTTTGTTTGAATAATCTTGAAATATCATCAAAATGTTGATGTCCTACATGAAAAATCATATTTTCAATGAGTAGGTATACAAAATCTACATAAACTTCAAGACAAAACAACACAAGGTATACCATAATAAAAAAATGCAAGATATTTCTAGAAACAATATTTGTTGTTGTATTAAAGAGTTCTGGATCTTTGAAATAACACCATCAGTATGTATGTTCATGTAGCTACTAGTAGCAGAGTTGGTCTATCATTTTGCATTTTACATTTATATTTTTAAAATGTAATTTTTATAATAATTGAATTATATTTACTAAAATGATATTTAATATCTTCATATTATAAGCTTATAAGGTTTTAATATTATGATAGACATTTTAAAACCATTTAGTTAAAGTAGCGTTAGTAGAGTTATGCTCCTGATCTGATCCACAGTTACAAACTAAGATTCTCATTTATTTTGTATGTTATTTCATCAACTAATAAAAACACCATAAATAAATTTAAATATTGCATAGAACAAACTCTTCTTATTTATGTTACTGCATAGAACGCCAAATTATACAACTCGCTTCTAATTGATAAATATTTATATAAATACAAATATATGTATATATTATATTATATATAAATAAACTTTATCAAACAAAAACAAAAACAACAAAATAATTATCATTTATAATATATAAGTAATATAAAATATATAAATAAATTAATTTTTATATAAATAAATGTAATTTATTTTTATTATTATTCATAATTTAAATTTTATATTTAAAAATCTGTTTGTTAGTTTTTTTTTTTTTTTATATTAATAATTCTCATAAAATTTAAAACTATAATAGATATACCCTGAAAATCAAAAGAATAAAATAAAATTCCTTGTGCAATAATAGAAAAATTAATTAATTTATTTTTAAATTTTAAATAATTAATTAATTAAAATAAATAAATAAAAATAAAATTTTATAATATTAAATTAAATAAATTAGTATAAATATGTAAATTAAAAATAAAGAAAAACAAAATTCTGCAATATTCTTTTTTAACACTATATTATTATAATTATTATTTCGTTAAAATAGAAAATTTTTAATAATTTATATTATACATACATACTTATACAATTATATATATATATAAATATATATAATATATATATGCATAAAAAATATTGTAAACATAAAATAAACAAAAAATATTATTAATATAAAAACAACAAAAAAAAAAAAAAATTATTTTCGAAAATATATTCTACCATTTATAAAAATATTTGAAATAAAAGAAAAATAATATCGTAAATAGAATTAGGAATAATACTAAAAATAATAGAAACAAAATAGAAAGAAAAGCTAAAAAAAAACAAATAAGAAAAACATGAAACTTAATAAATAAATTCATCAATCAACAATAATACAAGTTAAAAATCTGAATAAACCAACAATTAATTATTTACAAAATAAAGAAAGATCGTGAACACGTCGTATTAAAAATGATAAAACAATTATTTTCTACTTAAAATTACAATTCAAATTTTATGGTTGATTTTTCATAATTATTCACATTTATAACATTTTGTAGTAAATTATAAAATCTATATAAAATCAATCAAAGTAAAAAAAAAAGGAGTTGAATAGGTAGTTCAACACTATTTTAAATACGTGCTGATGATGAGTTCAAGTAGTATTTATTATAATGAACGAAACCACTCCTTTAATAATTATTAAATTATTTTCTAAATTAATTTATTTTATTATTTAATTTTATATAATATATTAATTTTTTTTATCATCCTCTGTAGAACAGAATGTATACATAAATAAAAATAAAACATAATAAACTACTAATTAATATTAATACTAATTATTACAATTAATATTAATTATTATATAAAATAATAATTGTAAAACAATATACATATATAAATAAATGCAATATAATAAATAAATAGAAAAATAATATAAAAAAGTAGATTTTTTATTGAAAAATTTTTTAAAATAAAATTAAAATATCATAATAGTTAAAACAAACAAACAAACACAAATAAAAGAAAAATATCAAAGAAACTTAAATTTAACAAAACAAAGCAAAAAAAAAAAAAAATTAATAAATAAATTGTACAATAATAGTATGCAAATTATTATATATACTAATAGATAATACAAAAACTGAGTAGTTAAAAATATATAAATATAATATATAAAAAAAGAAAAAACAAAATATAGTCAAAAATTTAAAACAATATCAATAATTAATAATAAATTAACAAATAAATAATAATTTATTTTTTCTACTTTCGAATTTTATTTTATAAATAAATATTAATCATAAATTATCATATACCAAAAAAAAAACAAGAAAAAAAAAAAAAACAAAATGTAGTAAAAAATTTATTATTAAATATTATATTATTATAACAATATACTTTATATTATAATATCATAAAAGTAGTTTGTTCATTCAAACAACATTATACATGTTTGAATGAAAAAAATAAAAATATGAAATGAAAATTAAATAAAACAAATTAAATTTGTACATACATATTATATGTGTATGTAACACTGTAAAAATTGAATATAAATTCAATAAAATAATTTATTAAAAAAATAAACAAAAAATAAAAACCAAAAATAAACATTTATATTTTATATTTAAATATTGTATAAAATATAATTATATTTAATAATATAATTATTATATTTTATATTTAAATATTGCAAAACAGAAAATATTAATATCATTTAAATAAATTACAAATTTTCTTTTTAATTCTATACATTTTTTTTTTTTTTTCAAAATAATTATATCTAATTGTAATTCAGATGTAATCAATTGTGATGCAGAACTTTGATTAGGATACATTTTATTCATTAAATTTTAAATAAAGGAATTTCAGTCATTTCTATGAACAAATTTGCGAGACCATGGCTGACCAGATTTGAGTAATATGTGCATAGAGTGAAATACAAGAACACTCTTTTTAACAGTTTCATTAAAAGTCAAATATCAGAGACTGGTGTTGGGTCAAACAGCTTATAATGCATTTGTTTATGTTTAGAAGCAAAACGAAGTCATTTGTGAATAAAAATAAATTATTATATTCTTAATAACCTAAATTACATCATTAATTTTAGAAATAATGAATGTTAACGAATGGAATAACTTTTACCAATGAGTGATTGAATTGTTTTTATATAAAAATATTTTTGAATATCTGAATTTCAAATAACTGAATTACAATTTGCTATATTTCAATTTGAAAATTGCAAATATCATATTTTTAAAATAAAAATTATATTTTATTTTTAAAAATTAAAAATTTATTTTTTGTAAAATAAAAAAGATTTTATTAATTATTTTTTAAAAAGAAATATTTTGTATTTTACTAAATTAAAAGATCAATAAAAAAAGGTGTTCACGTATCTTAAATTAATATTAAAAATATAATATTATAATATTAATATATATATATATATATATATATATATATATATATATAATATAATTAATATATATATATTATATAAATAAAATATTATAGAAAATGAATGCTAGTAAAAATTTGTATAAAAAATAATATTATCAATAGAACTATATTCATATGCATATACATGTATGTATGTATGTGTATAATTAAATAAATAAAATTAAATTATAATAGAAGAAACAGAAAAAAAGTAAAATAGAATAAAATAAAATGATAACTATATATTAAAAACAATAAATAAAGATTAGCAAAAATAAAAATCAAATACAGAAATTTGAAAAAAAAAAAACTAAAAACAAAATAAAAATTTGATCTAATAAATAAATATTAATAAAAGAATATATAAATAATATATGAATATATTTTTTGTTCAATCTTAAGTTTCAGAGTCAAAAAGTTGTACTAAAATTTTTTTTAAATATCAAAAATTAAGAAAAAATTAAATGAATGGGATTTTAATAATATTTTGAATAATTATTTTAAATAAAATATTCAAAATAAAATTTTTTAAATAAATAAATACAAAAAATAAAAGAAATCAAATAAAGAACATGAAGGTATTAACAAAAGTATAAAGTAAATTTAAAAGTAGAAAATATTATTATTGAAGTGGTGTTTTTTTTTTTTTTTAAATTTAACCAATGCTTTAAGATCTATTTTTAAGTGTGTTGACTCTAGTAATAGCAATACATTGTTAATTGTAATACATTGTTTCACTCCAAATATGTACAATTTTGTTCTTGATAATATATGGAATTATTATCAAACATTTAAAGTTAAAAAAAATTGTGTGTTTTCATAATTCAGAATTTAAAATACAACATCATAAAACAAAATTTAATAAGTTGATCTTACTTACTTACCTAACTCATATACCTACACTACACATAATATGAAAATAAATATGATTATTAAATATTTACAAACACCATTTCTAATATTCCTTTAAAAATTTATTTTTAATATCCCTTTACAAATTTCACAAAGATTTTAAAGCATAATTACAACAAAAAAAAAAAAAAAAATCACTGTTCTACAATTACAAAAAAGTTTTTAAACGATTTAATAACCACTATCCGATTCTATTGTATTAAACTAATTTTATTCTCCTTTCCCAAAAAAAAAATCTTGTTGTTTTTTTCATATTCAATCTTTGAACATAAATTCAAATTCAATTCAATGCTCTAAAACCAAGAAATGAAAAAAAAAAAATTAACAAAAACCAAAATAATTAAAAATTTATCCTAGAAAATTAATTAATAGTAAAGTAAAAACAAAAAATAATCAAAAACATAATAATTAAATATTTATATTATATATATGTATATATATATATCATATATATATATATATATAAATTTGTGTAAAATTTAAATTTATATTATGTACAAATTTTTTCTTCGATTATTATATATAAATAACATAATTAATTTTAATTAAATTAATAAAAAAAATTCTAATAAAATTGGACAAAAAATAGTAGCAAAACAAAAAAAGACCCAAAAACAAATAATAATAATAAAAAAAAATTAAATAAATTTAAAAAATCGAATTAATTAAGAAAATAAAAATTTATTATAAATCAAGACAAAAAAAAAAAATAAAAAAAAAACTGTAGCTAAAATCTTATATATTAGTAAAATTTATACCAATCTTTATATAATTAATATACATATATATACATAAATATTAAAAAAAAGAAAACAAGAAAATTTTATAAAAAAATTTAAAATAAACAAAAAAATAACAATTTAATTTAACAATTATTATTATAAACGCGGCGAATTTTTCTTAAAAAAGCGGCGAAAATATCTTTAAAAAATTTTCAAATTATCATTTTCATCTACTAGATATAGAATAGAAATAGTTATTTACCATAATATGTATTTTATGCCCTTGTTTTTAATAATATCTAAAAGCAGGGTGGTACTTATTATACCATTATACAATGTACCTTAAATAAAATTTAAGCGTGCCTATTATTCGAAAGTTTCGAATAAATTTTCGAATTAAAGTGAATATTTTCACGCATTAATTAAAATAATTCAAAAATATAATTTGAATATTTATATAATATTTTTAAGATGGTAGGCATCATAATATTATTTTCTACTTATCTAGTAGTTGGAACAAAAATTGAAAATTGATTTTAGTGGTTTTTAGTTGGACAATTCTACGAAAATGCTATTTATATATAAATATTTAAATTGTTTATTGTTTTTTTATTTTCATTTTTTTATTATTATTATTATTTGTTTTATTTTTTTTTTTTATATTAAATCGAAAATTATATATGTAAAAATACATATACAAATAAATTAAAAAAAAAAACTTTTTTAAAATATTGGCGAAATTTTTTTATAAAAATATTTTTCTCTTTACATAATTAAATAACATATAAATATACATTATATGCAGTGTATTTATTTAAAAAAAAATATATAATATACATATATACATAATTAGATTAACAAAAAAAAAAAAATAAAAAATTTAGCAAAATACACTTTAAAGAATAATAATAATACCTAATTAATAAAAATATTTAAGATTTAATTGTTTTTACTATGTTATTTGTATAAAAATTAAATTAAATTAACAGAAAAAAAGAACAAAAAAAAAAAAAACAACTAAAAACAAGTAAAATGGAAGAAAAAAAATTAAAATACGTTAATTGTATTTTTGTAAAAAATATATTATTTAATAAATAATGTATTAAAAATCAATACAAACACAAAAAATCACATAAAGGCATGAGATATAAATTTAATAAATTTATAAATTATTTTAAAATAACTAGTTATTATTTATCTTTTATTATAACTTTAAATTATATAAAATGATGATGACATCATTTAAAGCACTCAAAAATGATATATATAATGAAATATATTGATTTTTTTATAATAATAATTTCACTAGTGAATTAGTATTAATTATTTAAGTTAATGATTGAAGTCATCCATCTGGTTTTAAAATTCATTTGGTGGAATATAGGCGAATAATTTATTGTTTATGCTTATCTTGTCCGGTTTAAGGAAAATTATCTACTTGTAAGTGTTGCGTGATCTGATCTCTACACCTAGCACATCCTAGTATCCAACTACATTAATTTCTTCATACTTTCATATATGCACTTTCATTCTCAAATAGTTTAGTTGTAAGTGTTGTGGTTTATCGTATTACACTAGCACCCAACTGAAATAATGTCTTCATATTTCCATGATTTGAGTAATTAAATAAAAATTTATAATTAAAAATAAATAATTAATATATTGAATGTTACACAAATCTTCAAATGAATGCTCGCAGCAAAACCAATTACAGTAGACTATTGACATAGTGACAAATCAATAATGTCGATCAGGATCTATATTTCTTTTTCTAATATTCATTTGGTGTTTTATATTTGGATATGAGGAAAAAGCAAATTGTTATCTATTGTACTTGAAATAGATCTATTTATTATGTCAAAAGTAATTTTATTTTCTGAAAGAATACTTTACCATTTTTATACACCCCTAAAATATCCCATTATTTTTCACTGGTGAATATTTAAAATAACTAATCAATATTTTCACAATTTTAATCTACATTTAGAAATAAAATAATTAAAATTCAGTTAAGTTTATTTTTAACTTTTAAGTAACATTATGTTTACTACAGTTACTATAATATTAATGTACTCATATATGTATTTGTTATAGTAACTAACATAACGAGTACTAAAAAAGGAAAATGATAAATTTAATTAAATTAAATTAAATAACTATAAATGTACATACAAGTTAATAATTAAATATTATATTTTAAAATTATAAACACAATTTAAATTTTTTTATAATAAATTTTTTTAATACATATTATATATATATATATATAATTTTTTTTTATATTAAATATTTTTAATATTCATAATAATAAAAGAACACATAGTAGGTATATAATAAAATATTATATACATTTAAAATATATACTTGTGTAGTGAAACGAAGCAATAAATAGTTTTTTTTTTAAATACATAACATTACATAATTGTATATTTTAATATTGTTTTGTAAGATTTTTTTTTTTCATTTATTTTTTTTTTTAATAATATCTATTTAATTTTAATGCAAAACAAAAAAGAAAAGAAAAATAATAAATTAAAAATAAATAATAACGCCAAAAAATTAATACGTTATCACGAAATAGTGAACTTTGCTCAATAATTAATAATTTAAAATATTATATTGTATCATATTAAATGTTATTTATTTATTATATTAAACATAATATTTATTTTTCAATAATATTATTATTAAATTATAATATTTATTATTACATAATTTGATTGAAAAATTAGATTGTTTGATATTTTTTGATAATTTTTTTTTTACTTTCACTTCTAAATGCTATTAGAGGATGCTTTCTGTACACGCGTGTATGACACTTTTCTGGAAAATGAAACCGAAAAAAATTATAAAAAGAAAAAAATTCTGAATTTGATTTTTTTTTGATTAAATCCAAAATGGTACAAAATGTTGCATCTTCCAGAATTTTTTATTAGTCTTTTTTTTGCAAAGTGTCATATACCCTTAATGTTTTGTTGCTATGGATATTAATATTTTAGTACATATCTACAGAAAATTTGAAAAAGAAAGTTAAGAGTCATTCAAACTAATTTATTCTGAATATTGTTGAAATGTATATATTTTGCATTTTCATTCTAACACAAATTTGAACTATAAAATTTGAAACTTGAAATTGTATAATATTTTTTTTTTTTTTAGAGTTTTCAACACCTTTTCTTCACTTTAATTATAGTTCTAGGCGTTAAGTGCCTTCAATCGAATAATTTTGATGTGGTAAAATTAAATTTTTTTTTATTATAAATTGCTAGCATACCAAACTTCTGGTTTACAATAAAAATTTAGACAGAAATTCATTATAATTTTGCATTAATTGAAAAAGATCATCTATACTTGCCTTATTGTAAATGTTATCTGGTTAAATTTATTTACATTAGATTTTATTCTCCATTATTTTATTTTGATTAAAACAAATCGTCGTAGTTTTTTTTATTGATGTAATTTAATTGTGAAAAGTAAGCATAAGGTTTAGATAATATAATTGAAAATGATTTTTTAGTTAGCGAGAAACTCATAGAGTCTCGTTTGTCAATTTAAATATGTACCACTATTTAATAAGGTTATATATCCGAAAAGTATCATATAGCTACATATAGTTGGAAATATTTGGTATGGCAAATCATTTTTGAAACCAACTCAACAAAATTTTTATATTGAGCACTTGGGTGCAACACCAGTTATCTCCGTTTGTACCCAAGCTTAATGGTTTTGTTTGACTAAAAGTGCGGACAGAAAATTTTAATCATACTACCTATTGTATTATTTAAAAAAGATTAATATTATTATTTTTGTTTTTTATAATTAAAATGCAAGTTCACATTTTGTGATTTAAAAGAAAAAATAAACATTTTTTAAGCAAATTCTTTTTCTTATTATATTTCCTTGTTGTAAAAAAAATGTTTTTTTTTAATAGGAACCAAAACCATATAACAAAAAAAAAACCTAAACTTAATTTTATTAATTCTATAACAATTTTTCTATAAATTTCACATTCACTGGACTTTATAATATGTATATATATTCATATATATTTATATATAAAATTACAATTAAGAAAAAAAAAACCAAAAAAAAAAAAGTTAAAAAATTTCCAAATTAAAAATTTAAAATAAAATCATTACGAATCTTTATAAATTGCTCACTTTGAGACTTCATTAAATTAAAATTAAAAAAAAAAAAAAAAAAAAAAAATTAATATAATTTATATATTTTCAAAACAAAAAAAAAAAAAATTTAATTATAATATTAAATTAACTTGTTATATACTATATATCTATTTTTTAATTATAATATTTCGAAATTTACTTTATACATTTTCATGTATGTAAAAAATTTTCCGAAATATATGTTTACATATTATATACATATATATATATATATATATAAATTAAATTTAAAAAAATTTTCACACAATATGTACGATATAAATAGTAAAATTAAAAAAAAAAAAAAAACAAAAAATAATTACATAATAATAAAAACAAAAACAAGAAAAATTATATCTAAATAATAATGAAGTAAATAAATAACAATACAAGACAAAAAAAAAAAAAAAATAATAATAATTTTATTAAAATTTTCAAAAGTTGTATATTATAATATTTAAAACAAGAAAATGAAATCCCCAAAGCTAAATAAAAATTTTTAAAATTAAAAAATGAAAAAGAAAAATTAATGAAAAAAAAAAAAAAAAAATTAAATTAAATATAAAACTTTTAATAAAATTTTCAATAAAAATAGTGCAAGACAAAATAAAAGACAAAAAAAAAAAAATGTATTTAATAATTCTGTTTTTTTTTTGGAGGGAAATTTTTGAAAAATATATTCTTTAAAGAATTTCAAATTTGCAAATTTACGAACACAGGCGAAGAAAGTCTTATAGATGACCTTTTCAGCTATTACAAAAATTCTACTCAAATTGATTAAAAAATTTAACAGTTAATTAAAACCATCACACAATTCACAATTCGTCGGATATATGAAAAAATAATGAATGCGATTATAATAACTTATGACTAAAAATATTGAATTTTAAGAATTTTTTGTCGAAAGCTCTAAAATTAACTTAGACTTAAAAATTAAAAATTAACATTATATTTCGTTATTTTGAGATGCTAATAACATTTCCATTATTATTGTTGAATTTTTTTCTATAAAAAAATTGTCATAAGTATTTTACTCTACATTATTTAACTAGAAAAATACGACATTGTATATCAATATAATGTGTATTATTAATTTATTATGCCTTAATTCAGTTACAAAATTCATCTTAACATCTTTAACATCATCGATGACTATATTTTATTTGATTTTTCTATTATTGCAATACAATTTTTTTTTTTTCATATATCCGGTGAATAAAGTGATTCGTTTGTTTTTTTTAATAAAAATGTGGTATTACATAATGGCCCTGGAGGTCTATGGCTACCACTCAATTATAATCTAACCTGCAAAACTATCTTTAAAATTAAATTAAATCTTATCTCAACGATAATTGATGATATTTTAATGAATACTCGTGCATTCGCAGAATAAATCACTCAGACTAATAGACAAATTTAATTTTCGTTTGAGTTTATTTTTCAAAAATGTCCAACCAAATCGAATTAATAAATTAATTAATTAATTAAAAAGAAAATGTAAAATTTTTTCTAAAATTTATTTAATGTAGTTAATGGAAAATTCCCAAAATATTAAAAAAAAAAAAAAAAAAACCAAAAATAACTCTTCTATTTAGAACAATTTAATCTCATTTAAAATGCAGACAGAAAAAAAAAACATAAAAATTAAATTATTTGAAAAAAATATATACATAGATAACAAAAATGAAAATATTAAATTAGTATCAAAATTAATAGAAGCAAAAAAAAAAAAAAAAAAATTAAGAAAAAAAAAATAAAAATGATGACTTTTTTAGAAAACTTTTTTATAGAATAAAGTATTGAATTTGTGTGTTTTTTTACTTTAATAAGATTGAATAAAAACAAAAAAAAAAATATATATATATATATATATAATAAATAAATAAAAAAAAAATTATATTACAAAATGCAAAAATAATAAAAATCAACCAAAAAACTAATTTAATTAAAAAAAATAAAAAAATAAAATAAAAAAAATAAAAAAAAAACAATTCAAAGAAATTTAAAATAATTTTTAAATTTTTAAAATTATAATATGCATTATTAATAAGTACGTATATATATATATATGTATATATATATGTATATATATATGCGTATACTATTTTAGTTTTTTATTTTTAAAATGAATATATAAAAGAAAAAAAAAAAAAACAAAATAAAAAATAATAAAACAACTTCGTTTATATGTTAATAATTTTTTATTGGACATTTTTAAAAAATAAAAATATATTTTGTTTAAACAAAAAAATTATTATTGTTTTATTTCTGATACCTAATTTAAATTAAAATGTTTCCTTTTTTTTTTTAAATAAAGCAACATCCTTTAATATGCAGATAATTTTACTGATCTTACTTTCCTTTAATTAGACATTTAGTAGGCCTGATGGGACGACGTGTTCAGAATTTATACCATATTTTCCAGGGGGCTTCAAGGCGGACTTTGGATATTAATTTGGCCATTCATTACTATACATTCGTCAGTCGGTTTTCTGCCATTCTATTTACATGGTCCCTCCAGTTTCTTCGTGTATTTCGACTCCAAAGGACCAATATATATGTCACATGTGTTCCTGATTTCGTTAATACTTTTCGTATCTCTTAGCGTGTATATTTGCAGTCACATAGCATTGTTATACTTAGTAGAGCAAGTGTGCCTCATAGAAATATTTTCGTTGTCTTAAAGTTAATCAAACTTTATAAAAAAAATGGAACTTCAGATTTTGGGTTCAGATTGTATGTACAAGTGTATTTTATGTTTTTTAATATAATGACTAAGAGTTAGAATTTTTTGTTTTGATTTACGCTCGTACGATAGTATGAGTTGAAAATAACTTTTGTATATTTGTGTTTTGTTTTCTACTAGCATGTATCTGTTTCTTCCCTGAAATGTCTGTGGTTTTGGCTGATAGGATTCTTATTGCTTTTTCTATACGCAGATCTTGTAATGTTTACATCCAAATATCAAAAATTAAGCATTTGTTCGATTGTTTTATTGTTAATGTATATGTTAGGCATCTAATGGGTTCATTCAAAATAGAACATGCATTTTTATTGTGGATACTCCATGTTGTACAATTTTAAAGTTTCTGTAGATCATTATCATTAGTTACGAGTAGTACAGCGTCATCTACGTATAATTATGCTGTTATCGTACATTCGATATCCCCAAGAAGTGTTAACTATATATCTAATTATCTTATTCGTTATTAAGTTAAACAGAGTTGGAGTGAGACTACCACAGGTATTAGACCTGTTGAGGTTGCCATATCTTCGGTGAGTATGTTATATAATTTAATTTTTATTTTATAATTTGTATATATATAGATCATATATTAGTTCTATTCAACTGTGATAGATATCTATTTTATTGTAATATTTGCATCATTCTGTTGTACTCTGTCGAAAGCTTATCTCAAAGCTGCGAGCACATAAAGATGGGATTTTTGAATTCGATTAATTTTTCAACAAGTTGCTTGAGTTAAAATATAGCATCGATGTTGGACCTATTTTTCCCTAAAATCATTAACCATTCACCATTTTGTATCTGGCATAGCAATAATATCATTAATTATTTTATTTACTAGATTCTTAATTGCACCTAAAAAATTTTATAAATGCATATAAAATGTTTAGTTGAATTAAAAACACAAATAAAATAAAAACTGGTCGTCAATTGCAAGCATAATGAATAAGTAATATGATTCAAATATATTGGTACTGAAATAACACGCTATACATAAAGATGAAGTTAAAACACAAGTTCCATAATGTACCGTAAAATGCATGGTTGACCCGGCAACAACAAAAGAGGTACTAAGTGAATAAATTTTCTAATATCAATTTTGCTTTACAAAAAATTAAATTAAATTGATTGTATCAGGTCTTATTTCACTTCTTTAAAACTCTGTATTCATTCAAAGATTTCCAAAGATTTAGATTCTCTTAATGGGTGACTATATAATTCAACACAATAATACATTTCAAATTAGTAACTTGTAATACTCGACTTATTGATTTTGTCTTTGACGCAACTAGTGTCTTGCAAGCAATGTTTCTAAGTTAGTTCAAGACATATTAACCTAACTAATTCAGCTTGGATTGCTGCCTAATTTTTTTATTAGATAGTATAAGTACATGTGTAGTAAACAATAATTATATTGAATGGAGCTCATTATATTTAGATGAATATAAGTGAAGTAGCAGACGTATATGAAACCACTCAAATGTTCAACTATAGTTTATCTTAGCTTATAGTTTAACAGAGGTATGGGTCCGTAAAGATTTCCTTTAACATAGCATATGCATATACGAACTCAACTTTTACTTATTCTAACAGCAGATTCGAATGTGTGATGTCCTGAAGAAATTTCTGAAATCAACTTGTCAAACATATGCTCTGTACCTAGTTTTCCCTAAGCCTGGGCAGTTGCAGAATATATGGTTGATTTGTTCCTGAGTATTAAAACCCTCGCAGATTCGACAGTTATCGTTATTGAAAAGTCTCAATCACATTGTGTGCCCGTTAAGCAAACAGTGACTTGTCAATCTACCGATTATCGTCATAATCTTCCTTCTACTAAGTTGAAGCGATTTTTTAGTTTTTTCTTTGTTATCTTTCAGGCATAACTCTCAGGAATCTTTACAGGACCTAATTTTATGGTAGTCAGAGTTCACATGTTTTATAATTAGATATTTGTTCAAAGAAAATTACACTATTAACCTTTTACTCTATTTATCAACGTTATTTTTTATTTTTATTCTTTTGTTTTAAAATACAAATCCTGAAAAATACGCAAATTTGCTGGATCTTAGTGTAGACTTTCTGTTGTTCAGTAATTTTAAATCCTTCTATGACGTAAAAATATTATTCTAAAGTTTTATAATACATCCTCCATTGGTATGAATGTTGCAGAAAACTGCACTACCACAGAAGAGTACATCTTACACATTACGACTCTTCTGGAAGGAGATGTTGTATCGGCATAGGACCTAATGACCATATTCCAAGGATAGCTGAAATTGCTAGCTTTCCAAAAATATATATCTTCAAAGCTATTCGACGTAGATATAAAGTATGTATGTATGAGTTATAGAAAAAAAATATACTCTTTCAACAGTATACAAGTATTGGGGGGTTTCCTGGTAAACACTTGAGGTATTTGGTTTTTCGAGCAAAAAAATAAAGATTGTTTTTTTCCCCAAAACTTTATACTTTCAACTACAATATCTCCATAACGGCAGCACCAATCATCATCAAATAAATGTTAAAATATGCTCCAGACCGTTATCTTTGCAGAATATATAACTAAATATATATATTTAATGGATCAACAGATATAACGGTTATTATACAAAAACATCACAACAACAAGGATACTTTCAAATGTCCTTTTCGTCCTTAAAGGATAAGATACACCACTAAAGATATATATTTTTGGAAGGCTAGCAATTCCAGCTATCCTTGGAATATGATCATTAGGTCCTACGCCGATACAACATCTCCTTCAGAATCCCCCATATTACTATAATAGTCTAGTAATAAAATATTAAATACTAGTAATAAAATATTAAAATTGAAATTAATTTATATAAAATAATTGCTGGACCTATATCAGTATAGATCAACTGGAGTCTGAATCGAAGTTTCATTTATATTGAATATAATTAATTACCTATAATCTGTTATAATAGAATTTAATAAATTTTTTTGTTTCATTTTATTTTGCTTATTTACATAACATCAAAGTAGTAAAATAATTTCTGTTCACTTATAATGAATGATATCAGGGCAATGTAATTAACTGTAAATTGCCCTGATATCTAAACTGAACTAAAATAAATAAATAAAATATCCTATTATATTTAATTGTCGATATACTAAATAACACTATTATTAAATAGTAAATTAAACGTCACTTAAAACATAATTATTGTTTTTCTGTTATTTCATTTTTGTTGTTATTGATAATTATTCAATCAAAATAAATGTTTATAATAATATTATTAATGTGTAATAAAAACACCATTATAATAATAAAAAAACAAAAAAAATACAAAAAATTAATAATAAAAATTTATTGAAATTAATTTTGAAAATTATAGTTAGCTCCTCCTACACTCTAATTTTATTTCTTTTTGAGTAAGGGAAATTTATTTTTCCTCTATCTATTTTCTATTTATACAAAGTTATTGCACGGATATAAAAAATATAAAAATTTATGTTTTGATTAAAAATACAGTTCAATACATTAAAAATTATCACTTTATTGAATTATTTGATATTTTGTATACCTATAATAAAATAAGGTGTTTGTAATCATTTTCCGGAAGAACTACTGCATCAATTTTGGAACAAATTTATATATAAGCTTTATGGCTTATGAGAATGGTTTATGTCGAGTTTGGACCAGGAAATGGCCCTAGAACCAGAGTTCAATTTATATACGTAATTTTATATTAGAAGAATATTACGTTATAAATAATTATATACATGAGAATTTTTGTTAATACAATAGTTAACAGTAATTCATACTAACAGTAATTAAAAATTTTGCCCAAATACATGAAATATAAGTTTTTTTATCAAAATCATTTGAAATATTACAACCAATAACATTTTGGAGGTGGTCTTATTTTATTAGCAGGTGACTTCAGACAAACTTTACCTCCTATCTCCCGATGAACAATGAATGAAACGCATTTATAAAATCATCACATTTGATGGGCAGATTTGTTAAAAAAATATCAATCAATGTAAGCATGCGTATACGACTACAAAGTGATTAGATATTAGAAATGCCAATATAACAATCAACAATACAACAGAATTAATAACATTGCCTGACAATTTTTGTGTATTAAATTATACAAATTATCCATGGTTGAGTGATCCTGCTATATTGGAAGCAAAAAATAAAGATGTCAATGAAATAAATATAGACATTTAAAACAAAATAAGTGGTCAAATAATTACATATAAGTCAACCGATTCCGTTGTGGATATGAAGCTGCAATTAAAAATTGGTATATCCATAATTATGTTACGCAATTTAAGGCAACCACTGTTATAATAATGGCACAAAATTATTAATGAAAAAATTAATGAATAATATCATCGAAGCAACTATATTGGCAAATATATAGAAGCGTATTAATTCCACGAATACCAATCAATCCATCAGATATGCCATTCCAATTTGAACGTATTCAATTTCCAGTTCTTTTAGCATTTATAATAACAATAAATAAATCGTAAGGTCAATCGCTGCAAGTATGTGGATTAAATCTTTAAAATGACTGTTTCTCACATGGCCAATTTTACATAGGTGTGTTCACTTGTTGGTGAACCTTGGGCATTATTTATATTTGCACACGAAAGAAAAATAAAAAATATCATTATTTATCAAAGAGAATTGCAATATATAAGTCACATATTTTAAGATTTCAAACTTTGTAATTATTTAAAATTCAAAACATAAAGTTATTATTATGTGTTTTAATAAAGAATTAGAATTAATTTGTACGATTTTTGTATTAACAAATAAAGTTTACTTTAATCCACTTCTTACATTAAGGTATCACTGTTCTGTGTGTAATACGGACATTTTTATCCATTGGGTGTAGCAAAACGCAGCGGGTCCGCTAGTTTATCATAAATAGCGATATTGCTCTCAAATATATTATATTATATCATAATTTATAAAATTTAACTTATTAGCAAAAAAAAAATTTCAAGTAAAAAGTTTTAAAAGAAAAAGTGAGTATAAACTAAATATCTACCAATAGAGCTGAAAATATTTAATGTGTTCCATAGTTAATAATTCTACTACATTCTGTACACTATATTTTAATTATTATATTCTATAACATTTTTTTGTTATTAATTATTTTGTTCTGTTTTAAGTTATTTATACTTTGTATACAATTTATCTATTTATTAGTTAGTGGCATTACATTTATTTGCTATTTAGTGATATTACAAATTTTTAGAGCCTCTGTAATAATTACTAATTTTTGTTGCAACAAAAAGTTAAAATAATATCGGTTGCCGTGTTTTAAAAGGGACTTCACAATAAACGGTGCTGTTGTCGTATTACATAAGCTTCTCAGAATTAAAATTGCATGGGAAATTATTTATATACGCTGGATTATAAAACAATAAATTACAGTATATAACTATACATAATTGGATTAACTCACAGTTAATATAAAAAAAATTAAGAACACGTTAATGAAAGCTAATAATATCAATCTGGTTTTATACTATAATAAGTATTGTTCCTTTACGGGTAATTTTTGATTAATAATTTACGGTTGAAGTAGATTTTAGTGTAAAACAAGCAATTTACTGTAGACAATGTAAACTATACTGTATAGAATAAAAACAATTTCAATTATGATGTGAACAATAATTATTTTTCCAGTAGATTCGCTTAATTTTAAGAACTTTATTAAAAAAAATCGACCAGCGTATTTAAATAAAGTTCCTAAAGTAGAAAAACACTTACACCAACTTGGCTTGGCTAAAGCATATAAAAATGTATTATGTCAGCTAAGGTTATTATGAGTTTAGAATCCTTTTTATTTATTGATGGGTGGAAAAATTGTTCCATCAATGATAAAACGATTGTTTCATATACACTGCTATCACAGATCAAAGTTTTGTTTTAAATACTTAATTAAAGATTCTGAAACAGCTGAAAAATTGTCTGAAATTATTGTGGAGTCTGTTGATATTGCAAAGGATCTGAATTCATACTTTTGTTTATGCTATTGTATTCGACAGTAGCATAAATAGATGGGATACTTGTTTCAGCACTTCATAGTAACTATAACAGGCTACAACGGCAATCTATTTGCAAAAGATGTTTTAAATAAAAAATTAATGGTGACATCTATTTTAAAAGAATTTAAGCAAGTGGATTTTGAAAATTTTGTTAGTTGATTAAGATAGAATTGGGATTAAACCATGTGATCTTGGAATGGTCGAATCAATATATAGAAAATTTGATGATAAATTCGTAGAACATTAATATTTGTCAATCGTGGGAGTATTTCGAAATACATAGGATCTGCATGACTCGGATTAAATTTATGTTACACATTTTATAATAAATATATAAAACTAGCTTTATAATCCGCCATAAATGACGGAAGCAAAATAATTCCTAGATTTTGCTTTCCGTCATTAGAGTTTTCATTTCAAATTTATGGGATTGTGGGTCCTACTGGATCCACACAAAAAAGCATTAGTTTTATTGTTAGTGCAAGGAAAGTCAAATTTGCTGTATTGGTTGTTGTTGTTTAAAATGACTGAAATGGAATTAAAATAAATATTTAAAAAAAATTTTTGTTAAATATTTCGAATCAATTTTTTTCTCAGTAATGAGGATTAGGGTATATTCATATTTTATTTTTTTCGTAATATAAATGTTTACTACACCTACTAGCCTTTTCAGCAATTTGCTTTATTAAAATGTTTTTAATAATTTTATTCATTTTAAAACTATAATTGTTTGAATTATTTAATATAATGCATTTGTGTGTTGTTGTATACCATTAGTTTTTTTGAAATGTATTTTCAAACTTTAATTTACAAAAAATTTTGCAAAAGCCAAATTACTTTTCATAAACAGTAGCTTAGGTTTACCTATGAAAAGGGATACTGTGGAAATGTATTATATAGCATTTGATTATGGACAATATGATTTTGATATAACATTATGCACTATTAAAGTCAAATGATTTTGAAAGAATGTCAAAAGTTTTAGCAACAGAATGTCAAACAAGAATTTCAAACATTTTGGCTACAGGATAGGCTGCAGGGGGTTTTCAAAAACATAGGGTTATTAAGATAATGTCTAATAAATATCCACTTCAGTTCCGAAGATGTGCAAGTTGGAGCAATGTATTATTCATACAATTCTTTTAAGATTTGACGTACTTACCTAACAGTTTTTACAAATTGGTCATCACATTTAATATTTTTGAATACAAGCTGACTAAATTTAAAACTTTGGTATAAAAAATTTAATTAAAAAACATTGCGATTATCTCGGAATGGTTAGCTTTGTTCTTTTTTTTTAAATAAATCCTTTGATGAATTTTATTAATTTATATAAATTGTACATAAGACGATTAATCTTTTAACTATACAATTATAATATTGAATTCAGTTTGACTTGGTTTAATTTAGTTTCGACAGACATAAAGTTATAGTGAACAAAAAAAAAAAAAAAAAAAAAACAAAAAAAAACGGAAAATACAAAATTCAAATGACAATTTTAAAACTAAAAAAAGCTTTAATAATGAAAACTAAACACAAATTAGAAAAACATAAAAAGAGAGAAAAGAAAAAAAAAAATTAAAACAATTAAGGAATTTAAACCACTCTCTCATTGAACAATTCTCTCCAACTTCCCTATACCAAAAGTTCATGTCAAATTTGCTGCTCCTCAGGTTAAATCATATAATATTTCTACGAGCTGTTTTTGAGATAATGAATTAAATAAATAAATAAATATATTGTACAAATATTTTTTACTGGCACTGTTCATAACAACAAAATTTTAATAAATTGAGCACATCAGTTAATTTAATTATGATTACTAAGGTAAGCATTAATATTATTAATTTATTAAAAAAAATACTGCTTGGGTTAGGAGTCATTTGGTTTTTAAATCTGAGTTTAGATATTTATTTTTAAATGTATTACCACATTTTATTAAAATTATTTAAAATAATAAAAATTTCTACTAATATTAAATCAAATTAAAGTTTTTAATATTTTAATTAACTATTTTAAAGTATGTAAATATCATTTGAAGTACAATACTAAATTGAATTAATCATTTCGTCATTAAATAAATTTAAATTATAATTTCGCTTAATAAAAAAATATTGTTATTTAAATGTCAAAACTTCTTTCTAAAACTAATATATTTTTATATATAATTAAATTTTTATATATATTATCAATAGTACTTAGTTTAGTTTCTTTTAAGTATAATAAAAAAATAAAAAAATTCGAAATATCACAAAAATTAAAATATTTTTGGTTATTTATTTATATAATATTAATTATTGCTGGACCATTTACCTTATGGAATATTAAATATTATATATATTTAGATATACAGGATTTATATTTAAGAGTAATATCTATTATGATATTTTCATTAATGCCAATTGGAAGTTGCCTTCTATTTTTCATATTAATATGCCATTCAAATCGAATTGTTTTAACAATAAATTCAATTTTAAAATTATTTTATAATATTAGTAATAATTTTAAATTATTTTTAAAATTAAAAATATTTTTATTAATTTTTATACCATTTTATTATGTTTTGGATGATATTGTTAATAGTATATTTGGTAAAATTAATTTCTATTTATGGGATATTTTAAGTTCAATACAAACACGTTATTTACATGCACTTTTGGAAAGTACAATTTTAATATTTTCCATTTTTATTATTTTTATTGGAATTTATTTAGAAAATTTAAAATTAAAATTAAATATTATAATTTTTAATATTAAAATGAAACAAAATAAAACAATAACTAAAATCAATCAAAGAAAAATATTAAAACAATTGGAAAATATTTTAAAATATTATTTAATTTATTTAGATATTATGAAAAATGTTCGAAAAATTTTTGAATTACCGTTATTTATTTGGTTAAATTTTTATTTTATAAAGTTTTTAATGACATTTTATGGTTATTTATCGACAAGTAAATCTTCAAATGATTATACAATATCAAAAAAAGAATTATTTAATAATTTTTATAATGTATTTCAAGGAATCATATTAATGCTAACAATTGAAATTTATTATATTAAAAATGAGAATATTGAATTTGTTGATTTATTTAGTTGTGATATACAATGGCCTCCATCAAATTTATTTAAAAAAATAACACTCAGTGTAAGTATTAATATTTTTTGTTTATTTCAATTTATTTTTATTTTTTAATATTTATTTTAAAACTATCTTATAAATTTTAAATAAATTATTAGTGATACCTATTTTATTTTTAAATATGGATTTTTCTGTAATGTTTTGTCTATATCACGGTTAAAAAAAAATTAAATTTTTTTATAGTAGTAAAATATAAAAAAAAAATATTTACTTGAAATATGTGTGAATTTTATAAAATATTTAATATATTTTAATTTGTATATAATTTTGTCAATAAAAGTATTAAATTAAAGAATATTAACAAAAAAAAAAATATTAAATAATTATTTTTTGACTTACGAATATTGACATGTGGATCCATCTTCTTCTATTGTCTTATGTAATTATGTAATTTGTATATAGTTTATTATTAATTGACATAGTTTTAAGTTAAAAAGTAAAGTTAAATTTTGAAGAATATATGAAGTAGAGGTATAGAATCTATTCAACATCTACTCTGTAAATGTGATTTACAGCTGCGGTGATAGAAAGGATACAACCGTTATATTTAAATCTAATTCAATCTAATCCATTTATTATATCTATGTCTATTTTGGTATTAGTAATAGTTAGTCCCCCATAATTTCAAATCGTATTTCATTACACATTTGGATTTTGACACAAACTCCATCTTAAATTTTGTTGTTATTATAATTGATTGGATTTTCTGGTATTGGTATATTTAATTAAATTTAATAATGTAAAATTTAAAAAAAATACGATAGAAAAATCTGAACCATTTCAAAACCAATTTCCATTATTATTCTTATAAATAAAATGAGACGTGGCGAATTCAAATATTTTTTAAAATTTTTTTAATTTTCAATTAGAATGTTCAATTTAAAATTTAAACTAATGTATAAGTTATTTTAACATAAAAAAAAAATTTAAGTTATCAAATTGCCCCAACAACGTCCCTGATTTAAATTTTAGTTTTATTTTTTCAAATAAATTATTAGGTAGGGGTTGTTGTTTAAGATTAATCAATAAAAAACAATTATACAGTGGAATATTTCATACAAAACATGGTAAATTGAAATTATGTAAAACAATTCATAACGAAACATTAAGTACGATTTTTTATCAAACTTTTTCGAACTTCAAGGAACGGGCGAATACCAGCATTTAATTGTATTTCAAATAAAAGCTAAATTTATTTTAATTTAAACTTTTATTTTATTGGATATTTTATTGGAATATACATATATCTTGAAAGCATAATAATTCCTCTACACCAGTACTTGCGGCTTATCTTGATTGAAATATTACTCATTAAAGTAATGTAAATAATATATTAAAATAGGTCTAACCGTGCGACATTAACCCTACACTGCTTGATGTATCATATCTGATACAACATCTAAAAACCCTTAATAATTGAAGCATATAATAAATATTGCTTAATGCGATATGTAGATGATTAGCTACAACTCTATACTGCTACATTAATAACAGATTTTCTCTGAGAATTTAAATTTTAAACAGAAAATGAGCATTTAATCGCAGTTGTCAGAAGATAACTATAATGAAGAGAAAACACAAAAGAGAACCTTGTTTCTATTTTAGTTTTATGCTGTAGAAATTTAAATTTTTGTAATGTCAGTAAGAACAAATTTAGTATTATTTCAACTGCAAATAAAAAAATACATTGGATTAACTTTTTAAAGCGTAGGTGAAGTGTTGAATATGGTTGTATCATTAATGATACATAATGTTTTTGGTACTCACAAAATAAATAAAAAAACTTATTTCTTTTTTGTTATAAGTATTTTATCTTATGGGTAGTGTTTTGATGTTTTAGTGTCTTTTATGAAAAGTTCTAAAATTGAATAATTATAGTAAAACATTATTATTATATTAATTAATTATTATAATGGCTTCTGGTAAATGGTTGAAGATGGTACAATTTTAGAAGAAGTTGGGGAAGTTGAAAATGAGAATAACCAAAATTTACAAAATACTGAAAGAAATCCAAACAAGGAAGCAAAAGACTTAAAAGAACAATATTCGAAACTGTTGGAGAAAAAAAAATTTAATATGAGATAGCAACGCTCATCAATTTTGAGGAACAATTACATATCCTCCAGAAATTTTAAATTTATCTACACCTTAATCATTTTTTATATATACTGGCTCTGAGAATGATCCAAAATTTCGTAAGGCTGATGAACTAGATTTAGGATCTAGTGCGAACATAGTTTTGCGTTTGTGCAGAATTATTACCCACCTTACGAAAATTACAGAGTGTACTTTGACAACTTTCACATCTCTGTTTCCTTGCAACTTCATTTGGCAAAACAAGAAATACTGCCACTTGGAACAGTAAGAAGAATCAGAATTCCTAACTGCAAACTCCCAAGTAAACAAGCAATGAACAGAGAAAATCGTACACCTCACATAAGCATGTCTATGATTTTGAGAGTGTTGAAGTAGCTCTTGTTAGCTGGAAAGATAACAAGACTCTAACTTTATTATCAACTTTTACGGGGCAAATTCCTTTCACTGACGTTCAACGCTTTTATAAAAAAAATAAAAAATGTATTTCTGTTCAATGTCCAAACTTAGTCAAAAAAAAATAATAAGCATATGGGAGGCGTTGCCCTGTTAGATAGTTTAGTTGGACGGTACAAAATTCAAATGAGGACAAAAAAATTGTATCATAGATTATTTTATCATCTTGTAGATGTTACAATAATTAATAGCTAGCTAGTATATAGAAAAATTACTATAGAATGAAATGAAAAAAAACTTGCTTTAGCTAAGTTTCGAGTTGAAATAGCCTACTGTTTATCTACCAAGGCATTTCATCTACAAATAAAAGGGGAAGAATCACAAAGATCTTCAACAACAGCTTATATACCACCAAAAAATGTTCGACTTGATTTGACTAACAACTGGCCAGCGTATGAGTCTATAAAACAAAGATGTAAGCTTCCAGAATGTAAATCATTTTCATATATAAAATGCTTTAAATGTGGGTTGCATTTTTGTTTGGACAAAAATAACAACTGCTCTATAAAATTTCACACAAAGTAAAAAAAAAACTGATAATTATTATATATTTCATATTGAAATTACTAAATTGCAATATTATTTTATAATATTAACTTTATTTTTTTGTTATTGATTTAATTTAATTTAATTTTAAATAAAAAAAAGCGAAAAATTTGTTTTTATAATCATAAGGCATTTCTAACGCTTTTACACATTATGTATCAGATATGCTACAACTAAATATGTCTAAAAATAACACCTTATTATAAATTTAAATATATTTTCTAGTATTTTGTCATATTTATAAACTGTATTTGCACCTAAAAACTATTTTTCCAACAAGATATAAAAAACCAAGCAGTATAGGGTGAATTTATCTTTAGTGAAAAAATTAAAGTATTCCAAAGCAAAAGTATTGGTGTTCAAAATAGATACGGACTTTCCTGATTGTTTTTTTAAATTACATTTTTTAACCACATTTCTAAAAAATTGAACGAGATAAGATAAAATTAATTTTTCGACCATAATATCAAAGTAATTATAACGTCGAAGTATTTGCTACATTAATCGAATAGGTTGTAATTGTAAAATATAGCTTTTCCACGACTTTTTTCTCGATTTAACCTGTCCTATCACAATTAATTTTTATTTAAACATTCCATTTGGACCATCATCAGCACTCAAATTCTCAGTAGCTTCTTCTTCTTATATAATAACACGGAAATACATCTAAGATCTTTGCCATAGAGAATAAACCTCTTCTATAATAATCTTTACTACTCTTTAGTTTCCTATGTTTCAGCATTCTAAAGTATTTTATAGAAACATTCAATATTATTATAATCAATCAGTTAAGAAAACATATAATATGTTGATTTAACAGTGAATTCATGGTCTAATTTTGGCTACTATTTGAGTTAATAGTTAGGAACAATTAAAAAAAAATCTGACATATCTGTTTTTGATATTTGCTTCCTGCATAAAATTCTATTTACATTAAAAACTCTGTGAAAACAATTTAATAAATTATTATATTAAAAAAAACATGTTTTATTTTTGTTTTATTTTTTCTTTATTTATTTTATCATTTTATTATTAATTTCATTAATAAAAAATTCTTTTATTTTCATTTATTTTTATCTATTTTTTTTTTTTTTTAATTTCAGATTGATGAATTCCTATTCTTGAAAATATTACATAAAAAGAAAATTAAAATATTGGGAATGTTTACTTTAGGCAATAATTTTATATTGAATTTTTTTAATTTTATCATAAGTTGTTTACTTATAATGACACAATTTAATATTGAAAAAATACACAAAGGAAATGAAAATTTGTAAAAAAAAAAAAGAAAGAAAATAAAAAATAAATTATTGTAAAAATATTTTAATTAAATATGTTAATTTGAATAAGATATATAACTATATAATATAATATTAAAAATTAAAATCAATTGTTTTTTATTAATAATACGAAAAAACAAAAAAATAAATAAATTAATATTATTGTTGATAGAAGAAAATATTGGACAATGGTAAATATTGTAGGTTTTTGTGTTTTTCGAATTGCATTTTAATAAATTTCTGTTTGCAAAGAATTAAATTTAAACTAGTGAATCCCCTGTGCAATTGCACAAAAGTAGTTCTTTCAGACACAATTTTATATAAAAAAAAATATTTATTTTGGTATAATTGTAGTTGTTTTCTGAATCGCTTTATTATTTAATATATATATAATGAAATCTAAGTATAATATACCTAATACTTTATGACGAAATTAATACTAATTTCATTATAATTTAACACAATCAAATCACATTATTCTCAACGTAGTAGATCGATAAATTAGTTTTTTCATATAAGATATCAAAGTGGGTTTTAGAATTTTATTGCAGAATATATTCTGAAACGTATATTTAAACTATTTATGAGTTCATCAGATTTGGTTCTTTATATAATCAAAAAATATTCGTCAATATTAAAGACAGCCATTGATTTAAACAGACAAAGATAGTGTACTGCTGTACTGCTGTACTGTATTAGAAAAAAAATTGATAAGAAGTAGACAATGTTATTGTCTATGCCATATTGTTGTAAAAAATCAATCCTTTGAAGCAATTAGGATGGCAATCATTCAGTCTGGAATTTATAAAAATGAACAATATGATCATTTTAATGTGATTGTATTTTTATTTATTCCATATTGTTTTACTTCTTTAGTGAGCAAATTTATTTGTACTTTTGTATTACCTATGTACCGCAGAGCGTTAACAATAATTAATTTTCAAATATTTTACAACCCCATGATTGAATGAAATTTCGGCGATTTTTAGTCTTAAAAAACCGATTTGCGGTCCTTTCCGGAAATTGAAAATACCAACAATCGATAGAAAACACTCGATTTAGTTAACCAACTTTTTTTTAAATTTTAAAATAACGGCTCCTTCCCTCTTAAAAATCTGATACGGATGCTCTGGAACACCCGGTATATTCTAGAATCAAGCGATTCATCAGAAAACAACTACAATTATACCAAAACAAATATTTCTTTTTATATAAAATCGTACCTGAAAGAACTGCTTCTGTGCAATTGCACAGGGGATTCACTAGTATTATTTTAAAAATATACTTTTAGGTGGATTTTAGCTGGTCAATATTTTAAAATATTTTCTTTGCAACGATTAATTTTTTTTTTTATGTAAAAATTCACTAAGCTATCCTTTTTAGAACCAACAAAATCAGTGGCGGTTCGTCGTGTAAAACTTTGGTTGGGCACACAAAAAAAAGAAAAAAATTGAGCAAAGCCTACACTTTACAGTGAGGTACTGTACTCAAAGCGTAAATCAATAAATTTATTGTTATTAATATTTGGAGTTTGAAGTTTTTTCTATTGATAGAACTGCTAATTAATTTAAACGATCTTGGTCCCTTATACTTAAATTACAAGTCTTAATATTTTTAAGCCCTATTAAAACATCTTTCGAATTTTGCGCTTACTACAGGAGTTGTCAGAACTATTTCAACCAATTTATTAGCCTTTTGAAATTCTAAATTATTATCTAAAATGAATTTATCAATTTCTGAAACCGAATTTAATTTTTGGAACAACTCGTTATTATAAATAATAAGAAGTTCACATTTTAAAAGCTCAAAATTAAAAAAAAAACGATTATAGTATTTGACCAGAATTGTTACATGTTCAGAAGGGAAATTGTTACAATTAACGTACAGTCATTTTCAAAAAGTGTCCCTTTTATTAATAACAAAAAATGTTAGTATTATAAACTAATATACCAAGCTGGTAAGAAAAAATTATATAGGTACTATTTTTGTTATTCTCTATTCACAAATTTAGAAAGTGAAGAATTATATATATATTATTCTGAATTTATCTGGATGTTTGTAAGTTCGACGGAATACTCCAACACATATACAAATTGCAATATGTATACAAATTGCTTTGGTACTCTTTTTTAGCCCCTGTCTACAATGCTGAACCTTTGCAGGAAAAAATACCATTGCATGAAATATATTTTTTTAATTTAATGTTAGTCTTCTTCGTAAATAATAAGGAAAAATAAAACATAATAATAATAATATAAATAAAACAAACAATTTTTATGATTTATAATAAGAAGGACTAATAGAAATTTTATCAATAGTTTAATATGGTATAATTACCAAGACGCAAACAGCATTTAGACAAAAAAAAAACATAATGCACTTAAAGGTTATTCTTATTACTTAAAATTATACATAATATGCATATGTGTCTACATATTTTATTTTTTTTTTATTTTTTTTTGTTGTTATGATAATGATCATATCATCATAGTTTCGCTACCGTATGCATTGCCTGTACTATAGTACTGTAGGTATATATACTCTAGCCAGAAATGTGATGTGATGTTAGGTTTTGGTTTTTTAAAGAAATTAAATGAAATTTTGTACTATTATTTTTTATTTCTTATCTTTGTAAATTTATAATTTTTAGGTATATTTGTTTTCTTCAAGTGTGTAGAAATGTATGTTGTAGAGAGTGATGAATTTTTTTTAATATAGTAGGTAGGTATATATAGGTATCGGATAAACCATATTGATTGTTGTTCTTATATTTAATGTATGTTATAAATAATAATAATGTATGAATTTTAACATGAACAGTTCGATAATGATTTTTTTTGAAATGAAATGAAATTTTAAATAACCGATCAATGTTCACAAGTTATGAACAGTTTTGTAAATATACCTATTTATTTGCACTAAATTTTTTTATTTTAATTTTTTCTCCAACACGAGTTTTTATTTTATTCATCAAAATAAATATTATGTACCTACAATATTATTTTTTTTTTATATTTTCAATTTTATTTATTTTTGTTTTTAAAATTGTTTTCGCTCAAAGTTGTGGCTCATTATAAAATATTATTTGTTCGCTATAAACTTTGACGCTAAGCTTACGCAGCGAATGTTATTGAATGTTAACAGGATTAACTTAATTCTGAATTATACGATAAATTTTCAATGTTGGCAAAAAGGATGTCGCTAAAATGATCGAGTAAATGACCCTTAGAGAACAGAAAATTTTGCACCTTACTACAAATATTCTGTTTATACGGTAATTAAAAGCGTTATAATACAAAAATAAAGGTATGATAAATTAGTAAGTAAATACGTAATTTTCTTAAACTTGAAATGAAAACTCTAATAAAGGAGAGAAATGCTAGAATTGATTTTGCTTCCGTCATTTATGTTACAAAGCTAGTAAATAAATAATATTATATTCATTCAATTTTTTATGTACAAGTTTGTACATTTTTAAATATATGTACAGTGTAAAATTATATATGAATTTATGAATAATTATTATACTAGTCTAAGTCTACATTAATATATCGCCGGGTGAGATCTTAAGTGTCCAATATCATACAATAAGCACTTTTTGATATTTTGATTGATTCTAAATTTTTAATCAGTTTTGTTCTATCTATAATAGTTTTTGAGATATTTAATTTTGCTTCAATATCATACAAAGTGAATTTTTTGTTTTACATTTATAGTGCTTAAGTGTCCAATCTGCAATTAATATGATATTGGACAAAAAATGTCAAAAAATATTTTACACTTGACTGAGTAATTAAAATTTTGTGCTTAAGTGTTCTATTTCAAATGAAGTTTTTGTTCGATCGATTTGCTACGATCTTCAAAAAGGTTTTATGCTACCAACAGGAAAAGCAGGAAATTTTTATTATAAAAGAAAATTCAACACATATAATTTATTTGGTCATTGTAATATTAACAATAAAACGTACTGTGCCATTTGGTACGAAACACAGAGTGGTCGCAGCGCAAATGACCTGGCCAGTGCGTTAATTAAAATTTTACAAGTCATTCTTCTTGATATTCCTGATATTCAGAACTTTATTTTATGGTCAGACGCTTGAGTTCCGCAGAATAAAAACCGAATAATGTCATTAGCAATTTTAAAATTTATAGAAAAAAATAAAGAAATAAAAACTGTAGTTCAAAAGTTTTCTGAATCTAGACACTCTAGAATCCAGGAAATAGATGCTGTTCACTAAGTTATAGATCGCCATTTAAAAAACATAAGTGTTTGCAGTCCACTCGCGTTACTTAAACAACTGACCTCAATGAATTATCTAAAGGTGAAATTAAGAGTTTTACAATGTGTTCCGGAAGATTTTTGGAACTATAATGCAGCTAGTGTGGGGCTAAATTTTTCAGCTGTTAAATATAACTCTGCAAAAGAAATAATTTAAAATAGGAATATTTTTCATATAATATTTCAAGAAGATTGTGTAGAATATGGAAAAAACTACCGTTCCATTATTTAAACAAAATACTCGAAAGAAAGGTTTGGTAAGACAAATTTCTAAAGTAATATTGAAAGTCTTTGTTAATATTATTTTTTGTTCCCAAAACTTGAGAAAAATGTTTAGTTTAAGTTCTTAAGTGTCCAATATCAAATGAAGTTTTATTAACTGTGTTAATTCCCCATAAGATATTGGACATTGAAAAAAATATTTTTTTCAAAATATTTGTCACCCATACGTTTTTGTCCAATATACATTTGGGCTATTTTTTCAAATTTCGAATATCAACAGATCAATATATAATTTTTCTAACAAATCTAAACATAGTATTTCAAAGCTAACAAATTACAGATTATGTCACAAAAAGTTTGATTTTCTATATCCTTAAAAAAATACGTAAAAATTGCTTTGAAACTTTAAATGCGTTTTTTTCCCATTTCATTTTTCGGTATATTGGACACTTAAGAACTCACCCGGCGATATGTAGACCTAGTACTATTACAAATTTTAACTTTTGAATTCGTTTTTTGTTTTACTGAATATGAAAGTGTTGATACTTTATTAATGAATAGGGTCGGAAGTACTCAAAAGTTTTATATTAAAAAATTGATATAGTCAGGATTTTTTGAAAGGATGTGCACGAATTTGAATTTTTTTTTTTGTATTTGATAATTAAGAATTATTAAAAGTTTCTTAGAATTCTTGTCAGTTTTACTGGGTGGGCAGTGCCCAAGTTACCCCTGAGGACAAGCCGCCGCTGAACAAAATATTTAAAATCTTGGCCAGTTCAAACGTACCTTTGCTAAAGTATGATACCCCAACCTAGTGTGAAAAATACCCCACATTTCTTCAAAATATACCCAATTTTTGTGAAAATATCTCCAGTAAATTATATTTACAGTTCTTTTTGTACGCATTGAGTTCTCATATAAAATAATACTATTTCCCACCCACTTTTATACTATTTTGTATGAATTCTTGTCTTGTCTTCTGCTTACCAGCTTAGAATTATTTTCTTTCATGTTTCCCTTCAATTTCTTTAAATTGTTTAGAATTATTTTTTCTTCAGCTTTACTCTACTATGGTATAATTTAAAGTACAGTTGCACTTGATTTTTTAAGAAATAATTTTATAAAAATTAATTTGTCTTTACTGAGCTTCATTTTAAGAATATTGTGTTCCTGAAATTCATTAGAAATGACATTACATAAATTGAGAATTACTTACAACCATTGCCGCATTTGTACCGTTGGCGCCCTTAGTCAATATATATTAAAGCGCCCCATAATTCGTAATAAAAATTAAAAAGTACAAATATACAATAAAAACTAATTATTTGTTGTTTTTGTTAATTTATTGATTTAATAAGAACTAAAAATGTCAGTGGAGTACGCATATTAATTAAGTAAAATTTAGCTTTTCGTCAGAAAAATAATCAATTCTATCAGAATAATCTATATTTGATGTACAATCTGTTTCTATTGAAAATATTGCAAATGCGTTTAAGGGTTGTTCGTTTATAGAAGATCTTAAACAGGTTTTCAATCCTTTTCAATAAAGAAAAACTGCGTTCCGCAGAGCAGTTACTTAAATGTTCTTAAGATTATATTTATATTTGGAAAAACAGTTTCTAATTTTTTGCTATATATTAATTTACTGAGCTCTAATATCGAATTTTCAGAAATATCATTAGATTTCAAATATGATCCCAAGTGACACATTTTTCCATAAAACATTTATCTAAATCGTTCTTGTATATCTGGCATAAGTTTTCTGCATTTTTTAATATTAATTTACTTTGGTATTTCGTTAAATTGTTCAAAAATTCAAAATTTTTGTAAATGAATTCATATGCTTCAAGCCTCCTTTTCCGTTCTTCACTAAGGCATGAAATTATAACATTAAATATTTTGGTTTTAAAATTCGGATTGCTATGTAATTCCGATTCTAAAATTGTTTCATCATGAAACATTTGCCGTTTTCTCCCTCATTTTCTTTCAAATTGTTTAACGAAAGATATTTCTTTGGCTTTAAGTTCATAGTTTTGATATAAATTTGACATTGAATTTACAAATTCAATCAATGATTTGTATTGCTCAACAACAATCCGATAAATCATTTTCAATGGGTTGTAACTTTAAACTAGTAGCATTGAAACGTTCTAAAATAGATTTCCAAAATGTCATCATAAAAGCACATTCGAGACGATTCATTTGATTGTTAATAATTTGACCTTGACTTCTAACTTGAGAAGATACTGTTTCATCTTCTAATATTTTTTTTAAAGCTTTAGATATTCCCGCCCAGTTTTCATACAGAGCTTTGCATGCATCATACCGACAAGACCATCTTGTTTTGGAAATATTTTTTATGGTTTGCCATTTTAAAGTAGTAGTTAACATTTGACCAACGACTTGTTGAAGAAGAAAAGAAATTAAATAATTATTGTAAAAAATTGAAAAAGAATGCTGAATCTCGGCAACAATCTGCGGCAAGTATGATTTTTGTTTTAAATTTTTGTTTTAATTTTTGTACTTTTTTCTTATATATATGAGTTTTTAAAAAATGTCTGTACTTGAAATTTATTTTAATATATGTAGCGGCATCTACTCGGAAATAACCATCGTTAGACATCTATATCTTAGTCTATGGTACTACTTATAAATAATGTTAATGTATATAAATATTATTATCTTGTTTAATTCTGGTTTTCTATTGGATAATTTAATTATATATGTCAAAAAAAATGATACTTGATAAAATTTTCCAAAGAAAATCAAATTGCAAGCGCCCCTTTTCGGTTGACGCCCCTAGGCATTTGCCTAGGTTTGCCTATTAGTAAATGCGCCCTTCCTTACAACTAATAGTTTGAAAACAGCTGCGAAGAAAAAAACTTTTTTTTTGAAATTTTGTAAATCTTTTCTTTTTAAGATAGGTTCAGTGTACATCAAAGACTAATCATTTTGATTTTATTTGTTTAATAAAAAAAATTTATTGTTTGTGTTTTAGTATTTTATTTTTTATTTAATTATTCTTTTATAAAATTACAATTTTTATTTTTGTTTTTTTTTTTTTTGTTTTCTTTTAAATATAAAATTAAAATAAATATATTTATTTTTACTAATTTATTTTCTAAATTAGATCATTTAAACTTATAAAGATAAATATTTACTATTTAGTGATTATAATGGTTTCAGTTCAATTATTTATACAAATTTATTTATTTTATTTATTGAATTTTATTTTACATACAATTAATATTTTGTTTTTATTTATTTTTAAATGGCAAGTTCAGAAGTTAAAAATAATTATTTTTTTTAACTTTAAAAAAGAGAAAACAAAATTTTTTTCTTAAATTAAATTTTGGAATTTATATTATAAAAAACTAAGGAAATAATAATATTGTTTTTAAATTAAATGTGTTAGTAAAAAAAATAAGAACAGGTTTTTGAGAACTCTGTGTAGATGATAATGATGAAATGAAAAAGTAGAGACAACAATGTTTTTTCTAAATACATTTTTTTTTCATGGACAATTTTCTTTTCCGTTGAGATGAAAACAATTATCTAGGGATTAGTGCATAGTCTTAGTTGTTAGTGTTTGAATTAAGAGAAATAAAAATTAATAACAATATATACTCAGATCAGATATTATAATTTCAATATTCAGACAGTCGGTTATAAAGAATGAAATAAAGAACAATAGTAATTAAATTTGAATAGCTAACAACGATTACGTATTTGGAATTATTAACATTAGTTTTCAATATTATGATATAAAGTGATAATGTTAAAACAGTATGATACTACTATTAGCACAATATCATTTAGGGACTGTAAATGGTTTAATAGTATTATACAGTAACATATTTATATAAATTTAATGCACTTTGATTATAGAAATTATTCCGAGATCTCTAACAGTTTAAAACGAATTCATAATGTAGGAAAGTGAGTGGTCTATAGAATTTAATCTGGTTTATTAATTTTATTTCATGCAAAGGAAATAAATATTCCAAAACTGCTAATTTTATTTTTCGTCGAATTGTATGATATTATAATATCAAGTCAATCATTTTTGTAGTAAAACATATTTTTAAATTAAATATGTAGAATTAGTGAAATAACGTGGAAACAATTGACTATTTTAAAGTCAACAAGACAAACTGTTTTAAAGCAAAGTTAAATCTAAAGCATGAAAGCTTATAGCAAACATCATAAAATAAATTATGCAAACATACTTTGTCATAGCCATTCATTTGAACTAAATTAATTTGCATATTGTACAAATTTTGTTTTATTAAAAAACTTATCGTTTTGTTATAAAAATATAAGTATAAACTAAGGGATAAAATGTGATTGGTAAACACAATTTTTTGAACTTAGACCGGCAAAGATTAACATTATACGGTTCCTGAAGAGTAATTGTAGTAGATTATAATACCAGATATGAAATTAATACTAATAAATTTAATTGTAGTATTTAGTTCACATAATCGGTTCAAGTTAAATGAGTCGATCCAAGATGATTTGGCCTAATGATTAGAATTAATAATATTTTTTGTTTTATTTATTTTCAACATCGTTGAAAAAATTTTGGTAGATCAACTGTAGCAACAAGTCATAACCTCTTATGTCGGAAATTGATGTTTCGAGTAAAATCAATTTTAAAGTTAAAATCAGTGACTGCAAATAACTATTATCGATCAATTTTTTAATGAAAAAAATCATTCATAAAGAGTTATCGTAATATCGAATAAAGTATATGTACGTGATCGGTAAGAGGTCTTTTATCGATCTCACAAAAGATCAATAAATTTTCAATTTATATAAAAAAAAATTAAAAATAATAATTATTCTTAATCAAAAAAATTTTCGCTCATATAAAATAGTTAATTCTCAATTTTTATATTTTGCTCTTATTTTTAATAGTTACGAAATAATTATTATTTTTCTATTACCGACAAAAGTTACAAAGTAATTTTTATATTTTTCAATTAAAAATAATTCTTATGAGCAATTTTTATTTTTTTCGATTAAAAATAAAAATCATTTTCTAATTGTGAAGCTATTTCAAAACATCTCTATACTAAAATATGCATTAAAGTAGTACTAAGTATCTATTTTCATACAAATCATGTCCCAGAACTCTACTCTACCAAACAAGGGCTAGATTACCCCCGAAGTTTCTAAAATTAAAATAACAATAAACTTACTTTTAATAACAGTTACAGTCTAGGGTTAAAATAGGTATTTAAAAATATGTTGTAATAAGTCATAACCGCTTATGTCTGAAATTGATAGCTTTTATAAAAACTTGTTTGCTAGCGTTAGAGTAAAATGGAATATTTTCACTATTATACTGAAATTGATATTTTGATTGAAACCAATTTTAAAATTTAAATAAGAGTTTAAAAATGTTGTAAGGGGACTGGTACAGTTTTTGGTTGTTTAAAATCGCCTAAATTATGTAAACATTTTGAAATGCAAAAACTTTGTTTTGTAAAAAAACACTTAGTAAGATGTTAATATAAATAGTAAGTATAGTAAATATAGTAAGATGTTAACATCACACTTAGTAAGATGTTAATGTTAAAAAATAAAATGTTGTAAAAATCGTTTAAGTAAAATAAGGGCCTTATCATATCATAAGTTTGTATAGTTAATTGTAGGAATATTTTTAAAATATTTTAAGTTGAGTACACCATTACGTTAAATAATTTTTAGGTCATATTGATGTACGTGATTATGTATCCTAGCAAAAATGTGACTTCTAGTTAGCAGAATCAAACCGAATTTTGATCGGAAATACTTTCAAAAATTCTGAATATGGTGGTTATTTTATTTAGAATTTTTCTAATGTTTGATATAAGCGGTTATGATTTATTGGCACAAATATATAATATAAAAAATTATATTTATATTGAGTTTTTCTGTATGATATTGGTGAAACATTTGAAAAATAATAAAATAAAAACTATCATCTTGATCAATTTCGCGCAATATGATAACAGAAGCGTATTAAGCTTGCCAGTCGTCACTGTCATATTATACAGTTACAATCGATCAAATTTAATAAATTTAATGAAACTAGTCTAGGGTTTTTATCTTATTATGTTCATTAATTTAACAATACATTATTCAAATCAATTTAAATAATATATAAAAACAATTATTACAATAATTATTGCTTTCATTTTACAAGTAGTGGTCATCAATTATGTATATACGTTTTGAGGCTTATTACATGATTCATTCATTTAAATGTAATATGATATTTAACAAAATATGAATATTTAACAGTATATTTTCAATTAATTTAATTATTGGAATTAATAAAGATAATTAAGATTTTTAATTTTATAAAAATTTTAATTACATAATATTATTTTATAGGTGATTTATTAAACCCTTTATCTGCTATCCTGTAAACTAAAAAAATATTGTAAGCCTAGTTAAACACTACTATTAAATATAATAATAATAATAATAAAAACTCCAAAAATGAAATATACAAAATTAAATTAAATTAAATTAAATTAAATATTAAACTATTATATTAAATTATTAAATTGTTTTTTTTTTTTCCTTAAGATATTAATTTGAAATTTTATTATAATGTTTCTGAATTTCTTCCAACCACATTTTGAAATTCTCCTGAAAGTACATTAAAAGAAATTAATTTATTATAATTAAAATATTAAAATAAAAATGAGTAAAAAAAAGAAATAAAAAAAAAAAAAATGCTCAAATATTTAAAAATAATATATTTTATTTATTTCATTTCGACCAACATATATATTTGATATATATTTATATGTATGTTTATAAAGTATATAATAGGATGTGTAATGTAAATAATATTAATACAAAATTAAAAATAATTAGATTGAAAGCAGCAAAAAAAAAAAGAAATAAAATAACTACAATAAATCTAGTTTAAAAACTAATTATTATAATGATTTTGGTGTTATGATATAAAGCCATAGGTAATAAGTATATCAAATAATATATTTTTTTTTTACAATAAATAATTATATTGACTTACTTATTCATTAATCTGAAAAAGGGAGAAAATATTTTGCATGAGTGAATATCCCAGTTAAAATCTAAGAAAATGTAAAATATTTATATTCAAAAAGTTAAAGTGAAAATTGTAATAAGATTTTTAACTCTGAACATTTTTTTATTAGGTTTGACAACTCATTAATACTGAAATATTATGCAAATAAATATAAAAGAAATATTATTTTTTTTTTATATATTTTAAATCAACTAAAATGACAATTTGTGTTTTATTACCTATGATTTTATTTCATACCCCTATCAATTTAATATTGAAATTTTTTTGTTCTTTTTTTTTTTTTTTGTTTATTTTGTATGTTAATTTTAAATTTATTGATAATAGCTTGTATAATTAATTTAATTACTTTAAAATATTTAAATTTCAGTTTTTATTTAATAAAATTAATAATATTAATATTTAATTAAAAATATATTTTTGTTAACTTACTAATATGTTTTACTAATTAATACAAATTATTATTATTAATTTTTTTTTTTAATTATCTTATTTCCATATAATAGCTTTTAGTTTATTATTATTTTTTTTTCATTTACTATCATTATTTTAATTGATTGTTGTGTGTGTGTGTGTGTGTTTGCTTGGTGTATATGTTTCTTATTTTATTGAATTAAAATTTCGATTAAAATTATTTTATTTTTGTTTTTAATTAAATATTTTTTAGGATGCAAATTATTTCATTAAAAGGAAAATTTAGTGTGGTTTTTAGTAATAAATATTCTTGTACAGTGAAAATCGGCTATTTCGAATTTAATGATTTATTGAGTTGCAAATATTATTATTATTATAATTGCTGAAATTCTGATATAAAAATTTTGTTTGAACATTAAAATATTAAACTGTTTTATAAACAAGCAGTACTGCTAGTACTGCCAAAGCATTTTAAAGAAAGTTAGAAAATGGGTTTGCTAAACATAGCTAGCTTTACGTAAAATAGAGAAATTGTAGTAGATATAAACAAAATTATAGTGGAATTAAGTAGCACAATAATTCTAATTCAGGTTAAACAACAGTATGTACTGAAATTTATATATATTACCAGCATGTTTTGTTTTTGAAGTACTGCGTTTGTGAAAGCATCTATTATGTTAACCTCTGTAATGGGGTTAGGTTTTTTTGGTTGGAAATTAATACATAAAATGTAATAAACACAAAAAAACATTAAAATATAAATTGACGAAATCTAGATAAGTGACAACCGATAGTAAAATATAATTTCAGTGTGTTTATAATAAACACTTTCAAGGTGAATTTATAATTATTGTTATGATGAAACTTCAAATTCATGTTATTTATAATTTTTCTAACTAATTTAACACATATAATTATTGTTAAAATAATTATTCGTAATGTGATATGCCTAGTAAAATATATACACAAAAAGTTTAGAATAAATTATAATAGAAAATGTTTTAACCCGATAGAATTTCTGATATTTAACTAGTCTTGTCAAATTTAAATACATAAAGAGTTCTACTAGCATAAACAATTTATTCTAACAAAATGAATCATAAGCGCATATATTGCATGTCTTCATAATCTGTGCTAAATAGGTTAACTCAGAATCTTAAAAGAAAAATTAAAGATCTTAAAAATGAAAATTTTGAAAAATATATAAAAAATTTATCAGCTAAAAGAGAAAATAACTACTCGTTGTGGAAAGCAACAAAGAGTACAAAAACCTCGATCTCTCAAATCCCGCCAATCAGAATGAAAAGCGGTGAATGGGCGAGAGATAATAAAAATAAAGGTGAAACATTCGCAGATCATCTTGAAGAAATTTTTTGTCCAGACGAGACAGATTCGGATGATCTCACTGAAGAAAATAATAATTGGCAAGAAAATGTTATATCTTCATTTTCTGAGAGTGAAATAGTTGAACAAATTAAAAAACTCAGAGATAAAAAAGCTCCAGGTTTTGATCTAATTACATCGGAAGTCCTGAAAGAACTTTTGAAAAAAGCTATAACAATGCTAACACGCATTATAAACGCTGCTATAAGAATAAGGTATGTGCCGAATATGTGGAAAATAGCAGAGATAATTATGATACCAAAGCCAGGTAAGCCCATAAATGAGGTCAAATCCTACAGACCAATATCATTACTACCAATAGTATCAAAATTATTTGAAAAACTATTATTGATTCGAATGAGACCGATCATAGAAAATAGTAATCTGATTCCAAATTATCAATTTGGCTTTAGATCTAAGCACTCGACAATCGATAAAATTCATAGAATAACAGACATAATAGAAAAAGCTTTAGAGGAAAAGAAAGTATGCTCTACCATATTTCTAGATGTAGCCCAAGCTTTTGATAAAGTATGGCATCGAGGCTTAATAAATAAACTAAACAATATGTTACCTAAACAATACGTAGATATACTCTCATCATATCTAGAAAACAGACTATTCAGAATAAAACAAGACGAAGAGTATTCTACTATTAGAGATATTAAAACGGGTGTGCCTCAAGGTAGTATTCTGGGTCCCATACTGTATTTGCTCTACACCAATGATTTACCAGAAATGGAAAATATAACTGTAGCTACATTCGCTGACGATACTGCGTTGATGGCAGTAGGATCAAATATTGACGAGGCTACAATTAAATTGCAAAGAGCAAGCGACAAGCTATACCTCTGGACAAAGAAATGGAAAATTAAACTCAATGAGTTAAAATCAGTACATGTAAATTTTACAAATAAAAAATTAGAAAATCAACCACCATTGGTAAATCTGAATGGGGTCAATATACCCCAAGAAAACAATGCTAAATACCTAGGAATGACATTAGATGTCAAACTTAGATGGAAAGAGCACGTTAAAAAGAAAAAATTTGAGCTTGAAAATAAATATAGAGAAATGTACTGGCTCTTAGGTCGTAATTCTAAATTACCTATACATAACAAGATTTTGTTATATAATCGGATACTCAAACCGATATGGTTGTACGGCATACAAATATGGGGATGTGCCAAACAAACACATGTACTTTGTATACAAAAATTCCAAAATAAAGTCTTGCGCAACATGGTAAATACCCCCTGGTATGTTCGCAACAGTGATTTGCACAGAGATCTAAAAATTCCTTGCATAGAAAATGAAATAAAAAGATATACAACAAAGCATATAGCTCGTCTGGAGGGACATGTTAACGTTGAGGCCACTCAACTGCTAGATAATCAAAATGATGTCAGAATGCTTAAAAGAACTAAGCCACTAGATTTAATACGATAGAATTTCGTAAACTTTTTCTATAAGGAAATCAAAATAGCAATAAATTAATGGTTAGTCCGTTGGACTAGTATTAATGGGAGGGGTGTGGTTTAGTCAGTAAAAATCTGGCACACAATGGAAGCTACGGGGCTCATTGTGTCTATAAAGATTCCCACCAATCCACGCAAAAAAAAAAAAAAAAAAAATAATCTAGTAAAGATGTACTAGATAAATACAAAATAGAACATTAGAGTACATTAAGCATGCTCAAATGAATTTGAAAGTAGGAAGTGTATAGAAGTTTTTTCAACAAAGCAAAATTGGTTGATGACGTAATTGAAGAGTGTAATAATTTAAGTGTTTGTGTGTAATTTAAGGGTGACAATTTATTGAAATCATAAGAATCGAAAAAATACTGAGGTTGCACTGCATTGGATGTAGCAGAAAAAAATTTCTTAAAGTGACTCTCACGAATTACTGAATCTATTTTAAAAAAATAAATTGTTTAAACTGCCCTTTTTGACCTGATTCTAAATCAAAGATGATTTTAATTGTTATTAAAGGATATATTTAAATATTATTCTAGAAAATTAATTATTGTTTTTAAAACTAAACTCACAAGTTTATTCACTTGTTATATTATTGATATAAAACTTTGATAAGAGTATCATATTTCCACTAATCTTAATTAAAGAGCTGTCAACAATAAAAATTTCTACAACTTTGAAGAATTAATTTTGTTCACCCATCTTATTCGAACTCACAAAAAGGGGTATAAAATATTATATGAAATAATTTTAAATCAATTTTCTAATTCTTTTTTTTGCTCCAAAAATAAAATCAGAATTTTTAATATTATTAATTATATTGAAGAGAAAAGTTAATTAATTAAATTTACATAATAAAAATTATTATCTTAATCCGTTTTTCTTCATTAAAGAATATCTGTATTGGTAAAATTGAAAATCTAAATATTTTCAGTTAATATTAATTAATAATCTAAAAAAAAAAAAATGTAAATATAAAAAAATATATAATATGTAATTAATAATTCCATTAAAGTCATTAAGAAATAAAATCTAAAGCTTAGTAAAAGAAAAACAAGCATGGAAACGATACACCAAAAAAATTAATGATATAAAAGCTATAAAATATAAATACAAAAAAAGCATGTAAAATAAAAGTTATAAAAAAATAACAAAAAATCTTTACTGATGTTGACAACTAAAAACAAACATAATACAATTTGACACCACCACAATTAAATAATTATTAATTATTATTATTAAACCTAATAATTACAAATAAATAGAAAAAAAAATATTTCTATAATTATATTTTAATATAGTTGTATTTAAAATTGCAGTGTTTGTGCGTTTATAATATTTATAAAAGGTATTCTAATATTTTATCATATGACAATTATTCAATTTACAAATTTACAACAAAGTAACTTATGAAACTATGAAATAGAACAAGGTACGTTTTATATGTTGTTAACTTGTAAATGTGAATGCATTAGTAATATTCTATGATTTAAAAGCATTTAAGGGTAAATAACAAGCATTTAAGAATGAAAAGCAATTAAGAAAGAGTTAAGAAGAAAAGTGCACTAAAAAGTATGTAAACAAGTATGTAAAAGTAAAAACTACCAAAAACAATTTGAAGTTGAATAAGTCTTTGCATGCAGAAAAATAAACACATTTGCGTAAAAATAAATCAGATGCATAATTAATAGAGAAAACATAAATTAACTGTTATGTTTCCATATACAAAATTGTTAACTTGTTCAATAGTTTTAACTTGACATTATATTTCTATGTCGGAAATTCTTTACATTGTGTTTGCAGTACTTGAACTTCGTTTAACGTTAATTAATAAAAATGTAATTATAATTTTAGTGATAATCAACTTTTAGCTACAACCAAACAGTGTGTTTCAAAAATTTAACAAAATTGGAGAAAAGTCAAAAAGTTATATAACAGAAATACTATAAAAAAAATAGTAGAATCCGTTTGAAAAAAAAATTTAGTAAAAAAATACATAATATATGTGTGTATTTATGTATATTTAGTTGTAATTGAATTACGCTGAAAACGTAATTTTTTAATTGATCAATAATTGAACACACAGAAGGTATCGAAAATAATAGATCATAGATCCAAGGATGAATAGGGAGGTTATAATAAGTGTCACGTATTGCAAAAAAAATTTAAAATATATCATATACGTGACTTCATCATCTTTTAGATGTTATGATGAGGTGTAAAATTTGTTTTTATTTCACTTTAGTATTTTCAGGATAATAACACAGTCAAATCTATTGAAAATTATCTTTATTTAATCAGAAATTATTGTCCCTGTTATTCCTTGTTCCTATTTTAAGCATTTGTGTATGTACTATGATTAAATGTCATATGATATAATTTCAAGCATACCAATACTAAAAGTTAAATTATATAATATAATAATTAATATTAAAATAATTACTTATTTCTAATGTTACATGTATGATGAGTTCTTATTAATTTTTATATTAGTATTTTATCAATAACACTGTATTATTATTACCCATTTTTGTTTTTTTTTTTTTGCTTTGTTCAATTATTGTTATTATTTGTTTTCTAATTAATTTTCATTTATCTTCTTAATATAATCAATAATACTTTTATATATATATATATATATATATATATATATATATATATATATATCTTTTATTACTAATGTTATTACTATTTTTTTTATTCTACTTTATTTTAACAATATTAATATTATAAGTATATAATTTCTATACTATACATTAACAGTACAAAATTAGCATATATATAATAATAATTATTAGAATAGCGGTAGTTAGTTTTTTTCTCTTCTATTTGTTATTATTATGTATACATTTATATATGTTTTTTGTGTTTCGTATTTTATTATAATGTTATCTTAATAATTGTTATTGTAAACAACACTAATCAATATGATGTAAATTATCTTGATAATCATATTCCTCCTCAACTTCTTCATTACCTTCTTCTTCTTCTTCATCATCTGGTTCATAATCGCTGTCATTATTATTATCTGGTCCTGTAACATCAGGTAAATAATCCTTATAGATTGGTGTTTGTATAACTGGCTCCTTTAGTTGTTTATTTTTGGTTTATATATATAATATATACATATATTTTTTCGAATTAGGTAAAATTTTTTTGTGAAGGGAAATTTGTTGAATCAAATTTGGAAAATTAAAACAAAAAAAAAACACATCAGCCATTTTGATTTTTAGTTTTTTAAATGCCAAAAGTGATTAGAAGAGTTAGATATATTTTTTGTTCATCATCATGATAATAAATTTAAAATAATTTTTTAAAATATATATCCATAAAATAATTACAGGTATGAGTGTGGTAGTAGTAACAGTAATTATTATAATTATTATTAAAACGTCAATAAATTAAGTGGTAAAAAATAAAAAAATAAATTAAGAAAAAAAATTTAATTAGTAAATTAAAATATTAAATTAATTATTTTTAAATAATATAAAATAAAATTTCCAATTAAATAATGAGAAAAAACATTTAAAATCCCAATTAGAACATTTAAAAACCAAGAATGAAAAAATTAAAAATAAAAAGTGTGTTTTGATATAAATAATAAATATTAAAGTTGACAACAAACCTTTGGTGGTCGCCAGCCACATCCAGGTAATGGTAAACCATCAGAACCTAATGGACATGGAGCATCTAATCCTGGTACACCTTGTTCACCTTTTTCACCACGATCACCCTTACGACCACGCTTACCAGGTGGTCCTAAGTCTCCTCTTGAACCTTTTTCACCTCTAGGTCCTTCTAAACCTGGAATACCATCAGTGCCCTATTAAATAAAATTATTATTTTAAGAATTGTAAAATTTACTTATTTAAGTTGTTTTTTTTAATAATTATGTTTTAGATCAATAATACTATTCAAATTCATGATGTTAGCTCAAAATCATTCAATGTTTTAGCTCAATACCACTATTCAAATAAGTAATAAATTTTAATAAAAAATATTAATTTGAATTTTTTTTTCAATAAGAAGTAATAAAATAAAGACAAACCATTTTCTAATATGATTTATCGAAATATTTTAGAAATCCTACTGATAAATAAAACGATTTCAGAATTCGAATCTGATCATTAGCAGTATTCACAATAAAAAAGGCATCAAAATTGAAATCGACTTAATCAATCCCATTACAATTATTTATTCCATATTTACATTACAATTTCTATGCGATAACAATATCTATCCCATAAATATTACAAGTTTTTACTATTGTCCAAAGTATATTATAAAGCATTGAATATAATAAAACCATTTTGAACTTTATTTACTATCTCATCAATATTTAAAATGTGTATCAACATAAACAATTATTTTCAACAATAACTATTACAGGAGGGGTTTCGTTTATCATAATACTACAAGAACTGATCAGTAGGTATTTTTGTAGTGACTACCTATATAGCACTTAACTTTTACTTCGATTGATTTTATAAATCTATAAATCTACAAATTATAATTACAAGTTGTTATTAGTATATCTGTGAGTTATAAAAATCAATCAAAATTTCAATGTCAAATTTTTATTAAGTTATAAAACAATTTACACAGCTGCTACAAGAACTTTATTTATTTTTCTACAAATATTAATTTACTGGTTATATCAAACTAATTTAATGTGGAAAACTACTACTATTAGTTAGGCACTAGGACTCCTTAATTAACGTAATTTCATTTTACCAAAGTTATTAGCAAATTATATTCTCAAATTTTTTTTATAAAATTTCATTATTTTATTAATTTTGGAAAAAAAAAAATCAAATTGGATGTTTATAACTTGAGCGGGATTCCAGTCGAAACCATCTGATTGCACTACACTACACACTTCATTGTGTATGCATCAGTGTATTAACTTGTATAACAATATTTGTAAAATTAAAAGACTTTTCCTATTTTAAGCCAGTTGAGTGCAAGTTTAATGTAATGAGCGTGTTGAAATGATAAAAAATACAATCTCGTGTGCCTACAATAATTATTAATATTTAATTTACAAAGGCATTTAAATATGACTTCTAATTTAACATTTTGACAGCTGACGTTTGTCATTTATTTGTTGCTCCATAAAAAGCAATAAAACTGTTTCGAATTGAATGTTAACGGATATTTTATTATAATTTTTGGTGAAATTTTTGTTTGTTATGTCTGTGAGACGTACGTCAGCATTAAAATATTTTTTTGCCAATCACTGGTTAAGTGTTTTTTAAGAAAAGTGATTTGTCAGACAAAATTTTAAAATCAAATTGAACCAAAATAAAATCGTACAACTCTTTTTGATCTTTTACAACGAAATATATTAAAATTACTATTCCAAAACTCACGTTCAAATCTTTCATTACCTCCCTAACTTTAAAACTTTTTACCTAAAAATATACTTTAAAAATGAAATTTCTGTAATTATATAAATCTGAATCTTTTATTGTTTATACTTATCCGAATATGTTTTAGGATTTCTAATACTAAATTGTACCGTTTTTCTTTTATATTTCTCAGAAACCACAAAGTAATTATATTGTTTTCCCTTTTTAATTATTACTATTCATAGTTTTTTAATAATAATATAAAGTTATAATTAAAAATATTTAATATTCATTTCATGAATTACTAAAAACAGCAAACAATCAAAAGAGGAAAAAAAATCACTAACCAAACAAAAAAAAAAATTGTTTGTTTTTTTTGGCGGTCTTTATCCATTATAACCTAACAATTAAAAAAAAAAAAAAAATTTGGACAAAGTTTCTGAACTCAACAAATGTGTACGTATTGAAACCACATAAAAGAACCCCATATTGTAACAAAACAAAAACCAATGAAAATTATTTAAAATTATACTTACAGGCAATCCAGGCTCTCCTCGTTCACCCTTGGTTCCTGTTTCACCTTGAGAACCCTATGTTCAACAAAAAAAAAAAAAAAAAAACAGAAAATTAAATATTGAAAATTAAAAATTATTATAAAAGTAGAATTAAATCAAAAATATTAGAATCAAAAGATTGTACAGTGGAGGAAATTTAAATAGTAGGTAGTAATTGAAGACACGAGAAGATGAAGGGGTTATCTAACAAAATCAAAACTCCGAGTAAATTGAATTCAAAGTTTTTTTGATATAATTTTTTTTTAGGCTAGTTTTATTAAAGCAGTAATATACGAAAATTGTCAATAACGGTAGTACTTTTTTACTCATAATTATTTATTCTGTTATTACTCATAGTATTTTTTCTGTTATTTGTTCAAAGGTGTAGATATAGCTCCTTCATCCATTGAAATAAACCAAAAACAAAAACCAATATAAGTGTGAAAGAAAGGTTTATTAAATACAAAATGACGTAATATTATCTTAACAAAATACAATAATCAGTAATCACCATTAGTTTTTAGTAAATGGAAGTTTAAATACATTTTATTCTTCAATATTTCAAAATTAAGCCTTTTTCGTCGTCACATTTTTTAATTTTCATGAACAGAAATTTAATAAATAATATTTTTATTAACCATTTTGCATCAGTGTAATATCTACTAATCACATTTTTTAATTTTTAATATAATAATAAACAGAAATTTAGTTAATTTTTTTTATTTTCCATTATTTTTCATTTATTATATTTTATTAAATATTAGAATTCATTACAAATATAGTAAATTAATTAAAACTAAAATTCAAAACTTAAAAATAGAAAATAAACAAATATAATAATAGTACTAAATTAAAAGCATCTACAGAATTCAAAATATAAATAAAATAAAATAGTTAGGAAACATTCTATTGCAAAAGCAAGTTTCGAATGGTCCATCACAAGAAATAAACAATTTAAATTATTCAATATTTGTGGAGTAAAAAATTTAGATGTAAATATTAATTTGAAAAACTAAATTCGTAAAGAAAAATAGAATACTAAAATTAATCTGGTTAAATATTTATGTATAAAAAAATAATTTAATTTAAGAAATAATTAATATTAAAATTAAAAGTAGAATATAGAAATGTGAATTAAATTTATAGATAAAACTTACAAATAAGTGAATTGAAGGAAAATTTACAAAAAGAAAATAAAACAATTAAACAATTATATAAACTACTATATGTTTTAGAACGAGACTTAATATTTAAATTAATTTAAAGGAAAAGAAATGAAAGAAAGCAAAAAATTAAGCGTAAGAAAAGAATAAACAAAGCTGCATAATATCAATATAGATAGAAATCAGCAACAGGATACTATAATATATATATCAGTAATAATATTATCTAATGACTCTTATTAGCTCTTCAACTTCATGCCAACTAATATTCCTAAGCCAATTCTTAGTTTTTGTTAAAAATTCGGATAAAACTCTGATATTTCTGATTTCAATAGGTAGCTTATTAAAAATTCTCGGTGTAATAATTTTAAAGAAATGACAAATATGAAACTTATAAAAGCGGGGTACAACAACTAAATTCCTGCTATTAATTCTTAGATTATGGATAACGGTATGTCTCACATCAAGATATCCTGATTTAATAAAAAATACTTTCAGGGTTTTATAGAGGTATAAGTTCCTGATGGGAAGAATACCTAAACTACTAAATATAAGCTTGCAGTGTGTGTAAGACGGTTAACCTTACAAATTAATCTAATAGCATGCTTTTGAAATATTAGAAGTGGTTGTAGCTTGTTAAAGTGAGTACCACCCCAACAAACTATACCATACTGAAGTTTAGAATGGAATATCGCAAAGTACACCATTGGACACACTTTAGCAGAGCTATATAAATTTACGTAGTATAGTTGCCGAATCACGTTTTTGAAATGGTTCTTAAGGTAAAAAGTGTGTCCGCTCCAATCAAGCTTAGAATCAATCAATAATCCTAAATATTTGAAAGTAGAGACAGGTTCAATTAAAAAACAATTTGAGTCACATTGATAATAATTAAAACAGTGAGAGGAATCATTGACATTAGAAACAGAATTAAGACATAGAGATTTTAAAATTATAATTACTTTTTCATAAACCTAAATGATATAAGAAGTAACGAAAATATTAATATTCAACTCAAAAATATAGCTAAATAGTTACCTATAAAATTTTAATAATATCGCTTTATGGCATATTTTCATCATATGACTCTTAAGACTCTAGAGACATCAGAAGACTCTATAAGAACCATATTCTTCAACTCGAATCCATTTAATACTGTCTCTAAATCTCACTTTTCCATTTAGTTCATCTTTTTTTCTGTTCGTTATATCATATTAATATTTTTAGCTAAATTTCCGATATCTTTAATATGTTCAGTCATATCAATTATTTCATTATTTTTTGAATGCACTCCGAATAATTTGTCGAAACTGTTCTGGTAGATGTATAGAGCCATGCTTCCGCAATACCTTCTCTATTCTTCCAAAATCTCGGTTCGAATCTAGATAGGAATGGCCAACGTCCGGAAATTTATGATCGATGTTACGAAAGTAACATCTTAAAATCAAATATTGGTACAGAGAGATCATTGCAAAATTTTTATTTTGTCCTCCACAAGAATATCAGCCTAAATTATACTTATCGGTCCTATCTTAGCAAGGAACTATATATTTCTGAGCTTACTCTATTAGCCATGCCTTCTGTCCAGGAGCAAAAACAAGCTTTTTAAAATTTTTTTGTAATAATGTGAATTCCAAAATTATAAAACCACACTAGGGATGACATTAAAGTTTTTATTTAATTTGAACACATATAACATAAGGAAACCACTCAATTTTAGGTTTTATAAAGCAATGGTCTAAAGAATTTGATGACTCTTATATCTTAAAATTCCTATATACATGTCTTGTGAGGCCACAACTGGAATATGCTAATTAGGTCTGGTCATTCTATTACGAAATTCATATTAAAAGAATAGAAGCTATTCAAAAGAACTTCATAAGATATGAACCTCGCAATCCACTTGTCATGCCTCCATATGAACACAGATTAAATTTGCTACATTTAGCTACATTAAAAACTAGTCGTGAAGTTGCTGATGTTCTTTTCATCATCCAAGTAGTGAAGGGGAATATTACATCCCCATTTATATTGAATTCTGTCCAAATTTCTAATAACACTCGACTCCGATCACCTAATATTTTGACACTTGCATTTCATAGAACCAACTATGGCATGAATTAGCCTATCCACAGGATGATGATATTATGGAACAAATATAAGAACGTGATTGACTTATGTGTTAAGGAATCGACTATACCTCTGTAATCAGAACCCTTCTAACTAACCCCTCTAACCATTAGGTAGTTAACATTGTAAATTTTTATTGTTTTTTAAAATCTTTTTATTGTTTTTTAAAATTTTGATTCTGTTAAATTTTAATCTTATATTAAAAGAAAAAGGAAAATAATTATTGTAATTTGTTTGAATTAAACGAAATAAATAAATAAATAAACAAAATTAATATGTTATAATTTTTAGTTATAACTTAATAATATAGAATTTGATACTTTTTTCGGTTTCGGGCTCTATATTGTACTTTAAGCAATTATAATTAATTAACACTTATAAATTTGCAATTTCAATAATCTTGTAAGCTTATTTATTCGAATTATTCATAATTGTGACTCGAAAAGATATTATAAATAAAAATTATAAATCTTCATAAATTTAAAATTCATACAATTTCTATCCGCTATGCCACATCCTAATGGGTAAGACATCGTCTGCTGTAGAATAATCTGTATTTAATGAATAATGTATAATGTAGAATAATGTATAATGTAGAATAATGTATCTAAATATATAGGCTACATAAATTTACTTCTCAGTGTATTTTATAATGAACGCGACATAAAAATAATAAAACGAATGAAAACATAATGGTGACGAATTTAATCTTAACCGAATAACACTGAAAAACTACAGTAGCGAATTTAATTGGTTCCGAACCGCATATCATATTTTAAAACAATTCCGATTCGTATTTATGTGTCCATGCTGTTAAGAATTCAAAACAAAAAAGTATTTTATATTATTTATTTCAAGTTTCTTTACTGTACCTAAAACAAAGATGAGATATCTATTCTCAGCCTTTAAATTGATGAGAGATACAAAAGGAGCTGCAAAACCTCAAATAGTAAAAAAAAAAAATGATTTTTTGTTATTTTTTTTTTTTTTTTGTATTTTATTTAAATTATAATTGAACGCTTTATGAATTTTAATTAGAATAGAATACAACTACTGAATATTCATTGGAAAGAGATAATTTTACAGTATAGGTAGATATGTTTTGTTAGGTATTTTTTTTATATATATTTTTTGGTACATCCTAAACTCAATGATAAAATAAAAGAATTGTGTACCAACCAGAGTTTTTCTCTTCTAAAAACAAGCAAGAGTATAAAGACTCTGGTATTACAATAGAGAACATAAATTTTGTATTCTAAGCTTAGATGAAATAATTAATAACAAAAGATAAAAGAAATTAATTTATTCAATGAAAAATTGAAAAAAAAAAAATACTTTTCATTTCTATACCCAAAAATATTACGAAAAAAAAAATTGATGTGAATTGAAAAGGATTTGTGCCAAAACAAAAAATTGTTTTATCAATTTTATTATTTAAAAAATAAAAATTCGTATAGAATTCTAATAGTTATGATAGGTTTGTTGTAGTGGTTTAAAAGTGGTCATTCCATTATGTTCGAATAAAATGAGTAGTAAAAAATATATAAAAAAGTTTATCAACGCGTTAATTTAAGTCAAAATCATTGACTCAAAATGCATTCTTAGCATTTTTTTTTTGTAATAAGAAACCGCGTCCCACCTTTAATACTGACATACCACTTGGCTGTGATGTAGAAGGTTTGATTTTCTATAAATCAATAAGAGATTTAAATCAACGGATTGGAAGCAAATAAAGAATTAACCCGTTATTGCATGAATTTTTTTTTTAGATGAAAAAATTTTTTTCTGGTGTGAAATAGTTAAAATAAAGGGAAAAAGTAATTTTTTTCCAAAAAAAAATAGTTCTGGTCCGAGTATTTGGTCATTTTCTTATTCTTGCATATGTGCATCATTATGCAATTAAAGTAAAAAATCAAGTGTATGAAAATATTTATTAAAAAGAAAGTGTTTTTCTTAAAAATAAAATTAATAATTTTAATTCTTTTTTTTTTTTTAACAAAAATAAATATTTAAAATTGACAAATAAAAATAAATTAACAATTCAGGTAAAAAATAAAAAAAAAAAAAACAATAAAAAAAAAACAAACAAAAAATATTAAATAGGTATTCAAGTAATAAAAAGTAACTTAATTATTATGAAATGATTTAAAACAGTTCCCAGTTTTGTTGAAACGAAGTCAGATACCACATTTATCACATATAACAAATGTATATCCGTCGCATTTAGGTACCTTGCACTGTAGTCTTTTTTCAGCCCAAATTGGCCATTGATCCGTTTTGTCAACACGAACATCTTTTGGTGGTAGAGGAACACTAAAGTGATGCTTCCGTTTCAGTTCTATATTTTTATAGAGTTCACTTGATGTCGCCCAGCAGTTCTTTCTGTTTTTCCTAGTTTACACAGAGTTTTAGCTATGTCTAAACGGAAATCATATAAGTTTATTATAGCCGATTTTTCCGTTCCGGTGCCCAGACAAAGTATTCCCTTTTTCTTTAACTCAACAACTAATGGCAGAGTTGTGTAATAGTTATCGAAAAAAACTCGATAATTTTGGAAATCTGAAATAATTCGAAGTAATCTTATTACTATGTTTGCACTAGTTCCTAAATTTTTCTCATATGGTAGTATATTTTGAATTTTATTTTCATCCCCAGTATATATTTCGAAAGTATAAGTAAATCCTGAAATACCACAAAGAAGATATAATTTAAATCCCCATTTATGTGGTTTCATTGGGAGATATTGCTTTAAGTAACTTTTAGCTTTTGTTGAGCATAATTGTTCATCAACTGATAAGCATTGCTCCAAAGGAATAGTTTCAAATCTTTCTTTAAGAGCATTTATTAATGAACGAATTTTAAATAATTTGTCAAGATTTGGATTTTCTTTTGATACATGCAATTCGTTATTATTAAAATGTATCTGCTGACGTATTCTTTCAAAAGTGTTGATTGACATTGTTTCTCGTATTAAATCGTTTCCAACAATTGGAGACCAGTACCGGCGCAAATTTGGTATTTGAATAACTGACATCAAAATAAGTATGCCAATATATTTATTCAGTTTGGTTTTCGTTAGATTTTTTGGTTTATCAGGCGTTTTCTGACAACTGTACAAATTTGGTTGCTTAATAATTAAGTTACATATTTCACCGATAAAAAAGTATTTAAAAAACTATATGGAGTCTATAACTCCATAAATACTTGTGGAAGTTTGCTGTTGCCATAAAATTTTGTATCGCTTTCATCTATTGAAAAATCTGTTATTTTCCACAAAACTTTGGAATATTGATTTTTCATTACCAAAGCATTTTTTGCTTCATATTGCTCGCGGTTTATGATTTCGTCATCTCTACTATCATTTATAATTTCGTCATCTCTACCACCAATAACATTCAGAGGTACATTTTATAAGTTTTCTATATTATCGTTATTCGAGTCCATATAATCAATATATTCGACATACACACTTTCTGCAACCATTTCATTTGTATTTTTTTCACTATCCATCATTATTCTCTCTATAATTACATCATCAAAATTTTCACCATCATTACACAATTCATCTTCACTACAACTCCAACCTTCTATAATTTTTTTCAATTCTTCGTCACTAATAGCTCTTGACCTAGAAATTTTAACGATTATTATAACACAATCTTGCATATATGCGACTCTTGCAAATATGGCATAAATTTTACAAAATCTGTTCCCACATGTTCTTGCATATTTGCAATATAACATTTAAAAACGAATTTAAGCAATATTTTCAATCATAAATTCAACAAAATAATAAAATTTAATTAAATTGTAGTTTTTTAATTCAAAATTTACTTACATTTTTGTTATTTAAATAATTTAACAAGTTTTAATTAAAAGAAAATAAATTGGTATAACGTACAAATGTTACGCACGCGGTCACTATTCAATTAAAACTGACATATTTTCTCTATTTGAGTAATGAAATTAGAAAAGAGAGCTGAATTTTTTTTGAAATACAGAAAATAATATTTTCTAACTCTTTTGTAGAGAAATTTGCAAAACATAGCTGAATTAAACACTAATAAAGCTATAATAATTGCATATATGGAATGGTATGCAACGAAGGCTTAATAAAAATCAAAAAAAGCTACTTTGAGAATGTTAAATTAAAAATAAATAACTGTAATATATCACATGAATTCGGTCTCAAAAGCAAATCACTGTAACTATACGTTAAGAGACATAAAATTAAACAGTGGTACACTCATCATGTAAGACACATTATGACGCTGAACCTGAACTAAATAAACAAATTGATTGTACCATGAACACAGAATGTCAAAATCGTTGCGCGAAGACTAACTGAAGTTCAAAACGCTGAAAATGAAGATAATAACATGATAATTCTATATCCCATTAAAGCCGGCTCATAGATCCCGTCGTACAATCATTATGAAATTTTCTAAGTATGATCATAGAAATCATAGAAGTTGCCTGCAAAAATTTGGACCTCTAGCTTTTGCCACTGCCTGAGATTTGGAATGGGTATTTAAATACCCAATCGGCGTTACCTCTACTACATTTTATATAAATTGTTTAGTTTTATTTTAAAAAAAAAATTAAAATTTCATAGATATATTATTTGAAGTAGGAATAATCTACATCAAATAAAAGATCCATCTGATATCTATTGATGGATAGTGGATTATATATGACAAAATATATAATTGTTGTGTATTGTAAGATTTAAAATGTTTTTTAACTTTTTCACATTATCTCATGGTTTGAAGTTTGACCGTTGTGTTTTCAGGTTTTAGAAATTCAAAAGTAAATTGATAAAGTTATACAGTTTCAAATGTGTTATGTAAAACTAATTAGTAGGCTAAGATTTATATAATTCTGTTTAAATTACTATAATGTCCAACTTTTTAAGACATGGCCCAATGTTCCATACAAAGCGGTACGACCGAAAAAATCGTAAGATAACAATTGACCAGCCACTGGTCATTCATGAGTATAATAAACGGATGGATGCTGCTGATCTGTTTGATATTGCTATGAACAATTATCGAATCAAAGTTCGTGGTAAAAAATTGTATTGGCCATTGCTCACAAATGCCGCAATGATGCCGCAATGGTGAATGCATGGAAGTTTTGTGTTTTCTGCGCAAGGTATGAAGGTGTGACTACTATGGGTATATTTGATTAAATTAAATGTGGTGGAAGCACTAGTAATACTACCACAAGTAGTCAGCCGTCCATGTGGGAGTGTACTTGTTAATGCCCAACAAATGGCAAAACGCACACATTGTGTCAATCATATAGTGGAAAAAATGCCTAAACGTAGTCGTTGTAGACAATGCAGTATTAAAACACAATTTGGTTGCAAAAAGTGTTCGACTACTTTGCATCCCAAATGCTTTTTTTGACTACCACAATGATGTACCACGAAACAAAATTAAAATTAAAAAGCGAAAAAGCGAAATAATTTTTAAAATTTAATTTTACAATATTATTATTTAAATACTTTGCTTTTTTAGATTTTTTCAAAAGAACACTGTGAATTGTGCCTTACTTTCATAAAAATATAAAGTTTTTTTCACTAATTTTTATAACAATTTTTTCCAATGCTTTGACGGTTGGGTATTTAAATACCCATAAAGGTAAATCATCTCTAGAGACGAGGTAAGTACTCCAATCCAAAAAAAATTTTTATTAGATTGAGAAAGTTTGAGGATAAGTGATCTTTAGAATTTTTCCCAACTTTTCAATTTTCCAATTTCCCAAAAACCATTTTTTTTGGAAATTTTCGGGACTTAAAAAATCCTTAGTTTTTGAATCCCACTAACAACGGCAGTTCTTGAGAATTTTAATTAGCTCACTGAAAACGAATTATGGTCTGGCCTTTTTTCTCTCTAATAAAATCAAAACTAGCTCAATACCTATTACCCAACGGCAGATTGTAATGCACTAAGGTTTTTGGGTATTTAAATACCCAATAGGCAGTAATGAGATATTTATGATCTACATAAATTTAAGACGAACATTAATACGTAATTGTTAATTGAAGCATCTCCTAACTTTCCCATCCGTAGTCAAATGTACCCATCGGTATAAAAGACCCAATCTATAGTGTTTTGGCAATGTAAAACAAAAAAAATGTATATGACTGATCATCAACATTACAAAATTTAAAAGTTTGTGTAAATGTTGTTAACACATTCGCCTTCACCTAATTTTTCATTCGTCTGCTGAAAAAATCACTTGATTTTTCCATATAAAAATTGTTGATGGCGAATCCCGCAATTTTTAGTACTCATACATTTTATATGTACTGCACAACGCAGCTAAATTAAAAAAATAATTCTTTGACGTCCACTCACAACAAAACTTTTTAGTCATCTAATAGAAGCAATAAATTTAGTGTCTATCTAAAATATATGTTAATTTAGCGGAAATTCCCGTAATTAATTTTTGAGAAGAATCATTATCCAAAAATTGTACCACAGTAAAAAAATCGTTATTTTTTGAAATTATGTCATATATTTTAGTACTTTTGAGTTAGGTAAATTATAGTACATTTATAGCACTCGGTGAATACTAAATTAAATTTTGAAGAAATGCGGGAATCGCCGTTATTACGATTTCAGTGGGAAAAAAATGACGGGAATCGCCGCAATTAAGACGAATGTGTTAATACAAGAAGTAGAAGAAGAAAATTTGAGTCATTACGATTTTAAATTGATTATTATTTTCTGAGATACTAAAAATAAATATTAAATACTATCTAACTCAAAATACAGTATTTTTTTACAAATTTCCCAGTCTACGCAGGTGTAATATATTTATTGGATAAAAATAGCAAACATTATTGTTAAGAAAAATTACGTCCAATTACAGAAACCAATTAACAATATTAACCTGATGGTGAATGTTTATAAAACTGAGATGTTAATACTAACCAAAACGGATTGAAAAGTAGATTAAGACATTAAGTTTGGGGTTAATTGGATAATACAAAATGATAGATCCAACAAAACATCATGAAGAACTTGAACATTTGTACATTTATGTATCTATTACAGTCGGTCGGTAGTCGGTTGAGTAAGTAATATTTCGAGAAGGGTTTCTAATTTTCGCTGAATGATGGATCTAGTTATATCTGATTGTTATCTATTCGGGGTCAAACGTAAAATTTAGACTTTTGAAAAAAATAGGTCTTTGATATTTGAACCATCTTCCCAGATGGTAAAACCAAAATAAAGGAAAATGATAAAATTTCATCTGCCATACGTTTAACCTATATCAGCTATGATTTCTACCAGTAAATGCAACCGAATTCACATACATGATAATATAATGGTCAAACTGCGCATACTGTCATAAAAAAAAGACTGCAAATTACGCAAAATAAACAACTAAAAATTTTACTAAACCTCCCTTGGTATCCCAGTTCATTAGATATCCATTTAAAATCCGAAAGTACGACGATAACAGACAAAATTACTATTAGAACTAACAAATTTATTGCCAACTGCTCCAGCTTCGAAAACATTTTAATTAGGCAATTGGTCAATAATTACTAAATGTAAATAAATTGTGATTGTTTGCTTTAATTATTTCTTTTTTATCTATTTTTTTTTTTGTTTTCAATGTCTTTGTTTAGTTATAAATTAGTTTAAGTCTAGTCATAAGTTTTTTAAGTAAAATTTAAAAAAAATACAAGTATTCACAAGGTTTTTGTAATTTTCCTCCATTTTTTCCTTGTATAAATTAAAATAAATTGTAAATCAAACAACAAATGTAATGCAAAATAAAAATTAGAATTAAATAAAACTTGCAACTGTTAAGATACTAATAATCTAAACTCTAACTTAAGTATAAGAAGACTCTGTCATTATAAATTATGTATTAACAAATTTTGGAAATAAACGAACTATATCTATCTATCATGATAATATAAAATAGATAAAAATAAAATATAGTAAATCCAAAGAAAAATATGAGTAGATAATTGGTATGAATCCAATTGATCTGGGAACCTAGCGTTAAAAAACAGTAGTAGTCATAGTATAAACTACTAAACTAACTACTTATAACGATACACTATTTTCTAATAACACATAAGAAGCCGACGGGTGAGAACTTATAGATTTACATAATATGTATATTTTGACAAATTGAGAGTGAGTCCTTATATTTGTAAAGTATCATTCATTTAAATTTTATTTACTTCTTTTTCTCTTTTTTTTTAAATTTTTTTTTTGTTTGTTTAAAATTTAAATATTCTCTGTAGAAAGCTCTATTGAAAACTAGGTCTTAAAAAATATTGATAACAACATCATTTTTTAAAGAGAAAAGTATATTCATGTTTGTATATTGAGTGTGAAAAAGAGGAAATTGTTAACAAAGAAAATAATTTTACAGAATGTGTAAGAAAAAGAGAACAATTAAAAATTAAAAATTAAAACATTATATTCTTACCTTTATACCATCTACACCAGGTGGACCCTGTAAATAGAACAAGATAAAAAAAATTGTTTTTTAGTTATTTTAATATTTTTTTTTTACTTTTGTAATTTAAACATGAATTGAAAAATATTTTTCAAAACAATAGATTTTCAAAATTTATTTAGTAGTAAAATTTATATTTTGTGAGTCACTTTAAAAATTTCATTTTCATTTTGTTAAATTTTTGAAATTTTACTAAATTTATAAATTGGTGGAAATTTAATTTGTTGAGAATTTAATCCTTTAATTTGCACAGTAAATAATTTATTAAATTAAATATTTTTATTGTTATAAAATTTGTTCAAATTTTGTATAGAACTGAGGAGTGGTAAAGTATTCGCAGTCAATTGTAAAAACACGAATTTGTTGATTTGTTACACAACTAATCATTGTTGATGGATTTTTAAAATACACAACTACTTATATTCCAGCATAAATAGTTTTCTCTGAATCATGACTAACATAAGAGTTTTATTTTTTTACATTAAAAATTGGAAAGACAAACGCAACGCACAGAAAATTTTAAATAAAGAAGATTACGATAACAGGGTGCAGGAGAAGATCACAATTGCACTTTACAGTAAACTATAATAAACAGCACTAAGGTAATGAGATGAGAAAAATTGTGACAGCAAATATGCCTCCAAATTATAAAATATCGAAATGGTTAGTCAAAGAGTTTCGAAATATAAATAAGCAGTTCGAAACCGAATCAGTGGAAAACGTAAAAGTTCTTTTTCACATTATTCTAAACAAGGAGAAAATTTTTCAAGTAGAAAAAACGGTTACGACAGCAGGACACAGGACCACAGTTGAGGGCAAAAGTAAAATAGTACACATTATCTGTTATCTGGCTTTGCATGGAAGAAACTTATTCCAACTTTAAAGGGGATTTGTACAAACATTTGAAGGAAGTTTCAATGGGAAAACATTCACTGAATTTATCAGTGAAATTAATATGGCCAAATTAGAGTCAAATTTGCGACGGTTTTGGGTGATATTTTTGCTATAAAAAAAGAAAGAAACTTCGAATCAACACTGACTATTCTTAAAGGACTTCACCGGAATATACAGTTTAGCGTACCGTCGATGTAGAAAGAGAAGATCAACTACCATTTCTAGATTTAATATTAACCAAAACAAGAACGTTCCTGGAACTAGGGATCTATAGGAAATCCACGGATACTTATAGAGTCATTTCGAATACCTCGAACAACCTCTATCAATATAAGATGTCATCTTCCAACCACATGATCTATCGAATGATAACTTCCTATCTTCCAGAAAAGTTTAGTAAAAGATACCAAACACATATTTGGGATTGCGACAGTAAACGGATATCCAGAAAATACCATCACTAACTTACTCAGCAAACGCAGAAAAACTTTACAGTGGAATTTCTTCACTACTCACTGATCAACAACCCAATAGAAGAGTAGCATTGGAATTTAGTGAGTTTTTTCTTCCACTTAAAGATAAATTTAAAGAAAAAACACGGGTTAGACATAGTATATAGCAGTAGGTCCAATTGACTCAAGATTATATACATCAGTCAGGAATATATAAAATCAGAAATATATAAAATCACTTGTAGTTATTTCAACAAAATTTATCCAGGACAACATAGACGAAACATAAAAACACGACTCAAGGAGCACATGAAAGAACAAGAACAAAAATTTAACCAAATTTAGATCCAAAGTAGCAGAAAACATCATCCAAAATCGTCATAGTATTTCGAAAGTGGCCATAGATTAATGCTAAATTACATAAGAAATTCTAGGATATTAGACTCAGCTAAAATCATCGAAACCTATGAAACTGAGGATAACTAACTACTAAATAAAGATAAGAGCAAAGCTATTTTAATATGAAGAAATTAACTATATAGTTATATATCGGTTGAAATAACAGATGGTGTAAGGCAGTCAGTGGTAGGAAAAGCCACGTAGTACTACATCCGGTAATCAAATCCGGGTGCGCGTTTCCGCCATTGATTGTCACCATTATATAAACGGTATGAAAAATATTTGTATAGCGTTCTTCTTTCATAGCCTTTTAAGATAACAGTATTGACTGTTACTGAAAACTAATAATTATTAATGTAACTTATTGGTTAACTAAAAATAAATAACTAAAAGAATTAAACTAAAACCATTATTTTTTAATATAATTATACATAGCTTAGCTTAGATTGTCTCCGATACAATCAAACTTCGTTTAAAAAAAAATAAAACAAATTTTTTATAAAATTTTGGTACAACATCAAAAATTTTGCACAATCACACCTGAAGATCAAAAGGAATGACAGTAACTTAGGTAGAATCACCTTTTCGTGCTTAATTAAGTACGGTACTGCAATTTTACACTAAATCTAATATTTCGAGTAGTTATTTGACAAATTTACTGGCTTATCTACTCATTAAATGTGGAAAAGTATTGCTATTGTCAGGAAGTAAGCCTTCTGATAGAAAATAGTTTCATTTTATTTAACCTTTATTCAGCTGGCATTTCAAAACCCTTACTTCAGCTGGATTGGTACACCTGTATCTTCAAACAATTTGTATGGATTTTACTATGATTTTTACTATTTTTGTATTTGATATTTGTTCTACGTTTTCTCTTAAATTTAGGGAATATTTTACTCTTTACTTGCAGGAATCTATTCTCTAAAATATTATTTTGGAAGTAACGCTATTTTACAAAACAGAAGGTCTATTAAGCATTTCTGCTTGTGGCGAAGTATTAAGAATAAAGTTCGGACTTGAAACAGCAAAAGTGAATCTAATTCAAAAAATAATATATAAAAAAAAAACACATTGTTCTAGAAAGATATTTGGTCTTACTATAAAGTTTTGTAGCTAGATGGACAACTTTGAAATTTTATCTGTCGCTCAGTCAATTATATGGTTTGTTGTAAAAACACAAAACACGCAAAAAATGTGTTTTTTTTTATCAAAAAACTTATTTTTTAAATTTTATATATTTTATTGTAAATATTATTTAATTTCTTCAAATTTAAGCAAAAGTGTTCAAAATACATTGAATTACAGAAAACCGGCACTTTTTCATTATTTTTTTTTTTACGGGAATTTACTAAAAAAAAATACAAAAAATAAAAAAAAAAATATTAAAAAAAATAGTTTAGGGAAAAAATGGTACAAGATCTGCATTTTTATAGTGTTTTAATATGCAGTATTAGGTACCTACTGAAAAATAATTATGTTTGGGTGATAAAACATCTTCTGGGTACCTAAGTACCGTTAGAATTTTTATTAATTTCATGTACTGACAATGATGTACCTTTTAGGTCCAGAAAAATTTTACTTCATTTCTATAACAAAATTATCATTAGATACCGAACTATTCGTAGTTTATTATATTAATGATAAGACAACTTCTGGGTACCCAAGTACCGTCAAAATTTTTATTTTTTTCATGTATCTATAACAATGGTATACGTTTCAGGTCCAGAAAAATTTGATTTCATTTTTATAATAAAATTTTCATTGGGTACCGAACTATTCTTATTTCATGTTTTGATGATGAACTTCCTTTGGGTACCCAAGTATCGTTATTTATTATATAAACTTTATGTAAATGAAAAATGCAAAATAATGTATTAATAAAAAAAAAAATTTGTTATAATAAATTATTTCTGTGATATAAAAAATAATATTTTATTATTTTAACACAAAAATTCATGTAAAATGCATTATAGGTACATGTGTACCTTTCCAGCTGACCACGTAGACAAAAAAAATGGCTGCTTTATCCACCCCAAATTATTTTTGTTCCATCTAGAAACTTTTAAAATATAAATATTGATAAAAAATGAATTCTCACAAAGATTCAAGTTGCTAAGGCAATTTGGATCGAAAATATTCGAAAAGTAAAATGCAAAGGGTACAGGTTTCACCTTTTCACCACCAGGAAATATTAGATTTAGTGTACACCTTTCCAGCTGAATAAAGATTTTTTTTTTTTTTTTTTTTTTTAACTTCTTGACAGTAACTTAGGTATAATCACCTTTTCGTGCTTAATTAAGTACGGTGCTGCAAGTTTACACTACAATCTACAAATATTTCGAGTATTTATTTAACAAATTATTGGCTCATTAACTCATTAAATGTGGAAAACTACTACTATTGTCCGGAACTAAGCCTTCTTAAATAGAATAGCTTTATTTTATTTAACTTGTTACCAGATTATACTTTAAATTATTTTTTGTCATTTATTTTATCCCAATGTCAAAGGGTACTGGGCCAGGTCGGAAAACCCATAAAAATTTTTTTACTTCATCGGGAATCGAACCTCTGCGACCTTTCAGTTAAAAAGCAAGCGCTCTACCTACTGCGCCACCCAGCGTGTTATTTAGCGTGTTAATTTGTTACCAGATAATATACTCTTATTAATTTTTTTTTGTCATTTATTATATTCCAATGACCCAAGTACTAGACCAGGTCGAAAAACTTATAAAGCATCTTTTTGGAAATCGAACCTGAGACCTTTCGGTTGAAAGACAGGAGCTCTACCTACTGCGCCACCTAGTGTGTCAAGGTGTTGAATTTATTTAAATAATAGTTCTGCAGATTCATAATATTTCCACTTGTAATATTCCCACTGTTATAGTAAGAAAAGATATTATGTATATTTTAAAGTGTATTGTGCTTGTCAACTTTTGTTTGAATGCATTTTGAGAAAGTAGAAGAAAAAGTGCCTAAGCCAATAATCATTTTATAGCTTTAGAAGATTCTATAATACAAATAAATATTATGACAATCTCCTAAATTATAGAACAGCTTCACCCATTATAATATTACATGAACAATATTATTTTTGATATAAAGACGAATCATTACTTCTCATTTCAAAAGTTCATTATCCAAACAAAATTTAAATTACAAAATAAAGAAAAAAAAATTGAAACTCATAAATGGAAAAATTACAATAAACGAATAAAAAAAAATAAAATGTAATTTTCCATTTATATGGAAAATTAATAAAAAAAAAAACAAATTAAAGTAGAAAAAAAAAAACAAATAATTAATGGAAAAGTCATAAATTTAATGCAAATAACATTAATATGACGTTAATAAATCATACAATTATAATGTTTGCTTCGTCAACTGTCATAAAACCACAGCAAACCTGAGTAAACGAAATTTTCATTTCAATGTGTTTCGTCTGTAACTGATTTTTTCGTCTATGGGTAAAGGGATCATATCATGTTGCCACCAGAACATTTTTAACAAATTTATTTATATGGAAAATCTTCATTTTTAAATTAAATTATTTTATACTATAATCGAATTTGACTAACTTACTAAATACTTATTTCAAAATTATTAACATTAATTATTAATTTATTTTTTTATTTTCTAACTTATACACATAAATATGTATATACTAGCTTTGTAACCCGTCATAAATGACGGAAGCAAAATAAATCCTAGTTTCGGTTTTTTATTCCGAAATTACAGTACTTATGTTTATATCACTTTTTATTTATTTTTATTTATGTTTATATTGGCCTAACACTAATCTTTTTTTTTTTTATATAACAGAAAAAGAAGTACCATACCAACAAATTTGTATAAAATGTTTGTATTTTTGTACGGTATACTCGTACTCACTTCCATTTAGTTATAATTCGTTAGTTGGGTTCCATTTAGTTTAAATTATACCGTATTACCATTATTGAGGCCTCCGGGAGAGCAAATTTAAAAATGGGATCTCATTTTCATATAAATTTTGTCTTTTGTATACTGTATAGGGATCTTATTTTGCTATATGAATAAACTGTTATTATGGTATTGTGTTATTTTTAAAAAATATTCAAAATTTTGTATCTAAATTGGTAAAATTTACAAAAAATACAAAAACATTTTCATCAATAATTTTCAATTTAAAAAAAACAATGTTTTATTATCCAACGTAGAAGTAGAGTTAATTATCCTACTCTACTTCTATCAAGTTCTATTGATTGAACAGTGAACCTGAACAGTGAAGTGAACAGTGAACACTTAACACTGAAAATAAAATAATATTTTTGGAATGGAGCATATAGAACATACAGAATACAGATACAGCAAATAATAAAAAAAAAAACAAAAATAATTTCTTTTGAGTGAAGTGAGTTACGCACACAATAATGACAAAAATAAAAGGTAGAAGGAATAAAGTAGTATAATGTATAATATTATACAATACAAATATGCTGATACACATGTGTATTGTTATGTATAATTTTAAGTAATAAGAATAACCTTTGAGTGAATTATGTTTTTTTGTTAAATGCTGTTTGCCTTTTGGTTATTATACCATATTAAACTATTGATTAAATTTCTATTAGTCCTTATTATTATAAATCAAAAAAACTGTTTGTTTTATTTATATTATTATTATTATTTATTATTTTTCCTTATTATTTGCGAAGAAGACTAACATTAAATTAAAAAAATATAGTTCATGCAATCAATTTTTCCTGCAAAGGTTCAGCATGGTAGACAGGGGTTAAAAAAAAGCACCAAAGCAATTTGTATATATATGCATTTGTATACATATGTAATTTGTATATGTGTTGGAGCGTTCCGTCGAACTTACAAACATCCAGATAAATGCAGAATAATATATATATAATAGTTGATTCATAGGGGTCATTTACCTATTAGATATACATATTAACCATCGTATACGGTTTGACAATAGTTCTTGAATAAATTAAATTAATATTAAAATCAATTTAATTTAAATTTTAAATATTTACAGCTTGAAAAATAGCGAATATTAAAAATATCATCACAAAGCTTGGTTCTTTTAACATCACAAACCGTTTCCAAATTTCCATTAACAATACTCCAAATAGATTCATTATATATACATTTGTGTTTTATATTGATAGTAGTTCTAGATGCTCAACATCCACCACTAGTTTTATTTTCTACTTGTTAGGGGGCTAGTTTGATTTCGATATAAGTATATTTTAAAAATTTTTATTTTTACATTATTTTATATAATATAACACATTTATTTTTACTGAACGTTTTGTACATCAATTTGTCTACATCTAACAATTATTTTTTGATGATTTCTTGTACATATTTATTTTTACTAATTTTTACATTGTTATGTTTTCGACTCCGCATGTGTCTGCTGGAACGGTGTCAAAATATTATGCACATTAATTAACAAGAAATTCTACTTCTATTATGGCATTGATGTACAGCCTATCCCAATTTTGAATGGTCATGATTCATGCGATGTGTTTTGCATCATCCTTATCTCTAGTCGAAGACTTTACGGAATTTTTACCGTCTATTGCATTGATGAATTTCTATCAAGCTTGTCTCTTGGCTTCTATTATTTTTTTCCGTACAATAGCATTTGGTATTTTTATTGTTAGCAAAGCGAATATATTCGGGTTACTTTTGTATGCATTCCATATTTTTTTCTTTTTCTTTTTTATGTTTTGTCTGTTAAATGGTATTGGTGGGATTCACATTTTGTTTGGTGTTGTTAAAGCGATAGCATATATTACAGTTTGCTTTAAAACTTTTATTGGGGTAGCTGTTTTCTTGTTGGGGTTATTTGAGACTTCTCTGTTTGCTGATTTTTAATCTATTTTTACCTAATTTTGACCGAGTCTGTTTCAAATTTTATGAACTTGCTGTTGAATTTGGTGAAGGATTTGGTGAAGGATTTGTTGAAGGATTTGCTGAAGGCTGATTTACAATATTACACAATATTTTTTGGAGAGGTTTGGGTATGTTTTTATTGGCATTGTGAATTGAATTACAAAGATAATATTAACATTACAAAAATATGGCAAGCCATCATTTAAAAAGCATAGTATAATACTTTACCTCTGCTAGTTGTATATATTGTACATTATTCTATACTAAGTCCGTTCATATTTTCTAAAAGAGGATATGCAGAAATTTGGTTTGATCGAATCGTACATCACACTCTACTGTAGTTGTCATCTATTTTCAATGTATATACTGACTATTTATATGACCTCAATCCAAGTACTTCTACTTTAACTGCGCTGTTTGTGTACGTATCGTTGAACTGGGATGGGAAAGGATGGATAAGGAAAAAGGTATTTTAAAAATTAAATAGATTTGTTTTGATTACATTATTTCGTAAGAAGTTCGATGGCAGTAGTAATATCGTTGAAAAGACTAATTTTTATTGTAAAATTTTTTTTTATAATTTTCAAGTTAATGGGATGAACACCCTAACTGCTTTTACACATAGATTTGGAATACACAATCACATACAATAGTTTTTTTCTGTAGATTTTTTTTTTGTGGAATAGACTAATTTAAATGTGGAAAACTATATCTATTGTATAGTAATTCGCCTTCAGAATAGCATATATCCGATATCCGAAAATTAAAATACAAACGTTAATAAAATAAAATAGGATAAAATTGAAATATAGATGATCCAAATTGTTATGCATGAGTGAATATGGTATTATACTTAAATTAACGAAATTGATGAAAATGTACACTCTAAAACCTAACTACCTACATTAATTGTAGTGAAATTCAACAGACCATAATTTTGTTAACTTTCACACTAAAAATGTGTAAAAATTTTACTATCTTAAACGTGTGAATTTCCCTACAAAAAAGTCTAATTTACTATCACATTTTGAGTGATTTTCAACAAAAATGTGTGTTTTCAACTAAAAAAAAGGTAATTTCGCTACAAAAGAAGTGTGATTTACAATTACAATTTCAATTATTTCAACGATGCTGTATTTCCCGGCAAAAAAAGTGTAATTCGAAAACAAATTAATTTTTTAATTATAATATATATTTTTCAGCTTAACAATAATAATTTACACAATTACTTAAAACTAATTCACAAATATTACATTTATATATAATTTATTTTATAATTTATATGTAAAATAATAAATTTTTTATAAATGAACACTAAATTATTACTTAATTCAATATAATTTCAAAAATGATTTCAATTACATATTTCTTAAACTTAGTATATCTTATTTAATAATAATTATAATAATAACTACATACAACCTCAATTAAGCTTTTTATTATACTAATTTTATTAAATTCTAAATTATAAAGAATTGTTTTAAATTTAATATTTTATAGAAAAATTATACTTTATTAAATATAATTATATTTTTTTGTATCATTACATATAATATAATTAACACCACGTTTGAAATTTGACTGACTTATGAAATATGAATGCTGACGGTTATTCAACGTAAAGTATCAAGTACGGTATAGTGGACAATCTTGCCATATTTTCAGATTTATTTGATTACCATATTTTTGGACAATAATCAAAGTTTTAGTTTTCTTCCCAAAAATGCCACGTCCTTTAAGATTTTTACAGATTTTACAAACTTTTCTGAATTTATTATAAAAATTATATTATAATATATTTGAATCATATCCATTTATATGTTTTTGATTTCGATGTTTCAAGTTTTTGTAAAAACGATATGGTAATACTAATAAATTATAAACTACATTACTTTTGTGTATTTCCACGCATAATTTGACGTAATTCCAGCAAACAAAACGAAACGTGTATATTTCCAATAGACGGCGTGGAATACAACATTAAATGCGTAAATACCAACAGTAAAATGTGGTATATTTCAATCGTGTAGTGCTAATTCACACATAAAATGTGTGATCAAAAAAATAATGTGAAATTACACATTTTTGTAGTGAAATAACACCTTTTATGTTGAAAATTAAACATTAACGTCTAAATTAACTATAGTAAACTGATTTCACGCGTTTTTTTGAGGTATTTTGAAAAATACACTTCGAAAGCGTGTTTTCACTCGCTTGATCGGAATTCTCTACAAAAAACGTTATAAAAAACTACATTGATTGTAGTTAAATCCACTCCATTTTTTAGAGTGTAGCATATATGTTCCAATATTTAATCTAGATCATTTCATTGATTATTATAAGCAAAATTATACATTAAGCCGAATATAATTTGCAGTCCGATTAGACTGCCATTGTAATTCGACATTAGACATCTATATAGTTGTGTTCCTTCATTTTTGGTACACTAATAAGCGAACATCTAGATATATTAACCCCTATAACATTACTAACATATATACCAACAAAAAACTATACAGTTATGAGTTTATATACTATTAGAGACTATCATAGACATTTTTTTTTTGTAAATCTTTATCACATGAGGTAAGTATATTTAAAAACAATTAAATCGCTAAAATTCTATTCCATTATAGTGATAAACTTAATTTTAATATTTATTCATAAATCTTAAATTGTAATAATTGGAATTAAATCTAATTATCAAATATTAATTCCTATACCATACTCTGGTATCTCATTATATTACTGAACCCAAAGAATATAAAATTTTTGAAACCTGTGCGTAAGCATATTTCATAAAATTTAAACATTTTTGTGGTATATTCGAATACTGATATTACCATTGTTTTAAATATGCAATGTTATTTATACTCGAATACCAAATGTAATATGATACCTACACTATAACAACTGAATTACTTATTATAAATGCTTAAAAATTGTCATTGTGTGGTTTACGAGCAGTGTGGGTTTTAATTTTTTACATCATTTTCATGCAACAACATATTACATAGTTGCATGATGATGAGGTTACAGTAGTTGTGAGTTGAACTGATGAGGTTGAACAACATAAAAAAAAAAAAAAAAACAAAAAAGTTGTTGAAACAAAAGATTTGTGTTTTTATTTTCACCACCCGCACAATGCAATTTCAAAAAAAACAAAAAAAAAAAACAAAAAAAAGTTTTCCAAATTAAATAAAAAAAAAAAAATAAACAACAAATGTGCATTAAAATGATGCAATTTTATTTTGTTTGTTTTTTTTTTTTATATTGTTTATTTTTTGTGTATGTTGGCGCTTGTTTTCCATTTGATGTAAAATTGAAAATAAAAAAGTAATTTGACGTTATCACACTGATGGCATACAAATAGTGTAATAAAAGTGAATGTGAATCGCATAATAAATATTCAATATTTTAAAATAATAATAATAAAAACAAAAACGCAAAAAAAAAAAAAGTAAATCTGTTTGTGGTTTGTGATCTGAAATAATAGATCCCATTCATATTCAACATATAAATAGAATTGGAGAATTGAAATTTTATTAGTCCATCACTTACTTTTTTTGTTTTAAATTTTTCAATTTTTCAAATTGGTTTTTAATGTTTAATATTTTTTAACTGAGCTTAATGGCGTCTCATTTTTAATTAAGAGTTGGAGTTATTAAGCATTATTCAGCTTCTTGAAGAGTTTAATATTTATATTTGACTTGAACTGAATACTAACTGTGTGTGTTGGTTTTTTGGTGTCATATGTAAGTTAATAGGATCTGTGTATAGGATCAACTGTTTTATTAAACTTTGTAAACTATTACATTAAAATTAAAATTAATAACAACCTGAAGTCAATGGAGTGTAGAATTCATCTTAATATCAACAAACATACTATCTATTCATTTATTATTTAAAAATAGGAACACAGTTCTTGGTCTAAATCCAAGAGTATATGAATTAAGTTAGCTCCAGAGCCTGCATCATAAATAGAGAGTTTAAATTGTATTTTTTAAACGTTTGTATGGTGACAGTCAGGTATGATATAATTATGTAATAGATCTAATAGGTGGTGTCTTTCAAAGATATATTTCATCCGGTTACCATTTCCGGCTACTGTGCACGCACAGAAATGAAATGGTCCATCTGAGACTGAGTTTTAATCTAACAACGGTGACTTTCATTTCCGTGCGTGCATAGCAACCGGAAAAAAGTAACCGGTTGATATATATCTTTGACAGACACCACCTATTAGATCTATTACATAACTATATAATTTAATAGAAGATAATATTGTTGTTTTTGTCTTAAAAATTAATAAAAGTTTTCGGTTTATAAGGTGGCAAACAAACGTGATGAAGTTTTTATCTGGGTCGGATATGATATCATTTTTTCGAAATCTTGTTTTTATTCAAAAACTCTTTTGCTTTTCGAAATCTTCCTTTATGAAAATTCCGTTTTTTTGTACAAACTACATTAATTTATTCTGGAAAAAGGCGGACTTGCAAAATTTTTTTGTCGTAAACAAAAGTAGAAAATAATTTTGTACAAAGTACACGCAGAGAACGAAATAGGATATCAATCACAACCTCCAAATGACCCAACTGTAATACAACAGTTGCCATGACACCGTGTAAAAATCATACTGACAATTCTTGGAACTTCTAATAAGAGTTTAGAAGATATCGTTGTTCGGCTGCAAAAAAAACGTATGAAGAAACAAGATCTACTAATACGGGAATAGGAGCTATATGTGGAGATATGACGAGTACTGTATGAAGGTATAAGAGAAACTACTAGAGGTATGGGAACTCTATTCGGAGATGAGACAGACACTGTATAAATACATAAGAGCCGTTAATATGGGTATGGGAACTCTATTCGGGGATATGACAACCCCTCAATGAAGGTGTAAGAGCAACCAGCTGTGAGAATCGAGTATTCAATAAACCTATTAAATTAAAATATTAGGTGTAGTAAACTGCAATACAGCTGTGAGAACCAAGTTATAGGTAATTTATCCGAAACAGATATGCCACAACTCGGAGACGAATTTAACCGCCGATTCATTTTATTTACTAGACCAAAAAACATTGCTGTAAGCATCAAACATTATGTATTTTGCTTTTTTCACGTGAACGACCTACACTATTATTCAAATAGCTAAATATAGTTTAATGCAGCTACAAATATGTTATGATAACTGTAAAAGAAATTTTGTAATGTAAATTCTGTTGTTTTAACTTACATTTTGTGAATGGAACGGTGCTACAACACAAATTTTTTGTGCGTGTACGTCGTTCATCCTCAGAAGACGTTATATTAAGCCAATATAAAAAAAACAAGGTTCCAAGATTATAAGAGACATAATTTCAATGTAAAATAAATTAATAAAATCGATTTTGGTTTTCGATTATCAAGTTTTAACTCGTTAAAATAATTCTGGACTACAAACTACAATTGTTTTTTTAAACAAAATTTATATTCAGTACATTATTATGTTATATATCAATTAAATATCGCTTCCTTGAGGGTCTGCCGACTCGGGTTTGATTAGAAAATAGATGTCATAACACCCTACTTAATTACTACTACACCCTACTCTTGATCGATTTATGAAATGTATATAGATCTAATTTGGCCTAAATGTGTGTTGTTAAATATTTATAGATTATTTACATCAAACGGTTACCTGACAAAAATAAATAATGTCCCAATAATGTGGGTACGTGGGCATATTATAATAATGGGCATATAAATAATGTCCCAATAATGCGGGCATAGCAGGAAAAGAAGCTGCAGATTATCTAGCAAGGAAAGCAGTGGATACAGCCTTTATTAAGCCAAGTTCGTTCTGTGGGGTTCCCTTGAACACAGCGAAATGCAATTAACAGCCTGTGTAGAGCAAAAAGCTGAGAATTTTTGGGCCAACGTTTCTGGAAATCGTAAAGCAAAAAAGCTCTGGCCCAAACGCACGCTCAAGAAAACCAAAACTCTTCTTGGCCTCAATAAGAATTAGGTAAGTATTTTTGCAGGGATAATAACAGGCAACTGCCAAATAAAGAAACATATTTTTAAAATGGGTCTAATAGACAACAACCTGTGCAGAATATGCGAAATAGAGGAGGAATCTATTGAACATCTACTCTGTGTATGCGAAGGGCTCACTCGCAGCTGACTTTGCCACTTGGGAGAAGCGTTCCCCGAACAATGGGAGCTACCCAGCATACAATTGAAGAATATTCTAAGTGTTATCACAACATCAGGTATTCTTAATTACTCAAACACTAGTTACAATAACTAATAAACACGGGTTATCACAATGAGCCAATTTGCGGATGCGGTGATATAGAGGACAGATCACCTCCCGGAAAAGCTCAAATTTAATCTAAATATATCGAACGGTTACGTATTTGAATTTGCTTCACCCATTTAGTTTCCGTACATTTCAAGTATTGTTTGATATTACATAAAAATAGAAACTAATTCAACGTTAATGTCTATGATGGCTATACCCGTTTTGAATCCCTTTGCCTTTTTTGTTTGTCATATCTATTCACTTTAAAATCATTTCTATTCGACTTAAAATATTTTCAACAATAATTTTTGATGGTTGATGTAACTAACATTTACTGATTGCACCATAAGAAAATATTCAGAAGCATCAATGGTTCTGTATTAAATAACTTGAAGAGGGAATCCATATAATTTTCGTTCCAGTTAATTTATTTAATGTTTCTAACCACATTATTGGTTACCTCAAACTTATATAGGGTGTTCAAATTTTAATTTAAAATTTTTTGAAAAAGTAAAATAAAGACATTGATATTGCAATCTCTTAATACAATTTATGTTAAGTAATAGAATCAAATAGCTTTAAATGCTGTATGAAATAGTTCGGGTTTAATACAATTCGTGAAAATAAATACTGAAGAATGAAGATGCTCTATCTATACGATTTGATATCTTAGATAACAAATTTTATATATTGAATATAGGGATTTAAATATTTAATAAAATTTTATTTTTATGTTCTGTAATATTAATAAGAATGAATAGAAAATAGAATATTGACTGAAAAATAATAAATGTGGGTTAAAGGAAAAAATTTGGTTGTCACTTTTAAAAATTGAATTGTATGGAGATTCCACTGGGTCAATAGATTAAAATAAAATATCATGAATTTGGATAGAATATTGACGAGGAAAAAATTGATACATTTAAGTATTTTAGGCACATGCACCTAAAACAAAAATGCAGTGGAATGAGCATATTTTTCATATAGTAGAAAATTTTGCCAAATTTTTAAGTATTCTTCCTCAATGTAAAATTTATTTTTTTCTAATAGATCTAGAATAATCTAGAATATCTAGAAAAATTGTATTCGATATTAGATGAAGCAGAATTGTCACGAATGGGCTGGCGAATCCCAAAAGTCACAATTTTACATTGAAAAAATCCAAAATCACGCCATACGTCCAATTGCGTGACTCTACCGTCCAGGTAACCCTAACTGTTAACATACATATTAATAGTTTCGAAATATTGAAGCTCTCTCTCTCTCTCTCTTTTATGGAAATCTCGTTGGAAATGACAGTTATTTTATTGGACTAAAATCAATTATTCTTCATTTCAAATAATTCCAGCGTAACACTAAGAAAGCTTCAAGTGCTCATTTCGGCACTCTTGAAATATCCAGGTGATCCTACAAAGTTTCACAAATCGTACCAAATATCTTGAAAATGTAACAAGAGGACAAAATAGGCTTATAAGACAGTAATAATTGGCACTCAGTGGGTCTATCCTAATAAGGGATCTCATTATGAAATTGATCAATCATATAAATCAGGTATCAAAGAACTAATTGGGTAATAGCACATTCAGCAGACTTAGAAGTATATTTTCAATTACCTTTACAGTTATAATACGCTTGAAAATTGTATTATAACTGTAAAGGTAATTGAAAAAATTAAATTGTAAGGTGAAGCGAAAATAACTTGAATTCTGAATTTTGTCTATGACTGGGATTTAAAAAATGGTTTGGAACTAAATTATCCTAAGTGTATTGTAAAATCCAATTTTTGCAAATTATCACTTATAAAATTTTACTATTTTCTATATAAATTGCAAGATTTAAATAGATCAAATAATTTAAAAGATCTGGGTGTTTATTTTGATGAAAAATTTTCCTTCCTCAAGGATCATGTTGAGATTACGTTATCACAAAGGATAATAAAAACATTTTAGAAAGCGAAATTCTATTGGCGCTTTAGAGGTTCATATACGTTAAAACAGAGCAGAAAAAACAGAATTGGAAAAAACAGAAAATGAAAGAACAGAACCATGGTAGGTAGGTAGGCAGTAGTGGCTGCCGACAGTACGCCGACACTCTTAGACGGGTGAGGTTCATTGTGATACCACGGAAACTTTCCTCGCGTACTACCTTACTCGTTGAACCAATTTAGGTTTTTAACGAAGCGGCGGAGGTTTTTGATACCAGTGTTTTCAAGATCACACAGCGAGTCTAGAAAAAAGGCTCCTAAATGGGTTTTTCTTTTATGGTAGAGACCAGGGCAGGAACAGAGTAGGTGTTGGACAGTTTCATCCTCCTCCTTCTCTCTACACGTTCTGCAGAAGTCGTTTGAGGGGAATCTCAGTCTTCTGGCATGTTTATCAATCAGACAATGACCCATAATGACCCATACCATAGCGCTAATGTCACACGTTTTCATAGTTAGTAGGTTAATGGATCGCTTCAGGTTCAACATAGGCCAAATTTGCTTGGTAATGTTGCAGTCTGGTCTAACTGACTATCTGAAGTTTGAAGCTTTTATTGCATCATTATTACAGTAATAAATTACAGGTGGCAAGAGGTGCACCCAGATTGCTGATTTCCGGAAGGATTTCTAATGTAGTGCTCTCTCTAGCAAGTTGTTCTGCCATGCAGTTACCCGGAATATCACTGTGTCCTGGCACCCATCGTAACAATATGCTGAACCTATCCGCTAGTTCGTCCAAAAATCTGCGACAGGCCAACACGATTTTTGAGTTGATGCTTACCGACTCCAGTGCTTTAATTGCGGCCTGACTGTCTGTGAGTGTACAGATATTTCTAACAGATAATACGCTGGATCTCAGCCAGTCTCAGGCTTCTTTTATTGCCATCACCTCCGCCTGAAACACACTAAAATGTAAACAGAACCATAAAAAACAGAATATACTACTGAAATGAAACAGAAAATGGAATTGAAACGTGAACATTTGTTTTTCATAAATGTTTAGGTGTCAAATCAAATTAGGATTTAGTAAAATAAAAGTTTCTCTGTGTTAAAGGCCAATGATCCTGAAAAAATAAAGAATTAAATAAAAATATTATTTTTGGAGATAGAACGTTTCGTAAAGCACCAGGCATTTTTTATCAACACTTTATACATGGCATGCTGATGTTGGAAATTCAGTTCCGTCCTGCATTTATTTTCTTTTACAAAAAAAAATTTTAAAACACTCTATTTTTTAATTTTCTCTTTTTTCATGGATTTCTCTGGTGAAAAAAGTTTTAGAATTACGGTGTAATTATTTGAAATGCTTACTACAATGTTGACGTAGTAAGAACTGAAAAAATTCAAAAAAATTTCACTCATTTTACCGTAAGAAGATTTCAATTCACAGAACGACCATTATATGACGCAAGATGTAAGAGGTTAGACTTAATTAAGTTGTCTAATACAAGTTTTGTACTTTGTGTTCCGTTCGCTCGGCGATATTTCAACATCGCATATTCATTCGTCCAATTTATTACAAAATTTGGGTTTAGTTATACTTCCGAGGCTATCTCAGTAGATAGCAAAACTTGTTACATACTGAACATAGACATAGAACTAATTATGATAGTAATTAACCGATTTCAAGATATTAAAGTATGCTAAATGATTTTGTAGCTAATATCTGTGATAATTGATGCTGTAGTGTCTGCAAATATGATGCTGTAGCCCCTGCAGGTAATAATGGTGTTTGATATCTTTTTATTAAAAATAATTTAATTTAAAGAACTTGCGTTATATTGTCAATTATTATATTTGTAAATAATTTTAAGTATTTATTTTTTTTATTTTTTAATTATTGTTTTTTTTTTATCTTAAATTATTGAATCTTTTTTAAATAAAATGACAATAATTTCGAACAAATGTGACCTTAATGGTTTATTCAAACCTTAAAAATCTAAAAATGTTGGAAGGTCTAGTCCATTGATTTGACCCTTCATATTTGCTCGTTCTTTCCAATGTTGTGCCTTATAATTACTGCTAGCGACTTTTTTTTAGCCTGCTGGGTATTGGAATGTTTTGTAGATCTCTCGCCAAATGGTTAGGGTGCTGTATATCTGTTTTTGCATTTTTCAAGTTCTTCATTAACTAAGGGTATATTCAAATCATTATGTAAATTGATATTTCCAATGTACCAAGGACCCTGAGTTATGGTACGTAAAATTTTTGATTGTATCCTTTGAATTGTTTCGATGTTACTATTAGAAGCAGTTCTTCATAACTGACACTAATAGGACCAGATTGGTTTCAGAATGGCTTTGTAAAACAACACCTTATATTCCAGATCTAATGTGGAATTTTTCCCAATAAGCCAATAAAAGCTGTTCGGCTTGAGTTTTAGCTACTTTTTTTTTGCGGTGATGTGCTTCTTCCATGCCAGCCTTTTGTCACGATGAACTCCCAGGTATTTTACCTCGTTGGCTTGGGGAATAGTTATCTCATTTGTGCTAGCTGGAGAACATAATCATTTCTTTAGCGAGAAGGTTATAAGACACTTTTACTCTCATTGACCTTCATTTTCCACTTAAAAAGCCATTCCCGTATCTGCTGTAAATATTCTTGTAAATTTGTAGATGCTGCATGTGGATTTGTGGGACAACTTAAGATTGCAGTATCGTCTGCGAAGGTGGATGTTAATGGGTTCATGTATTCCGGTAGATCAGACGTATACACTAGGTATAAAAGTGGACCCAGTACACTACATTGTGGGACGCCAGCGTTGATTTCATTTTCTTCTGATACATAGGATTTGAATCTAACTCGAAAGCGTCTATTGGTTTTTTAAGAATTTAGAAGTAGATGAGCCTCAGCTGGTAGCTTTTGTTTTATTTTGTAGATTAATCCAGCGTGCCAAACTTTGTCGAATGCTTGACTGACATTCAAAAACATGGCTGAGCAGAACTTTCTTTCTTCGAATCCTTGTTTTATTTGGGCAGCAATTCGGTGTATCTGTTCAATCGTGCTATATTCAGCTTGAAAACCAAATTTATGCATAGGAATTACCTCTTGGTTTTGTATTTGCGGCATTATTTTATGAACTATAATTTTTTCAAAAATTTTTTACAGCATAGGCAATAGACTTATGGGTCTAATTGTTCTACATTTTTTTTTTGTTTATTCTGTAAGAGTTAGTTTTTAATAGTTTTTAAAGTTTGCTTGGTAAATGAAATAAATAATCAAATTTCACTTAATGTAAATATTACTCAAAATACTATTATTAACCATTTTATTTCTATAGCTTATAAAATTCTATCATGTATTGATTGTTCTAGGTTAGCACGATACAATAAATTGATAGAAAAGAAAACCTATCATAAGATGCATTGTAATCTCTTATGAATTAAAGTCTTAGAATAAAATGATATCAAAAAATGACATTGCTAAAAGTAAATAAATTCTGAATTATCTAAATTTTATGTATTGGAAATTTTTTTTATAAACACCATTAGGTAATACTATTTTTTATTTTAGAAATTATATGTCTTCAAATTATTACATAATCGTAAATTTCTCTAGAAATCCAATGAATTCAAATTTGATTTCTTTGAATTGGCACCATAATCTACAAAATAAATTTTCAATAGAAAATAAGAAATCCTTCATGGATTGGCTATAATACTAGATGATTCTCTGTATAACATAATCTTACCGCACCTTATAAAATAATTTGTATATATATATATATATATATATATATATATATATATGGAATTCCCACAGGATTATTGTTATTGTTGAAAAGACGATTCTCTTTAAAAACCACAAATTGGTAACCATAACAAGATTGAAATAAAAAAAAATAAAAATAGAAATGGTAATATATTTTTATTTTTGTTATTGTAGAGCACATCCAGCAGAGTGTTGAAGTTGAAAAACATTTTTATGACGGCTATTCAAGTTACAACAACTTGTCAGATAAGGGTAATTTTATATACCGCATAGAGTAAATTGCATCCTTAGGTAAGAAAAAAATAAAGGGTAAAATAAATGGGATGAGATGAAATGGAAATTATTATTAAGTGAATTTATATACGTGTATAGTATACATATATATATATATATATACTCTTTTGAAATGAAGCTCTTTTGTGGTTTGTGCGATTATACCAACACGCAGAAAAACAAAAATAATACGCAATAAAAGAAAATTATTAAAAATTTTTAAAAATTCTAAGAAAAACTCAATGACAGGTTCTCTCCAATGGTTATTGAATCTCTGTGGTTTAACAATAATTTTCAATAATAATAATAATAATAATAATTGTTAGTTAATAAATTGTGATAGAAATGGTGTGGACAAAAAAAAAGTTTAAGTGTTATAAATATATATGTATATATTTATATATATATATATACAATCTTAAGAGTTAATTGACATCTTTTTCCCAGAAAATAATTAATTAATATTCTATAATGGATTAGATTGCTGGTTAAAACAATTAAGTATGTCATGTGATCAAACATCAAAGGGAATTTCTTTCCTGGAACTATTACAACAGTATTGAATTCAACAGTGTATATATAATCTTATATATTAATACGCTTAAACGTCTGTTAAACTTTTCACAAAGCTTTTACAACACAAAGCTTTTTTCAACTAGATTAGACAACTTTATTAGAACTATTACGAACGATAGTGTGCAAAATTTAATTTAATGACATAAACCACAAAACAATAAAACCAAAAACAAATTAAAATTAACCTAATAACAATTCACCTATTGAGCAATAGCTTTGATTATATCTGATTATATGAATTATATTTTAAAAAAAAAAAAAAAGTAGCAAAGACAAAAACCGCCAGAAAATAATTATCATATCGATAAAATAGCTTTATTAAAATATTATATATCGATAAAATAGTTTTGTTAAAGTATAAATATACCTCAACCATGTTCAGAAATTCCAAAAGTTGAAATTTATTTATTTTATTAACAAATAATTCAAAAGTATAAATTCAAATGCGCAATAGCATTGAGTAGATATTATATTGTACATTGAGAATCATAAACCGAAATTTACGATCTGCTAAGAACAATAAAAACAAAATATGTTATGACATTATTATCAGTTTCAATTCAATACACGGCAAATTTAGTACACATAAAAATTACAAAAACTTTAAAAAGAAAAATACAGTATTACAGTATTAAATACAGACAGACTACCCTTACCTACATCAGAGACCCTAGCGGTATAACAATATAAAAATAAAAACTGAAGAACGAGAGAAAAAGCATAATTATTGGCTTTACCCCTAACTATAATAGTCATAAGACGTCAATAAAAACTGAACAATAAGAAAAAAAGCATAATTATTGGCTTTACCCCTAAATATAAATGGCCCATAGATTCGATATGATTTAAGCCATAACCATATCATAACCTTCACTATAATCGTCATATCTAATCATACCAAAACGTCAAAATCAAAATTTAAAAGAAGTAAAATAAAAATATAAATTCTAAAAATAAATGTTTTTGTTTTATTATTTTGAGTTTTGAAATAGTTAAGGCTATTATGATAATAAAAAAAAAACAAAAATCGTGTCTATGACTATTTTAATGTGTTTTTAATGTGAGTGTGGCATGTATTTAGTTTAAATGCATTTAATTTCATATCTATACTGCCAGCGACATCTCTGTTCGCCACATTTTGTTGAAATGTACGTCTCTATTAATAGTATTTGTTAGGGAGCGTTTTGACATCAGATTTGATTTCAAGAAAGTTTTGTTTTACTTGTTATACAATTTTATTGCAATTACATCAAATTTTATTTCAACAGTTTTAATTACATATCTCAAAGATAAACAAATATAGTTGCAAAGTATAATATATTTCTTCATGTAAAATCCACTTTCTAAACTTGCAAAATACGAAGATACGAATATGCATTACGAGTACTAATAATAAATATTTATAAACTCATATAAATATACAGTGTAATTTCAGAACATTTATGAAATATAAATATTTAAATAGTAAATCAATTATTCTAAGTATTTGTATTGATAAATAATAATAATATTTCATACACATTTTTTGTATTTTTTAATGTATATCTTTCAATATATTGGCATAACACAACTAGAAGTTTATAAATACCATTTCTAGCAAAATGCACTTTTTCAACTTGCGAATAACGAAAATGCGTGTCGAGCACTATTATTTAAAAAAAAAAAGTAATGATATTCTATAACAAAGTCGGATGTCAAACTTTAATGAACAATACGTTATAAATACAATTCAAAAACGTATAAACGCTGCCTTATATAAAAGTTTTCTTCAAAACTATTAGCGGTCAAAATTAATTTATAATAAATAAATAAATACCTAAATAAAAAATATAAAAAAAATAGTTATAGATAGATCAAACAATATTGTAAATTACTAGCTATTCCCGGCGTAACATTCGCCGGTCTAGCATTAGCATTATAAATGAAACTATTTATTTTTTATTTGTTTATTTTCTTTATTTATTATGTAATAAAAAAATATGTAAAACATGTATTTTTTTTAAGAAAATAAAGAAAATAAATAAATAAAATAAATTGTTTCATTTATTATGCTAATGCTAGACCGGCGAATGTTACGCCTGGAATAGCTAGTATGTATTGTATAATTATTATTGTATGCAAGAAATTGTTCATATTTTAGTTGTAAACTTTCTCTATTTCTGACATTCTATTCAACAATATAAGTTGAAATTATTGACACTGTACAATAATAATGCAAGACTATCTATCATAACCATGCTATTTGTAGTTTAGACAGAGTGATGGACGAAAGCCAAAATTATAATTGAGTTTTATAACTCCAAAATCAAGATGTTATAGAAGTTAAATTCATTGAGCTCATATTTAAAATAAACTCGGGTATGCAAATGTCAGTATAGTGCAACTGAAATTACACTCACGTTTTCATTTAAATATTCGTAAATAATTTAGGAATTGAACTTTTTCATTGCGAAAAATGTCTGGCATCTAAGAGAATGCGAGAATAATTCTCATTACAAACAACTTTTAATGTTTCTTTCTATCCAAAGCAGGTTTTTTTTCTTAGTCGTACTAAACTTAGTTCATTTGCATTTTCATTATCGTTAGCAATTTCATATTTTGAACAAAATTAATTGAGGTAGTTTAAACTAATCCAAGATACTAAGGTAATTTTTATTGAACCTGTTAATCACTATTAAAATTATTTAATAAAATTGTTAAAGCAATATACTATACAAAGTAGGTGTAGAAACGGCAATGATATATTTTTTGTATTGAGTCCAAAATAATGAGATCACTCTCATCCGCGCGATGTTATTTGATGGCTTTCTGAGAGTGTCGCCTATCCATCTCCATTTCCTTCTTCTAATTTGTTTCGCTATGGGTTCTTCGCCGGTTAGTTTCCGGCATATTATCCTTAGGCATTTATTAATGAAGACTTGTAACTTCTGATTGATAATTTTTGAAGTTAACCAAGTTTCACTGCCTTATGTCAGGATTGATTTTACACAAGACCGGAATATTCTAAGTTTAGTTGCTCTGGATATTTGGCTGTTCCTCCATATCGGTTGCAATCTTCCAAATGCTGTTCTTGCTTTCCTTGATCTATTTTCTACATCTTCTTGAGCCCAACTACCAGTTGCTAATTATACTTTCCCAGTAGCAGAAATTGTTCACAAATTCTATTTGTTCTTCTTTCAACCTTAGATGTTCCGTGCTGGTGTTGTTTACTCTCATAGCTTTGGTTTTTTCCAGATTGATTTCTAATCCAACATGTTTGGCAACTTGTTCCGGGTGTTCTAATTTGCTCTACATGTCGCTGAATTTGTGCAAGAGAAGACAAATATCATCTGCATAGTTATTCCTCTTTTTGTTGAGAAACTTTTTTCTAGTATATTATCTTGGACGATTGTGAAGAGGAGTGGTGAGAGAGGGCATCCTTGTTTGACTCCTGATGAGGTGGTGAAGGAAGGACTTGTTTGTCTCCTGTGAATTACTGACAGTTCGGCTTCTTCGTATAGTGCTTCGTAATTTTTTTCTGGTGTTCCTTTGTCCCTTAGTGCTCTCCATATGGCTTGATTGTGTCGAAAGCTTTCTTGAAGTCAATTAATAGCATGTATAATGGTGTTCTATACTCAATTGATTGTTCTACTATTATCCGAAGTGTGTTTGCTTGATCGATGCAACTTCGATGAGACCAAAAACCGGCTTGTTCTTCACGAATTGTATTCTTCAGTTTTTCCTGCAAGTGGCCTTGAATTATTGCTATGCTAATAGAATCTAAATAAATTTAATCAAAATTGTATATAGCCCAAAAATGAGAAACATCTCTAAAGAGATTTTATGGTTGAAATAAATAAGTAAATAAATAAATAATAGAAGAGTTAGTATAGATAAAATGTACAGACAGCTTAAAACATTCTAATTTACTCGTCTCTTACAAATTTGTAAGTTATATGTTTGTGGGAACACATAAGATGGTAGAGTATTCCATAGTTTTGACATTAGGGTGATGAAAGAATTTTTAAATTTCATAATTCCGATTCGAAGAGGCTTTATTGCAAATTTGTAAGTATTACGCTGGAATGGTTGTATTTTAGGCATAATACTTTTTATTTCATGATAGAGAAATTACACAACAGATATTTATAAAACAGAGTGGCTGCTTCTACATTACGGCGATGACTTTATGATGTTAGGTGTTGTGTAATAATATCGCCTTCATTGATAGTTTTGATCGCTCGCTTTTGTACTAATCTATATGAACTGTAAGGTGGTACTGGGTGCATCGCCTAAATATGCGAGTTATATTCAAGTCAAGGCTGATTGAGTATATGTTTAGCATTCTGCTTAAGAATGCTAAACAATTCGCATCATCCTTCACGACAAAAAAATGTAATCGTGTCATGAAAATTTGTTGTTTATTTCCATTGCAAGAATTCTTATAGTTTCAAAGTTTTTTATATTTACCTTTTCGAATAGAATATTTAGCATTGCTAAGTTTTGCTTCGCTGATATGGTACAAGTTTGGGTTTTTGAAGCATTAAATTCTTATCCTAAATACACTTTATTTACCAGGTTATGTATTTCTTGAAGGTCGCTGTTAAAATAATAAGATATGTTATTTCGTCCTTTGTGAATTGAAGTTCGGGTCACTTCAATAAATACAAGAGATCAAGGGTACTATCATCAGCAAAGCTGTGAATCTGGTTTGAAATCATTGATAGCAGATCATTTATATAAATATTATAAATGCTGTTGAAAAAAATGTTGACCTTGAGGGACACCAGCATAATGAATTTTTGAGATATAAAGCCATCCAATATAACTTGAAATATGAAGCAGACTTGCTTAATATTTCATTCGATTAGTTGATAAGATGAAAAAAATCTTCTTTCAATTTTCTAGCATCTTTGAAAATCCAATTAAGAGGAGCTCAGAGTTCTATTTGGACTTTATAGTGCTATCGAACGGAGAAAAAGAAATTGATGATAGACATTCTTTACAAAATATAACAAGCCTTACAGCAGTAATGCAAATAACTTCAAAACATATTTATTCATAGATAACTTATTTTGGGATATACGGGTGCTATAAGGAAGTTGTAACTTCCAATCCAACACCAAAATATGGTATATGTAAATATAATATAAACTCTCCGATAACTGTCCCATCACTTTGAAGATTCGTAACCGAGGAAATTCAATTTAAAATAAAAAAAAATCAACTGACACAAAAAAAATGATTGATTTTGACCAATGGAAAAAATGATTGATATCTTTGCCTCTTGCATTGTAAAAGCTCACCTTCTACAAATTTTGGAATTTTTCAAACTAACAATCAAATAGGGCTCTGATAATATTCAAATTTAATGGGAATTAAGTCTATGTAAACATTATATTTTTGATGTTAACTGTCAGGGGCATCTATATATCTTTATGTCTATGGATCCAGTAGGTTCTTTGTGTTGAGTACAATTTTTAATACTTAACAATTCATCTATACTTATAAAAGGGAAAGTTTGTTTGTTTGTTTGTTCGCTATACACGCCACAGTTTTAAAGATATAGCTCTGAAGTTTTGCACAGTTATTCATGATTGAAAAGGGGACCGCATGCGGTACTTTGTAAATCCATCAAATGACAGGTTCGGCTTCCCCAATTTTCTTTCAGGCATGAAAACTTACACTTAAATACTCTTTTATAAAAAAAGAAAAACGCCCGTTACCGATTTCAAAAATTTTTACTGGTTCGGGTGGGTGCTGTACAACCCCTAGCACGTATCAGGAATGTTTCAAAAAAGGTTTGTGTTATAGACTTAAAAATTTATTCATAGGTATTATCCTGCAAAAGTATTTTCGAATTTTCGAAATCAGTATAAAGATTTTACATGGCTATGTGAATTAGATACAAAAATGTGACAATTCGTTTTATTAATCTTATTAATCAGAAAATACTGGAGAGTGTTCCATGTATACAAATCGATAGATACAGTTATCGATGAAAATGAAGTTGTTGTTCCTGATCAATTGGAATTAAAAGTAGTAGCTTCAATATTGCTGCTACGAAACTTGAAGAAGCCAAAACTACGGTACTAGATTATGAATAAGAACTTGACATCCTCATTTCATTTAAGGAAAAAATTCAATTGATTGTGGAAAAGATGAACATATCTTTATTCCAAGAATACCTCAACAGCAAGGAACGTATTTGCTTATACTTCATCAAAGAAAGATCACCAAAATATTGTTTATAAAGAAATAATTTTAATATAAGTATAGTTTAAGTTGCATTATTGTTGATTTTGTTATCGTAGTGAAAAAAAAATATATTAGAATAATTTTGATAAACCATTTTTTGATTCATAAAATCAAACTTCATTGAAGTAAATTCGATACATTTTGTGATCGACACGGACAACGTTGGGTAACTTTGTTAGTATGTTTATATAGATTGATATCTGTAGGCCTAATCAAAAATTCATGTTGTGTTATGGATCAACCTAACAATTATATTAAGCTAGAAGATAACCATGATTTGGACTCAGATCACTCTGCAGTCATACTAAGTCTATATGAAAAGGTTATTAAGAAACAGTCGAAACCTCTGCTAACGAACAAGACAACTGACTGGACTAGCTTTAAACAAGAAATAGAAAACAAAATAAACATAAAAACAAAACTAAGATCCAAATGTGATATAGATTCTGAAGTAGAAAATTTTATTAAAATTATTCAAAATGCTGGATGGAATAATACAAAAAATTGTGAATATAAATCGGTAGGATTCAACTACCCTAGAGAAATATTAAATATGATAAAAATAAAAAGGAGAGCTAGACGCAGATGGCAAAAATCGCGTGATCCGGCAGACAAAACTCTGCTAAATAGGTTAACTCAGAATCTTAAAAGAAAAATTAAAGATCTTAAAAATGAAAATTTTGAAAAATATATAAAAAATTTATCAGCTAAAAGAGAAAATAACTACTCGTTGTGGAAAGCAACAAAGAGTACAAAAACCTCGATCTCTCAAATCCCGCCAATCAGAATGAAAAGCGGTGAATGGGCGAGAGATAATAAAAATAAAGCTGAAACATTCGCAGATCATCTTGAAGAAATTTTTTGTCCAGACGAGACAGATTCGGATGATCTCACTGAAAAAAATAATAATTGGCAAGAAAATGTTATATCACCATTTTCAGAGAGTGAAATAGTTGAACAAATTAAAAAACTCAGAGATAAAAAAGCTCCAGGTTTTGATCTAATTACATCGGAAGTCCTGAAAGAACCTCTGAAAAAAGCTATAACAATGCTAACACGCATTATAAACGCTGCTATAAGAATAAGGTATGTGCCGAATATGTGGAAAATAGCAGAGATAATTATGATACCAAAGCCAGGTAAGCCCATAAATGAGGTCAAATCCTACAGACCAATATCATTACTACCAATAGTATCAAAATTATTTGAAACACTATTATTGATTCGAATGAGACCGATCATAGAAAATAGTAATCTGATTCCAAATTATCAATTTGGCTTTAGATCTAAGCACTCGACAATCGATCAAATTCATAGAATAACAGACATAATAGAAAAAGCTTTAGAGGAAAAGAAAGTATGCTCTACCATATTTCTAGATGTAGCCCAAGCTTTTGATAAAGTATGGCATCGAGGCTTAATAAATAAACTAAACAATATGTTACCTAAACAATACATAGATATACTCTCATCATATCTAGAAAACAGACTATTCAGAATAAAACAAGACGAAGAGTATTCTACTATTAGAGATATTAAAACGGGTGTGCCTCAAGGTAGTATTCTGGGTCCCATACTGTATTTGCTCTACACCAATGATTTACCAGAAATGGAAAATATAACTGTAGCTACATTCGCTGACGATACTACGTTGATGGTAGTAGGATCAAATATTGACGAGGCTACGATTAAATTGGAAAGAGCAAGCGACAAGCTATACCTCTGGACAAAGAAATGGAAAATTAAACTCAATGAGTTAAAATCAGTACATGTAAATTTTACAAATAAAAAATTAGAAAATCAACCACCATTGGTAAATCTGAATGGGGTCAATATACCCCAAGAAAACAATGCTAAATACCTAGGAATGACATTAGATGTCAAACTTAGATGGAAAGAGCACGTTAAAAAGAAAAAATTTTAGCTTGAAAATAAGTATAGAGAAATATACTGGCTCTTAGGTCGTAATTCTAAATTACCTATACATAACAAAATTTTGTTATATAATCAGATACTCAAACCGATATGGTTGTACGGCATTCAAATATGGGGATGTGCCAAACGAACACATATACTTGGTATACAAAAATTCCAAAATAAAGTCTTGCGCAACATGGTAAATGCCCCCTGGTATGTTCGCAACAGTGATTTGCACAGAGATCTAAAAATTCCTTGCATAGAAAATGAAATAAAAAGATATGCAACAAAGCATATAGCTCGTCTGGAGGGTCATGTTAACGTTGAGGCCACTCAACTGCTAGATAATCAAAATGATGTCAGAAGGCTTAAAAGAACTAAGCCACTAGATTTAATACGATAGAATTTCGTAAACTTTTTCTTTAAGAAAATCAAAATAGCAATAAATTAATGGTTAGTCCGTTGGACTAGTATTAATGGGAGGGGTGTGGTTTAGTCAGTAAAAATCTGGCACACAATGGAAGCTTTTGCCTATGTGCATTGTGTCTATGAAGATTCCCACCAATCCACGCAAAAAAAAAAAAAAAAAAACAAAAAAATGGATCAACCTCTGGTTTTTATAATAAATCTAAGGAGTTTTTTCTATCATCTTTTTTCATATGTAATTCTTTATTATGCAATTCTCAACAGAAGTCTACTACATGTGAGCAAAATTCAAAAATAATTCATATTTATCAGACAAATTTTTTTAAAGATCATTTATTTTTGTGCCTGTTCCTGGTTGATTGTTTATGTATATACTTTTTTCGATAAAGAAACATTGAAATTCAGTAAAATATTTTAAATTAATTTCTTAGTTTTGATTGTGGTATATTTTAAAAATATTTAATGAAAAAATCGATAACTTTTAAGAGTGAGTGTCAGTTCATAATTCGATTAAATTCGATTTAATGGCCCACATTCATATTATATTATATTTTCTTTGTTTATAATTTATTAGCCTTCAAATTCTGCTTTACTTTAAATTTCATGCTTATCAGGTTCTTAAGGTTTTTATTCAAATGAATTTTAACTCTAATTACCTTCAATTCATACTTAGAATTCATTTTAAAAATTTATTTATAACTATTTTTTAAGGGTTTACTTAAAGAATTAAAATATTTTAAAGAATTTTCCATTTAAATTCAGAAAATTTACTGCATCCATTTTTATTTTTAGTTTTCTTTTTTATGTACGTAATTGGGAAACTGATTGCAAATTAAGAATAGTTGTTATAAATACTGTGGTTGTTATTTTTCATAAAACTTTATTTTTGTTCAAGTTTTTCATCATTGTTTCTTGTTATTTTTGTTATTCTGTTTTTTTTTTGTATTTATTATTATTGAAAATATTTTTTACGATACTCTGATATTTTTGTTATCCTTTCATAAATAAAAGGAAAAATAATAAAATGAAATGATTGGGATGAGTTGTTGAAATTTGCATAATAAGTTTCTGAAATTTATTGGAAATCAATTTTTTTTTCTCAGTTTAATCTGAAACAAATTTATTTTTGTTTTTTTTTTTTTTTTTATAGCTCATTTCAATAGGGGTGGATATTAAAAAATTATTGTAATTATTCAATCGTATATCAAAATTCGAGTTCTAAATAATATGATGAAAATGTTATTGCAAAAATAAATTCTGTCATGTCATTTACAAAATAAGAAGCCAAATTTAAGCATGCTAGTTTTGATGAACGTAGGTTAATCAATGATCTGAAGATCATTTGTGGAAGAAAATAGGCGATGAAATGTATATATTCTGCTTTTGAGATTTAAGAATAATTTTTTTTACTTCGTTGCAAGATTCCTGTATGAATTTGTCAACACAATTGAAAATAACTGATAATACCAAATGAAGAAAAACAAGCTCAAAGTTATAAGAAACTTAGGAGTCTGCTGACATCCGAAATTGAACTTACATGATTTAATGCAACCGGAATCAAACCAAATAGTAATTAAATTTTGTCAAAGATAATTTACAATTTTCTTATTAAAAGTGTTTCATCTAGAACCCATCACAGCACATTCGGTAAAATTCTATTATAGACAATCCCCAAAAAGATTTAATTTATTTTATTTGTTTGATTTTTCAATCCATTTATTTTTAATTCTTCAATATTATATACTCCTGTTGATGAATATCAATTTGTATGTGTACATAATGTATGTTATGTATTTATACATATATATTATATTAGGGTGTCTCGCAAAAGTATCAAATCATAGAGTTAAACCATAGATTAATTAACATTAATTGCTATTTAATCTATGGTTAAACATTGAGGAAAAATCAAAAACTGAATAGTGGACATTTAGAAGTAGTGGTAAACATTTAGAAATTATGTATAAAAAATAAAAGTTTTTTATTGCAGTTTTTCAAGTTTTTTTATTGTTTTTAAGTTTTTTTAATTAATTACATATTACATTATTATTTTGTTTCTCTCCTGTATTTGTTTTTCTTTCAGTCAATAATATTTTCCACCATTAAGTGTGACTTTATTCTGATTTACTACCGACCTATTTCTAAATTTTATTTTAATCAAATTCATCAGGCTAAATTCTCTTTCACAATCAACACTCTCCACTTGAAAGGTTCCACAGATATCAAACAAAATTTTTATATTTTGAAAACTATCTTCACGAAGAACCAATTGAAGTAGATCATTGAAATTACGACTATTGTTTTGGAATTTTTCCGTAAATAAATATTTTAAATGTTTATACCATCTATTATTATCTTATTATCCATGTTTGGGCTGAGATTTCCATATTTAAAAATTATTTTGTTTTAAGTTTTCATTGCCATAATTAAAATCATGTTGACAATAGCGTTTTTATCAAAAGCATTCCAAAGGTCAGCATCAGGAAACTATTTATCCAAATGGTAGCAGAACTTTTCAACAAATAAAATTATCCCAGATGATATATTCATATTATTCTTGCCTTCATCTACAAGAATTTCAGTAAATTATATCACCAAGATGCTGACTTCTTCATTTTGTGATGATCAATTTAGAATATTGATGCGCTTCCATAGTTAATTCTGTTAATTCTGTAAAAACATAACTTAATGAAATCAATGATATACGATTTACATTATTTTCTAAAGCTGTTAAGCAATATCTTGTGATTGGATCAACTGAATTGGAACTATCAATCTTTTCTTTGCAATATTCTATTAAGCCATCATAGTTCCAAATAAACGAAATAATCGCAAAATGACGAGAAAGCCAGCATATTTCATTAAGAGGCCGGACTAAACTTCACAATCCATTATACTAGCCATTTCTTCAAAACTATATTTTAGATGAACGATGGAACATGGTATTACTGTTCGCAATAATGTTTCTATTTGGGCCATAAGAGGTATACCTTTCCAGGCATCATCGATTCTAAAATCCTCTCTATATGCCACACAATGCGTAACAAATTGTGAAATTAAGTAACCAATTTCTTGTGTTAATAGTGCTGTAACTCCCAGCATTACGACAATTTCCATCAGATGTTAACACTACCATCTTTCGCATATCCAGATTAATAGTTGTATAAAAACATTTTATGGACTCCACAACTGTCACATGCATTTTCAATTTTCCGTCACATGCATTTAATTGTATTATACCAGCAAAAACAGTTTTATAATTAAAATTAAAGCAGTATTTTATATAAATAATTAACATTTTGTAAACGGAAATATCAGTACTTTCATCAGCTATTAAGCAATAGAATTGTGTCATTCTTATTATATTTGCCTTAATTAACTTGCCTTGGACTTTATATGTTTGTTTCAATTTGCTTCAATTCAACAAAATACCCATTTCAATAACCATTTAACCAAAGTCTATCCATAAAAAGAGTATGAACTCATGTATGTATTCATTTGTTTGCACACAAATTCATATGCAAATTTGATAAACATTGTCAGAAATAGACGATAATAAGAATTTTACGTGTAAGAAAAAAAAATATAGTTCAAAAGAGAGTAACAAAAAAAGTTGGCTGAAATTAAATAAAAAAATTTTCGACAAAAATTCGTTGAAATATTTAACAATATTATTTTCTAAATTGTATCAACTATGCATAAGATTTTTAGGAGACCTAACTAAAACAGCGTTATCATATTCTTTAAATTCTGTGATTTGTAAATAGATGTTGTCCTCAGTATTATTTTATAACCGTATACCAATATAATAAATATTTAGGTTTACTAATATAATTAATAAAAAATAATAATGTTTGTAACTCCAAATTATTACTGACAAAAATATTAATAATATTTTATATTATTGTAATGTAATTATAATTTAATATTTTTAATAGGTATATACGAAAATAATAATGTTTAAAACGAAAATATTAAAATTATAAAAGATCAGAATTAATCATCGTATAAGGGAACAAACTAAATTAGAACTAACATTTTTTGCCACCCTGCCTGATATAAATAATGGGAGGAAACGAAAACAAATCCAAAGGAGAATAATGAGAACGCAAAATTATTTTACAGTATAAAGCAAAAGGCAAACATCTGTTTTGCACCTTTTCTCTCTCATAATAAATTTGGTATACAATAAGTAAATGTAAATTTTACCTCTTTTAACTAATGATATTTTGTTCGGTTTGAGATTTCTTAAAAATTAGGTTTACGTAAAATGGGAGTGAATATTCTTGTTAATATAGATTATAGATAATCTTTGCATTCAACTAAGGTGAAATTTACATATGTGTGTGTACTAATAATGGAATATGGATATTTGATAAAGTTAAAATTTGGTTTCTCTTTAAATTCACTATATTTATTGACATTTCTATGGTGTAAAGAAGCAAAAAAAAAAAAAAAAAAAACGGAATACAAAATAAATGTGTGCAATTCAAATCATTATCATTATATTTCAATCATTTTCTATTACTATTCAATTTCAATTATTATCATCATTTTTATTATATTTTTTTTGTGTTTTTAATTTGGTTTCTTTTATTAATCTCTTTCTTTTATTATTTCTCCTTCTCTCACTAAGTATATGTGAATGTACGTACATGTGTCATATAGGGCTTGCATTTGTTACATACATAATCATATGGCTTAGTTTAATTGAAAATAAAATGCAAACATTATTTATGGAAGAAAACAAAATTTGAACCTATCGGTTATCTACCACTCAGTTAGAAATTACTCTTCTCGCATGTAAAAAAAGTTCAATTTCGATTTATGCATGTGTATATTATACTTTTATATGCCAATTTATGCTTAGGCAGCGTTTACACGTCGGACAAAATCGAATTTTATCGTAGATAAAGTCGGATGAGTATTTACATTTCAGACTTTTTCTCAGGTTTAATCTACGATTTTACGTCAAATATTTTTTGTATTTAACAGGGTTTTTTTTAATAAAGTGCGTAATTTTTTATTGGTGAAAATTTTTTAATACGTAAATTAAAAAATTCAAAGGTATCTAATCAAAACTCTCCAAAAAATTTTTAAAAATATACCTACATATTTTTATAAACTTTGTTACAGTAATATAAAATATAATTATACATTTGAAGTATGAGCAATAATAACCAAATTGCGTTAGAGTGAATTTTAGTGCCATTTGATTATATGTGTTGTTCTTTGAAAATATATTATTTTTCATTAAAAAAATATTTTCACTAAAAAGTCGAAAATAAAATAAGGAAAAAAAAAATTAGCCGAACTTTTTACCAAATCTCATAGAATTTCGGCTAATTTGCTTTTTCCGTAATTACAATCATAACTAGCTATAACAACATTATATCAATTTCCGATTCTAAAGTTTATTTTTGTAGTTTTAGTACGCTTAAATTGAAGGCAAATATTTCTAAAAAAAAAGTTTTTTTTCCTTATTTTATTTCACTTAATATTTCTTGTTGGATAACGTGGTTGATGCACTCAAAGCATTATTTTTACTCCTTCAATTTTCTGAAATCTCTACATATTTCGCAAAATGATTGTTTATTTTTTGGACTGAGTTCATTGAATTTCAATCATTTTAATGGCAGGAACAACATAATCTATTAAAATGTGGATGTTATCTTTACCAGCTTTTGTTCCAGAAATTGTTTTTGTACAATTTTCTCGATCTTGCTGCGATCTTGCTGATTAATTTGGCTATGCTATTTAAATCGATAACAATTTGCACAGCCTACTAAGAAAATATTTATTTGAATTTATCAATTTTTTATTAAAAAAAATTTTCTTGGGACTTTTTTTTTAAATAACTAATATTTACAATCAAATTTCTAATGCGCAATTTAAAAAAAATCCGTGCGCAATTGTGCACTTGCGCAGCTTAGAGGAAACGTTGCTTACAGCCATATAAAATGAAATAGGAGTAGTTACAATGTCATCTAAAATTTATCTCAAGTCCTCTTCTAATGCATTATCAACTGCTGGGCTGGGAATTTTTATTGAAAGCTATCAGACCTAGAGCCAAATTTTATTAAATTTTTATTAAGCAGATAAAATTATTAAAGCTTGCTTTCTTAAACTAATAATTTGCTTTAATGTACGTTTAGTGTACTTTTTTTGTTCTCTATATTTCGAGTAAAACATCCCGACTTTGTGGTTTGAAAATCACAAAAGAAAAATTTTATTCCAAATTATTGTTTGTGTCAACCTCCGGTTCTATCATTCAATGTTTGCGGGACACCCTACCTTGTATGTAAATACAAAAGAAATATTTATAAAACGAGAATATGATTTATACATTTTGGAATAATAAAATTTTATAAATTTCACTTTATTGTTTTCATTTAATAAAAAAAAAAAAATCATTTTTGGTAATATTTTTGTGGATGAGTGCATGTGTGTTATGGTAAGGTTTATTAATTTGTCTGATATTTTTATTATTTTTTCTTTATATTTACGATTATATAACAAAAATAAACAAATTTTGTTGTTGCATTTTAATTGTAAATATTTTTTTGTCTTTTTTTTGTCCTTTTTTGTTCCTGTAGCACGATAGTCTGATATAGGTAGTTAGTAGGTATCAAGAGGAAGTGTTTCTCTCTTACTGTGAAAATCTGAGAAAATTTTGTTTTGATTATAACATTTATTTTTCATGATAGCTTTTAGAAAGCAATGTGGAGCTTAAAATTTGAATAAAATTCTATTTAGTATCTATTAAAACCGAATTAAACCGAAAACAAAGTTATTCATCATCATCATCATCATCATCATTGTCGTGTAATCCTATCCGTGTGGCATCAGGCGTAATATTTGGGGATCTAATAGGGTGATGATGCGATTTATGGTTATTGTATTCAGCTTACGCCACTTAGCTTCTGCTACATTATTTTCCTATTCTCACCTGCTGTGCCCTGTCAACTCTAGCAATTCTTTCGATCCGTTTCCAATACCGGTGTAGTAGGATGGGCGGGAACTGAAGAGAGTGGAAGCATGAAGTATATCGGATAACTGTGGAAGTAAGATCCATGCTCGGATCTGAGCTATTTTCACATTTTGAATTTAAGGGTATTTTGCGGAATCATGTATGCAGCGTCTGCATCTCATCGTTAGAGCGGCTACAAAAGACGTTTGTACTCACAATGAGCGGCCTGTAAGGAGATGAATACGACTATTCAACGGGCGAGCATAGATTTAAGCTTGTGGTTAATATGTGATAAATACCTCAGAAAACGCTAAAGGGTCAACCAATTGATAACATTTCATGAAACATGACAACAAACGGTAGATCTGCCAGAGGTAATACCGATACAATCACGGCTAATCCACATACAAGCTCAGTTGTCGTAAGCCACGCATCGGATTTGTGGTAGCAGCATTTTTCATGTGTTGGTTGCGAGCAGAACACCGAGATAACCGTATCGGAAATAAATGATTGAAATCGTCGCGTAAGCACGGAATGTGGTAATGTGATTTGAAAATAAAGCAACAAAGAAATTAATTCTTGAATCAAACTTTGTTTTTATAATTATTTGAAAACTGAATTAGTTTTCAGCACAGATCTTTATGAGACAAAAATAAAAAATAGCCAAATTTGTTGAAAAATTTCAAATCTTATGTTATGAAAGCTCTACTTTGGAGCGATGGATTTTTTGCTATTACGACGTGATTAAGATTTGTTTATGAGTTTATAAAAGGCTTCAAAGTCAAGCATTGACTACGTTTCAACTGCGGTATGTGCCGAATATGTGGAAAATAGCAGAGATAATTCTGATACCAAAGCCAGGTAAGCCCATAAATGAGGTCAAATCCTACAGACCAATATCATTACTACCAATAGAAAAACTATTATTGATTCGAATGAGACCGATCATAGAAAATAGTAATCTGATTCCAAATTATCAATTTGGCTTTAGATCTAAGCACTCGACAATCGATCAAATTCATAGAATAACAGACATAATAGAAAAAGCTTTAGAGGAAAAGAAAGTATGCTCTACCATATTTCTAGATGTAGCCCAAGCTTTTGATAAAGTATGGCATCGAGGCTTAATAAAAAAACTAAACAATATGTTACCTAAACAATACATAGATATACTCTCATCATATCTAGAAAACAGACTATTCAGAATAAAACAAGACGAAGAGTATTCTACTATTAGAGATATTAAAACGGGTGTGCCTCAAGGTAGTATTCTGGGTCCCATACTGTATTTGCTCTACACCAATGATTTACCAGAAATGAAAAAAATATAACTGTAGCTACATTCGCTGACGATTCTGCGTTGATGGCAGTAGGATCAAATATTGACGAGGCTACAATTGCAAAGAGCAAGCGACAAGCTATACCTCTGGACAAAGAAATGGAAAATTAAACTAAATGAGTTAAAATCAGTACATGTAAATTTTACAAATAAAAAATTAGAAAATCAACCACCATTGGTAAATCTGAATGGGGTCAATATACCCCAAGAAAACAATGCTAAATACCTAGGAATGACATTAGATGTCAAACTTAGATAGAAAGAGCACGTTAAAAAGAAAAAATTTGAGCTTGAAAATAAGTATAGAGAAATGTACTGGCTCTTAGGTCGTAATTCTAAATTACCTATACATAACAAGATTTTGTTATATAATCAGATACTCCAACCGATATGGTTGTACGACATACAAATATGGGGATGTGCCAAACAAACACATGTACTTTGTGTACAAAAATTCCAAAATAAAGTCTTGCGCAACATGGTAAATGCCCCCTGGTATGTTCGCAACAGTGATTTGCACAGAGATCTAAAAATTCCTTGCATAGAAAATGAAATAAAAAGATATGCAACAAAGCATATAGCTCGTCTGGAGGGACATGTTAACGTTGAGGCCACTCAACTGCTAGATAATCAAAATGATGTCAGAAGGCTTAAAAGAACTAAGCCACTAGATTTAATACGATAGAATTTCGTAAACTTTTTCTTTAAGAAAATCAAAATAGAAGTAAATTAATGGTTAGTCCGTCGGACTAGTATTATTGGGAGGGGTGTGGTTTAGTCAGTAAAAATCTGGCACACAATGGAAGCTACGTGGCTCATTGTGTCTATGAAGATTCCCACCAATCCACTCAAAAAAAAAAAAAAAAAAAAAAAAAAAAAACTGTGTAACCAATATTTAACACTAAACGAAGTTAAAAGCTGGTTTTAAACACACATAGCTAATCATTGTCAGTCAAAAAAAAATTGTAAACACTTGTTTGAATCGAGGTAAGATGAATAATCATTTGGAGTCAACCAATAGCAACAAATTTATTAATCGGGTAATGGAATAAAAAATAAATCATTTAAAAAATGCTAATTGACTTTCCAAAAGCAACTGGAATAGCCACTTCCACATACCTACATATAATTAGGGTCAAATAAACGTCAAATATAGTTCTTTATTATTAAGGTCTGATTTAAAACTTTACTCTTTTAAAGAGGGGGGAAAAAATAACTGGTCAGAAATCACTGGTCAATGGCGAGAAAAGCTGAGGAAAATCGGAATAAATAAGGTGCAAATTTTGCAAAGTAGACAGACTTTGTCACCTTTGGACAAAAGTATGCTCAACCAAAGGATCTCTTAATCAATTAGCTTAGAAGCATTTTCAGTCCAGATATTTTATAGATTTAAGTCCAAAGCGTTATACCACTTTGTGAATTAATTTTCATTTCTAAACCCCTTGAATTTTTTTTGAATATACCAATTCAGATTTGTTGCTAAAACTGAAGTTCAAATTGACACTATTAAAATTTGCATTTAAGTATTTAAGTATCAGAATTTTATATTTACAACTGCATAAATTTTCTTGAAATAAATTTTCCCAATTTCAATTTTAAATTATGACTATAAATTTTTTTTTGTTCAATTTTAAATCGAATTCGAATTGATAAAATTAAATTTTTATTACATATTTTTAATTTCGATATAAAAATAATATTAACATTTTTTTTTGTATTCTTAACTTTACAATTTAAATGGCATCGTTTAAATATGCAGAAAAAAAAATAATTTAAGTGTTACTAATATTATAAATAACGGTAAGAAAAAATAATATAAAGTAAAAATTGAATATTTTTAATGTTTTTGGTACACACAGAATTTAACTGAAATTAAATTGAACGGCATATGAATTTCATTTTCAGATTTTTATATTGAAATTGAGTTTTTTTTGCAGAGTAATTCCCTAAAACAACAATAATTAACAATAAATAGATCAGTCGGGTCGGTGAATCAAAAATGCTCAATGAAGTGCTAATTGGTTTTCCAGAAGTACCTGGAATGATCACTTTCATCTACCTACCTCGCTAATATTGAATAATGTTAATTTTGACAGGTTTAAATAGGATTGATATTTAGTAAGATGATATAAAAAATAATCTCAAATTTTTTTTCGTATTTTGTAAGGTTTTTGTTAATAAATTACGAAATTTTTTGTTAAATTGAGAGCTGTACAAAATATTATTTTTCTCTTCTTCTTCTTACACACCTATAATTTCATATATTTGTCATACATTTATTAGTGTTTTTGGTATAATATGTTTTGCCTGAATTTTGTTATTCATTCTTAAATGTTGTTAGTTTTAAAAATGCTCACTTTACAAAATACCGAAAATTTTCAGGAACATTTCTGATCGCATTTATTTTTTGTCACATTATCGCCTTAAAAAATTTCACTGCAGTTTTCATTCATGTAATATCTTGTTAATTGCTTACAGATGTCAGCAAAGTATAAAAATAGCATATTATTGAAATTTTAAGACAGCAAATTATGAATACTTGATTCGGTTAGGTTCTTTTATAATAGAAAATTGCAAAGATTAAAAAATTTTAATCAAATTAACATTTTCTTAGAAAGAGTAACTCCTTTAAAAGGTAAAATTAGAAGGTTATGTATATGAATTACCTTCATTATGTAATTCGATGTTCACTAAAATTTTTAAGATAATGATTATATATAATTATGTATCTCTATACAATGTTGGGGTTTTACATAGATTTTGTATTAGATTTGTAATAATTAGGGTTTGCAGAAATACCGAATTTTTCATACCCCATATCGGCCTTGGGGTATTGCTATTCACTGATATTAAAATACAATAATAGAAATAGTTATACGTATACAAACCTCGAATATAAAAATAATTAAATAAAACAATAAATTTATTGAAACAATATTGACATTAAATTCAATAACCATATTTTATTGCCAAAAATTATATTTGATTTATTTTTAATGAAGTAAGCGTTTGGAAAACATAATATTACTAGGGTTTTGTCGCCCAAGCGAAACTTTATTTTCATTTGAAATATCCCAGCTGTAGAAAATTATCTTTCGCAACCCACACTTGTTGGCCTATTCGATTTTAGACCTTCAAAAACCTTCATTAAATATTTCTTTTTAGTTTCTTCTTCTTCAAAGAACAAAATTTCTCTTTTTACAATTTACGCAACATCTGTTGACCCCCAAACTATTGGCTTTACATACTAAACAGAAAAAACTGATTACTTAAATCTTACCTTATCTAACACACAAAAAAAACACTGAAAAATATTGATTATGCAATGCCGGTATTGAACAGAATTAATACCGGTATTATAATTTTACTATTTTTGCTCAAATACCGAAATACCTAATAATAATCCATCATTATCATCTTATAGCGCTACAGCTCTGGATGACCTTTCGCCTTCATCACTATGCTCCTCCAAAAAGGTCGATCTTGTGCCGCTTGCTTACAATTTGGGATTTGTAGGGTTTGACCATCGTTTTTCACGTTGTCTGCTCATCGGCTTTTTGGTCTTCCTCTACCATGGCTACTATCGGACTTTCTATTCAGCACCACTGATTGCTTTCGACTTTCGTGCATTCAACTTATATCGACAAATATAAAACAGTTAAACGCACTAATCCACAAACACATACACACTAAAAATTCACACCAATTCAGATCGCTATATTAGACTTAGGGCCTTTGCAAACCATACAATGTCCTCACTATCGATCATACTATTGAGCTCACTGTTGCTTCTGATCACATATTCTCCATGCTGTAATCTTTTTGGACCGAGTATTTTTCTTTCAAATATGCGCAGGCTATTCTCCTGGGCCACGTTCACTGTTTCCACCCTCGCACCCATATGTCACCCATATGTCACTGTAGGTCCCATACCTCGCACCCATATGTCACTGTAGGTCGTATGAGAGTTTTATATATCATCATTTTAGATTTTATTGATATTAGTTTTGATTGAAGCAACTTTCTGTTTGCATAGTAGCATCTATTTTCGGCCTGAATTATATTCTGAATGCAGCATTGCATACTATTGTCACTTCTTATTGTTACTCCGAGGTATGTAAAGCTTGTAACTCCTTCAAAGTTGTACTCTCCGATTGTTATATTCTGATTACTTTTTATTAGTTCTTTCCTGGCATTTTTAGATATTTTGTTTTGCCTTCGTTGATTTTTAAACCTAGTTTTTGTGTCTCGGTTTGTAGTTGTACAAATACTTTTGCCATATATCTGTAATTTTTTGCCATGATTACAATGTCATCCGCATATGCTACTATTTGTGTTGTCATATTGAATGTTCTTTTCTCATTTTCCTATGGCGTAATATAGTATTAAGTTGAATAATAATGCGGATATCGCATGTGCTTGTAGTACTCCCGTTTCTATTTTAAATTCCGGGGGTTATCTGGTTTTGTATTACAATTTTAGCTTTTTATTCGTGCATTATCATTATGACTAGGTTTGACAATTTCTGAGGTATTCCCAAATGTCTAAAAGCTGTTAAAATTATGTCTCTATTTATGCTGTCAAATGCTTCCTTGAAATCTATGAAAAGCATGATAATCGAATTATCCAGAATATATAGTAATTCAAACGATACAGCTTGTTTACACTTAAATAGTAACCTTCGTTAACAAATACAAAAACCATATCATATGAGTAGCAACAAATTCTGTATATTGCAGTTTTTCAACCGGATGCATTTTTGGTTAAATCTGGTACGACATAATTTTGTAAATGGATTACATAATCTTATTTGGTTAATAACAAAATTCTGTAATTTTGTAATTCTAATCGATTCTGTAATTTCAGTAGGTTCAACTTTAATCCGGTGTGCGATTTAGAAGAATTCAATGGGTATCCATTGGTTATTGTCACGTTAAGTTATAAACAATATAGAACATGATTTTTAATGATCAGTTCATTAAACTTAAGTTCAAATAATATTGGTCAATATTGTTTAGAAGAGTCTAACTGTCCCAAAGTTAACTAGAATAAATGTACAGATTTTGTTTTTCATATTGTTTATTATATTGCATCCTTCCGCATTTTTAACGCAATAAATGGAGTGCAAATAATAAAAATCATACATAAATGTTGTCTGATGTAGAAATATTTAAGCGGATTTTTTTCTCGCTTGTTTTTGATTTTTTTTTTTAACATTTTATATTTGTAATTCAATTTTTTGTTTATTTTTTTTTTTTTGGTTATTTTTCTAAAGAAAAAACCAATAAAAAATGAAATCAGAAAATATCTTCTTATGTTGACTTGATTTTTATATCCTTTTCAAATGTTTATATTATTTTTTAGCTTTTGTTTTTTTTAAATAATCCTCTTATATCAAATTGGTAGTATTGTGTGTTGATTTTCGGTGAAAACAAAACCAAAAACAACAATGATTAAGAAATATAGAAATAATAATAAAGAAATATGATAATGTTGTCATCAGACAGATGAAAAACAATGGAAAATCAATAAAAATATTTCAAAAAATAATAACTAAAAATAAAAATGGTATTAAAAATAAATTTTCAATAAAAGTAAATGAAATAACAAATAAGTACTAGTTTTACTTCTAAGTGATCCTTTATGGTTTTGCTGTCGTACTATACGCTCAAATGATCACACAATAGGGAAAAAAACAACATAGTTAACGATTTTTGTTAGTATAATTTTTTAATAGTAACTTTATGTATTGTCATGCATTGATGGTTTTGTATGCAAAGTAATATGGTATAATAAAAATTGCATCAGTACTGGCTGGGATTGAATAAACGATTGTAATCTATTTTTAAAAAAAATCCTATATTAAATAAAAACCGAATCATTAAGTATGGCTGCGATTATAAAAATTAATATTGTTGTATTATGTACTTGCATTTGTAAAGAATCAATATATCGTTTTATTTAATTTGTTGAGTTTTATGATGGGCCTATTAATCTCCTGTGCTTTGTCGGCCTAAAGTATGTCTGTATATAATTTATTTAAAATGCTACTGTCATCATAGCAATACAATGATCTATTGAAATTATTATTCAACAAATTTTATGCTCATATCGGCTATAAAATTATCTATACTGAAATTTTGCAAGACATAAAGCCAGAAATATGCCAGAATTATACAAATGCCAGAAATATGAAAAAAGAAGGATGAAGTTATACTATTTCATCAAATTGGTTCGCAAGCACAGCATAATAGCAGGTTTTAGAAGGTGCACATAATTTTTTATCTAGATCGATTTAGTTTGAAAAAAAGAAAGTATTTTACAGCTGCTGTGTACATACTTGGCTGTGGGTTGGGGTATAAATCGCCACATCAAAATTCCCAAACACAAAATCCCCAAACACAAGATCCCCCAAATTTTATTTTTAAAGTCGCAGTTACCTCCTTCCAAACCCCCGCTACTCATTTATTAGAACCCTGTTTTTGCCGACGACACAGTTTTAGTAAAAAGTGTAAAAAAAAAAAATTGTTTTTGAGGATTTTGGTTTTAGGTTTTTTTAAAAGTCTGGGGTTTTTTTGTCTTGGGGATTTCGTGTGACTCGATATCTCTTTGTATTAAGTTAAACAGAAATGTAAAATTAAAATATTACAAATAAAGCACTGGGACTACTACTACTACTACTTGACAAAGAAAAATATTACGAAAGTGGTATATAATTAGTACACGTTTTAAAGTTAAAGAAAAATCATATTTAACTAAAGCAAATTAAATTAATGATGGCGTTTTATAAGAAGAAATTTTTATATATTATAACTAGTTTACATCTCTCTAATCTACTTGAAAACATGAACCCTAGCATCTACTTTGGTTAACGATTCTGCATTTTTTAGCTATCGTACGTAGGATATAGGAGTGATGTTAAAAATGAAAAATGTAGTTCAATAAAAGTGTTATTATTTATTTTTTTTTTATTTTATTCATTTATTTACTCAAATGAGCTCCATTGCTCGTACAGCGTTTTTAGTTTTTACAATTTTACTTATAACCATTGCCGCATTTGTATCTAGTAAGGGCGCCAATTAAGCAATATATATTAACGCGCCCCATAATTTGTAATAAAAATTAAGAAGTACAAATATACAATAAAAACTAATTATCTGTTATTTTTGTTAATTTATTGATTTAATAAGAACTAAAAATGTCAGTGGAGTACGCATATTAATTAAGTAAAATTTAGCTTTTCGTCAGAAAAATAATCAATTATATCAGAATAATCTATTTTTAATATAAAATCTGTTTCTATTGATAATATTGCTAATGCGTTTAAGCGTTGTTCCTTTATAGTAGATCTTCAACAGGTTTTCAATCCTTTTCAATATAGAAAAACTGCGTTCCGCAGAGCAGTTACTTAAATGTTCTTAAGATTATATTTATATTTGGAAAAACAGTTTCTAATTTTTTATTGTATATTAATTTACTGAGCTCCGATATCGAATTTTCAGAAATTTCATTAGATTTCAAATATGATCCCAAGTGACACATTCTTTCATAAAACATTTATCTAAATCGTTCTTGTATATCTGTATTACTTGTATATCTTGTATATCTTGTATTACTTTGGTATTTCGTTAAATTGTTCAAAAATTCTAAATTTTTGTAAACTAATTCATAAGCTTCAAGCCTCTTTTTCCGTTCTTCACTAAGACATGAAATTATAACATTAAATATTTTGATTTGAAAATTCTGATTGCTATGTAATTCCGATTCTAAAATTGTTTCATCATGAAACATTTTCCGTTTTCTCCATCATTTTCTTTCAAATTGTTTAACGAAAGATATTTTTTTGGCTTTAAGTTCATAGTTTTGATATAAATTTGACATTGAATTTACAAATTCAATCAATGATTTGTATTGCTCAACAACAATCCGATAAATCATTTTCAATGGGTTGTAACTTTGAACTAGTAGCATTGAAACGTTCTAAAATAGATTTCCAAAATGTCATCATAAAAGCACATTCGAGACGATTCATTTGATTGTTAATAATTTGACCTTGACTTCTAACTTGAGAAGATACTGTTTCATCTTCTAATATTTTTTTTAAAGCTTTAGATATTCCCGCCCAGTATTCATGCATCATACCGACAAGACCATCTTGTTTCGGAAATATTTTTTATGGTTTGCCCTTTTAAAGTAGTAGTTAACACTAACCAACGAGTTGTTGAAGAAGGAAAGAAATTAAATAATTCTTGTAAAAAATTGAAAAAGAATGCTGCATCTCGACAACAATCTGCGGCAAGTATGATTTTTGTTTTCAATTTTTGTTTTAATTTTTGTACTTTTTTCTTATATATATGAATTTTTAAAAAATGTCTGTATTTAAAATTTATTTTAATATATGTAGCGGCATCTACTCGGAAATAACCATCATTAGACATCTCTATATTAGTCTATGGTACTACTTATAAATAATGTTAATGTATATTAATATTATTATCTTGTTTAATTCTGGTTTTCTATTGGATAATTTAATTATATATGTAAAAAAAAATGATGCTTGATAAAAATTTTCCAAAGAAAATCAAATTGCTAGCGCCGTTTTTCGGTTGGCGCCCCTAGGCAGTTGCTAAACTAATTAAGTTTTAATTCAGTGCAATTTTAATTTTAAAATAAGGAATTTTCTTTTTTTTTTATAGAAAGTATATAAATATTATTTTGTTTTTATATATAATATTAAGTATTATTACTATTATTTAATTGAGGAAAATAATCACTAATCTAAATTTTGAATTTAGATATTTGAGCAGTTTCTTTGATCGCAACTGGTAATTCATTATACGTTTTGTATGCTGTATTGTATATTGTGTCATGTTTGTTAACTCTTTTTATTGAATATGCGTTACCCTTATTTGAGTAGCATTTCTAGTTGAGTATGTATGAACTTCATCATTTATCATCCGCTTAATATTTGTATTAATACTCTTAGTAAGTAGGAGATGTATTTGTGTGGTCTGTTTGCCATTTTATAACATGAATCAATTTTAATATTTTGTGCTTTCTTTGAATTTCCTGTGTTGAGGCTTACCTTTTATATCCAAACAAGTTATTCATCGCTTTATTCTGCAGTTTCTGTAATGTGTTTAAATTTTTATTCACAATGTCTCCCCATATTTGAATTCCGTACATAATTGCGCTATGGAATAGGCTGTAATAAATTGATCTTTATTTGGTTGAATAGTCCTGCAATTTTTCTTTCATTTTTTATTAGTTCTTTTAAACGCTGCTCCCACGTTAAGTTCTCATCTAATAATATTCCTAAATATTTGTAACTGTTCACGGGATCCAACTTACATTTGTAATAGTAAATATTTGAGGCATCACATGCCTTTCTTTTAAATAGCATATATTCTGTTTTAGCTGTATTTATTGTTAGCTTATGTCGTTCCATCCATTGGTGAATTTCACTTATGTAAATGTTGATTGATTTTTCCAATTCTTTGTTTCTTTTTTCTTCATAGATTATCGACAGGTCATCAGCGAACATAAATGGCTTATTTATTTATTCGTTCTATTCTCAAAAAGAGCGTTAGCTCATACAGAGTGATTATTAGTACTTAAATTTTAAATTAAATGCTAAATATACATCATATAGTAAACAACAAGTATAGAAAGTAAGATGTTACAAAAAAGCGAAAATATAGTAAGAAAATAACTACATAGAATATTTACAAAATAGAAAAATGTAACAATTATTGAGAAATTATATCATGTATATAAATTTAATTAGTTTACATTTAATTCAGTAGCAAAAATGATTGACTAAAATTTTTTTTATGTATTTTTTAAAACTTGTATAATCTTTATATTTAATTGTAGTTGGTATTTTATTTAATTCATTGACGGATGTACTATAAATGTTGCTCAGACCTCTTCTTGCTCCAAAATCAGACGAATTTCTTGTATTATGTTGATGAACCTCTAAACCTTGTTGAAATGTTGTGTTGGTGATTATTTGTACTATTTTATATATATGACTCACTTGTACTAATTTTACTTGATCCTGTATAGCATTAAGATCTTAAAGTTCTCATATAAACTGTTAGTAGATGTTCTAATATTTAAATTTTATAAGTTTTTTATAGCCTTATTTTGCAAGGTTTGGAAATTTTTTAAATTCTCCAACGAACTTGTTCCCCCCCATACACTAAACTAGAGTGAAACAAACTGTAATATAGTGACCTTTTTAAAGTATGTATGGTATATTATATGATATTTTTTTGAATATTCCTGCTGCTCTTCTACATTTTTTCATAACTTCAATAACGTGTACATTCCATGAGATATAACTGGCAATTATCAAACCAAGATATTTAAACTTATCAACTTTCTGAATAATATTATTGTTATAGAATAATTTTAAGTTTTGACCGATTGGTGCTTTCAATAACATGTATTTTGTTTTATTTGCGTTAACATTTAGCTTGTATTTGTTGATTACTTTAAATAAGATTTCATTATCTAGGTTGATTTTATTTTCAAATTCCTCAGAGTTATTCTCGGAACACACAATTGCTAAGTCATCAGTGTATACAAATATTTTCCCATTCAGTTCTAGGTTAGCAATTTCGTTTAAGTAACACAGAAAAAGTGTTGGACAGTACTCTTAACAGTATCCCTCGATCTAAAGAGTCAAAAGCTTTTGACAAATCATAGAAGAGAACTCCCACCTTTTTTTTTTTATTTAGGTTTTGCTCAATTAATGTTACCAAATCGAATAATGTTGCTTCCGTATTTGAATTTTTTCTAAACCCATACTGCCTGCTACTAATTATGTTATTTTGTGTTATTACATCAAATAATGCTGCTTGGGTACTAGATGTCTTCTTCAATCCACGTTGTTGATTACACATTAATTTGTTCTATATGGAGATAATCAGTAAACTTGTTATTGACTGCAGTCTCAATCAGTTTACTAAATACTGAAGAAATCGAAATAGGTCTGAAGTTATCAATATCATTCAGATTACCTACATTCTTATATATTGGTATAACTTTATTATATTTTAGACATATTGGGATTATACCTCTCTCAAGTAATAATTTCAATATGTTAACAGCCATATCATCTTTTACCATTTTCAGTATATTTGTAGACATTAAGTCCTCCCCATTAGTGTTGTAGATAATCCTTTTATCCATTGTAGTTTGTTACATTCAAAAATGTTTAAATCTTCAAATTTTAATTCCTTATCTGTTTTTAATTTTGGTAAATATATACTTCCAAAGTTTTTTGGATCGTAGGATTATTAAAGTTTTTCGAATTTATGTCTTACACTCATTTTACTATCGACGCAAAATTCGTTTACTTTTCTTTCATTGTTGCTTATTATATTTTTAATACAGCACCAATTTTACTTGGGATCATTACCTGACATTCAAAATCGATTATCATCAAACTCTTCTCTTTTTCTTCTTTTGAGATTTGTTGCTTTGTTTAATCAGAATTTATACTTGTCTTTGATATATTTTGACTGCCGATTTTGGGCATGTTTTTTATACCAGTAATTTTTCCTTTGATTAACTTCTAAACACTCATCATCTGTCCAAAGTGCTGAATATTAGCCTTTTCTACTTGTTTTTTTTTCCCAACGGTAGCACTTTCAATCATTTGCTTACACTTAGACGTGAAACGGTTATCATTATAAATTAGATAACCGTTTCACACACTGAGATCAAGTAAATCATGATGTAGTTGAAAGTACACCTTGATAATACGATCATTCGGAAACCGAATATCATAACAATAATCGATCAGCTATGACTTAAAATTAACGGAATTCAATGACTCATTGGGAAGTTGTCTAAATTTCATTTCCAATGTAAAAACATTTCTCTTTGAACGAATTCAACAATTTTAGTATTTATGATTTAATCCGTTATAATTATGAAAAGAAAAACAACTGAGAATATTTCTTTATCCAGCTTGATAAATGTTGCTAGTCAACTGCTTAATATTTTTTTTTTTACACTTTAAACTTTAATCCTTACAAAATCATTGAAAAAGTTTTTATTTTCATTTAAAAATACAAACCTATGTTGTAAATGACTACATGTATGTATATATGTAAAAAAATATGTGTACAAAAGCTCAATATACAATAGCTATACTTTGACCACATCCTGACGGAAAAGTCTATAAAATACAATTACTTACAAAGAAAAATAAATGTTTCCATGTTGGACTGTTATAAGTACCGTAAATTGAAATTAAATTCTCTTTAAGGAGGAAATTATAATACATCCCAGTACACACACACACACAAAGTGATATCTTTAACATATTTTACTTCTAGATTACTATGATGATGCAACAGTCTTTTAATATGATGTTAAAAATTGAAATATATTGCGACAAGCTACCTCCTCTATCCGTATACTAGTATTTTCCCATCTAATAAAGTAAGGTGAGAAATAATTCTATGCAACAAAAAGTTTCAAATGGTAATAAAAATTATAAAAAAAAAAAAAAAACAATAAAAGAGAATAAAAAAAAAAATCAATTTTCATTGTTGCTGTTTCTTGTTGTTATCGTTGTTGTTTTTTTTTCTATAGTCTTAAAGAAGAAGAAACTTTTTCAATTGAAGTGAGAATCAACTAACTACCAGCAACACTTCTTTTACTGACTAAATAAAAGTGCAAATAAACAAAAAAAAAAATTAAAATTATAAAAAGAAAAGAAAATAAAAATGTTTGCAACACTGGTAAAACTTTAAATTTAGTTAAAAATATTATTCGTCTAATGAGTTGACTATAAAGTGAAAACTTTCTGCCTGTTTTTGTTTATTTGTAACTGTATTTATACGTATTAATCTAACCATACAACAATATTGATCTACTTAAGTGGATCCAATTACAGCGGTGGTTGTTGTCTGGATTATGTGGATTGTTTAAATGAAACGATAGCAAATAAGGTGGTCAAATGCTTCGGATATGGTAGAATATAGCAAGAAGCGTTACTCAAACATCCGGTGAAAGGATTAAGTAATATAAAAGATATAATTTAATTTAATATTAATTCAAGTATGAAAATTGTTGAGGTGTGTCATGCAGTAAGGTAAGGATGCATTTTATCACCCATATTGTTTTTAGTCAGAAGGGAGAGCAACGGTATCCAGTTCCGTCCTTTCAAATGTATTTACTACTTAGATTACGCCGACGATGTGTGTTTGTTGTTACAAATGAATGAAGATATGTATGTATGTATGACACTGGAAAAAGTACGAACCTAAAAGTCAATACACCGAAACCCAATACCATCTACACAAAATCGCATATCACAACATGTGATCCTCCATGAAGAAACGCGAATCGAAGAGGTTAGTAAATTTAATCACTTGGGCTCTGATACTACCCAGATATTAAATCCCACATCAACAAAGCCTTGACGTGCTGCTTTCGGGATTCTTTCAAAAATATGGCAGGCAATCAACATATCTCTACGCATTAAAATAAAAGTCTTTAATTCAAGTGTAAAATCTGTTCTCTTGTACGTCTGCGAAAAATATAAAATTTTAGTTAACATCACCGAGTTTCAAGCGTACATCAATAGATGCTGTCCATACCATTTTGCCCATCAACAGAAATGCTATGGACAAAAATTCAAAAGCAAATAGACATGGAAATCCAACAGTGGAAATGTCGTTGAATCAGACATACTCTACGGAAACCTGACAACAACATCGCGAAACAATGGTTCAAATAGAATCCTCAGGCTGTATGTCAATTGGGAAGGCCGAAAAAACTTAGAGAACAACAGTTTTAACCGAAGGAAGTATCCAACACAGAACATGACCACAATTGAAGAGGTTAGCTGTACATAGGAAACAATGAAATTACCTTATTTCCGCCCGCATTATGGGGTTGGGGTTAAAAAAATCTGTGCTGGGAAATAGTCAATTCGATTAGATTTCGTGAAGAAAAAGTTATCAAACAGAAAATAAATTTAAAAGAAGGACACTCACATCAGAAACAATTAAGTTGTGGGGTATATGTTAATTTAGAAATGAATGAAAATCAAGCTAATTAATCAACTAGTTGCAAAAACAAAGTTTGCGCTGAAGATTAGAAGGCTAGGTGCCAAATTCTATGCGCTGAATATTTAAGTGGATGTGATCACTAAAATAATGTTAAGAGACTAGAGTGGCAAGAATACCTGGAGCGAATGAATAAATACTCTTCAGCCAAGAAAATTTTTGAATTCAGATATAAATACGCCAAGAAAATTTTTGAATTCAGACCCGAAGGTATAAGATATCGGGTAGCCTTCGTTGAAGAAACGAAAAATCAGCAGACATGAAATTCTTTCGAATCTACAACCTGGGGAGAAACCACCGGTGATTGGTAAAAATGGAGGACGCTAATGAGTCAAGCCCAGTACCTAGTACCGTCTTTTAGACACATAATTAAATAAGTATATAGGGTGTTCCAGAGCATGCGTATCAGATTTTTAGGAGGAGAAAGAGCCGTTCTTTTTAAATTAAAAAAAAAAAAATTTATTAATTAAATCGAAGGTGCTCTATCGATTGGTGGTATTTTGAACTTCCGGAAAGACCCGGAAAAGGTTTTTTTAAGACAAGAAGTTTCTTATTTTTTGTCGTAGAATCTTGATTTGCATAAAAAAGTACCCCTTCCCATTTGAAAATCTCGATTTTGACCAATTTCGGCGATTTTTGATCTTAAAAAACCCTTTTCCGGACCTTCCCGGAAATTGAAAATATCACCAATCGATAGAGCACCCTCGATTTAATTAATACATTTTTTTTTTTTTTAATTTTAAAACAACGGCTTCTTCCCCTCCTAAAAAGCTGATACGCATGCTCTGGAACCACCGGTATATTCATGCCAGAAACTGCAGACAGTCTAACAACGACGTTGCAAAAAAATATTCAATCTAAAAATGCAAAAAAGTTTTGTTTTCTTCTTACCAAATTGAATTATAAAGAATTACGAAACCAAGTTAAAAAAATTTCTTGTTTTCATTTTTATGTTTTTAAATTATTCAAAATAGCTTAATAGCTTTTCTTCATATAACAGTACCTTTTGGAATTGCATCATCAAAGTTTAAGAGCTGAGTTGAATGAAATGCATTGCATTCAAATGAAAATGCAATGCAATCCAATGCATATTATTATTTTAGTATATTTTAAATGAAATTTGAATTTTCTATTCAATATTTATTTTAATTTGTTTTTCTTTTCTATTTTCTTATATGGTAGTGTGTATATATATATATATATATATATATATATATATATTATATATTCATAGTAATCCTACCTACATATTATAATATAAAACAATGTGATAATTGCATTTGTAAAGAACAATGGTGTTTATTTAGTATTATAAAAATTGTGATATATGGGTGAGTAGGTGATATAAAGAAAAAAAAAAACAAAAAAAAAAGAATAAAAATATTTGCGCAAATTTTTATATTTTATTATGTATTGAAAAATTGCAAACAAGAAAGAAAACAAAAATTCAATTTTGAAATTTTCTTATGTCAGTAAAGTTTTGTTAGTTTGCTTTTTGTTGGAAATAAAAGAAATTTCAGTGTTAAAAATTTAGAAAAATAATATCTTTAAAAATTCTCTAATTCCTGTGTAGGTGCTGTTTATTTTTTGAATTATATGCGTTAATACAAATTGGAAATGTGGGATTTTTAAAGTTGAAAATGTTAATTTTCTTTACCGGGTAATGTGTGGGAAAAATAATTAAATACTTATGATAAATATTGGTAAATTTTATTTAGAAAATAAGACAATTAAATTACTGTTATTTTAAATTAACGTATAACATTTAAATAAATTGATGTGATAATGTGATTAAATTGATTATTTTAGAATATTTAAAAAGTTTAATTAGATTTTCTTCATGAGTTCAATAGCATCACAAATTGGTGCATTTAATGTTTTAAATTCAAATTAGACATCGTACCTCTCATTCTAATATATCGTATAAGTCTAAAATGGCATTTTACAGGAGAGCATTTTACAGATTTTTATTTTATTTTCCTTCGTTCTCCGCTTGTGTTACAGCTACAAACTTGTTTTTTGGGTCAAATGAAAGAAAATTTGATCTATTTTATATTTAACTTTTTTAAAAAGGAGTAGTTTTTCCAAATTTGATAATTATTTAAAAAAAATTATATACTAGAAAGGACAATTTAAGAAATGTTTAAAATATATTACATGGACTTCAAGTTGAGGAGAAATAAATTAAAAATGTCGATATACACTCTATATTTCAATTGATTTTTGTTATGTTGTAATGGATAAAAATAAGCTTGATTTCGGAATTTTTGCTATATTGAGTTTGATATAAAGATTTAGAAGTGATAATAAATTAAGGTTTAAACTCAATTTAATATGCAAGATAATTTGGATTTGATTTGGTATCTTATATAATAAAATGTAACAATCTTGCTGCCAACAACCGTTGCTACTGATTTTGAAATTATGAATAGCTAAATGATGTTTAATATGAATAATTTTATACTATGATCATATATGATATATATATATATTGTATTTTTATATATACATATATACACTGAAAAAAAACACTAGGTAATATTGACAAAAATCTAGGTTAAAATGACAAAAAATAGGTAAATATAGCGTCAACAAAAATGATGAGTCAATATGACAAAAAAATACAATTTATTTTTCATTCTGTAAATATGACAAACAGTTGTCTTTATAACAATTTAAATATTTAGAAATGGAAAAAATAAATTTCTTAATATGACGAAATGAATTTTCATTTTGCTAAAACTTTTTGTCAATGTAATAAAATAATATGTTGAAATGAATATAATATTTTGTTGATTAGAGAAAAAAGATGTCAATTTAAATGAAGTTTTCATTAAATCAACAATTTTGTTTTGTCAAAATAACCTCTATTCAGTTGTCGAATTAACAGAATCATTTTGTCAATAGGATATGTGGCTAATATCAGATCAACAATATTTTTTTGTCAAAATAACATCTATTTTTTTGTCGAATTAACAGAATTATTTTGTTAATAGGGTATTGTGTGCATATACAAATAAATAACTTACATATTAATATATTATCAAAAAATGTTTAAACCCAAATAGAAGCTACTCCATAGAGAATTCTAACTTAAAAATAACTTGTTTCATATTTTATATATTTGTTACTGCTAACTAATTATAGCTATTGTATTTGCAAAAATGCAGTTGTAACCTAAAACTACATTTCAAAAACGGGTTATACGGACTACCTCCTATTTTTGTTTTAACATAATATTTTAATGATAAACTAATCTGTAAGTTATTTATTTTGTATGCATACAGTACCCTACAAGTTAAATGTGGAACTATATCTTATATTAGCAAAACAAGGCAGCCCTTATAAACACTATATATCTTTGTGTGCGTCTGAAAAATAAATGCATGATATTATTACAGTTAGAAATAAAACAACAATAGTCTGGATAATCAACAATTACTTTATTTTATAGCATTGAAAACAAAAAAAAATTAAATTTATTATTACATTTAAAAAATTTAAAATAAAGTTTTTTTATTACATTACATTTTTCAAAATTATACAAATAAAGTTCAAAATAATTTAAAAATTTTCAGACTTCAGCTTTTGATTGTTCCAGCTCTTTGGTTCATACTGTTTCTTCAAATTATAAAATAGTAAAATTTATTTTTTTTCCTTCTTGAAATTATTAACTATTTTTAATACTCAAATAAAGCTAAACAAATTTATTGACAACGCAAATTAAATAATTCATTAGTTCTATTAAAATACATAAGTAAATAAATTTTAGCTTTAAATATTTCATATTATTTAGTTTTTTAACTTAATTCTAATATCTTTTTTTAATAATTTAATTTTTCAATTGTCTTTTTTTATTTAATTCTTCACTTTTTTTTTTAATTGAACTCTTTAATAAGCAAATTCAAAAACGCAACTTCACATAAAACCGCACCTTTACTTCTATATTTTCAACTAAAATAGAAAAAAAATTGTTTGTCAACTGTTTACAAAATTCTTTTGTTAATTTGACTATGACAACGTCAAATATAATAATAATAATTTTCTTATTGACAAAATAAATTTTGTAGAATTAACAAAAATTTATTAATAGCAATGAATTGCATTGTAAAAATTTTTGTCAAATTAAGATAAATTTTGTCAAATATACAAAATATTGATTTAAAACGGCTCTTTGTCAGGATAACAAAATTTTATTCACTTGGATAAAAATTATTATTTTTTTTTGTCAATTTTACAAACTTAATTTTCCATTTTACAAATTATAAATTTTGGAAAAATTTTAAAAAAATATTCACAAACCAACAAAAAATTGTTGAGCAAACAAACATTTTTGATAAAATAGAAAAAAAATTGTTGTACGTATAAAAAATTTTTGTTAACAGTTTACAAAATTATTTTGTCAATCTTACTAGGAAAAATTTTTTCAGTGTATCTATATAGTATACTTCATTTATTTCATATAAGTTGTTATTTGTAATGATTGACTTCCGCCAGGCTTTTGACTCAATAAAAAAAGATATGGTAGAAGATGTATTTAATAACATGGGAATCCCAAAAAAATTGACAAATTTAAGTATGCTAACTCAGACACACCAAATGCAAGGTAGCAGTGCAAAATAAAATAACGGACGAATTTGAAATAAAAACAGGAGTCAGACAAGGTGATCACCCTGTCAACAACAGTTTTCAATCTAATGCTTCACCACGCAATAAAAGATTTAGACAGAGGCGGACACATATTCATAAAATCATCTATAATAAGTGCGTATGCTGATGATATTGCTATTGTAGCAACATCCTTTGACGAATTAAAAGAAATATTTCTGAATCTAGAAAAAGAAGCTGCTACTGTAGGTTTCAAAATTAACGAGGCTAAGACCAAATATATGAAGCTGGCGCGCACGGACACAAGACGATCCGCCCAAAATGTAACAATAAATGATTATAACTTTGAAGGAGTAAATAGTTTTATATATCTAGGTGCCTTAATAAATAATAAAAATGACATGCATTTGACAATTAATGATAGAATTCAAGCAGCACAAAAATGTTTCTACGCACACAAAGGCCTTTTCAGGTCAAAAATTTTAATCAGGACAATTAAATTAAGAATGTACAAGACCATAATACAACCGGTCGTAACATACGGATGCGAAGCATGGACCATGACAATTAGTGATGAAAATAAATTGAAAGTATTCGAAAGAAGAATACTGAGAAAAGTTTTTGGTCCCAAAATAAATGACGATGGTGAATACCAAATCAGATCAAACTATGAGCTAGTAGCACTAATTGAAGGACACAATATTTTAAGTTTATTAAGGCACAAAGACTAAGATGGGCTGTTCATGTGGTGAGTATGAATGATCAAAGGATGCCAAAAAGAATATTAGACGCAGTACCGTACGCAATACAAGAGCAAGAGGTAGACCAAGATCACGATGGCTGGACGAAGTTGAGGGCAACTGTCGAAAGATTGAAGTTAACGGAAGGAGGACAGTTGCACAAAATAGAACAGAATGGAGGAAAGTTGTGGACAAGGTTAAGGCTCACCCCGAGCTGTAGAACCAACAGATAATTATGTTATTTGTAAATGGATAATAATTTTGGATTTCAATTTTATTTTTTTTTAAAGGTTTTTGATCAAAATAATTATGTTATGAATCTGTGTATTAGCTGTGGTAGATGGTGATCTAACAAATGACCAAAGTTTGCCAAATTTAATCGAAGTTCCTTCGAATATGATTTGCAATAATTGTATCGTACAATAAATATTTGTAACTATTCAAAAAAGGCAATACTTTGCTCAAAAAACTCTGATACAATTAACAAACGAATTTGAAACATTTTGGGGGGAAATGTAATAACTTATTTTAATACCAATTCTACTGATGATTGCGGTGAAAATGATGCAGTGAATTCATGTAGAATTTTTAAACGGCTGCCGTCCAAATGGAATGCCTCCACATAAACTTAATTTGAAAGTTGGTAGTATAATAATACTACTGAGAAACCTAAATACCAAACGATATCTCTGCAATGGGACTCGATTAGCTGTAAAAACTATAAAATTAAATTTAATAATCGCGGAATTCCTTGGCATAAGCTATAGGTGAAACTGTATTTATTCCTAGAATAGATTTAACTACAACGACCACAGAACTGTAATTTATCCTTAGACGTTGACAGCTCCCTGGTAAATTGGAATTTTCTATGAACATAAATAAGTCGCAATGTCAAACTGTATGTTGTAATTTCCAGAGTACGGTGGTCTACGGTGATATTAAAATAAAATTTACTGAGGGAAGGGAGCAATGGCAAAAAATGTTGAATATAAAGAGGTTTTGACATCTAATCATTAGAGAAAAAATGATAAAATGCTGCCTTTGGCAACGGTTTCTTGCGTCGAAGTGTTGAATAGGCCTATTGGGAAACCAAAAAAAAAAACGCACATTTTCCTTTATCTCCTGGGTGGTGGGAAAAAGAAAATACAAAATAAACATCATCATATTTCAATAACAAAATTGTTGTTGTTTAACTCAATTTGTTTTTAGTAAGAAACAAATTTTTCGATTTATCGAATTATTTCGATCTTTATAGCAAAAACAAAAAATATTTTTGCACCTGACTTAGCGTAATACACCTGATATTTGTATACATTTCTGAGAATTCACTTTTTTGTACAGTTTCACAAGAAGCTCTTTTTTTCTTGAGACGGGCTTTTACACTAGTTGTTTTATATGAAACAACAAATTTTCTTTTACGTTCAAGTTTGACAATGTGCCATTGAGTTCAACAAAAAAATCCAGATTCTTCAAATTTATAAAATATGAGGTTTTGTTTAATTACTATGTATAACAACGATAACTATTAGGTAGTTACAGAAACAAATGCTTTTTTTGATTTATTTGATTTCAAATCCTGTGAGAGATAAAATTAGTATTTTCTACTAAAATCGAGAGAGAGATAAAGAGTATGACATAGAAACAGAACAATAATCATTTGGCTTATACAAAAAATGTAATCCAACGATGAGGCAAATTTGATATCAAATTATATGCAATATAAAATTTTAATTATCTACTAGACGATATGTAAGTAAGGCGAACAACTCTTAGTAGGTAGGTTGGTAGGCGTTCAGTATTTGCAATATTTGCTTACATTTTACTTGACCATCTGAAGCAATATATTTATATGCATATTTCCGGAGAAGCATATAATGCACGTTGAAAAAAAATTTTTAGACACAGCAGGAAACCAGGAAGAAATGTGGAAGATACTTTGTTTTTTTTTTTTTTTTCTTTATTTAATTCATATTTATTTACCTTATAACTTAACAATAATTTTACAATGTGATTTATAAAAAATAAATATTGACCTCAGTAACATAAGTACATATATGAAACCAATTAGGTGAAAATATGAAGGATATAGGCCTTAGCATAAGCTGTATGGTCTTATTAGTTAAATTTAACAAAGTTAATCAAAAAAAGTTTGTTTTCTATGAGGACGTATAGTAAAATAAAAAAAAAATAAAACATATAATATATTATATAAAACAAAATATAAAATAAATCAAAATCAAAATTTAAATTAAAATATACAATAGAAATAAAGTGAACATAAAAATTATAATAAAAAAATATATAGTTATTTAAATAAGAATTCCAAAATTTTTTTTTTAAACAGATAAATATTTTCTGTATCTTTAATATCATTTGGTGATTCATTAAACATTTTTAGGCAATTATAAACACAATTATTCTTTTGGTTGTTTGTTCTGAATAAGTGCAAATAGAAGTTAGCTTTATTACGAGTATTATGACTATGAATATCCATGTTTCTATTTAAAATGAAATTATGTTTAATTTTATTATTAATAATTTTAAAAGCAACTATGTACAATTCTCGTTTACAGATATTTTGAAAGCTTATATATGTATTATTATACAGCAAATGGGTAGAATGTAATATATTATAATTATGAATGATTTTGATAGCTTTTTTTAACATGGTTTCAATTCTGATAAGATATTTCTGAGCAACACCGTTCCAGATTGGATTAACGTAGGTAACTTGGGATAAAATATAAGAAGAGTAGATACTGAAAATCGCTTTATTATTTAGAAACTTCCTTAACCTCTTCAATAACAATATATAAGGTGATATTTTTTTTATAACCTGGTTTATATGCTCATTCCATTTCATCCTACTATCCAACAAAAGACCAAGGTAATTATATTTTTGAACTATTTCAAAACTAAGATTGTTATGAGTGAAAGAATTCACTTGAAAATTTTTGTTGTTGAAAAGCAGTATTTTCGTTTTATCAATATTCATAAGTAATTTATGGTGGAATAACCATTCATTTAAAAAATTCATCTTCATTATGATTCGAGTACTTAATGACAGCATCGTCTGCATAGAGTTGAATGCTGCCAATTAATGGAAGACGTGCTAAGTCATCGATATATAATTTAAACAGATCAGGACCAAGAATTGAGCCTTGCAGAACTCCTTTTCTGATACTTAACCAATCACTCGTATGTGATGCAACACGTACGCACTGTGTTCTTTCGTATAGGTATGATTTAAAGAAAGCTATTTGCGATTCAGTAAAGTTTAAGCTTGAAAACTTTTCTAGTAGTATTTGAAAATCGACACAATCAAAAGCCTTCTTTAAATCAATGAAAACACAGCCCGTGTATTTTCCCTCATCCATGTTTTTAGTGATAGAATTCGTTAAAGCATGACAAGCCGCCGTTGTATTAGAGTATCGCTCGAATCCATATTGATCCGGGTGTAAAATCGGATTAGAGTTAAAAAAACAGATTAGTCTTTTCTTAATAATGGTTTCAAAAACTTTTGAAAATGCTGGGAGCACTGAAATATGTCTATAACTTGATGGGTTAGTTTTATCTTCAGTTTTAAAGATAGGAGTAATTACTGCTTTTTTTAAGCAACTCGGAAAATTATTTGTCATAAATGATAGATTAATGAATTTCGTCAGAATAGGACTCAATTCTTTGGTGAATTCTTTTTACAAATTTTGTGGAAATTCCGTCATATCCTGTTGCAGCAGATGCTTTTAACGTATTTATTATCTAACTCACCTCTTGTATATTAGTTGGGAACAGATTAATATTTCAGTATATATTAAAAAAATACGTTTTGGAGGCAGATTACACCCTACAATGGAAGCTAGTAATGGGTACTAGAATAATAAATAATGAAAGCGAAATTCATGAATTAGGCCACTGGATCAAATGAATTTTTTGTAAATATTGTACATGAAATTAGCAGCAGTACTAACAATTTAACTTTTATTGAAAGCAATACAGTAAATAGTAGATATCGATTCCAATTTAGTTTGGTAAATGACGAAATATTAGAAAAAAATTTAATGAATATGAATAAAAAAAATAAAAATGTAATTATGAAGTTTAAAGAATTACTTTGTCCATTACAAATAAAAATAATAAATAAATCTTTAATGGAGGGTGTTTATCCAGAGAGCTGGAAAGTTAGTACGTTAGTAGTGCCTGTACCAAAAGTTTAAAATGCGAAAACACCTATAGATTATAGACCTGTCAACTTGCTTATAACATATCAAAAAATCATGGAGAAATCAGTAATTTTTAGAAAAAAATAATTTAATATGTGAAGAGCAATCAGGGTTTAGAAATAAGGGGCATTCTTGTTAAACGGCAATAAATTGGGTTATAAATGAATGGAAAGGGATGAGGGTTATAGTATTATAGCTGTATTATAGCTATAAACGTAAAAGACTGGTTGTGTCCAACGGACACATATATGAAAAATAGTAAGAAAAAGCTTTATTTATATATACATCTTTTAAAAGTAAATCATTTTTTTATACATTGAGTACATAATATTGTTTTCTTCGAATGTTCCACGCAAACTGGTAAACATCAGTTCTCACAAATTTGCTTGTTCTGGATATATTTGGTGGACAAGAATTACATCTTTTCTTCTTTCGAGGAGGTTTCAAATCGGTAATACTGCAATCTACAACTAATACTTATCTTGAAATAGGGTTAATATTTATTTTTGCTGCTCGGCAAATATGCCGCTCATACTTATTCGCCTAATTTGAGGTGTTACCAAACTTCTAACAACTGATCTCAAAAAATGTTTTCGAGACAGTTTACTTTCTGGATGGCATTTCTTCCACGGTACTTGTGCAGCTATTCCTCTGATATCAATCAAATTTTGTAAATATGCCAAAGGTTACCTATTTGTTTTCCTACGTACTATATAGTTATGGGCGATCTGATCCAGTGTATCTACACCACCTTTTGTTTTGTTATAAAACAAATTTATTTCTGATTTATTACTTCTTTCTACAGTATCATTTTTATGTTTAGTGGAAAGTAAAATTACTGCACGATTTGGTTTTGGAACATATGAAACCAAAGTGGCATTCTTTCGAAATCCGAAAATATTAGTCTGCGCAGGTCTGTTTTTATTAGGAAGAAAGTTTTTCGGAATATATTTTTTATTTTTGCGTAATGTGCCAACAGAAGTTAAACCGTTTGACATTAAAGACTCCGCTAATGGCAAACTAGTAAAAAAAAAATCAAATGTTACATTCCTATTTGTATAGAAGTACAGTTCACACAATTTTTCCACAATATTCTGAGCTATGTTCGCACCTCTAGTTGAACCCTCTTTTCCTAAATATGGTATACCATAGAGTGGATAACTAGTGCCATTGTCGCATATGCACAACATTTTCATGCCGTACTTATCAGGTTTAATCGGTATGTACTGCTTGAACGCTACAGGACCTCGAAAAGGATCAAACTGCTCATCGATAGTTAAATTTTCTAGGTATGTATGTTTTCTTCAAATTTTTATTGAAAATTTCCCAAAGGTCTCGTATTGGAGCCAATTTATCATTGGTTCTACGTTCGGATCTGGTGGTTCGATCATCAAATCTGATAAATCCCTGAATCAGTTTGAAGCGAGTTTTACTCATTGCTGCTCGATAAATTGGATTTCCAAAAAGTGGATCCCAAAAATCTAGAATGTTGACTTTACTCTGTTTGTTTGTTCCACATGACAATAAAAGTCCCAAATATGCTTGTACTTCTAACTTATCGAGATTTTTCCCACTCTGTTTCTAATAATTTAGAATTTTCGTCGAAAAGTTCATCTTCTGCGGAAGCATCACCTATCTGTTCATCTTCCTCGTCCGAATCTGTTCCAATTATTTCTTCTTCGTTTTCTGATAACTTATCAAATGCAGCATTTTTTTCTCCCTTCTCATCATCACCATATGGATTTATTTTATTTTCTTCATTTTCACTTTCGTCACTATCCAGAAAAGCTCGACTAATTTCATTTTCAGTTAGTCCTTTTGAAATTATTTATTAGATTTTATAAAAGTGTAAAGTCGTCGAAATTATTCTAAAAAAAACTCCAAATTACTAATTTATAAATCCAAAACTTCAAATAAGCTGTTTTCTGATTTCAACCTGTTTATCAATATTTTGAAAATGATCAATTATTGAAAATGAATCAAAAAATTATTGAAGATGAATAAAAGATGTTTGACATAACACTAGAATAGGGAATACCCTTTTAAAAATATTTTTATTTATTTGTTGAAATTTTATTCATGTGTCTGATGGACACATTGCGAACTCTTACGTTATAAAATTCAATTACAATAATTCTACCGTTTCAAAAATAATTTATCATTATTTTTTATCAACTAATTTATTGAACTACTTGCATACAATTAGGTGGCTAATATTTTTAAAATATATCATCAGAAATAATATAAATATATCTCTTTAAAATTCAAAATGTGTCCGATGGACACTTCTGGTCTTCTAAGGGTTAAAATGTTCATTTGAAACTATTGATAGAGACATATTGATAAAAAAATTAAGAAAAATTGTGGTAGATATGGAGTTGAATTAAATTGGTTTTAACAATATTTAACAGGTAGACAACAAAGAACAAGAGTCGGTATTAGTTTTTCATTTTCGATAGATGTAAATATTGGAGTAGCACAAGGTTCAGGAATGGAACTTTTATTATTTCTTGTTTACATAAATTCTATTAAAACGACCATTCCGAATGCTAAGTTTGTACTTTTCGCAGATGATGCTTTGTTATACATAAAGGGAAAAAGTATTGAAAAATGCAGCAACGCAATGAGTATTGATTTAGACAATTTATTTTAATGGTTATTTAGGAATAAACTGAAACTGAATTTGAATAAAACGAAAAGTATAGTGATAAATGGTCGAGGACACACTGTGATATTGAATTTGAATATTCAGGAAATTGAATGTGTAACAGAAATAAAATACTTAGGGGTGTATATTGATAATAAAAGGAATTTTAACTTGCATGTGAATTATGTCTATAAAAATATTTCAAAGAAAATTGGATTTCTGTCACGCATTAGGGACAAGATGTCGTATGATTGTGCAGTTAGCATGTACCACATTATGATTACTGCTCTTCTGTGCTTTTTATGTGTGATACTGGTAAGCTACAAAGACTTCATATTATGCATGATAGAGTAATGAAAGTTATCTTGAAACGTGATCGGTATACACATATACAGGAAATGTTAACACAATTAAATTGGATGAATGTGCAGGAAAGATTAAAGTTCAATGGCCTAATTTTCATGTTTAAAATAAAATATGAAATATATCCCGAATATCTATTTTATATTTGGATATTGCCACCTTAACTGGATAAAAAAGGACTTGTACGTTTTTGTCATTTTTTTTAACAAACAGTTTTCCAAAAATAGCTTTCCAACTTCAAATTATCAACATTTATATTCCCAAATATTTAAAAAAATGTACAGAGAACAGCTAACATCTATAATTATAATTGACAAGCATTTAAGGTCCTGCGCAGTCCTTAATGAACTGCTGATATAATATATAAGATTTATATATAAAACAAAAATGCGCACACAGTTGAAAATTTTGTACTCATATGATTTTATTATTCAGCAAATACATTTGTACTCACATGCATATGTGAGAACTTATTAAAATAATAAGAAAAAGCAAACAAATCAGTTATTATAATTTATATTATGTACTTGCTAAATGAATCTGTGTACATATGTCAAAAAAAAACAAAAAAAACAATTTCATCTAAAATAAAAAATATAAAAACAACAAAAAAACAAATCACTTGAATTCTTCATTTTTATCTTTTTAAGTAACTGTTTCTAAATGTTGGTTATTTGTAGTAATAATATAGTTTTTATTAAAATTATGTATTATGTAGGTATATATATACATACCTCTTTAATGACAAAAAATTTTTATTTTTAGTAATTTTATCACTAAATTCCACTTACTATAGGGAATATATCGGAAACAAAGCCGTATATGAGGGACGTGTATTTATGTGTCCTAAATAAAACTTACTAACCACGAGTGTAGTAAGCATTAAACACGAGTGGTTTCTGCTATATCGTGCGAAGTCTATGTCAGTACGTAAATTACTGTTTTTTTAAAAACTTTAAATTTGACTTCAACTTGAAACATAATTACTCAACAGGGGCCCCTAGTACAAAATATAACCAAAGGTATACTTTGAAATCTTGTTTTTGCAAAATTTGTCTATAACCCAAAAAATTTAGAACTATAACCACTTAAATAATGGTGACTCTTCTGAAATAGAATAGAGCTGCAAAAAAATATCTTTTCTTGAAACCCAAACAAAATATATAGAACAGAAATGATAGCTGTTTAAAAAACTAGATTAAAAATGTTACCATTGTGTCCTAGACGATTATTAAAAATAAAAAAAAATATCTATGTCTCTACATAATCCCTAAACTCCAATGAATTCATTTAATTTTATTTAGAAATATTCTTTTTAAGTATAATATGCATACTTTATTATTTTACAAAACAAGAAAAAAAAACAATATAATAAAAATTGTTAAATCCTTTGAAAATATTACAATACATTATTATCATTTCATATTAAAATTTTAAATTGTTTATTAAAAAGTAGGTTCCGTTTATTTTCATAAAAATTCTTATTATGTATTTCAAAAATCACTCACACATTACTTTAACACTTTTTGTATATTATTATTATTATTATTATTTATGTTTTCTTTCACATCCTTGTCACATTCTTTTTCGAATTGCATTTAGTTTTTAACATGAAAACATTAAAAATATTCTGTTTTATATTAAAGAAAATGCCATTAGTATCAACAGGTATTTATATCTGTATATGTGTTAGTGAAAATACAATATCTTACAATATAAAAAAAAATTAAATAAAGTATTTTTTTATTATTTTTTTTTTGTACAACATTTTCAGAATAATTTCAGGACATTGCAATCATAATTTATATATACAATGCCACTGCATTCTGTAATGCAATAACAGCAAACAGATTTGCTGTAAATTTTATTTCTTTTTTTTTTTTTAGTTTGTCTCTTTCTATAGATAATGTGACTTTTATTCATACATGATGTGATGTTAACATACAACAATGCTTGATTGTTCAATTGCAAGTCCTTCATTCTTATTATCCTGTTTACTTAGATATTTTTCTTTTTTTGTTGTTAGAATTTTAGAAAAAAATAAAAAAATAAAAAAATAGTCCCAGTGGATATTAGGATATTGTAAATTTTTTTAAACACATTTATTTTAAAAAGTTTTTATGTTTTAAAATGCAGTATTTAAATTAACTTATGTACAGGGTGAACCCTGTAATATATGAAGAAATGTAAAAGGTGTTTGGTGATAACTGGATAGTGGTATGATGTATCATAACATAGTAGTGAAATAGATGTATAAACAATAAGACGAATTTTAATAAAAATAAATAAGATCAAAGCGATAATTAATGGCGCTGCGAATAAATTAATAAATTATATAAAATAATAAAAAAAAATATAAATATTTGTAGTACAATTAGCTATATTGAATACTAAAATCGGTGAAAATTTTTAAAATAAAAATGAAAAATATTTTGAAATAAAATAAATGACCAAATTTGTGGTTAAAAAAGCCAATAAAACATATGTAAATAAAATTTGTTTAAAAAAGCACGTCCATCGAAAAAACTCTAAATAATACACAAGGAAAAATAATCAGCAATGGAGTACCTACATATCAGTAAAGTTGAAAAGTTGGTCATCGAACATAGCCATAGAGTATAATTGGAAGCTAGAACCAGTACAAATCACAATATTTTTAAATGCCATAGGGATGGCAATCCGGATAATATTCCGTTTGAACTATCCGGATATTTTCTGATTTACGGATAATTCGAAATCCGGATATTTTGAATCAATTATCAGGATGCTCGATTTTCGAGAAAGTAAATTTTTATCATTTCAAAAATCTAAATTTTATACTGTAATTATTACATTTATTGTTGGATTGCAAAACCAGGTGTAACTCATTGGTTCCTATGATTGAGCGACTCCTAAAGTTAAAAAAATGTATTAAACAATCTGACTTATTAGGAATGGAAAAAGAATATTACAATGAACAAAATTTTGTAGTCCTATAAAGTATGTTAAATATCTTAAAGCCACTTGAATTAGGTGTAAAAGCGTCGAGTAACGAGCAAGCAACACATTTATCTAGCGAAGGTGTTTTTGAATTTATATTTAAAAAATTAAACGATATTGATTCAGATTTGCGCAATGCAATGTTGACATCATTAAAAACAGAAATCTTAAAACGAAATAAAAAAGTAGTATCTTTAATGAAATTTTTATAAAATTCATTAATCTCTCGAGATGATAATTTTGATGATATTATATATGCTTTGAAACTAGCAATCTATGCTTATGCAAAAGATATAATGAGTCGATTGTATGCAATTCCAGGAGATGAAAATTGTTTGCGCTGATCTGAGGATGAAATTTGCAAACCGAATACATTGGTTATCCGGATATTATCAAGATATCTGGATATTTCATGTTTAAGCTATTTGATATTCGGATACTAGAAAGTCTGGTTAATTGACATCTCTAGGCCAGAAGCACTGGAAAATACAATACTTTTGGGTTGACAATAGGAAAAATAAATAGATATTAAAAAGTAATAAAAGGAGTGACTGCAAATAACTATTATCGATCAATTTTTTAATGAAAAAAATCATTCATAAGGAGTTATCGTAATATCGAATAAAGTATATGTACGTGATCGGTAAGAGGTATTTTATCGATCTCACAAAAGATCAATAAATTTTCAATTTATATAAAAAAAAATTAAAAATAATAATTATTCTTAATCAAAAAATATTTCGCTCATATAAAATAGTTTATTCTCAATTTTATTTTTTTCTTTTATTTTTAATAGTTACGAAATAATTTTTATTTTTTCTATTACCGATAAAAGTTACAAAGCAATTTTTATTTTAATCGAAAAAAAATAAAAATCATTTTCCAATTGTGAAGCTATTTCAAAACATCTCTACACTAAAATTTGCATTAAAGTAGTACTAAGTATCTATTTTCATACAAATCATGTCCCAGAATTCTACTCTGCCAAACAAGGGCTCGATGGCCCCCCGAAGTTTCTAAAATTAAAATACTAATTTCTCGAAAATTACATGACCTGTTACCATTGTAATATATTCATTTAATATAATAAGGAAATGTTTCTATTATAAAGAGTTTGTTTTGAAGTAATACACTCAATGGTGTAATCACATACTTAATTAATTTAATCAAATTAATGACGGTAGAATAATGGCTTAAATAAAATAAATAAGTTAAAGAATGATTAATCAAAATAAACAGTTTTTTCTGTTTTCAAAAATTTATTTACAAAATCTATTTTTGGCTTGGTAAATTATTATTATTATTATTTCTTAATTAAATACAATTAAAATTACATTAAAATTCCGTACATATTAGCTACCTCTTTGTAAATTGATTATTAATAATTATTAACTCTTGCAAGGACGGTGATATATGATGTATCACTAAAATTGTTTTCTTTTTTCTATGTTAGCTTTCTATATTATCATTCTAATACATTTCTATAATCACAAATTATTTCATTATACTTCCATCTACTGCGTATTACTGCGTATAAAATAAAAGTAAAAAAGAACATCTGATGTTTGTATTATGGTTAAGTTAAGACATGAAATAACGGATTTATTTTTTTTCAGAATTTTTATGTTCCGAATATTTTTTATTCAATGTCCATAAATATAATATAAATTAACTGTGTATTAGAACATGCAGTTTAATTTTGATAATTTGCTTATGCACGAAAATCAAAAATTAATAAAACATTATTATTTGAGTACGGTGGTTTAATTTTGTACTCTAATATTTAAAAGCGACGAAGAGCAGCTCTTAATAGTGTTTCAAATAATTACCGTCATTAATTTGATTAAATTAATTAAGTATGTGATTACACCATTGAGTGTATTACTTCAAAACAAACTCTTTATAATAGAAACATTTCCTTATTATATTAAATGAATATATTACAATGGTAACAGGTCATGTAATTTTCGAGAAATTAGTATTTTAATTTTAGAAACTTCGGGGGGCCATCGAGCCCTTGTTTGGCAGAGTAGAATTCTGGGACATGATTTGTATGAAAAAAGATACTTAGTACTACTTTGATGCAAATTTTAGTGTAGAGATGCTTTGAAATAGCTTCACAATTGGAAAATGATTTTTATTTTTTTTCAATTAAAATAAAAATTGCTTTGTAACTTTTATCGGTAATAGAAAAAATAAAAATTATTTCGTAACTATTGAAAATAAAAGAAAAATATAAAAATTGAGAATTAACTATTTTATATAATTGAAAATTTTTTTGATCAGAAATAATTATTACAAATAATTGATATGAAAAAAAGTTAAAGAATAACTCTTTCAGCATGATTTTTTTAATAAAACTTATAACAGTTACAGTCTATGAATAAAAGCATTTAACGATTTTTACTTGCCACACAAAAAGTGTTAAAGAAATTAGTATAAAACACGATATTGGGGAGTATTTTGACCAGATGTTTTATATTGATATCTAGTGTAGGTGAAAAATATAATGACGCATGTTGTTTGCATCTAGGGTGGGTCAATTTATTGTAAAGCAGAATGCCGAAATAAAAATACTGAAAATAATGTTGAAAATTATTTCATTTCTAAAAGTTATTTCATTTCTTGTTGCTAGTTATGTCGCAGCGCCTACGCAACACTTGGAAACTGGACACTTAATAAGAGAACATGGACACTTAACATTTTGACATTTGGCAAATCTTAATCCTAGCTTTCTGGATAAACATTATAGCTCTATTTTTAGTCCAAATCTATACAATCCCAATTAATTCAAAATCTCGCATCTACATAAGTATAAAAGCAATACCCTTATTTTGAATCCAACCAAAATGTGTCTCCTAATTCAGAATTTTGCATTTACACTTTTATAAATATTCTGGAAAAAGGGATTTCCCTATAATATTTTAATTGGCTGATTTTGTATCCAACTCTTAAGCTCTTTCTTATTCGTTTTATTACATATAAATTTCAATTGCAAAGTACTTATAGCTGTGGGGCTTATCGCTTCAAATCACCGCTTAACATATTATTTAAACTCTTATATTTTTTAGGTACAAATTTCTTTAATGATAAAAGATGATTTGTATAGCTCTAAAATATACCTACTACTTCAAAAAAAATGTTGAACATTTTTTTTCATCATTGAAATTTAATATTTTTTTTCAAGAACCGGTTTTTCAACATTTTTTTCTCTTCAACATTTTTACTTATTCGACATATGTTTTTCGACAACATGACGGCTTATCGTGAGGATAATGTTCGAAGTTTCTATTTACTTTCAGTAGCAAAAAACTTAATCTAACCACAGTCTAATTTTAAACTGATATCGAAAGTCTAACTACTAAAATAAATTTTGCCGTGTAGTAATGTTTTTCACTTAGAGAGTAAAGGTGGATTTTCTCTTAATGGACGAACGTCCGGACAAATTTTTTAACCAAGCAAAAAATTTTTTTTTACCAACACATACACAAAAAATTTCCTCCGGCCGTCCGGGCAATTTTCTTCATCCAATTTCTTAGTTAAAATATTTTTAACTTTTGGCTGAAGGACGAAGTAAAAGAAAAGGATAGATATATAATTATTTGATAAATATTTATTGCTATCTCGACTTATGTATGAACGCATTCGCATATAGAATTTCAAATAAGATTAGATTTTTTTAGTATAAGATTACTAGGGGCCCCTGTTGAGTAATTATATTTCAAGTTGAAGTCAAATTTGAAGTTTTTAAAAACAGTAATTTACGTACTGACATAGACTTCTCATTACAAAGCAGAAAACACTCATGTTTTAATGAATAGCTTTGGAATTAGTATGTTTTCGTTAAAAAACATAAATATCTTACTTCTCATTTTCTGTTTCGTTTCTGCCTTTTTCTTAATGTATTTGGTGGATAATAAAACCATATGATTAAAAAAACTGTGTGCGCATTATTGTTTTATATACAACTATTACATTAGAAGTTCATTAAGGATAATTATAGATACTCTAACTTTACTATATAAAAATGAATTTGCTAGTCATATGATCAATTCAACTAATTTTTTTTGTTTTTGCTTTTTTATATTTTTTTTTATATTTGAGTACGCATTTTTGTTTTATATATACATCTTATATACTATATCAGAAGTTCATTAAGGAGTAGGAGAATCGAAATAAAATGAAAAGGTGTCTACTGCGCAGGACCTTAAATGCTTGTCAATTATAATTATAGATTTTGTTTCTAACAACTTATTTATATTTTAAGATAAAAGCAAAGCGCTATATTTTATTTTTTCGAATATTACAATGTCATTATCCATTTTTACACTTAACAAAATTTTAAATTTTTTTAATAAAAATAATATCAACGCATGTAAACAATTTTTCAAACATCAACCTTTTTTGACTACATAACAAATGTCAGTCATTCGCGCATTGAGAGGAAATCATAAATTTTCTTTAATGGTATTTGTGTTTCAAATATAGTGTAAAATAAAATTGTCCGGACATTCGTCCATGAAGAGGAAATCCATCATGAGTCTTCAATTCAACTATATAACATAATTTCTATTTTGTTTCTTATTTCTATGATAACCAGATGGCTGCATTAAAATCTAATAACAAGTCAAGAAAGATGTGAATGAATGTACAATATTGGTACATATTTGTATTAAGTAATAAAGAAATGCACATAAATATTATGCACTAACACTACAATGCTTTTTTATATTTATTTTTTTCGTTTTTTTAACATAATAATAAAAAACAGTTTTCATTTACAAAATAAAAAAAATGTTCTTCTCCTGTACACACATATATCATAAATAGGAGAATTTTTCATAAAAAAAAAAAAAAATTGTAAAATCTTTTTAAATAGAAACGAAAGAAAACTTACTGTTCTTATGCAATTCTGTTTGTATCAATTGACAGACATAAAATGAAAATGAAAATGAAAAATAAATGAAAATTTTTTTTTGAAGCAATAGAAAAATTGGTTCATGGAACGCACATATATGTACAATATTTTGTTGGGAAATTCCATTTACAGGATATTTTTGTTTGTTTTTTGTGTTTGTGTTATATTCTATGATGATAGTTCTGATCCTATTTATTTATTTTTTTTCCATTGAAATTATAAACATTGCAAGATAGCTGTGCCATTTTTTTTTTTTGTAGATTCTAATAAAAAACAAAATTGAAAAAAAAATTAACAAAAAAAAAATAAAAAACTCTCATATTGTCTGAGAAATTATTTTGACAAGGCATTTTTTATAAATGACGAAGGTGAACTGATAAGTTTTTGAGTGAAAAATTTGCTGACAATTAGGTTTTAAGTTTTAATATGAAATGCGAAATGTGGTTAGTAGACGAATTTATATTATGAGAAAAATAAATAAATGCACATAAATATTGTGCACTAACACTACAATGTTGTTTTATGTACATTTTTTTTTTGTTCGAATTTCAATAAATTATTTTTTTCACAAATTTATTCTAAAATTCTGCTTGTTAAATTGTAAGTTAGAAAAAAAAAATGCCGTTTTGCTGCCCCCTTATAATGAGTTCATTTTATTACTAGACTTTTAATTGATTCGGTTCTGTTCGTAGTTGACTATAGTTAGTGTTATATTTTATTAGATGGAAATATGAGTGCTGGAGTTGGAAGACATTAACAATATATTGTAAAAAACTCGAATATAAAAAATGTCCTATATGCAAATAGAATTTTTAACACTTCTATTTCCAGGAGAGGTAACAAAAATAAGGAACAATAATTATTAATTATATGACGGAATTTCATCTAAATTTATAAACATATCTTTCGAGACATGTTATTTTCCAGACTGTTTGAAAATGGCTCTCGTTACACCCATCTACAAATCAGGTGATAGCACTGATTCATCTAATTACAGACCAATTTCTGTACTGCCAGTATTCTCTAAAATATTTGAAACTATAACAAAAAATAGGTTAACTAGCTTCCTAAGAAGTAATAATACTCTTCATCCAGAGCAATATGGTTTCGAGCAGTATTCAAATACTATGGCAGCTTGCCTAACACTAACAGATTTCATCACCAAAAGTATGGATGAAGGAAAATACATTGGTTGTGTTTTTATTGATCTAAGAAAGGCCTTTGACTGTGTAGATCATAAGGTGTTATTAAGTAAGCTTTCCAGCCTTAACTTAATTTTAATAGTAGCCAAAAAAATGTTTTTCGAATCATACTTAACCAACAGAATGCAATGTGTTCGTAATGGGAGTAATAAGAGCGATTGGAGGGAGATAAAAAAAGGTATTCTTCAAGGCTCCATTTTAGGACCTGATTTATTTAAAATTTATAAAGACGATTTAGCACGCCTTCCATTATTGGAATCTATTCAGCTTTAGCCTGATGACGCTGTCATAAAATATTTCGAGAGTAGTGGCAACCATCTTTCTTCTTCAATATCCAATGACTTAAAAGTTATTGACAAATGGCTAATAAATAATAATTCATTAGTATGAATGTCGTTAAAACTAAAATCTTGCTTTTTGACAATAAAAAATTTATCAATACCACATTCATGTACAATTATACATATATTGACGTAGTTAAAAGTTACAAATTGGGACACTTTAAAACTCCTTCCGCTGTCAGGAACGTTTTTTTAAAAAATCTCCATAGCTTTTTGTCAATCAAACACATCGCTTTGGAAATTTGTTTGGAGGTTAAATTTTGTTCTTCGGAGATTTCTATTGAACGGTCACTGTCATCTTCTTCATTAGCAAATTGCAATTCCAGTTGCAATAGTTTTTCATTAGACAATTCTTGGTTGTGCGAGGTTAGCAATTCATTTATGTCAGTCTCCTCCATACCTTCAAAATTAAACTCTCTAGCTAAATTAGAAATTTCATGACGAACAGCTGGTGTACCATCAACTTCTGCAGCGCATATTCTGTGAACACATTCAGGCCATATTTTGCGCCAAACACACATTCATGCAAGATGGTTTAACCTCCTCCCACGAATCGGAAAAAATTTCTATGGTTTTCATAATGTTGAATTTTTTCCAAAAAAGCTCTTTTAAAAAAAAGCACAGCACACTAATTGAAACAGAACTCTAAAATTAGCAAAACAAAGTGAAAATAAAACTGTATTAAAATTGGGTTGATTTTCAGTTAGAAAGGGAATCCTCGAGTTTTGATGGCATGGCGCAATAAGAAAAAAAAGTCGTGCCATCTTTTAGAAAAAAAAAGAAAATTTCAAAAAAAAAATTAAAGGCTCGAACCAAAAACAACGCAACTTCGAAAATCTAACGACGCACACTGAAAATTAGTACTAATTCAGTAGCGACGCAACTTCGAAAAAACGCAAAACGAAACGACGCAAAGCGAGATATTGGTGTATTTCTTTGTTGATGACTTTGTATAAAATTAAATTGAGTTAATTGAGATTAATTCATTTATTTATTTATACTTATCGCTCATACTTTGTCAATATATGTCAACATTTTTCTGAATAAATTTCAGTATCAGCATCATTCTCATCCATTTAACATATTTTTTTTTTTTGTTTTGTGCATTTTAAAATTTTTCCTATTATATTTATTGTTCTTTTAATTTTGTTTTTTTTTTTTTTGAAAATTTAAAAAAAATTTCTTAAGAATCAGAAATAAAAAATTAAAAAAAAAAAAATAATTTGTTTTTTTGTTCAAAGGAAAATAACTGATGTGCACTAAAATTGCATTTTGCATCCCTTCTGTTCAGTCTGTTCATCTACCATTCTTCATCAAATAATTTATATTTTTTTTTTTTCTCTTATCTATTTTATTCTCTCTTCAAACTACAATAAAACAAGATGAATAAAATAGAAAAGAAAGTAAAAATAAAAACATTCTTTTATTGTTGTTCACTAATAAGGTGCATCTGTACTGTATATATTATATAAATGTATAATATAAAAGGATACTCTTGTTTATTATGTTGAACATAAAATAAAATTTATCTTAAGTTGAAAAAGAGTAAAAACAAATAAACAATAAAAATAAAATCAGATAGAAAGTTGTTTTTTTTTTGTTTTTTTAATATAAATATTGCACAACAAATTTTTGCAATTTATGTAGTTTTTTACCATAATAAAAAAAAAACAGTCGTCATCAAAAACCTAAATAAAATAACAAAACATTTAAAAGGATATTTTTGTGAAAAAAAAAAATTCTAATTTTATCTACTTTAATCCTTATTCTCCAAAATTAAGTACATATATTATTATAATATTTTTAATTTTATGTTTGTGGTAGTATTTTATTTAAAAACTAAATTAATATGAAAAATATTAGATTAGTTTTTGAAGTAATTTTAAAAATTAGAAAAAAAAAAATAGTTGCGTTGTAAGTTTAATTTTTTTTTTTATTCTCTATATTATTATGAACTATACAATGACTTTTTTTTTTCTTTATTTGTAATTTTAAAGTTCATATACAATTCAGAGTATTAATGCAAAGCTTAATTCTATAAATGTATTTATATTTGTGTTATAAATTTTGTTTTAAGTGTGACCGTAGCATAGGCTGTCTGGTCTTATAATTTTTAAAATTAGTTTTTTTTTTGCGCTTAACCCAATACAAATTTAAATGATTCAGCATCGAGTAATTTATAACAATTTGATTTTATGGGTTTACGATCTGAGCCCTATATGAATCACCTGTAAGACACCAGTATTTGGTTCCAATAAGAAATGTGTTCATTAGTGATATGTTCACGTTAACACTCGGAGTTCTACGTGTATCAAAAGGTTGAAGCTTCAGTCATTCTAATTCCCAAAAAAATAGTGTTCATCGTTGAACATAATAAAAATTGAGTTAAATTCTTAATGTTTAACGGGTGAAAATAATTCATTTGCTGCCATTTGGTTGTTTATTTTATTTATTTATGCAACAGAGTGTATCTTCAGATAAATTGCAGAATAAAATGGTCGTAAGATAATTTCGTTCCATTGAAAAGTCTTGGTGCATTCAGATTCCGAAGCAAAATAATTGGTTAGCCGAATTTTTTATTTTATTCTTTTATTTAATTTTTATTTTTAACTAAAAAGAGCCATAAGGCTCGTACAGATTGTTTCTAAATAATTCTTAATTCAAGTTCATAAATTTTCATCAACAAAATAATTAAAAAATATAAGATGCAAACAAATTACATACAATTCAATATAATTTACAAAAACGAAATTTACAAATGAACAATAAGAAAAATCACAAAATTCATTAGCAATAAAAAAAAAAACAATCTTAAATACTTATTTAAATTTGTTTTAAAAGCAATTTTGTATTTAACCCTCTCATGCCCATCTTTTCCCTGTGCGAGATAGAATTTTTCTCGAAATGTAATTAGGGTAATTGCGGGTCAAGAAATCCAAAGAAATAGGTTTCATCGCAATTGGGATGAAAGTCTACGTTCCAGAATTTGTTGTACATATACAACATTGGGCATGAGCGATATTAAAAAAATGTTTTTTTAAACAATATCAAAATACTTCTTTAGAATAAAAAAAAAACAGTATATAAAGATAGTGATTTCAGTTATTTTATTTAGCAAATTACATTAGTATTAATATATTAATTTTTTTTTTTACTTGTTGTGATAAGTAAAAAAGCAATTTCTTTTTGGATTAAAACTACATTTTTTACAAATTACAGTTGCATATCCGTTTTTATATTCTGGGAAATGACTTATTTGATCATATCTAACATCTTCTACTAAAATTTTTGGTGATGAGGGACCAGGGGTGTTTGATCGGCTGGAAGAAGGAGACAATTTATGTGTCATGGAAACAGGGCTAATCGAACGTCCACGTTTTCTTTTTTCGCCAGCTTTTGAATAGACAAGACTTTTTGCTATATGTGTCTCGAATTGAATCAAAGATGACATATCTCGTTTTCTCATATGATTCGTTTCGCAGTCATGACGATATAAGAGCCAAGCATTTACAACAACAGTATTCAAAGTCCAATAAAAATTTTGCATGTAGTACTTTACTGAACGGTGATTTATACGATAAAGCTCGCATAATATACAATGCTTAGGTCGATCTAGCAGGACCTAAGCATTGTACTGTTGAACAACAGCCGGGTGTGGAATAACAAATAATTGTTTTGTCCATCGTCGACATTAATGTAAAAGTTCCACACCAGACATTGTTGATATTAATTGTACAGCCTTATTATCATACCACTTCACAACCACCAAATTATAGGTATTTTCCACTCGATAATCGTATGAACCACGTCCAGCCTCATTTAATTTGTTGTCACTATCGAGCTCACATTTGCCCAATCGATTAGCACGAACAGTTCCCGTGCAGTGGAATCCTTTTCTTTGTAAAACTACCATAAGGTGGCCTGAAGTGAACCAGTTGTCGAAATATAGTTTAAAATTTTGGTTTTCGGGCAAATGTTTAGCAAGATGAATAACGATGTCAGAAGAAATTCCTAGTCCATATTTTGGACAAGTGCCATCTCCAATATACAGAGCAAAATCGTTTATTATTCCTGATTTGCCTGCTCTGGTGAACATTTTGTAACCCCATTTATGAGGCTTTTTGGGAGTGTATTGTTTTGAAATATGTCTTCCTTTAAATGGAATTATTTGTTCATGAAAACACTGGTGTTCGTCTGGTTCCACCTTTAAACAATTTTGACGGAGACCTTCTAACACCGGTCTAATTTTATGTAACTTGTCATAACCAGTTTGATCTTTACCAAAACATGTTTGGTTGTCGTTGAAGTGCAGATATTGCTTTATTTTATCAAACCGGTTTCTGGACATAACATTGGCAATCAACAGAATACGAATATCATCTGACCAAACCATTCTCATTTCAGATAATTTAAGAATTCCCATATAAAGTACAATGCCGATATATTGCTCCATTTCCTTTACCGTTACATTCATTCTAGCGAAATTACTTTGTGTGGCATATAAATTTATTTGATCTACTATATTAGCAATCATCGAGTCGTCAAAAAACATCTTGAAATACAGTAGCAGAGTTTTCACTTTGCTACTTGGATTTAGTGATGATTTCCACTCAATATTACTTGGTGTAAAATTCTTCTTACGCCATTTTAACTTTTTGAGATCAATTTTTGACGAAACATCTAGCATTGAAGTGTCCAGTTCGGATCCTTCAAGTAGGGAAGTGTCTCTCTAAAAAAAGATGATCGCGCTAATATGTATCTAGAAGTTTTAGACAATTAAACAACCTCTTCAATAAACTCAATCACATCTTCAAGTATTAATTCTCCGTCGACTAAGTTCTGAAAATCACCAGCAGTTATTTCTTCGCTAATGTGATTTATGGTAAGAATGGTTGGTTTACCTCTGATTCGTTATCTGCTCCATTTTCTGAATCACTCCATTGAAAATATAATATTTTGTACTTCGTCGTTTGTCAATCCCCTTTGTTTCGACATAGTAAAAAATTTATGTGTAGCAAAGGGTCTGCAAGAATTACTACACTTGACACCCAATGTCGTATACAAACAACAAAGATAAAATTATCGATATCTAGAGAATGAATAAAAAAAATTACCTTTTTCCTTTTTATTTCGATTATTATCAACTCTTATTACTTCAAAAAAATTATTCTAAATAATAAAAAACAGCTGTTTAATAAATAAATCACTTTGAATTATCACAAAATTAACCAACAATATTTTTGCTTTGACCACTTGACTTGTAACTGAAATAATTAAATGATAACTTTCGCTAAATACATAAAAACTAGTACTCAATAGAGATGACGAAAATAATTTCTCAGTTACTCAATAAATTTTGAGAAACTAACGGTTAAAATTTTAGCTGTAAAGTTTTAAAAATACATGTTGTATATAAACAATATGGGAATGAGAGAGTTAAATTCACTTATTTTCTCCATTTCTTTTAATTTACACGATATTTCATTATGAATTTCATAAGCTGTATTATATACTGTATCACAGTTATTGAATCTCGCTCTCGATGATCTTATTCTAATTTTATCTGCATTTCGGGTAGAATTTGTGTGGACGTCTCTATTTAACGGTGGTTCAACATTTATGTTTATATTTTTAGCAATCATATATTATAATAGAGTTAGTTCTCAACATTTCACCTCAAAATTATTCAATCTATTCACAAAAAATGAGAGAAAACAAATTACCACACCACGACCACACCTACACCAGTACACCATCGTATTTATACAAATTTGAAGAGAGTGTATATAGCATAGGTGCAATTCTAATATACTATACATCATTTATTCGTCATATATTATTTTAAATGTAATATACATTAATCCTATTTGGAACAGAGCTCCACAAACCTATATCTGAACAAAATTTATCTTCTTATCAAAAACCCATTGAAATCATACATAATTACCATACATTGTACCCAGCTCATATGCTTTATTCTGGAAAATATATCAGTTTAAATAAAATATGTAAGCAAGAACTATACATGGTTGCATTCAAGATAATAAAATAACAAAATAAAGCTTAATTTCATTTTATATAGAAATATTGACATACACAATCACAAGACACGCATATTGAACATTCTTTACAACAGAAAAGCAAAAAAATTAATGCGTATATAACTGTCTTAAAATCTATAACGAGTTACCAAATGAAATCAAAAATATTGAAAATATTTGTATCTTCAAAAATAAAATTAAAGACTTATTTAATCTATCATAAATATTGGGGATTTTAAGAATGTGCATTCATTTCTTGATCACTCTGTATTTTATTTATTTTTAAGTTTTTTTTGTTTAATTTTTCTTTTTCTTACTCATTAACTTAACATTATTTTTTGTAAACATATAAGATTTTTACAAGTATGATAATATGCTGTAAAATTCATAACAATAAGACCAGACAGCGAAAGCTTAGGTCACCGAATTTTCATATCAATCTGAAATTATTATAAATATATTATTCTGCATTTATCTGGATGTTTGTAAGTTCGACGGAACGCTCCAACACATAGACAAATTGCATATGCATACAAATGCATATATATACAAATTGCTTTGGTGCTTTTTTTAACCCCTGTCTACCATGCTGAACCTTTGCAGGAAAAATTGATTGCATGAACTATATTTTTTTAATTTAATGTTAGTCTTCTTCGCAAGTAATAAGGAAAAATATAAAATAATAATAATAATATAAATAAAACAAACAATTTTTTTGATTTATAATAATAAGGACTAATAGGATTTTAATCAATAGTTTAATATGGTATAATAACCAAAAGGCAAACAGCATTTAACACAAAAAAAAAACATAATTCACTCAAAGGTTATTCTTATTACTTAAAATTATGCATAATAATACACATGTGTATCAGCATATTTGAATTGTATAATATTATACATTATACTACTTTATTGCTTATACCTTTTATTTTTGACATTATTGTGTGCGTAATTCACTTCACTCAAAAAAAATTGTTTTTGTTTTTTTTTTGTTTTTTTTTTGTTTTTTTTTATTATTTGCTGTATCTGTATTCTGTATGTTCTATATGCTCCATTCCAAAAATATTATTTTATTTTCAGTGTTTAGTGTTCACTGTTTACTTCACTGTTCAGGTTCACTGTTCAATCAATAGAACTTGATAGAAGTAAAGTAGGATAATTAACTCTACTTCTACGTCGGATAATAAAACATTGTTTTTTTTTTAAATTGAAAATTATTGATGAAAATGTCTTTGTATTTTTTGTAAATTTTACCAATTTAGATACAAAATTTTGAATATTTTTTTAAAAATAACACAATACCATAATAACAGTTTATTCATATAGCAAAATAAGATCCCTATACAGTATACAAAGGACAAAATTTATATGAAAATAAGATCCCATTTTTAAATTTGCTCTCCCAGAGGCCACAAAAACGCTAATACGGTATAATTTATACTAAATGGAACCCAACTAACGAATTATAACTAAATGGAAGCGAGTACGAGTATACCATACAAAAATACAAACATTTTATACAAATTTGTTGGTATGGTACTTCTTTTTCTGTTATATAAAAAAAAAAGATTAGTGTTAGGCCAATATAGTTTTTTTAAATAGAAAATTAGTAAAATCTTTGTGTATGAATAAAATAAAAGGAATCAAAATCAATCTTAATAAAAATAACAATGTTTTTTCAATTTAAACTTTCTTTTACTTTATTACCGTATTCTATTATTGCACAGAAAAGTTGTGTTGTTAAATTATTTGAAAAAAAAACAATAATTATTCATGTTTCTGAAATATTGAAAATGTAGCAGTAGTTTGTAATATATGAATATATGAAATTTTCAAAAAGTACTAACACTAGCAATCAAAATAATTTCCATTAAAAAGAGAGAAAATATATTGAACGAATATGTTCATCTATTAATAATATACATGTGTATCAGCATATTTGAATTGTATAATATTATACATTATACTACTGTATTGCTTCTACCTTTTATTTTTGGCATTATTGTGTGCGTAACTAACTTCACTCAAAAAAAATTATTTTTGTTTTTTTTTTGTTTTTTTTTGCTTTTTTTTTATTATTTGCTGTATCTGTATTCTGTATGTTCTATATGCTCCATTCCAAAAATATTATTTTATTTTCAGTGTTAAGTGTTCACTGTTCACTTCACTGTTCAGGTTCACTGTTCAATCAATAGAACTTGATAGAAGTAGAGTAGGATAATTAACTCTGCTTCTACGTCGGATAATAAAACGTTATTTTTTTTAAATTGAAAATTATTGATGAAAATGTTTTTGTATTTTTTGTAAATTTTACCAATTTAGATACAAAATTTTGAATATATAAATTATTAATATTTTTTAAAAATAACACAATACCATAATAACAGTTTATTCATATAGCAAAATAAGATCCCTATACATTATACAAAAGACAAAATTTATATGAAAATAAGATCCCATTTTTAAATTTGCTCTCCCGGAGGACTCAATAACGCTAATACCGTATAATTTATACTAAATGGAACCCAACTAACGAATTATAACTAAATGGAAGTGAGTACGAGTATACCATACAAAAATACAAGCATTTTATACAAATTTATTGGTATGGTACTTCTTTTTCTGTTATATAAAAAAAAAAAGATTAGTGTTACGCCAATATAAACATAAATAAAAATAAATAAAAAGTGATATAAACATAAGTACTGTAATTTCGGAATAAAGAATCTAATGAAAGAAACTAGGA